>OZ025297.1:330621274-331821274 GCA_964019185.1 Maratus speculifer
TTAAAGTTGGGAAATTCCTTATGAAACAACTTATACGATAACATAGGATTTCGCAGTATCGGAAAAAACCCATTACTCTAGATCACTAAGCTCGACAATAATTATATATGGAGCTCAGTGCTCTAGATAATATTAAAGACGCGCAAAAACGAATTTCTCAGTTATCAACGGATTTTAGCTTTTTTCCGTCTAAATTCTTTCAGAAAACAACATCATTATTTTTACATCTTTCTTCAGTTTCTTGTCATTTATTTTGCTAATGAGTATCAATGTTTCGATTTTTCCTTTTTGAAAATTTTAAAAATACAAGTCATTATGCTATTTGAAAGGGATAAACTCGAAGTATATCAATCTAAACGTCTGATTTATCCCTGTTCTCTTTTGCAAATTCAAACATGTTACTGAAAATGACAAAAATTGATTGTCTAGATTAAGTTACTGAAGGTAAAGTTTCTGTTAAAAAATATTGCTCATGTAATTCCATGGGACTGGTTTTTTTATATACTTTATAATTTGTACTTTTTTTTTTTTTTTTTTTTTTTTTGGAATTTTTTAAATGACCGCTAACATGAAATACTCTTAAAAATTAATAGTATTCAATATTTCACAAAAATATTGGCAGGCAGGCAGAGTAACAATGATTTTAGTATATTTATGACGTCTTATCGAGAAAAAAAGTCCGACTTTGTTTCATATCAGCAGTGAAATACTCGCCATTCCTCCTTAAAACTGTAAACTACCAAATTTCAAAACCATAGTGGTTGCAGAAAAATGAAAAAAATTAACTAATTTTTTGTTGAAACATATTTTTTTCTAAATATGCATAGAAGATAGACTGGAAAATAAAAAACTGCTTATAATATCTTAAGTTTTTGCATAAAGTATTATATATAATTTAAATTACTTAAAATTGGACTATGCGTGTAATACAACTTTTTTAAATCGTTCTAGGAAGCTATTCCTTTCCGATTGTGTCTTAAGTTGTAGAATCAGAACTGAGATTAAGCAATTGGTAAAAAAATAAAAATATGTCTCTTTGTTAAGACGTTTCAGAATGGCACCAAAGTTTTTATTTTATTTTTAATCTGACCTTATAGTTAAATTTTCGTAACCGTTTTCATAGCTAAATGGCGTATTTAATAAAATGCGATTTGGCGCAATTGTGTTTCTGATTAAAATCTTTAGCTATATTCACTTACATTCTAAAGAAAATTGTAGTGTATGTCAATTATGTGAAGTAATACCAATTATGAAAGATTAATAACGAATGAAAAAAAAAAAAGAAAATGTTTTTGAATTGGATCAAGGTAATGCATTTTCAGTTGTACTTTCAACTCTGTAAATGGCTATTTTACTTATTGTAGCAAAGAAATGTTCATTGTTCAGATATTTATGTAAGTAAAACATTAAATTACATGGCGGGGAAAGAAGCTGTTGTTTCTAATTTGCCGATTATAGTAGTAGTTTGTTTAAAATGTCAAATCTACAAAATCTAAATTTAAACAGCTTCTTTACTTGCTGTGGTATTTCTGGCAAAAAAAGGAGTTACTTATGATTAGTAAAATTTTTTCATACGATGATTTTATTGATGATGTCACAATGATTTTGCTGATGTAACAGAGTGGCGTAATGAACGTTCAGAGGCGACATGTTTGAGGTGCAATAATCGCTCACTTTTTGCAAATATTTTCTTAATTATTTTTCGCAAAAATGAGTTAATAACATGAAGTTTATACTTTATGACGAAAGTATCTGAAACGTTGAAGCTCTAAAATTTTCGACAAGGTAATTGATAGAAGATCCATTAGAAATGAAACTTACCTGCTTAAACGAGCTACCGAACGCTTCGATGAACGGCAAATAAACTTACTCACCGAAGACAAAACTGTGTTAATTCAGAGTTTGAAATTACCCCTACACTGCCAGAAAAATTCGTCAATATACACTAAGTTATCGTTATTTTTTCACAAATAACTTCTGTTTTCCCAGAAAACGTATTTGTTCTGTGAGTTCATTCCGAACGTCGAAAAATGAGGAAAAGATTCCGTTTATATCTAGCACGCATGCGCATTGGGCCTGTTAGTAATAAATTCGAATTTATTTTTAAAATGAAAAACAAAAATATTCTATTGATTAAAATGTCTAATTTAGTTTTAAAAGACAAAAATGTTTTCGAATTTAAAAATAAATAACAATTACTTTCTTTATTCGTTCAAAAATTTTCACAATCTGTTATTCAAAGTTGGATAAGTTGAATAAAGTTCAATAAACTAAGTTATTTCTATGATAAATATTCGCATATAAAATATACTTTAAGTGAATACATTTAAAAATATTTTAATTAAAAAATAAAATGCAAAATTTTTTTTATATTATTAAAAAAATCTTATCGAATAAAAATAGAATATCCATGTTTTTTCTCTAACAATCTACGTAATATATTTAAAATTCACATTTTTATACTATATTAATACTAAACGTAAAAAAAACCCAGCCACAGTTTCATTAAAGATGAAATCTTTCCGAGATTAATTGCAAAATTAAAAGCTTTTTAACGAAATACACCAAACCACACCCATATGAAATGTACGCTTCTATTTTAAAGCACAATTGTCATGAGCAATCGTAGCGCCGAGGATAAGCTCTGGCCTTGTAATGCTGGGATCGTGAGTTCGTTCCCCACCTCTTCCGCGTTGATTTTTTCCAAACTTTTTTCAAGTGACGGATATTTTTCCTCTTTTGACGGAGTAAAAAATAAACAGAAAATCGTCAATCTACAGACAATTTCTGGCAGCAGTGCTGCCAGTACTTTTTCTGTGAAAAGACGGTAGTTTTTTTGAGAGTGTACGAATCACCCAGCTCCCGAATTCTCCGCGCCAATGCTAAGTCTATGACATAGAATACATTCACATATTTGAAAATGTTTCTCAGGAAATCAATATTTTAAACTGCTTTTTTTCTATGAACTCTTCTTAAGGGAAAGTACGAACTGGAATGACATTAAATTTACTCAAACATTTTACACTCGTTTATTATATACTACTGAATTTATCCAGGTTTTAATATATACTTTAATTCATGGATTTTATAAAACTGTGCAAGAATTTTCCAGAAGTTAGAAGAGCCTAAGTTTTTTTTTAATTCCTAAAATATCGTACTTTTCAGGTAAGTATACCATTATTATGACGTGACATCGCAGTGCTTAAGGAGTGCAAACGCAACTTGCAACCGCTGCACGTAACCTCCAACTAAATTGAGAAGTGAACATAAAAAGTGAATTTTGAAACAATGCTCGTCAAAATGGTATAATTTGGAAACACTGGTAGAAATCCTAAGATCACTCCAGAGCTGGAAGCACGAGGTTAATTACAACCTCCAAAAAAAGAGTCCCATAGGGCATCCAAATAAGTTTGGTTGCCCCATACTTCGATATCAATTCTCCGACTGGCGTAGGCAAAAAACTGAGAATGTAAAGGTAGTCGAGTGGTACCAACGAGCACAGAAAAGACATAGCATAAGGCAACCAAGCACGTCAGTAATTCTAAAAACATAAAAAAGGGGCTACATAGCTCACTAATTTTGAGTGACAGTTACATAGTACTCGTTTACCTTTGAAGTTTCCCTGGGTGCCCGCAGACCTAGTCTTGAAAAAGACTCTTTGTAACCCCATAACAGGTCCTCAACTCCAGTAAAAAAAGTATTTTGGTTCCTGACGTTCTCTAAAATATGGGTTAAATTAAATTTAAAGCTAAAAAAACTAATCAAATTAACTAAAACTGAGATGAGAAATTTTATGACTATTGCCAGCGGAGAGTTAATCACTATGCGAGTCCCCGATAACAGCTCGGACGTGGCTAAAGTCCTGAAATGGACCCTTTACTGAACGAATATAACACAAGAGACAACGTCACACACCAGCAGTCGAGGGTAAAATGGGCCAAACTGGGAGAGAAACAGGTCTTAAATAGTCGTGGTATAGTGAGCAAACCCCTCTGGGCCAATAGGATCAGTAGTTTCACTACCACTTACTTCCATATCTATGACATTATCAGTGGATAAATTCTCGTGCTTTTTACTTTTATTAGAATTGAATGAGAATAAAATTTTCCTGCTCAGAGAGGCTGGAATTTGGAGAGTCGATAACATCCTCAAACCTCCTTTTGATAGCCGAGAGAGTTTGGTTTCATCCACTTCAGCAGATGGCGCCACTTCAACCGACTGGCTTAGGTCAGCTATCAGATTTTCGACTGGGCATTAGTCGTAATTTTGGGATTTATACTAGTATTTTTTGGCACTACGTAGTCATACGAGACATGATCACGATTTTTAAGTTTGAAAATGGTTTCCTCATCTTTGAGTAAAGCATCAAGCTTTTTATCCAGCCCTTTGAGCTTATCAGCATTGTTCTGCGAAGGCTCAGCCATTCATTCATATTTGTTCATCTCACATCTAGTGTTGGCGATGTCAACTTTAAGATAAACTGAATGTAAATCCGCAGCATTATAGTTCTTCACATCTATCATGATAATAAACAGAAGGACATATTACCTGCCCCTCTCAGAACCTGGGTTTTACTCCCAAAGAACCACCATCAAGCAGTGAGTATACGAACGCTGAGTGGTCTGACGTCATAAACGCACAGCCAATCCGAAATTAGCAGACTCGCAAAACTTCCGTGTTCAGCGATCGAATTCGTTCAAATAAGTCAAAATACCATTATCTTATAATGTACTCGATCGATTTTCACAGTTTTTGCGATTTTAGAGTACAAATATAAGACATTTGTAGCAGGCAATTTAAATAAGTCGGAAATTGCATGTCAAGCGTAGCAAATGACGTGCTATAACAAAGTTTAAAAATATCTTGGTGTTATAGTACAAGTACTTCGAATACTATATAGTAGATAAAACTTTATCTATGTCCCTATATATACTATCTGCTTTCAATTATACAGGAAGTAACGTGTAGTAAACCTTAGCAATGTACATCAATTTCATAAAATGTGAAACAGATTAATATGATTAAAACTTACTTCAAATAATGTTTCCTCTATACCATTATGCAATAATATATATTTGTGTGGCCTTGCAAATTAATCAAATATTATTTGCTCCATAGATTATACAGAATATATATTTTAGTATATATTTCATAGATGCATAAGAATTTTGTTATGTTCAAAACAGTGTAACATCATTATGTACCTGCAGCTATTTTTTCGGAATGGCCGAAATGTAACGGAGTACTTTTGACTGTCCGTGTAATTAAACTATACATCCGATTTTTATAAAGTTTGAAATGACTCGACAAAATTATACAACAATTATATATTTTAAATTACAAACGATTTGATTGGGCAGTTGTTGCTCTTTTACGTACGGACGGATGTACTGAAACCTCGACTATAGGTGCTATGTATTTACATAATTACGAATGCACCAAAAAATAATTATAAGTTTCAGGAAAAAATAATCCAGATAATAGCCATTGCACTAAAATAAAAAGTTTTAGTTGTAGAAAAATCTGTCTGCTATAAATCTTGAGCATAATTCAATGAATAGGGATTCTAAATTTCATCTAACAGGTAGTTTATGAGAAGACGGGTCTTAAAGATTGCATATTTTCCGTAAGATTGTATCCAGTTTTATCCATAATTATAATATGTCTTTTTCTTCTTCATTGTCAAAATATTTATAAAATCTATGCTTAATTAATTATTTTATCTGTTAAAAACTGACGTTTTAAAAAAAAGTTTCCCCCCATCTTAGATTATATTTTATATATAACCAATTACTTAAAATGAAAATTATTTTTTTAAAAAGTGATGTATTAACAATAAAAGTAAAAGTCGTTGCTAAAATTCTTGTACATTTCTAAGAAATCGGAAACTGTGTGCCAAATGTAGCAAATGAAGTGAGTTCGTACTTATAACTAAATCTTAGAAATATCCAGTTCTCAATGCAATAGTTGTTGCACTCTTATTTAAAAATACATGAATACAAAATGTGTTGCGATTACATAGATTAAATTCAGTAATACCAAAACAAAAGAACTCTATCCTCAATAGGAGTTAATCAAAATGATAACCTAGAACCATTACCCATCATAAGATATTATTGAATTAATTACGAATGATAGGGTTTAAGGTTGCTGTCAAATTCGTACGAGCAGCTTTATAATACAAGTTTTAATTCATTTTTGTTCGGAAACGTATGAAACTGGCAAGTACTGTTATTCAAAAACTATGTAACGGAACAGAGTTTTATTTTTTTAAAAATTACAATAGATTTTTGTTTTAGATGGTTTTAAATGCCTTTTTCAATCAAATTTCTGAATAAAAGTAGTAAAACTGGTCAATGATGGGAAAGAAATGCCTTGTCATGGAATTGAAAAAGCTTATAACTCAATAAGTAATTTTTTTGAGAAAAAAATGTTAAAACCATTTCGATTCGAAATCACTTTCATAGACAGGTCTGACAACTTTATATCTTTTCGTTCTAAACAAATGATAGGTTATTGCGTCAAAAAGTTTTGCGTTTATTGAATAGTGAATTAACAACATACATAATAGAATAATCACCATGGCAGCCTAAAATCATTACCTATTAAAGAATATTATTGAATTAATTATGTATGATATGATTTAACAAAAGGAAGAAAACTTTTATTAATATCTTTTGAAATTTTGACTTAATTTTCATAAAATTTGAAATCGTTCGAATAATTCTTCAAAAATTATTTATACTAAATTTCAAGCGATTCAGTTGGGTAGATTTTCTGCATTGATATACAAGCAGGCGTACCGCAGAAGGATTAGGCAACGGCTATAGGTATTGCGTACTTATATAATGACAAAACACCTAAAATAGTTATCTGTATATTTTATTTATTTATTTATTTATAAAATCCTCCAAAAAAGATGTATGGTTTTTTTATTCGGTTAGATAAGTAAAAGAAATAAAGATTTTGCTGAAAAAACTGGAACAGCAACATTCTCGAAGTTATTAAAGGCGTTTGGGACCAAAAAATCTACAAATTTTATGAAATAATTTAATTCATTAAAATTTCTATGTTTTCTTTTTTCCTGCTTAAAATGATGTTTAAATTATGTTTCTATCTTAATTGGTACTGGAAATACCATTTTTTCCGTTTTGGTCTGTTTTCAAAATCTGTCTTTCAAGCAATGGTTGCCATGATAACGCCTTATTGCGAAAATATATTTTTCTTCATAATGGGATTTTTCAGCATTTCTTGAATTTAAATTGTTATAATACAAGAATCTTAAATGGTTCAAACTTGAAACATGGCTTTTTTAAGTATTTTGCTTTAATTTTGATTCAGAAAACTTGAAAATAAAATATTTGCTTTTGAAAATATGATTTTTAAAAAAATACATCATTTTTTTTATAGACTTTTACATTAAACATTTTTAATTTTGATTTAAATTAATATTTTTTTAAATGTTGAAACAAAATGAAAACTTGTATATTTCTGCTTCTTTAAATGGAAAAACAAATTAGATTCTACAAATAATATTTTGAGTTACAGCGATTTTAAATTACTCCACTTTTTTAATAAATTTTAAATTTTAAATAAAAAAAATTCTAAGAAGTTTTATGATGTGTTTTGCTTACAAATAATATAGTTAACCATTACAAAAAATTTCAGAATTTTAATTCAATAATTAAAAATTATTTAAAAATGTGTCCTAGACCTTCTCAAGGGAGACCCGTAAGAAAAAACTCGAAATTTTTATTATTGATTTTAAAGTAATGAACTTTGGTGTACTATTTAAGAATCTTTTTGTAAAGAATAATCAGCAAAAAAATTCACTTTTTATTAAAAAGTAAATTTTTATGGGGATTTTTATGATTTTTTTTTTGTCAAAAAATACACTTTTTTAAATTACTACTCCTCATTCAATTTTCAATATTTTGGTATTACTAAAATTTCTTAAATAGTGTTATAGTATGTGGAAAAAACCTAGAGAGAGATATTTTTAATTTTCTATTTTAATCAGCTAAAAAAAAGAGAAAGATATTACGCATGGTAAATTTCTTTAAATTCGTTATAATTTTCATGTTTACCAATTTATGTAAAATTTTCAGAAATAGTTAAAAAATATATCTCTCCTTACTTTTGTTGCAATTTTTTTTAAGATTCTAAAAACATAACCACTTTGTTTTCAAATCATTTTACCACTGAGCCTTACTACTTTGAACTTAGGCAAAATATGAAAAAAGTCATTTTCAGGAAAACACATTTTAAAATGGCCGCTAGTCCTTTAAACTCTAGTGAATACAATTAAAAAAGCTCATTTGCTACCTGTTCCAAGTGTCCCCGAGTTCTGAAATTTTGCAGGGATATTCGCAAATATGTATTTTATCGTTTTCTGCGATAAAAAAAAAATTGAACTTTTGATGATTTTTGGCCGAAAATGGGGTTCGGGTCTCCCTCAAATGAAGTAAAAATTTCCGCATCTAATCTCTTTCACATAAACGCAATCCCTATTTTCGTATCTTCCTTGACTTCATCGCCATTACATTTACTAATGGTTATTCATTTGGATATATTTAGAAATAGAAGGTGTTTTGTTATTTAAAAAGGATTATTAAGAATCCCAAAGAATATCAATCTAAACGTCAGATATTACCTTGCTTTCCTCTCTTTCGTAAATTCGCACGTGCTACTGAACATGACAAATGGTAATAATGAGGTGGCGTTGGTGTAAGAAACCGTCAACGAAACTCGAGGTAAATTATACCTTCATATATTTTTCTTTATAAAGAATTGTGGAGTTAATATTTTTTCTTTTTCTTATGGTATGAAAACTGATTTCTTGCAATTTATTCTCAATGTTAAATGAGTTTTTAATGTATTTTTAAATCGCATTCGGAGACAGATTAAGCATGAATTTATGAGAACCATGTGAGATTGAGTTAAAACAACAGTAAAATAAAATTTGAAAAAGAAATTCAATAACCCTTTCAAGAGCGGTAGTATGTTTATAAAAACCACTAGGTGTCTCAGGAGTTTTACTTTTTACCTGAAGACGCAATTTAGCATTATGCTCCCTCTTTTTTTGTCAGTCTTATTTAAATATAAATACGTATAATTTTTAATATAGCCAACTTAATATCTCTTCTATTTAAAATATTTTTTATCAACCTATATGAATTTTTTTATGTTTAATTTTGATTAAAAAAAAATAAAACTATTTTTTGTGTTGCCTCCATTGCGCGCAAGATTGTAGCAAAACTATTGGTTCAAGATTCTCCAAAAATGTTAATAATTATGTACAACTAATGTGTCTTGAACGTATATTTCAATTATAAGCAATTTATTTATTTGAAATGTAAATGTAAATCATAAAACTTTGAAAAAATATTTTTTATTGTAAAATTAACAATTTTACGTAAATTAATATATTCCTTATAAATGAAGTGTACGATCAAGATACATTAATTTAAAATAGTTATCAAAAACAGTTTTAAAATTTTTATCAAATTAAACATGAAAAAAATAATATAGAATATAAAAAAATATTTTAAATAGAAGAGGAATTAAAATGTCTACATAAAAAATATGCATTTATGTTTTATGAGAACTGAGGAAAAAATGTAACATGTTGCTAAATTACATTGCCAAGTAAAAAGCAAGACTCTTGAGATCACTTAATTTTAGTTCCTAAATGTAAAAATAGCACCAGAACTTTTGCATGATGTTTTCCGTTTATTGTGTATGCAAAATACTGCTTAAAATAAATAAATAAATAAATAAATAAATTTGTTCTTAAATTTCAACGCCATTCACATTTTTCAATATCTTATGAATAAGAGTACGTTTATCCTCAAAGGGTTAATAAGCATTTCTTATTCATTATAAAATTTACATATATTATCATAACTGGAATTCTTGAAGTCCCGCAAAATGAAGATTGTATTATCTTAATCTGGTATAAGACCCGATAATTGAAAATTTCCTGCTTTGTAGAAATGGGAACTAGTGAATCTATGAATAGAATTATAATTTTGCTGTGTTCTTTTCTTCACTGAAAAGCAACGGGAAAGAAAAAAATCCTTATTTAAGCTGTCATTTCTGAAATTAAAATTTTTACGTTTGTTATATTTTATTTATATTCCTATTTTTTTAGTATTTCAAACATATAGTTTTTGTAGTTTCATATAAATTAAGAGCGGACAATATAATAACATAAGGTATTGAGTACAAGAAAAAAACACCTTTTGCGGAAGCGTAGTATTAGGGAAAATTAATGATTCATGACGGGAATCTAATGATACATGTGTGCCGGAAGTGAAGCGCTGCATAAACCAAAAAGTGGTTACTAAACCACTACTGGTTTACCCGTAGGTTTACCATTTGGTTTGTCCTACAATCATTTTATATCTTTGATTGGACAAGCACAATGGTAAACCGCCGAATGAACTACTAATGATGTTTTTACAAATCCGATTCTGACCAGAAAAAAATAGTGTTATTATATTCTTTGTGTGTTCTTGATCAGTTATAGCGATCAATTTTGCCATATTAATAGCACATAATGAGAATTTTAGAATTTTTAAGTATGTGCCACATTTTGCATACGGTGCAGTGAAGGGTTAAGATGAAAATGTACGAGTATTATCTCTCTATTTTTCCGACGGTATAATAGGTGTAACAGCACGTTTTCTAACAAAGGAAGTAAGAGTGTCTTTTAAAGTACCTTCTACGTTGCTGGAATTTTGTAATTTTGCAGTGAAGAGTTAAGTCTTTACTATATCGTAATACTAATAATATATATTCTACATAAAAAATAAGAATTTATATTATAAAAAATATTTTGCTTCTAAGACGTTGTATATTAATAAAAACATTCAAAATATATCAATTTTTTTTTATTTATATGTTTCAACTCGTATTGATAGAGTCATCCTCAGAATGTATTAGAAATTTTTTTTTATTTACATTATGAGGATGACTATATTAATACGAGTTGAAACATATAAATAATTTTTTTAATATATTTTAAATGTTTTTATTAATATACAACGCCTTAGAAGCAAAATAATTTTTATAATATAAATTCTTATTTTTTATGTAGAATATATATTATTAGTATTACGATATAGTTATTAGTGGATATAAACAAGACTTACTAGTGTTATTTTTCACATTCATTACTCTTTACTATGTTGATTACATATAAATTTGAAGATTAAATATAGGGCTGCACAAAAGAATTGGATGACTTTTCCGGCAAAGAAAGTTAATTGCTGAGATATGGTTATAAAATGTGTTTAATTGCTGAGATATGGTTATAAAATGTGTTGCACGATTTTTAAAATATTTACTTAGAATTTTTTTTTCTTTTTTTTACTTTTTAAGCAGCGTAAAATCTTTAAGTGTTGGAATGTGTTTCACTACCTATGTTTAATACATAGTTTTCCTTTTTGTTCTTTCTTTCGATATGATACATCACAATGTGACAATGAATTTGCAATCATGTAGCATGATGTGGGTACTATGTGGATTTACCCATTTCTGCTCTGATTTGTGATATGAGTTAAAAACCTATACTATTTACAGAAGAATAACTTTTGCTGTCTTATCGAAAAGTTTTATGAAGAATTAGCTTCTTTAAACATTTTCTGTCAAATGAAAATTAATTAAATTTGCTTTGAAATCAACGATAAGACATATCCTACCTTTACATGAAAATTTGGCCAATATTAAAATAGAATATTTCATAAATTTTAAAGTGTACCATTACCTCATAAATATTTGATTTAAGAACATGACGATAAATATCATTACACGTTCGTAAAGTGCAATTGAAAAAGTTTTTTGACTACACAAAAGAACATTCATATCCGTAATGTTTTAATTCAAAACATTATTTAAAACCTAACGTTTATAACTAAATCATTATCAATGTTAACGTTTTAGGAAATGTATAAAAGAATTCTTAACAAATAGTGAATATCATTCCAACCTTTTTTTTTCGCAATTCATTAATAAGTTTAGTATGAAATCGATAAAACTTTTATATTAATTTGTATTTTATTGTAATCGTTATTTGATTAATAGTGTTCTGAATTGAAATGTTATGCACATGCGTATATATCTATTTAACTTTCTTGCTCATAATCTTTTTGATAAAATAAGTTAAATTGATAAAATTAATAATATTTAATAACTTTTTGATAAAATTGTAATATTAATTATTATTTGATTTTAATCCTTATATTACTAATAACATTTTGAATTTCAACTTTACACATAGATAAATTTTTTGCGCTATTAAAAAAATTCAATTATACTTTTCGAATATGTAATTATATTTATCTCCCGGTTCCTTAAACATAAATTATATAGTAGAAAAATCCCGGATAAAATTTACGGACATCCTGCATTATTTATGTTAGTAAAATAATCTTTTATCGAAGAAAGAATTAAAATTTTAAACTGAAGAATAATATTTATTTTTTCAATCATTTATGAAGGTGTGGTATTGAGTACAAATTACATATTTCATAAGATACGAGCATTGGAATCAACTTCAAAAGAAATAAACTACTTGTAACTTGAAAAATACTTTCCAGTGATTTAACATCTGATGAAGTAGACTATTATCATCTATGGACGAGAAAACTTTGACAGGGATAGGAAGGTAACAGATGGCCACATAACGGTTCAATTCGCACAAAAGATTCGGAACATCCATATGTTCTACTTCTGTTATATCTCCAGTAATATTTCATTTGTATTTATAGTTCGTATTAGAAATACTCTCATTCTGTACACGTTCAATTGCTTTGAATTATTCAAGCGTTTTTAGTACATAAAAAACTTGAATTGATTATTAGTGCTTAATAAATATTTTATATAGTCATTTTCCTTCATTTTGTAGGCAATTTCAATGTAAAAATATATAATTTTTGTAATCAATAGAAATGCAAAATCAATAGAAATTTTGATTTACTTACCCGTCATACGTAGTATAGGGTAAGTCTTGCAATCGTTTTAAAAATCGAAAATTTTTTTTGACAGATTTACACGTTTCAGATACTGGAGATTCCGAAAAACATAATTTTAGAAAAAAAATTTTGCCGTCCGTCTGTGTGTCTGTCTGTCTGTCTGTAACCGCTCTATCTCCCGAACAAATTGAGATAGAGACTTGAAACTTTGTATGTACTTAGTACGTAAGAATGGGACAAAGCCTATTTAATGTCAGCAACCTTGATTATCCGGAACTATTTTTTTCGGATTCTCGAAAAATCCATTATGATGAAATTTTTCGAAATTTTTTATTTTAAGGAGTGGATATAAAAGGCAATAAAATAACACAAATTTTGCATAAAGAACGAAATCGATCGGATTATTAGTTGCTGAGATACGTGTAATCTTGTTTTTCACACTCTTTGATTTTTCATGACCCTGTATTTCATTCAAATTTAAATTTAAAGATATATTTTAATTGGAAATGAGACGCTTCATCCGACGCAGTAAATTGCTAGTTAATATGATTATTATTTTTGGAGTTATAAGGATGTTTCTTTTACGCAATCCGGTATTACTTGAGTATTTTGGCGTTTTATATAATTTGTCGAAATTGGCTCATCAGCAATTCATTAGTAAATCATTACTATGTATATTAAAACTATTTAAATATGCGTTAAAATTTTATTTTGGAATTGCAATGTATTTTATAAATAAATTACACATGTTTTATTTTCATATTTTATATTATGCATATGTATGATGGGTAAGTATTACGGTGGCCTCAGCGACTAGTTTAAATATATTTTAATAGTAAACTTAAAAAATATATGATATAAAATAATGATGTAATGGTACTAATGTATACAACATACTTTAATATTAACTTTTAAAAAGCAACTGAAAAATGATGACGGATACATGTGGCTATGTTTAATTTAACCTTCTCATTCGTACGGTCCTCATATGAGGACAGATAAAAATCGCCTTATAAAAAAAAAAAGAAAAAAAAAAGCATTTATTTACGGAGATCTGATTTATGGCCAGATAGTAGCTTATATGCAGCACAATAACAAACTTATGTTATACTAGGTTCTCATTTATCATAAAACAAGTAAAAAAAAATCATGCGTTAATCATAGATTATGAAACACTTTCCAACGCTTCTTGAAATCTTTAAAAAAATTTTGTTATTTAGGGAAATAAGATGCTACTGTCCATAGCCAAATATGTATTGAAATACTTTGGAACAGCCCTGTATTTGATCCGTCGGCTGATATATATATACAATATAATGGGGAAATTTAGTTTAACAAGAAAATGCCTAACTGCTGAAATTTATCTTGCAGCACTTTATTCTAATAGATGGAAAATACTTCAATAATTTTGTTCATCCCTGTAATTTATCCAGTATACAACATACTTTAGTATTAACTTTTAAACTTACTACACGCCAGCATTTAGTTAAAATTTAGTTCAAGCAAACACATTCTTAAAGCTAATTAAATCACATTTCCAGAAATTATCATATATGGATGACCATGTTGATAATTCTTTGCGTGAACCTGTATGTCATTTTATCTATATTCTACAAACATTGTTTAGTAAAATGAAAGCAGTTCAACGTAAAAATGCATAACTACCACCTTTAAGTTAATTACTGTCATATTCAGTAATATTTATGAGCTCTTTTGTGCATCCCTGTATATTAACTGTAAAACTTAAAAGTTCATATCATAATTGAAAAAGCGTTTCAACCATCCATCAGCTATCATCGATAATACACAATATTTAAGATAAAAATATCAGGTTTGAAATATTTTGTGTGTCCCTGTAAAAGCTATGCACTTCATATTATGCGTTAAATATTAAGTCTCAACGGCTTATATCAATTTTATGATATTTGAAACTGTTTAACATTATTCAAATATGTCGCAAACTATTCCCTCCTTTATTATTGTATAATGAAATTCTTTTAAGTGGCCCTGTAAATGAATAATAATTATTATTTTCGCAGCATATTTTACAGAATGCGTATTTTAGAGCACTTTGCGAATCCATGTAAAATTGAATAAGTTTAACAGGGTGTAATACCTTTAAAATTCATTTGAAACGATTTTTTCCCATTGGCCGTAAAGTATCGGAAAACTTTTGACTATCCCTGTAAATACACTAATCATAGTAGAAACTTCATTTTCAATAGGGTTCGTGCTAGGGTATAAACATCAATAACATATAAAAATTTCAGAGCAATTCGAGTATATTTACGGGAGTTAGAGCGCGGACAGACGGCCATCCGGCCATCCGGCCGGATGGCCGTCTTACCGGGACAAATATTATTCGACAGACAAATCGAATAATCCGGGAGCCGACCGTCGATTTACCTATGTATCGAATACAAGGATAAGACATACATCAAAATGTAGGTCTCAATGTGCACATTAAGAATATCACTGGCTGCCAGGTCCTATCCTGACGGAACGCAAGGCAGCCGCACTTTTATGACGTCAATTTTGAGTGTTTACCAATGTATCGAGTACAAGGACCAGACATACACCAAAACATAGGTCTCAATGTGCACATTAAGAATATAACTGGCTGCCACATACATCAAAATGTAGGTTTCAATGTACACATTAAGAATATCACTGGCTGCCAGGTCCTATCCTGTCGGAACCCGGTGGCAGCCGCACTTTTATGACGTCAAGTTTGAGTGTTTACCTATGTATCGAGTAAAAGGACCAGACATACATCAAAATGTAGGTTTCAATGTGCAAATTAAGAATATCACTGGCTGCCACATACATCAAAATGTAGGTTTCAATGTGCACATTAAGAATATCACTGGCTGCCAGGTCCTATCCTGCCGGAACTCGGTGGCAGCCACACTTTTATGACGTCAATTTCGAGTGTCTGCCTATGTATCGAGTACAAGGACCCGACATACATCAAAATGTAGATCTCAATGTGCACATTAAGAATATTACTGACAGCCAGGTCCTATCCTGCCGGAAACCGGTGGGAGCCGCACATTTATGACGTCAATTTTGAGTGTTTACCTATGTATCGAGTACAAGGCCAAGACATACATCAAAATGTAGGTCTCAATGTGCACATTAAGAATGTAACTGGCTGCCAGGTCCTATTCTGCTGAAACCCGGTGGCAGCCGCACATTTATGACGTCAATTTTGAGTGTTTGCCTATATATCGAGTACAAGGACCGGACATAAATCAAAATGTAGGTCTCAATGTGCACATTAAGAATATCACTGGCTGCCACATACATCAAAATGTAGGTCTCAATGTGCACATTAAGAATATCACTGGCTGCCAAGTCCTATCCTGCCGGAACCCGGTAGCAGCCGCACATTTATGACGTCAATTTTGAGTGTTATGTATCGAGTACAAGGACCGGACATTGACGTCATAAATGTGCGGCTGCCACCGGGTCCCTACATGGTTGGACCTGGCAGCCAGTGATATTCTTAATGTGCACATTGAAACCTACATTTTGATGTATGCCTGGTCCTTTTACTCGATACATAGGTAAACACTCAAACTTGACCTCATAAAAGTGCGGCTGCGCCGGGTTCCGGCAGGATAGGACCTGGCAGCCAGTGATATTCTTAATGTGCACATTGAAACCTACATTTTGATGTATGTCTGGTCCTTTTACTCGATACATAGGTAAACACTCAAACTTGACGTCATAAAAGTGCGGCTGCGACCGGGTTCCGGCAGGATAGGACCTGGCAGCCAGTGATATTCTTAATGTGCACACTGAGACCTACATTTTGATGTATGTCTTGTCCTTGTACTCGATACATAGGTAAATCGACGGTCGGCTCCCGGACTAGAATGCATAAACACTTTTCAACTTTGTTGGAAAGTGTTAAAAAGATAAACTAGTCGTTGGGGACTGTAACGATTATTTCGTTATATATTGGTTATTTTCTATTATTTCGTTATATTGGTCATTTTCTTAAATTATTCCTTTACCCCCCCCCTTCTCTTTTCAATTCAAAATTAGTCTTAAATTGTCCTTCATTCCTTTCCATCTTCCTCGCTTAGTATTTCTCTAACCGAACATCTGCAGCTGCCCAAGTTTATCTGTGAGAAATACACCCACATTTTAATCAACCGTTAAAAACAATTTCCAGATGTCGGCTATTACTGATCGAGTCAATTATGCATTACCTTATAAGGAGATCTTTTCTGTATCGCGGTTAAAATTTGTGCTTACGCTCCTTTTTCCTTTCTCGACAAAACCCTAAAAGAATTTAACATCTGCGCAGTAAAATCTGATGTCCCTTCGGTGTGCTTCGTTGTTAGACATAACAACACGTGTAACATTTATCGTTTGGC
Organism: Maratus speculifer; assembly: GCA_964019185.1. Lineage (NCBI taxonomy): Eukaryota > Metazoa > Arthropoda > Arachnida > Araneae > Salticidae > Maratus > Maratus speculifer. The sequence goes on from OZ025297.1 coordinate 330,638,640, forward strand.
AACCTTTCCTTTCCCATCCCAGCTGGGTAACCAAATTGAATTCTGATCTTGTCGGCTGCATTTTAACTGTTATTTGGCGTAAACTATCCATTGTGCATGGGCGAATTTGTGTATGTTGGCGATTGTCCTTCACGCCAAAAGTGGCGGTTTGTTTCTATGTACGAGTACACTTGACTCCCTGCTTTTGTCCAGTTAAGTTGCAAAATCTCTGTTCGGAGATTTTTCTCCGATTTTATTTTAAGTGTACCTCCCCTTATGTTTTAATTAAAAAACTGTGACTATTACATCATTGTGGGGTTTTTCGCTATCTTCACATCTGAGACCTGGACTACTATACTTAATCATGCTTCTTCTAAGTATTCTAATAAAATAGCAGCTACTATAAAACTACGCCACAAAACTTTCTGGTGCCGTCACCTTTCGTTTTTCCCCACATTAAAAAAAAAAAAATATGGGGGAGGTACAATCAAAACTGTCACTTTCCTGCGGATGTGATGCATCGTCGTTTCTTCTATTCTCTTCCCTGCATGCCTTGATATGGAGCTCTCCCGATATTAATCTTGCCTGCTAAGGGTCAGCCGATGTGGAATTGATGTCCCTATCTTCACCTGCGGTCGCCGTCGAAAAGTAATGCGGGGTTTTCCCGTCCTGAAAACCTTTGCTGTACACACCCCCTTTCCTCCCCTGTGCTCTCCATCTCAAGTGCTTCGGAGTGTTTACCTCTCGATGTTCCATCTGCTAAAAGAAAAATCTGCGGCCAATCGTCACCTGGGCGGTGGACGCCCCCCCTTCTCTGTCCTCGCATCGTTTGTGTGTGATTCAAGTGCTATTATCGACACCCCCTATCATTTTGTGCTTCTATACCGTTGTGCGTTTTGTGTTTTTAGTGAACGTAATCTACAGAAATTTCATATAGCCTCATAGAAAATTTATGGAAACAAGTATTCCTGTGTTGTTATGCATCGTAAAGTGAATGTGCTCTGCAAAAGAAAGTGAAAATTTGCACAGGCAATAGATAGGTCCTCAGTTTTTCTTCCAGTGATGTGCAAATGAAAAATATATCTACCTGGCAGGTGGCAAAGTTAAATAAATTTTATGCAGGTGTGAAAATCCATGAGAAATAATTCATCGTATGTATCATCAGTTAATAGTGCACAACAACGTAAATCAACTTCGAAATAATCAACATGTTGAACGTGAGAGCAGATCTTGCCCCATTTCCCTAAGTTTTTGTGTTATTAAATTAGTAATCATTTAATTATTTTTTTTAAACTAAATCAGTTAGTCAACCTACCTACTTTGTTTATTTCATGTTCTGCTTTCACATTCAGGACACAACGGTCAACATTTATGTTCTGTTGTAGAGCATTAATATAATCCTGTTATTGTGTTTTTGCAAAGATTTTTAATTTGCGAAAGCACGGTAATTGTTGTCATTTCTAGTTATTATTTTTGTGACATTTTATGCAGTTTTTTATCAGTTATTTACATTTATGTGCTATTATTTCATGTTTAACGTTCCCCCCCCTTCCTTTTTTTTTCAATTTTGTATTTTGATTCTCTATTATGCTTAAATAAGTTTTTAGCCAGTTTTGAACTTTTAATTATAAAGTTAAAATAAAATTAACCTTTTTCATCTAAAAAAAAAAATAAAAAAATAAAAATAAAATATTTTAAGTTACGAAAAGGGAACTTTTTCCTTGCGTAAAGAAGTAAAAGAAGATTTCATTTTATTCCGTGCTTACTAACAGTTTTTGGTGTTTTCTATATTGTTTTCTTTGCTTTATTATCTAAGAATAAAATAAGTACTTTTTAAAGTGAAGGAATATATAGATATATGTTTCAAAGTGTAATTATTTTGCTATTTTGTTTATTTTATTTTCTAAATGATTTACCTTTCGTGTGTGCTCCCTTTGCTTTACTGTCATAAGAGCTTCAAATAAGATATCTTTAAAGTGAAGTATTATTTTAAGTTCTATTTATTTTGCTATTTTATATGTTTTACTTGCTAGGAAATTTACTCGTTTTCAAAGGGCGTTAGGGTATAAGTCCGGTCTGTGTAACAATTTCTCTATAACTTATGGGCTTAAACAAAACAAAACAAAAAAAACTGTAACCATGGCGGCAAAACAAATTCCGATAAATATCATTCAATTTGATGGAGATCCAGATTTACTTAAATTTTTTTGATCAAATTAGAGTCTGTGCGGAAATTAATAAGTATAACCCACAGACAACAATCGCAATTTTAAAGGGAAAGTTAGTTGGGCCTGCACAAAAATTTCTAGCCCAAAACCCTGACCTACAAAAGATAACTGACCTCGATTTGCTGGAAAAGGAATTTGCGTCGTTTTTCGCCCCCCTAGTAAATGTGTTGCCTCTGTTGAATTGTCCAGTTTAGCACTTATGCCTTCTGAGACGATAAAAAATTTAGCCCATAGACTGAATGTTCTTGCGGTTACGGTATATCCAGATATCAACGACGAAAATGCACGCAACACTATCAAACTCATGAAATTTCTAGAAGCCCTTCCTTCAAATATTAGAATAAAATTACAGGAAGAAGGCATTAATGATTATAAAACTGCAGTTGAAAGAGCGCAAACCCTTCATGAAATTTTAAGGAATGAAAAAATTTTACATTCCTTACCTTCTGTACACAGACCAGAAAATCTCATTGAATCTCAATTAAAAGAAATTTCTGAGCACTAACACTAATTCTAAACACTATGTCACCATCCCTTCCTCTTGTTAAAGCCACCATAGCAAACCATGATATTACTTTATTGGCTGATTCTGGTAGTAGTATATCGTTACTTTCACAAAAATTATTTAATCAACTTAAACCCGTTTTAAAATATAAAAGACTTTCCACTGATGTCAATATTAAAACTGTCAATTCTGTCGTCTCATTTTCCGCGTGCATCAGAACATCTATTAAGTTAAAACTAAAAACTTTTTCACATCACTTTTACATTGTTGACATACCTGAGTCTTCCAATTTTGAAGGCATTCTTGGCTTCGATTTCATAACTAGATATAATGTTGTCATTGATACTTTTAACAAGTGTCTCCATGTCAATAATAATTTCTCGGTTCCTTTAAAAACCAGTAAGGAACCTTCTGGAGAAAAACAATCAAAATTATGCAATTCTTTGAGTGATGTTGTGATGAATCAAGGTGTGTTCTTAACTCGTAAAATAATATTAGAACCTCAACAACAAATATGGTGCTCTGTTTACACTTCCAATAACATCAACAATGATAGAAATTATCTATTTGAATATTTGGCACAAACAAAAGAATTAATAGGAAATGATGCCATTATTCAAATGAATAAATCATCCAATAAAAAAAGGAAAACTTCACAAATACACTATTTCTTCTCGATAACACTTAAAAACACTTCTGATAAGGCCATTCATCTTCCTAAACATACAAAAATAGGTCAATTGTCTGAGATTGAGGAAATTATTGATTATCCGTCTGAAGATTCTTGCATGCAAAATAACTCGGAACAGCACTTTCTAAATTTTATTCAAGCCTCTAATGAAATATTACAAAAAAGAAAGCAGGAGTTATCGGCTAATGATTTTAAACTTTCTCACTTAAATCTGACGAAGCTAAGAACCTAACTAAATTGTTACTTAATTATTATCCTGCCTTTTCCAAATCATTAGACACACTTGGTCATACTGATAAAATTGTACCTGATTTGAAATTCATTAATGATTACCCTATAAAGACTCTCCCTTTCCCTCTTCCCCAAGCTGTGCAGAAGGATGTTTTAAACCAAATCAAACAGTTGCTTGATGCCAAAATCATTGAACGTTATTGTTCCGAATGGGCCTGCCCCATGCTTCTTGTTAAAAAGAAACCAGACGGTACAGGTATACAGAAATATAGACTCGCATTAGATCTCAGAATGATTAATACTATAATTCAAGGTTCGTCCTATCCACTTCCAAAAATTCAAACCATTATTTCAAATCTTTCACAATATCGTTTTTTCTCTTCTCTCGACTTTCATCAGGCATATCATCAGATTGATTTGCCGGCAAAATTTCGAAATCAGCTCACATTCACTACAATGTTTGGTTCTTTTCGGTATAAGAGATTAGTATTCGGATTAAAAACAAGCGCCTCAATTTTTCAAGCTTTAATGGACTCGTTACTTGATGAATTACAGTTAGAAGGTGTCTATACCTACCAAGATGATCTTATTGTTGGTGCCAATTCATATCAAGAAATGTGTGATAAGTTGGATAAAATTCTTGCAATATTAGTCAAATATAATTTAACACTGTCCCCTAACAAATGCACTTTTCATAAAACCAGTTAAGATTATCTTGGATTTCACATAGAGAATCAAACTATTTCTCCTGTTCAGTCGAACATTGTAAAAATAACATCTTTTCCAACGCCTACAACCAAACCTCAATTAAAAGCACTCATAGGTGTCATTACATTCTACAAATCTCTTGTTCCATCCTTTTCTGAACTTGTGAAACCTCTTATAAACTTAACTACTCCAAAAGCTAAATTTAAGTGGACAAGTAAACACCAAAAAATTATGGACACCATACAGAAGATATTCTTTAATCCACCCATGGTTAGATTACCCGATTGGAACAAAAAGTTCTATCTAAATACTGATGCGTCAAATGTTGCTATTTCTGGCGTCTTACTACAAGAACATGATAAACAACTATTACCTGTTGCGTACTTTTCAAAATCTTTAAAAGCATCAGAAAAAAATATCCTGCACTTAAATTAGAACTCATGGCGATTCATAAATCAGTTACTGCTTTCAAATATTACTTATACAACAGAGAATTTGAAATCCTTTCAGATAGTAAACCCCTGGAAGAGTACAACAAAACTACAAACCCGGCTGATATTATCTCTCGTTGGCTCATAGATCTCTCAGAATACACATACAAATTTCAACATATTCCAGGTAAAAAGAATGTACTCGCTGACTATTTATCTCGTTGTAACTTTGAAAATAATCAACAGACTTTAGCTACAAATCCTGAACTTATTCATGATCCTCAACCCTTACCTATTGTAGAATGTGATACTCCACATTCCAGCTCGAGTGATTCTAATATGCATGTTAACTGCCTTATTTCTGTACACAAACAAATCCTGACCCTTTATTAGAAATTTCGAATGAAACATTTGCTACTGAACAACAAAATGACCCTACTTTGTCTGTTGTTTGTAAAGAAATCTTAAAGAAAGGATCTTCTCAAAAATTTCCTAATTACTTCATTCATCCTGATTCGAAGGTGTTAATGTTAAAGAAGGAAAATATTTTTAATAACACTTTTTCGTATCACATTATTGTTCCAAATTCACTTAAAAGCAAAGTCTTAACAATTTCACATTTATCTCATTTTGGCTTTAATAAAACTTATGAATTCTTGTCAGGTAGATATTTTTGGAAGGGTATGTATGTAGACACTTTAAACTTTGTTGCATCCTGTATCAAATGTCTTCAAACTAAACATCATCAAACTCCACCCGCACCTTTGCAGCCCACATACACTCCCAGGTACCCTGGTCATACTATCAGTACAGATCTCCTTGGACCGTTTGCTAATGGCAAATATGTTTTAACTATCACTGATCATTTTTTGAGACATATTGAACTCTTTCCACTTAACGACATATCTGCAAGTAAGGTTGTTAAATGCTTATTCTCTTACATAACCACCATTGGGAGACCTTCGGTTGTCTTATCAGACTTAGGACCCCAGTACACTTCTCAGGTATATAACATTTTTAATGATACGATGGGCATTAAGGTATTACACAGTTCTGCCTCGAGACCACAATCAAATGCGATTGCAGAGCGAATCAATAAATCAATCAAATATTCAGTCAATATTCTTTTACAAGAAGGTCACTCATTCGAAAATGCAGTCTTTATACACAAATCTTTTTATAACGGCTCCAAACATGCAACTACATTGTACTCTCCTAATTTTCTTAATTTTGCACGCGAACTTTCTCTAATTTTTGACATTTTTGATCAGTCGTGCAACCAACCCTTTTTTGATAAACATATTGAAGTCCACAAATTGCTTGATGATTTGAGTAAGATATATCACAAAGCTTATAACAACATTAAATTAGCTCAAGATAAGAGATATAAACAGTACGGTCAAAAAGCTAAATTGAGATCCATTTTCTTAAAAGATATTGTATATCTAAAATCAAATGACAAGTTTAAAACAAAGTATATTGGTCCATATATTGTCACTTGTAAACATTCCCCTGTGTCATTCTCAATTAAAAGGTTGTATGCTCCTGATAACACAGCATTTCGAGTACATATTGATAGACTTCTACTTGCACCCCCTCGTCATGGACACTTATTTGATGCATCAAGTCATATAAACAAACTAACTTTAATACGTTTTACCAACCACACACATACAATCTAAGAAACAGAAGCTAATGTAAATCGTTATTTATTAATTTTTAAGTCATGTTTTATGATGCCACATATCCAACCAAAGAGCTCATGGTTGTGTGTATGTTGTTTTTGACTGATCTTTAACAATACCACGGCTGGTCCATCACTGTTGCTCTGAAGATCTCTTGGGAACAATATTAGGTATCATTGTTATCCTTTAACACTTGGATATGTCTTCATACTCACTTAAAATTTTATTTACTTTTAATTTTTTTTGCAGTACACTTAAAATTTCTTTGACAATCCTCATTAATTCAGTATTTTTCCAGTAGCTAACCTCCCACTTAACAATTCCTGCACTGTAAGTCAAACATATTATAGTTAGATAAACAGCTACTGTAGTTTAGAAAAGTAAACAAATGATTCATGTAGGTAAATAAAACACATTTTTTTTTCGTATATGACTTGTACATCACCTCACTCGATTGTGACACATTTTCTCGTCTCTCTTCACTCTAGGATTGTCTGCCCATATTAGTTGTTATATGATATACATTTTTTTTGTTTTTTTTTTCTTTTTGAATTCTTCCCTTTGAAGTCTTGTTCCCGTTCAAAATTAATGCCCTAAGGGTTCAAGCTTCATTGTGTTGAGAGACAAAGTTTTGGAATTAGAGTTTCGATTCAAATTTTTGAATTGTGATTTCAATTCACAACAATTCAAATTTTTCATGTAATTCGACGTGGGCTCCTTCAGAAGACCGCTAGTGCCTTCGGGGGAGCATCACAATTCCCTCGTCATCTAAGGCTAGGCCCTAAGCTGATGCCATAATACTTGTGTTTTACACAAGATTCAGGGTGACGCATATTTTTATGGGCGTGCTTGGAGCACCTCTTTTTTTTGTCATCCTATGCTTCGGCATGAAACACTTTTCCTACAAAATTTATTTTTATACATCATATTACTCTTTTTTAATTGTTTTGAAAGATATAGTGCAACTATGTTGTTTTGTGTATTACTATTCTACATTCATTTAGTATTAGTTTCATGTTTTGTGTATATGTTTCAAAATTTTTACTTGTGTCATGATAACAATCAAAGCTGCAGTAATGTTGTTGTACTGTCTGAGTCGACTCAACTTCTAAATATGAAAATTCAGTACTAGCTTGGATCCATATACATAAATATAAAAAAATATAGAAACTTTAGAACTTCTGACTGTTTTTTTTTTTTTTTTTGAATACAAAAGAATCCATTATCATGACAGCAACTTTCTATATATATATATATATTAAAAAAAAAAAACTTTTGCATTTATGTATGTTTTTATGTTTTATAATATGTTATGCTAGCCTATGCACATTGGACAGCAAAAGTTTTTTTGTGGTGCACCGGGTGATATATATAACGATTATTTCGTTATATATTGGTTATTTTCTATTATTTCGTTATATTGGTCATTTTCTTAAATTATTCCTTTACCCCCCCTTCTCTTTTCAATTCAAAATTAGTCTTAAATTGTCCTTCATTCCTTTCCATCTTCCTCGCTTAGTATTTCTCTAACCGAACATCTGCAGCTGTCCAAGTTTATCTGTGAGAAATACACCCACATTTTAATCAACCGTTAAAAACAATTTCCAGATGTCGGCTATTACTGATCGAGTCAATTATGCATTACCTTATAAGGAGATCTTTTCTGTATCGCGGTTAAAATTTGTGCTTACGCTCCTTTTTCCTTTCTCGACAAAACCCTAAAAAGAATTTAACATCTGCGCAGTAAAATCTGATGTCCCTTCGGTGTGCTTCGTTGTTAGACATAACAACACGTGTAACATTTATCGTTTGGCAACCTTTCCTTTCCCATCCCAGCTGAGTAACCAAATTGAATTCTGATCTTGTCGGCTGCATTTTAACTGTTATTTGGCGTAAACTATCCATTGTGCATGGGCGAACTTGTGTATGTTGGCGATTGTCCTTCACGCCAAAAGTGGCGGTTTGTTTCTATGTACGAGTACACTTGACTCCCTGCTCTTGTCCAGTTAACTTGCAAAATCTCTGTTCGGAGATTTTTCTCCGATTTTATTTTAAGTGTACCTCCCCTTATGTTTTAAATAAAAAACTGTGACTATTACATCATTGTGGGGTTTTTTCGCTATCTTCACATCTGAGACCTGGACTACTATACTTAATCATGCTTCTTCTAAGTATTCTAATAAAATAGCAGCTACTACAAAACGACGCCACAGGGACCACCGTAATACTTACCCATCATGGATATGTATATGAAAACGAAACATGTGAAAACTATTTATACAATGCATTGCAATTCATAAACAAAATTTAAATATTGTTAATATATATAGTAATGCTATATTAAAGAACTGCTGATGTAGAAATTTCGACAAATTATATAAAACGCCAAACTACTCAAGTAGTACCAAACTGCGTAAAAGAAACATCCTTATAACTCCAAAAATAATAATTCTATTATCTAACAATTAACTGCGTCGGATTAAGCGTCTCATTTTCAATTAAAATATACCTCTGAATTGAAATTTTAATAAAATACAGGGTCATGAAAAATCGAAGAATGTGAAAAACATGATTACAAATATCTCGGCAACTAATAATCTGATCGATTTCGTTTTATATGCAAAATGTGTATTATTTTATTGCCTTTTACGTCCATTCCTTAGAACAAAAAAATTCGAAAATATTTATATACCTTTCATCAGAACGAATTTTTCGAGAGTCCGAAAAAAATAGTTCCGGATAATCGAGGTTGCTGATATTAAATAGGCTTCGTCCCATTCTTACATACTAACTACATACAAAATTTCAAGTCTCTATCTCAATTTGTTCGAGAGATAGAGCGTTTACAGACAGACAGACAGACGGACGGCAAAATTTTTTTTCTAAAAATATGTTTTTCGGAATCTCCACTATCTAAAACGTGTGAATCCGTCAAAAAAATTTTTTCGATTTTCAAAACGATTGCAAGACTTACCCTATACTACGTATGATGGGTAAGTAAAAAGGAAAATAATTTATGCAGGAGAGGGTTGATATTACGTAAAATTTAACAGTGTCATACAGTAGATGAGGGAGAACTAGAATTTAACTGAGAAATATAAATTTTCAAAAGTAGATAAATAATAATCAAAATACTTTTATTTTGTCGATTTTGTGTAACAGGGAAAACAGATAAAATCTTTTAAGAATAATGATGTTCTCATGGCAATTTGATGGGATATAATTTTAGAATTTCATGTCCTTATACGAAGGCTTAGATAAAATCTAGCCTAAAATATAGTTTTTACTCTCTTCTATCTTTACAAGAAAAATACATTTGATTCTTGCAAATTTTCAAATTCTGGTTTTCGATGGAATTACACGTTTTAGGGTGCAAAGAATCCGAAAAACATGTTTTTACAAAATGTCTGTCTGTCACTCTGTCATTCTGTATGTGACAAAAATTTCATGAGCACTCTATGTCAAGAACTAATGCACGGATTTTTTCAAAACTTTAGATTCAGTTAGACCTTGATATAAATTGGAGATGATTAGTTTCTGGTGTACATCGCCTAGCAGATGGCGTTGTTATGCTTCGTTTTTCACGATTTCATCAATGGCTATTCCTCAAGAACTAAAAGAAGGAATTTTATAAAACTTCAGATTTCTTTATTCCCTGACATAACATGGTGATCATTACCTTTTGGTGTAAATTGTCTAACAGGTGGTGCTGCTATACAACATTATTCATGATTATCGCTATCTCTAGCTTAGGAACTAATGCACGAAATTTCATTAAACTTCAGATTCAGTTATTCCGTGATATAAATTAGTGTTCTTTAGTTTTTGGAGTAAATCATTCAACAAGTGGTGCTTCTAGATTTATTTACGATTTCTGAAGTGATTCTATCTCAAAGTCTAACGCAGGGATTTTCCCTCAAAAATCTGATTCTGTTAGAATTTGACATAAATTATTGCTGATTAAATTTTGGCGTTAATCACCTAACCGGTGACTATGTTATGCTTCATTTTTCTGGAAGTATTAACATGTATGAGATAGAAGAAAGTTTTGTTATTGCCACATCCTACTAGTTTTTTAGTATTTTAATCTCTTCTAATATTTATTATTAAATTTTAAAGATCTAATAACATATAACATATTTTTTAAAGCCTAAAATTATGGTAACTAGAAGGTAAAGTTGTAAAACTTTAAACTTCTGTTGTATTTTCAGAAAATAAATATGTATGTTTCTTATATGCTTTTTTAAAATATCCTGTATTTGAAGTTTAGATATCTGTAATTTTTCACGGTTCAAGAATTGTAAACATTCATTTAGGCGCTAGGAATTCGAATCCATTACATACACACGCATACAAAAAGAAAAAAAAAGAAAAATCACATTTTTTTTTCTTTTCGGAGATACAGTCAATACAAAAATTTCTTATTTTCAACAGCTGAAAAATCACCGGAAAACAGAACATAATAGAGCTTTGAGCTTACAGTCACGTATTTTAAGTGTCAACAGCGTATGACATTTCAATTTGTCTGTAAAGATCTTACAAATTTTGCAGGGTTTTTTTTTTTTTTTTGTAAATCAGATGTATTTTATCAGGTGCATTTTGAGGTTCTGTTAGAAAATTATGCTTTAAAAAGGAAAAGTCCCTTTGGTTTTGAAATTTTTTTGAATGTTTAGCAAATGTATATTCTTTTATTTTATATATAATTTTTAATGTTACGCAAGTAAGAAAAATCATGTGTTAAGCTTAGTTTATGAAACACTTTCCAACAAATTTCTGAAATATATTACAGAACTTCGTTATTTAGAGAAATAAGGTATTACTATTCATAACCAAATATGTATTCTAATGCTTTTCAACAGCCCGGTATTTGATCTGTATGTAGATATAATAACGAAAAAATGTAGTTTAGCAAGAAAGCGCATAACAGCTTGAAATTCCTCGTTTAGCAATTTTTACTAATTAGTGGAAACATACCAGAATACTATTGTCCATCCATGTATTTTACCTGGTAACTTTATTAGACGCCAGTATTTAGCTAAATTTTAATTCAAACTAAAACTACTGAAACCACATTTCTAGAAATTTTCCTATTTTTAAAGTAAAACATAATCAAAATATCTACAAAAAAAAAAAAAAAAAAAAATGTATAAAATACACAAGTATTTACAATCATCCTGATTATCATAAGCATGTGTACATTAATTAGCAATGGAAATTATAAGTGATTTTTTAAAGCTATATGGTGGAAAAGATTGATTATTACAAGCATAGTTCATTATTGTATTAAAATTTTATCTTCAGTTTATTTCACGTATATTATATATTTTTTCGAAAATCATTATCAGATGTGCTTTTGTACTTCTGTTACGATAGATGCCTCCCATAGCTCCTCATCAACATTGCTGAATGTTAGGATTTGAAAATTGGTGCGTAACGGAAAAATGCGCTTTTCTCAAAAATTGTGTGTTCTAGGATAATCGCTGCAGTTTTCCTGCAAGGTTTAACTTAATGTATACTACCACCAATTTTTTCATACTTTTAGTTTCAGTAGATTTGGAAATAGGTCGGAGAAGGGCAGGACATATTTTTGCACTACATGTTTGACGATCTTTCTGAAAATATAACACCTAAAATTTGAAGAAATGAATTTTTGAAATGAGCGTTACGAAAACTTTCATACGATACATATAATTTTTTTTTTCTCAGACAATTTAATAAGCCTCTCTACATTTCCCTAAATATATTTGTGAATACTTAATAATCTGTATTTATGAGGGTCAATGAGGTGAAGTAATAAAGCATATATCTTTATTACTTCACCTCATTTGAATTTTCTACATTCCATAATATACGAGTAAAATAACTGTGACAGACAGACACAAAAATGATCTTTTAACGGTTCTGTTTTTACTTTTCGAGTATGGACCCCTAAATTAGAGAAAAAATATTTAAGAAGGAGAAAATTTTTACAATATACATATAAATATATTTCCTCTAAAATATGTTTTTGTCTTTGGTGCAGCTTCTTTTTCTGTCTTTGATATATTATTTAAATATATAATTTAAAGTTTTTTAAAAGCAGCATAATATTTAGAAAAATCCTTAAACTTTGATTTTCAAAACGTTCATTAAAAAAATAATCATTTATTAATCAAAATTTATCACTCATTATGTTGCTTTTAAAAAATGATTACCAACATAAGTTCATTTTTTACTGTCCTTAGTAGTTTGTGTACAATTAATTTCAAATTTCTATTTTTACATGTAGTGTAATATTTGTAAAACATCAATAAACTTTGATACTTAAAACATTCAATGAAATATATATCATTTATCATCTAAATTTATCTATTATTATACATTTTTAAAACATTATAGTAAAGGAAATGTATAATGCAATGTCGTAGCTCCAATTCTACTCTTATTTCTGCATATTACATTTATATTGTTAGTTATTTAAAATGTCTCTGTGCGAAATATTTTGATTATATTTATTCATTAGATATTTTTTATTCGATTCTTTTTTTAAAAAATTGGAGAAAATATATCATTACAGAAACATATTTAAAATTCAAAAGCTTTTCTTTAAAGTAAAAGAAATACGGTGGAAAAAAAATTCAGCTACAGATTCATTGTTCTTTCAAGAAAATTTTTTCAAATAATACTTTTTAGTTAAATTTACGAATATAAAAAAAACCAGAAGAAACAATTTTTCAAATGATTAACTTGTTGGATCTTTTTTCTTTTTCGGTTCTGCCTCAGACAACCACTGAAGCATTTCCAAGAAGCGTGTGTAGTTTAATTAGAAAAATAATTGTTAACAGATGGTTAACGCTTTATATGGATACGAATAATTGAAGTATGATACATTATTTTACTCTGTTTTATGATTTTCATCTTACTTTCTTTCTTTTTCTTTTTTTTCTTTTTCTTTTTCTTTTTTCTTTCTTTTTCTTTTTTTTTCTTACTTTTTCTTTTTCCTCTTACTTTTTCTTTTTTCTTGATTTTTCTTTTTATGTGCGCTCGCAATAATGTAAATACGTAGAACCTAGAGTTGTCGTTCGGTTCGTCTGTCCGTTAGCTCGTCTCTCTGTCCGTACATGACACAGCAAAAACAATCGAACCGAATTGCTTGAAATTAAAAATATATAATTGTTGCATAATTTTGTCTAATTATTTCAAATTTTATGAAAATCGGATGTATAGTTCAATTATAGGGACAATAAAAAATATTCAAGTGCATTTTAATGATGTCACACTCTTCCGAACATAATAAAATTTATATATTTTTTGTTCATTCAATTTTTTGTTTCATACAATTCATTTAAAGTTTTTTTACACGTAGCGTAATATTCGTAAAAAATCAATAAATTTTGATCTTTAAAATATTCATTGAAATATAAATCATTTATCATAAAAACTTATGAATTATCTATTTTTAAAACATCCATTGAAGTGTACTCATTTAAAATCAAAACTTATCAATTGTTAATCATTTTTAAATCATTCATTTGAAGGAAATTTATAATTTAATGTTGTAGCTCTAACTCTATTTTAAATTTAAGTATGTTATATTTATGTTATTAGTTATTTCACATTTCTCTGTACCAACTATTTTGATTATATTTTATCATTAGATATTTTTTATTTTATTCTCTTTAAAAAAAGTGGAAAAATATATCATCACAGAACATATTTAAAATTCAAAAGCTTTTTTAAAAAAGTACAATGGAAAAAAAAATCAGCTCAGCTGCAGAATCATTGTTCTTTCAAGAATAAATTTTCAAGTAATATTTTTTTCTTTAAACTTTTATAAATTGAAAAACAGAAGAAAAGATTTTACAATCGATTAACTTGTTGAATCTTTTTGTTTTTCGGTTCTGCTTTAGAAAACCACTGAAGCACTTTGAAGAAGCATTTGTAGTTTAATTAAGAAAATAAATGTTAACAGATGGCTAACGCTTTATATGGATTGGAATAATGGAAGTGTGATACAGTATTTTACTGTGTTTTGTAATTTTTTCTTCTCCTTTTTTTGTAATTAATTGGAAGAAAAGTATGTGTGAACTCACGAAAAGAGAATATTAACTTAAATAAAAGGAAAAAAAAACACCATTCTAAGATATTAGTCAAAAACTGCTATTTTTATTAGAAAAAAAATTAAACGTCAAAATAGTTAGCAAGTAAAAAGCAGACATTTTTTCACAAAATTAGCAGTTTTAAACTTAAGTAAAAGAACATAAGTAATTTGATGACAAGGGCACGTTCATAAGCTGTAGTAATGTAATACGTTTAAATTAATGAGTAAACGTATTTTTCTTATAACTTCGAACATCCAATGGAAAATCAGTGTAGCTGAATTTTTATTTATTACTATCTCTGTAAGATTTTTGTTCAAGTGTATTGTTTGACTTTGTACTGTGTATTTTTTGTTCAAGTTACTGAGAATTATGAATGTTATACATTTAAAATTTTTTGTATTAATTGCCAAATATGTATTATTGTTTTACATTTTTAAAAAGTGAACCTAACAATGGGAACATATAGATTTTAATGTATAGAGAAAATTATTTTCAAAATTTCACATCAAATTATCGGATTATTAAGATTGTGGACGCATTATTCTTAATAGTATTACAACTTTAAACTGACGGCACAGATGTAAACTACCAGAATTAATCAATGTTACCCAGAACGGATAGCAAATTCGGCCAGCGGAGAGGTATAGAGATGGGTAGTCCATGATCCAGTTTCGAGGGGGAGTGTGAAGAGTCTCTCAGCGCTACTGGAAAATTGGTAAATAGAGACCGAGAAATACACACACGATTTCTAGATCTATATGCACATGATGTGATTTCTTGCAGTATTTTCTGAAAGAGTTACATGAAGTGTTGATATCGGCGGTTTAACTAGATAGAGAATAGAGAGACTAAAAAAAGACTATTCTTTTTTCTTTCTTTCTTTCTTTTTTTTCTTGACTTTATAGTCTCATGTCTGGAAAACGATATTGACAACAATTGTCTGAGAATCTCATTACAGGAAGGAAATAATATTTTTCATGGAGTATTTCATGAAGATGGCTCGACAACTTACTCGTTATGAAGAGATGATGCGTTTCCTCAGATGTTTGCGCTCCTCCTGACTGCCGCCAAATGATTTTTTCACACACTAAGCTGCAGGTTTCACCGCAACATAAGCAATATTTAAATTAGTATAATTCCACAAATAAACCCAGTTCTGAAAAATTAAGTTAGGATTGATGCTATCAAAGATTATACACCGATACTAATAACGTATTTTGCATCAGGTTGGAAAAAACATCTTTTTTTATATTTTTAATAAATTACAGAGAAAACAACATTACAATATTACCCTTTGCTGGGCAGATAGGGGATTAACCTTTTCATTCCTGAGACAAATATTATAAGGAATCACAAAAACCAGTTTAAAATTACTATAAAACATCTCCAAACATGTATCAGTCAATATAGAGTTGCTTATAATATGTGCGCATTTATTAATGAGGTTTAAAAGTAATTTTATCAATTCTAAAAGGATTTAAATTAATTTAAAGTATGCTCTTTAGTGTCTCTTACAGGCGACATCAGGAATGCGAAGGTTAAGAAGGTGTGTGACATTAGACGATGCTTGTTCTTAAAATGCCCCAAGATAGAGATTTTTACATTTTGGTTTCGGTAGAACATTAAAAGATATTCATATTTATGATTTGTTTTACGTATAGATATCTGGTAGTCAAGTCCATAACCAAATAACTTTCAGCATCATATTTTTCGACAGCTAAACTTAGTTGCCATAAGGCGTTTTTGAATGACATTTAATACATTCTAGAGGAAGAAAACTGCACCGGATGCAATAAATGACATTAGTGCGTCATAATGGATATCAGAAAATGAACATGACAGCTTTTGGCATACAAAGCTAAGCAGTTAGAAATATAAATTGTCTAGAAAACAGAAATGATGAAATATGGAAAGAGTCTGAAGAAGAGGAAAATTATAAGTACTGTGTTTTGCAATGTATTTTGTATTTCAAAAGATTTTTGGAGTGTTATTGTTTACTAGACATATAGCGCTCTAAACATATTGGCATTGCACTTATGAAAAATAGCATGCACAACCTTGAACTTTGACATTTTATTCCGGGAAGGGAAAATTTTTTAGGGCTTCAAAATTGCACATTATTCATTAAATACCATCTACTTCAACATAAAAAAATCAAGCAAATCAGAAAATACAAGTATCGCACTTTGTCTGATTTTCAAAATAATGGCTCTTAAACGTTTATTATATTTTTTTATGCTTTTTATACTATAGATTTATATCCTTACACACAATAGATAAAAATTTAATTAATACAAATTCTGATCACAAATTATTAAATATTCAATATATTAATTTTCTACTTGCAGCATAATTTTGCTTCTGCACAAATTTTTAACATGGATGTTGAAAAATTTTATTAATATAAACAAAAACAAACTGAGAGTTTACTGACCTTTTAAACGAAACGATTATGTTTAAGGAAATATATCCTTGAATATACAATCCATTTTTGTGAAACTGTGTGGAGAAATGAAAACTAATGGACTCAGTTCCCTACTCGTTAACCTTCACGAATTGTATTGCAATTTACATTGGGTGATCCCAGGTCGCTCACCTCTGTTTTCAGGTACTCTAACCAGAATTAATAACATCTTAACTATTTTAACGCATGGAAATTACATATATTTTTAATGTACAAAAAAGTAATGGAAAACATCGGGAATTATGCAAATAAAAATGCATTTTCTAGACTACAATATTGTACAAAACGGTCTGTAAATAATTGTAATACATGAAATTTCCATTTATTTTAACGTATAAAAAAAAGCGTAAATTGCGTTGAAAATGCAAATAAAAATTCATTTTTTCGCCTATTATGTGGCACAGCGCGGCGTGGATTCATTTAAAACTCTTTGAAAAACATTACGGACCCGCTAACTACAAGCAAATAAAACGTTTTCTGCTGTATCTAAAAGACAATCTTATTAGAAAGCCGATTCGTTGAATGCATACATCATAGTAAAACGAACCAATCACACTGTTTTTGTACTTCGATCACAAGACCTGTCTTTAAAAAGAGATACTCTCTAAACATTGATTTGCTGAATGGGTTGGGTCATGTGACAACAATTAACCGCTGAGAATCACTGCTACGCTAGTAGCCAAATGTCAACCTATAAATTCAACCTAGTTTTGGAGCCATATTAGAAAATTAGAAGTAAAGACGTTTTATAGTGTCCACCTAGTCATTTGACACACGTATGTCTTTCTGTGTTCCATGATGATTACAAACGTAATCAATTCAATTTGTTTTAGTTTCACTAATTTCGCTTATGACTATTCCTTCCTTAATCTAGTCAGATTCCAAAATATTCTTCTTACTTATAAATATTAACACAAAATGCATTATCAGAATGCTAAATTAAATGAAAATGAATGTCCATCATGAGGATTTTAACAGTATAAGGTCGTTGAATTTTGGCATTTAAAATAAAAGAGATAAAAATATCACATTTTGCAAACAAATCATTAAATTTAGGCGACCTGTTAGATGATTGCCACCGTAATTCTCAGCTTAAAAAAGCATAAAAGCATCACCCAAGTGTAACAGAATATTAAGTTTGATGAAAGTATGTACATTAATTCTTGAGATAGAGCTACCGCTAAAATCGTGTAAATCCGGAAAAATGCAGCGTAGCAGCGCCACCTGTTAGGTATTTACAACAAAAACTAATCAGCAGTAACTTATGCTGACATATAATTGAATCTGAAGTTTCATGAAAATCCGTGCATTAGTTTCCTGAGATAGTTATTGCGGAAATCTTGTAAAATGAGGCATATCAGGGCCATTTTTTAGTGAATTCACGGCAAAATAATTAGCGCACAAGTATATCTCGGTATAACAGTATCTAAAATTAAAAAAAAAAAAAATCCGCGCGTTAATTCAGATAGAACGTCCAAAAAAGTTTTTTTTCACATCCAAAAAGACAGACAGACTCAGAGACAGCTATTTACTAAAAACAGTCATTTCCTGTTGAGACCTTCTAGAACGTATAAATCGGAAATCACAAATTTTCACGAATTCAACATTTTATTTTTGTAAAGATAGCAGAAATTAAAATATGAAGTCAAATATGTTTTTAATATCGCCGAGTATCAACAATAATTCAGCTTGCATTTTGTTATGCATGAGATAAAATGTTTAAAGCATAAAGTGTGATCTTTGAATTATAATCTATTTGAAATTCAAAAGCTTTTCACAAAGAAAACATAATAAATTGAAAGTGAAATTATTCGCCGTACTGAAATGTCATGTTCATTCAATATATGTTCGTATTTTTATTTTCTTTTAAATTTGGGGAACTAAAATCAGGAGAAAAGGCCTTTCAATCGATTCACTTGATTTTCTCCGTTCTGCTTTGATTAATCATTGATGACTTTTTTGGGAAAACTGTGTAATTCATTTAGAGCAGCAAATGTTAACAGATGTCTGACACTTTATGTGAAAGATAATAATGCGACTGTAATGCATCTACCTTGTTTCTTATGCTGCCGAGGTTTAATTTAATGCATTTCTTTTCTCGGTTTTCTTACGCATCATAATTTCTAAAGAAGCAATCGGTAAAGTAAAACACTGAAGAAAAGCAAATAATAGAAAATCTTCCATGAGGGATGCTAGCCAACAACAATTTATTTTACATCTAAATTCAAAGTGTATTTTAACGTCAAGGGTAGTTCAAATAATTATTTTTGTTTTGTTTCAAAATACATATATATCTTTCAAGGGCAAGAGGCTTATTGTAGAATATGTTGTGCATAGCATTCATTCACCATTCATATACAGGGATACACAAAGTAACTCTGCTCCTGTACTCGTTATGGACAATAATTGCTGGAAGTACGTTTTCAATTGTGTTAAGTGTTTTTAAATTAAACAGATTTTTTCTCTTTTATTTGGCATAGAATTTCTATACATAGTTTACAGGGTAGCAAAAAACATAAGACGTTTTTTGATGAAAATGGGTGAAGTTGAAATTCGAAATATAAAATGCGTTTCCTAACAGAGCTAAGTTTTGCAAACTATGCTTGGAATATGCTGTTGTGATTTTTTTAAAGCATACTATGGTAGATAAGAATAATGCAAGCATGGAAAATGTTTTTGTACTCATTTTTGATCCTTAGATTACTTCGTATATTTCATATTAATAATAAAAAAAATCCTTGATGTTTCTTTATAAAACGCGTCCGTGGAACTCTAATAAGATACTTACATTCCAATTAATTACTTATTTGACAAAAAATACATTTTTCAAGCAATAAAAATACACAAAACGTGATGCTTTTCCTTTTAACTGCACACCTAATTTACAAATATTTTTAAATAGATAATTTTTTTATAAAAAAAATTGTAATCCTCGATATTTAAAGCATTCATTAAATAATCTTTTTTCATAAAAATTTATCAATCATTAAAACGTTTTAAAACATTCTATAACCAACAACGTAGCTCCAACTGTACTTTGTACTTCTGTATATTATACTTGTATTATTACTTATTCGGCATTTCTCTGTCAGAAGTATTTTTTATTATATTTTATTAATTCATGAATTTATTGTATTTTACTCTCTGCAGTTCTTCTTAAAAAATTAGAAACATGGATTACTAGGGAAGCATATTTTAAATTTAAAAGCTTTTTTTAAAAGTGAAAAAATAATGTACAATGAAAAATAAAATTCAGCAGGAAAACCACTGTTCTTTTAAGTATAAATTTTCAAATAATATTTTTTCTTTAAACTTACGAATTAAATATTAGGAGAAAAGATTTTACAATCGATTAACTTGCTGAAACGATTTCTTTTTGGTTCTGCTTTTAAAAACCACTGAAGCAATTAAAAAAAATGTGTATAGTTTAATTAGGAAAATAAATATTGACACATATTTAAAACTTTTTTTGGAAAAGAATAATGGAAACATATTGGATTCTATTACAGAGTTTTAGCTTTCTTAATTTTTTTTATATTTAATTTAATAAAAATAGGAAATTGCACATCAAGCGTAGCAAATGAGGTGCGTTCGTGCCATAACGAAGTTTTAAAAATGTTCGCATTTTAGTTTAATAGTATACAACACTTCGGATACAGTATAGTGGCTGAAATCTTATGTGCGTTCATATAAATACTATATACGTTCTATTATACAGAAAGTAACATGTAGTAACAATTGTTAAACGATTGTTACGTTGTAGCAGCCTGAGCAACATGCATCAATTTCGTATAAAATGTGAAATAGTTTAACATAATTAAAAAGCGCCCCAAACAATGATTCTCCCTAAAACATTTTGCAATGGACTACTTTTGCCTGACCCAATAAATTAATAACAGAATATTCTTTGTACCACACATTGTAGAGAATGTATATTTTAATATTTAATAGAAGCATATCAATTTCACTATGCTCGAAAGAGTGTAACATCATTAAAATGTACTAGAAACTTTTTTTTCTCATTGGCCGTAATGTAACGAATTACTTTTGATTGTCCCTGTAATTAAATTATACATCATATTTTCATAAAATTTGAAATAACTCGACAAAATTATACAACCAACATATATTTTAAATATCAAACGATTCGGTTGGGTAGTTTTTGGTCTGTTACAGACGGACGGACAGAATGAACGACGACTTTTGGTACTACATATTTATATAATTAGGAACGCGCGTAAAATGGATTTATTAACTTATAAAAATGGAAATTTGAACTAATGAAAAAGGAATATTGACATAACAAATAGAAAAAAATTGCCCTAAGAAAAGAGGCCAGTCATAAGCTACTCTTTTTACGAGAAGAATGCTTTTAACCACCAAACTCGTTTAAGGATACGAACTACACACACACACGCACACAAAGCAATTTGCTGCAAAATTAAAATTTTTAACTGATAATTTAGAAAACGTAAGTAAGTTAGTGAAAAGGGATTGTTCACGATCTGTAACATACACCAGTGAAAAGAGACGTTTTATTTTGTTTCTCTGTGTGTATATCTGTCTCCGATGGGTGGGAAATTGTATCGCGCATACGGGAAAAAAATTTGTATGAAGATAGCCCTCATACGACTTAGAATCATATTTTTCCTTTTTCTTCTCTGTTCTGATATATTAATTAAAAATCTAAAAGAAACCGTAATTTTTTTTATAAAATCGCAAAGCGCACAAAAGGAAAGAATCAAATTCATTTATTTTTTTCATTTATCTTAACGTCTATCCGCCAAACCGTTCAGGATACTGGAAAATGTAAAACATGCTCTAAAAATTTAAATTTTTGTGTTTTAAACACTGCAAAAAGTTCAGGAAAATAGTGTTATTAACCTTTTGAAGAAAAAAGTGTCTTTTTTGCGATAGACATTTCTCCATTTTGGACGCGTTTTCCTAGTGCGTGATTTAAGAAATTCACAAAATATTTGCATCGATTAAATTAAAAATTAGATTTTGCTTTAGACGACAATTAAAAAAAAAATAATATTTTACCATTTCGCCAGCAGATCTTTAAATGTTTCCTGAAGACGACCTTTTTTTACCATGCTTTTATTAACTTCACCTGTATGTTTGTGAGTTTGTGAGTTTGTAACTCTCCTTATTTTATGTATGTTCACCGATTACTCCGAAACCATGCAACCGATTAACTTGGTTTTGGTGTTAAATGAAAGACGATGCTCTCGAATTGGTACCACTTCAGTTTCATCGAAACTGGTTCAGTACTTTTTTAGTAATTAGGCAAAAACTAATAAAATTAGTGATTTTTCGCTAATTAAAAGTGTTGAATACATTCACTGAATGGAGTGTAGACAGCATGGCCGAGCGGTCTAAGGCGCCGGATTGAAGCTCTGTTTTTCGAAAGAGACTGTGGGTTCGAACGCCTCTCCTGACATTATTTACATCTATGTAAAATTAAAAAAAAATTTCCGTGTTACAATTTTTATTTTTAACCGGTTTCAGAAAAGGAAGAGGAAGTTCGACATTCGACGCGTATGTATTTTTTTCTATGTATGTTCACCATTACTCTGAAACTATCCAACCGATTAATTTGGTTTTTGTATTAAATATAAATATAGTTAAAAAAAACTAAAAACCACGCTTTTAAAGTAATCAAACTAAAAAGTGAAAAATAAATATAGTTTAAAAAAAACCATCTTCTTTTAACAAAACGTAATTATGCTACGACGATTTCACTGGCTCCCTATCGCAATATGTCATGCACACTCACACACATATATATATACATTAAATAATTCTATTTCGCAGAACATTTCAAAGTTTTACAAGTGACATAAATAAATCTTCTGAGGGGCTCTTAAAAGATTGTGTTGAAATAACAACGTTTGGTCACTTTTTTAAGTCGAATAAATATAGTTTAAAAAAACTAAAAAACACGCTTTTTAAGTATATCAAACTAAAAAGTGAAAAACAATTCGTACTATAATTGAAAACGAAAATAGATGAAAAATACTATATTACTATAAAATCATTGTTATTATAGAAATCAATTAATAAGCAATAAATAAAATTATCGTGGAATAAAAGCGTGGGGTGCTTCTTAAGAACTGATAGATGGAGCATGGTAGATGGAGCACCCCACACTTTTTTTCCACGATAATTTTATTTATTGCTTATTAATTGACTTCTATAATAACAATGATTTTATAGTAATATAGTATTTTTCATCTATTTTCGTTTTCAGCTTATAGTACGAATTATTTTTCACTTTTTAGTTTGATATACTTAAAAAGCGTGTTTTTTAGTTTTTTTAAACTATATTTATTCGACTTAAAAAAATGACCAAACGTTGTTATTTCAACACAATCTTTTAAGAGCCCCTCAGATGATTTATTTATGTCACTTGTAAAACTTTGAAATGTTCTACGAAATAGAATTATTTAATGTATATATATGTGTGTGTGTGAGTGTGCGTGACATATTGCGATAGGGAGCCAGTGAAATCGTCGTAGCATAATTACGTTTTGTTAAAAGAAGACGGTTTTTCTCTTTACTGCACAGGATTCGTGGCTTAATCAAAGAAAAAATAGCTTGACAGCTTCAAATTAGTTTATTTATGCAACCATAGAGAAAAATGCTCTAATCTCTCAGCTAAATGACTTCACGTAATGAAAATAATAAAAACCCTCTTCTGAAGTGCAGCTATCCGTCCTAGCATTCCGACGACTCGCTTTAAACCGACTACCACCTTCGTCTTCGAACCTTCTGGCTAAAAGTAAAAAGTAGTTTTTAGAAGATTCGATAATTTCAAACCAGATCTCTTCATGTCAACAGAATCCTAACTCTGACGTCGAGACCAAGTGACGGAATCGAAAGTTTACCGCAAATGACAATTTTATTAAAAAATATTATTATTTAATTTATTTAATAATCGAAAGTGGTTAAAATTCGAATGTATTCCAGAGATGACAATTTCATTAATAAAAGGAGAAAGAAATAAATTTATTGATACGTAATAAATATAAAACGCAAAAAAGGAAAATAAAATAAAAATAATGATGTTTTAAATAAATATGCTTTTTTGGAATAAATTTAAGACGACTCTTAAAAAAGGTTGATAAAAACAAGGAAAAGCGAAATTTATTAGCAATTTATTTAAGAATATTTTTATTTCGGAGTCTTTTTTTTTTTTTAGATTTACGCGTGTCGGACAAAGCATGAGCTGTTTCTACTGATTTACCCAGCTGATGAAAGATCTAATCTTGTGTAGACGTGCGACTTTCTGTGTGATATTTGTCGTGATTTGAAATTTTGCACAATAATAATAATAATAATAATTAGATCAAACTCTGAATAAGTTTTTTGTCTCATTTGAAAAATCCTGATATTCAGATAAAAATTCCATTATCTCATAAAAGTAGTCGAGCGATTTTCACAATTCTTCTTTGGCGGTCGTGCTTACATATAACATAATACATTGTGTACAGTTTTTGGAATGTTTAATTAATCTCAGATTTTTTTTGAAAAATTGACATTGTTCTAAAATAAAAAGTTTATTAGCAGAATAAAAAGAAACTATCTAGTCTTTAGCATAATCCAGTGAGTATGGATTTTAAATTTCAGTAAAATCAGCCGGGTAGTTTTCGAGGAAAGAGATCTAAACCATGAGATATTTTCATTTGATTGCACCCAGTATTATCTTCCCTTAACTGCTTTAAACTAAAATATGCTGAAAGTTTTTTTTTAAATAATTCTATCTTGACGAATATATATGATATTATCATACAAATGCCTGTAAGGGTAGTACATTACCCACATAACCATTTGTTACAATCACACTTCATTTTGAGCTTTTTTTTGATGCATGGAGATAATAAATATAATTTTACTCAATTTGTTTTCGGTCCTTAGACGCGTGTAACGAAATCATCATTGAAAATGTTTTTAATATCTCCGAGGATCAAGAACAATTTTTCAAATATTCGCAAACTTCCAATAAAATATCGGAAATCTAAAATGTGACCTTTGACATATAAAGTATTTAAAATTCAAAAGTTTTCGTAAAAAAAAAAAAAAAAAAAAAAAAAAAAAAAAAAAAAAAGAATGGAAAAAATAAATTTTTTTACCATAAACAAAGTTTGCTTTCATTCAAGAAGAAATTTTGGTATTTTTTGTTACCTTTAAATTGATGAACTAAAAATCAGAAGAAAATGTTTTTCAATCGATTAACTTGTTGATCTTTTTTTCTTTTCTGTTCTGCTTTCAAAAACCATTGAAGTATTTATGAGAAGACTTGTAATTTAATCACAAAGGCAAAAGTTAACACATGGCTTACATTTTAAGTGAAGTAGAATAATGCGTACATGTTACGTACTTTATTTTAAATACATTTATTATGTAGTTTATTTACACATCAAAAAGGTTCAATGGGTAAAGATGGTGAGAGCAAGAAAACAAATATTACTGGAATGTCAGGCGAAAAACCGTTAATTTTAAAGCAAAAATTGATCTAATTTTAAACCTTACAAATAGTTAAACATAACTTCTATTTTCTTCTTCCTTGCGACCAGAACAAAGAACATTTTAACCTGATTTTTGTTTAATACGCATATTGGCAAATTAAATATGTATATATATATACTTTCTCTTCGTAAGTTATTAATTTTTGTTAAGATTTGTATTTCAAAATGCACATAATGCGTGCATAAAAAATGTGTTTCTTCATTTTACATTGCACATTCATAAAAATATATTTGGAATATTAAAAATGCATACAGTGACGAATATCTTTTTAAAAAATGAACATACGCACAGATAAATCTGTACTTGAGATACATAAAATTGTTTAAATATCTTTAATTAAAAAAAAATATTACACATATTATAAGCAACATATTAAATAAAAAGAATACTGCCCAGTTAAACTGATGGCATTGAGCTCACAGGCTACAAATACTAATTGTACATTAAAGCCTTATATTTTCAAGGGTTAATTCCGTTCGAAAAAAAAATTAAGAAGGGGAAACAGCTCTCCCCTTTCCTCTTTTTTTTATACTTAATCATTGAATCTCCTATACTATCAAAGACATGCTTTATCATATAAAAAATCTATATCCAAAATTCAGAGCAAATTAGATAATTCTTAATAAAAACCCATTTAGCATTTATATAATTTAAAAGGAGTTATCCCCTTCTTTTATACTTAACCATTAAACTTCCAAAACTATTCAGAGATTTGAACGAAATCTGAAAATTCTGCTTGAAAAACCTATTTATATAAATTAAGAGGGCATTAAGAGGGGGGGGCATTAGAACCCCTGTTGCCCCTATTTATACTTATTCAATGAACACTTAATAGCAGTCACGGAATCGCCTCATCAGAATGATCCTAATCTAAATTTTGAACGAAAACTTAATTCTGCATGAAAATCCCATTTATATCAACTAACGGGGGGGGGGCATTAGAACCCCTGTTCCCCCTATTTATACTTATTCAATGAACACCTAATAACAGTCACGGAATCGCCTCATCAGAATGATCCTAATCTAAATTTTGAACGAAAACTTAATTCTGCATGAAAATCCCATTTATATCAACTAACGGGGGGGGGGCATTAGAACCCCTGTTCCCCCTATTTATACTTATTTAATGAACACCTAATAACAGTCACGGAATCGCCTCATCAGAATGATCCTAATCTAAATTTTGAACCAAAACTTAATTCTGCATGAAAATCCCATTTATATCAACTAACGGGGGGGGGGGATTAGAACCCCTGTTCCCCCTATTTATACTTATTCAATGAACACCTAATAACAGTCACGGAATCGCCTCATCAGAATGATCCTAATCTAAATTTTGAAAACTTAATTCTGCATGAAAATCCCATTTATATCAACTAACGGGGGGCATGAGCCCCCCGTTCCCCCTCTTATACATATCGAATGAACTCCAAAAACTAATCAGGGAAGCGCCTTGTCAGGATATACCTATATACAAAATTTCAAGTGGATCCGATATTTTTATCATGAGTTATCGCGTTACGCACATACGCACATACATACAGAACGGGCGGGCACATAAGCTCTCAGGCTATGATAGCCTGTGAGCTAAAAAACGGATTTTTATTTTATTTATTTATTTTTTTGGCCGTCGCACAACATTGGCGATTATTTTCTTTTGAATTACGCGAAAAGCATTACTTATAAATCACCATTGCAGAAAGTTTAAGGGGATCCGGGACACATTTTAAAGTATTTTTTATTTATTGAGTTAAAATTTGGAATTTTTTTATGATGATTAACCACATCATTTGCAAACTAAATCACATGATAAAACTTGTCATAATTTTTTAAACTTAAATTTTATTAAAAAAGTGGGTTCATTTAAAATCATTATAAATGAAAATATTAATGTTTTACATTTAAATAAACAGAAATATCTAAATTTTAATTTTGAATCAGCATTTTTAAAAATATTAATAAAAAAATACAAATATTTAAAGTAAAAATTTAAAAAAAAATGTTGTAATTCTTGTTAAAAAATCATATTTTCAAATGTAAATATATATATATACATACAGGGGTTGGACAAAAATATGGAAACACCTTTAAAAAAACACGTTTCCTTGCCTAGTATTCTGTACGGTACCCGTTGATATCCAAAACAGCTTGCAGTCTTCTCGGAATGGATAAATACAGTTTCTGTATGTTTGCCAATGGAATATTGTACCATTATTCCTGCAAAACGGTGGCAAGTTCAGATAACGATGTTGGCGGTGGATAGCGAGAATGCACTTTCCGCTCCAATGTAGACCACAAAGGTTCGATAATATTCAAGTCTGATGACTTTGGTGGGCTGGGGAGATGCGAAAATTCATCCTCGGGCTCAGAAAACCAGTCCTGGACAATGTGAGCTGTGTGAACGGGGGCGTTGTCGTCTTGGAAGATACCATCAGCGTTGGGGAACAAAACTTGTACCATTGGATGGACTTGATCGGCCAAAATGTTCACATAAGTCTGAGCAGAAATACGCCCTTACAGAGTTATCATGGGGCCAGAAGAGAACCACGATATGGCTGCCCAAACCATCACCAAACCCCCGCCATGTTTCAGTCTTGGCAACAAGCAGTCTGTATTATAGGCTTGAGATGGCTTTCTTCAGACATAAACTCGGCCAGAAGTGGGGAACAATATGAAAGAAGACTCATCAGACCATATTACGCTCTGCCACTGCTCTATAGTCCAGGCTTTATGACTTAAACACCACTTTTTCTTGTTACAGGCATTAGCATTACTGATGGATAGCTTTTCAATTGCAACACGGCCAGCAATTCCCTATTTATGAAGCTCCCTTCTAATTGTTTTGGTACTCACAGGATTTGGTAACACGATATTTATTTCAGCAGTAACTTTTGCAGCTGTAGTCTGCTTATTTTTCGCGATAATCATCCTTAATGATCGTTTGTCACGATCTCACTACACACTTTCGTCCGCGCTGTGATTTAGCGGATGATGTTTTTTCCGCATTTCAAATATGCGGAATAAATCTTCGACACAGTACCTCTTGAAACACTAAAAACCTCGGCTACCTTGTTACGGAAGCAACTACCATACGCGCGCCAACAATTTGTCCACGTTCGAAGTCTGTCAACTCTGACATAATGCAATGATAATCTCACATAACAGTGCTCCAACAACGACTGAACGGTGCAACGATTTCACGAAGTTGTATAGGTGGCGTCAGTAGGCGAAAACTCCAGTGCCATCAACATAGTTCATTATAATCAATCTTTCTTTTCAAACATGCATTTCAAAAGGTGTTTCCATATTTTTGTCCAACCCCTGTACATACATACATACATACATACATACATACATATATATATTTAAATTTGCTAAATCAAAATTAAAGAAAGAAAAAAAATCATGATTCAAGATTGAAGCATTTATTTTTAATGGTTCTTGAGTTATAACAATTTACTTCCGTACAACTGTGAAAAAATCCATCATGTAGAAAAACGCATTTCACAATAAGTCATTTCCATGACAACCATTGCTTCAAAGCTGGATTTTGAAAACAACTCAAAACGAAAAAAATAATATTTTCTTTTCTAATTAAGATAGAAACGTGATTTAAGCGTCATTTTAAGCATAAAAGTACAGAGAAAATTTTAGTGCAATAAAATATTTTTAGAAAATTTGAAGATCTTTGTGTTCCGGACCCCTTTAAAGAAATTAAGCAATGCATCAATATTGCATTAACGCCCATTATTGGTGTATAACTACTTGATTACAGAATAAATTTTCGCCACGGTATGAAAGGTTAACACATTAAACTTTTTTTAAATAGAAAAAAAAAAAAAAAAAGACATGGAATACATTTCCTATGTTTTCTTATATCACTCATAATAATATGTGTAACAAAGTACATCCCAAAACTTTATAAACAAGGAATTTTTTTTTTAATAATTGAAAAAGATGAATAAAAATTTCAAAGAAATGCATAATTTTAAACGACGACCTCAGAAGCCAAGGGGTAAAAGTAACAAAAAATCGATCAGGAGTAAATTTAGTTTAATGATAGTTGACGTTTAATTGGAATAAGAATAATAATTGACTGAATTGAAAAAGGAAAGTACCCCTGGTTTCAATGTGGTCTTTGATCTCTTATTTTAGTAACTGTTAAAAAAGTAGAGTACAATTTTTTAAAAATTTATAATTAATTAATATTGATTATTATTCGGCAAACATAGTTTATCTGTAGAACGCAGCATATCATTAGAAAATCAACTATGCTTCTCTACCTTAAAAGAAAAAAGAGTATTTCCAGGTCCTCTCTGCATTTAACTCATCTTTATCAATTTTGTCACTTAAACCCCTTTCTTCTGCACTGTAAAAAAATCTACGTAAAATTACGGACAAAAGCCGGCAGCAGAGATTCCGGACAGTATCCGTAAAAAAATATTTTGACCGTAAATCCAAAAATCACCCGTAATTTTACATTTTAGCAAATGCATAACTAGCCCGTAAAAAAAGTAGTATTGTCCGTAAAAATACAATGCCAAGTTGCCCGTGAAAAAAAGGGCATTGCCCGCAAAACTATAATGCCAGGATGCCCGTCAAAAAAGGGGCATTGGCCGTAAAACTATAAAGGCAAGATGCCCGTAAAAAAAGGTGCATTAACCGTAAAAATATAGTAGACTCCCTTCAATCCGCACAGCTTGGGACCAGGGGTTTTGCGGATTTTAGAATTTTGCACATTTCTGGTCATTGCTTTCTTTACATTTTTTCAATAATAATTTAAATGTAATTAACAGTGAAATTGAAACTATAATGAATACTTGTAATATAATAAAATATTAAAATAAGTAATAAACAACAAAAAAAAAATTAGCTAATTTTTAACATGATTAAAATATTAAAAGCAAAGGTCAAGTTAATAAGCAATAAAATAAAAAGATGCATTTTTCCTATGATATTTGGTTTATAAAGATACATTACTAATTCACATTAAAATCATAATATAAGAAAGTTTTATTTCAGGTCTAACCAGACTTAATAACCAAAAAAGTTTGGTTAATGCATAAATATCTTTGGTAAAAAAAATTGTGATTACCAGTGATATCAGCAATATCTTATTTTTTTCAAAATTAAATTTATTCTTTCTTCATGAAAACACATGAATTGAGTAACGTTAATGAAAATTACAAATTAAAATACATATGGAATTGATATAAAAATAAAAAAGTCAAATTTTGCACCTATATCTGAACTAAATGTTTCATTGTTTACATCCGTAAATTATGTGTGGGTTTTAGAGAGTTGCGGATTTTAGGAATGCGGATTTGAGGGAGTCTACTGTAATACGAAGATATCTCTGAGAAAAGGGACATTGCCCGTAAAATAATACAAATTCTGGCCATGAAAAAAAGGGGCAATTGCCCATAAAATAACAAAACACATACATTAGGATACCTTGTTAAAGAAAAAGGATTGTCTCTAAAATTACAAAAAGGATTATTCAGTGAAATTAATATAAATTTCCATACAGTTATCCAGTAATACCCCATTCTCTTTTGGACTCGGGGGAGGGGGGTTATGTGGTTTTTAAAATAAAATCTTTAATGGGGATCGCTATATATACCAACTGAAAATCCATAATAGATTTAAAAGAGGAATATAGATAATTCACAACACTAATAAACAACAAAAATTAATTTTCACAGGAGTACTTATGTTTTCGCAATATTTGAATAAAACATTCATAACTTATGCATATTATAAAACTTGTATATTCAAAACCTAATTTTCCAAGGATTTCAGGTACTCTTAGCAGGCAGTTTGTAGTTTTTTTTTTTTTTTTTTTTTTTTTTTTTTTTTTTAATAAAAGTTTAATTTTATTAAAGGAGAGCATTCTCACTTGTTTCCTATAGTAAATTGTATTTTTATTCAATTACAAGGTTCTCACTTTTGGTGTTGTTGCATTAATAATTTATGTTAAAATACAATTTTTAGCTTTCCAAAATTTACCATCACACACTTTAATAGTGAGAGTGGTGGAGCATTTAAAAACTGGTAAGATAACAAACCCTCATGTGTTTAGATAAAAGTCTAATATGTAAAATGAAAATAGAAAACTAGTTACTTTAATATTAAATTACAGGGGTTGATCCAGGCAAAATTTGGGGTCCACAAAAATCTATTTAATAAAATAGGCTTCTTCACAAAATAATTTTAATAAAACAGATCCTTTCACAAAATTCTTTTATGCCATTTTCATAAATACTGTTTTAAAATCTAATTTGTACACAAAAACATGTCATAATTTTCAAAAACTTAGCAAAGGAATTTTTAAAAAAATATATATTTAGTTTTTAAATTCCTTGTTCAAATAACAGTCAACTTCCATTACAAAATGTTATTTTCACAAAAATAACTTTTCTTTTTCATAAAATGAGCCCCAAGAATAAAAACCTGCATCGACTCCTGAATGGATCAGAAAAATTATGATTAGTAATATCAGTTTATTAGCTGTACTGCTATTGCTCCCTCTCCTCCCTTCCAAGCCCCTTAATAATAGAGAGCAGCTTTTTTATGATACACAAATGCTACTTTATTATTTCGATTTTTATGTATCATATATTTACTAAATACTACATGAAACAAAAATAGTCCATTTTTGATTTAACAATGATTCATAATCCCACACACATCGGTGCAAGAAATCCATCTAAGTCGAGACTGAAATCTTTTCTGAGCATTAGAAATAACTAAATGCAAAAGGGTTAAAAGATTTCTAAGTCTTGTATTATACCTAAAAATTGGTCTCTTACAATAAAAGAAAGTGATTAAATGTTCTTGATGGTAGAACCACTATTATTTAAATATATAAGGTAGAATTTTGAGTCAGTCAAAAATCTCTTCAACACTGAAATCAGTCCTGAGATTGAAAATCTTGCACCCATGTCCCACGGTTCTTGATCTTGTGTATACAAATAATACATACTATATTGTTTACGAGATTTCGGTGAAAATTGATTAAACTTGGGAGTGTTCGAAGATGAAATTATTACAATGGTTCTGTTTTATAAATTATCATTCAATAAATAAAAAGAAAACATGAATTTTTACAAATTTATTTAATATACTTCAACACAGTATTCTTAGAAGTAACAAATTTAAATAACAAATTAAGAAACAACAAATAAAAAAATCATTTTTTCACACAGATTTGTAGTAACAGAATTTATCGCCAAGGTTGATTTTGGAGCTTGTAAATCGTTTTTTCGATTTTGTCTTTTTCCAGATTAATAGCCAAGCATGTCCTATTTAAAAAGAAGGTAAGAATAAATATTACATAAAAGTATACACAATAAACAGAAATTGAGTATAGTAACAATCTCAGTTATTCCAGATGAACAGCAAATACAGCAGTTATTTTTAATATATAATTGTTATGAGCATCCTAATAAAACAAGTAACAAAAAAGTAAGGAATTAGAATTCATTCCAGTTTAACCCAAAATTAATTTCAATTATAGTAAAATAATTCATTTGTTGTAATGTTACAGTTAGTAATTTATTTTACTGAACCTTTTGTACATGAATAAAACTTGCACTTGACCTTTTATTTCTATGTAAAATATTTTTAAATGAGTAGATTACATTTGAAGCAATTTTATAATGGCAAAATTCTTTTAAGCTCTGATATAAAACTTTGGGCCCAAAAACAAAAAGGCCTGAACATCTCTGATAGACATTAATGTTCTTTATATCAAAGTAAAATGGCTTTATAGCACCTTGAACCGTTTATATATATACCACTTATAGCCGTTTGAACCAATTATAGTTGGTTTTAATCACTTTTGAATTGTTTATGTCTGTTTTGCAGCCAATGTGTATATGCAGCCAATTTGAGACATTGAGAGTGCATGTTTTTTCATATGTTTTTATGTTCTTCTATCTTTACAAGAAAATATATAATTCAAAGAAAATATGGTATTCTGACTTTCGGTGGATTTGTACGCATTGGAAGGCAAGGAATGAAATTTAAAAGTTTTTAGATAATGTCTATCAGTCAACTCCGTAAATTTTTAATTAAAAAAAAAAAAAAAGTGGTAGTTTTGTTTCAAGAACTAATGCATGACATTTCACAAAACTTTACATTCAGTTAGAGCATTGATATAAACTGAAGCTGGTTAGTTTTTGGGGTATATCTCTTAACAGGTGGCACTGATATGATGCATTATTCAGTTTCCATAATATCTCTAACTTAAGAACTAATGCATGGGTTATTATAAAACTTCAAATTCTAGTTCCTGATTTAAAAAGTGCTTCAATTCATATACAGTATGGATCCATTTATCCGGAAACCAGTTAACCGTAAAACCAGTTATCCGGAATGATATTTCTAATCTATGATGATGGAACCTTTGTAGAAAAAAATGTCATACACATCTAATTTTACATAAATATTGCTTGAAACAATTGTATAATTTGATGAGTGCATCTAGTATTTGAGATGGAAATGTATTTAGTTATACTTTAGATGTTTTCTATTTTCATGCAGAGGAAACAAGAATTTTTGTTTCTAAAGCATTCCCATAAATTACATTCTATCAAATTTTATTTTTTAATTTTACTTTAATCTTATTCTTAATTCAAGTAATCTAATAATTAATTTAAGATTAGAAGTAATACCACAACCACATATATTCCATAAAACTTATCAAATGGATGTTGCTTTAATGCCCAACCAGTTAACCGGAAAAACCAGTTATTCGGAATGCATCTGACCTCAACCATTCCGGATAAATGGTTCTGTACTGTATAGGGAACAATTTTTTACTACCATTTCAAAAATATATCGACATCAACTTCTTTTGTATCATGCAATAAATCAACAGTTATATTGAGAATTTTGGAGAATAATAAAATAATATTTTTTTCTTTCAAATAGAGCATTTTCCAATGTTCCCTTAGTAACTAATTTTCTGCTTAAGCAGAAAATTTGTAAAAAGTAAAATAGTAAAAGTACCATAAATAAATATTTTAGTTTATCGAAAAACTTTTTTTTTCATAAGTCGTGATGGAAATATTTTACACATACACACACATGTTGCCATAATTAACACTACAGCAGCACAAAGAATAGATTTATATAATACATTCCATCTTGCAGACTTTTTAATAATATTATTGTTGCAGACACTTGAAGATAGTTCTGTCACTGCACTCTGAACTAAATTTGTATGTTTTACAAGATCTCTCAACTAGATTCACACTCTTTTCAAGATCGACTAAATTGGCACTTTTTCTGAGGTATCTCGAATAAATTGGTGCTCTTTCCAAGATATCTCGACTAAATTTGCTCTTTTTCTCAAGATTTTGACTAAATTCACATTTTTTCCCAGGATCTGGACTCAATTTGCACGTTTTCTTGAGATCTCGACAAAATTAACACTTTTTCTCAAGATCTCGACTAATTAATGCGCTCTTTTTTTCAGATCTCGACTAATTTTGCACGTTTTTTGGAGATCTCAACCAATTCGCATGTTTTCGCAAGATCGTGACTAAAGTTGCATCTTTTATTGAGATCTCGACTAAATAATGCATTTTTTCTTCATCTCGACTAAATAATGCATTTTCTCAAAACCGAGACTAAATTTGCACTCCCTCCCAGGATCTTAACTAAATTTGCACCCCGCCCCCTTAAATCTTGACTGAATTCACACTTTTTCTGAAGATGTCAACTAAAGTCACAATTTTTCCGATTATTTAATGATATTCATATCACCCCCTCCCTCTCCGCAGAATCATAATTCCCATTTTTCTATCATGATTCCATGTTGAAATCTGCATTTTGCAAGTATGATGAAATTAGCATTTTTTACCAAGATTCTTTGATGGCACCATAAGCAGCCAATTTATTTATTTTATGTGCTTGGCAGCTCTTTTAAACCCCTTTGATGCACACAATGTTTTTTTTTTTTTTTTTTTTTTTAACATTTACATGGCAGCCTGTGGAAATTCAATTGATCTTTGAAAATTAAAGCAAATATTTTTGGTATACAAAGAACAAGCATACCCCCCTTTTTTTTTTAATAGCCCTTTTTGAAAAAAATGTACTCTTTCTTTAAATTAGTGATTCCTCTTCGAAAAATTTCAGCTGGTGCCCCCCCCCCTTTTTTTTTTTCTTTCTAGAATCTAGAGTATTTCAGATATGACAAAAAATCACCTTTGCTAGTAAAATTGTATTATCGTAGTGAGCATTAAAAATCATTCAAAATATAATTTAACTGCAATAGTTGGCAGATCTGTAGTGGTATTTGTAATTGATTTTAATTTTTGAGAAATTAAAAACAATACAATATTCTAAAAAATATTATACGGTAGAGTATCTAATTTGCCGACCTGTAATTCACAGTCAATTTTTTAAAGTTAACGAAAAGATATTTAGATTAATAATATTGCGCATTGTTCCACCTGCTTAATGGGGAGATTTTTTTGGGGGGGGTGGGGGAGGGGAGGGGAAGGCTGGAAATAAAACTTCCCACGAACAAATTGATGCTGTGATGACTTGTCGCTACAATGATTTCAATGCAACAC
Organism: Maratus speculifer; assembly: GCA_964019185.1. Taxonomy (NCBI): domain Eukaryota; kingdom Metazoa; phylum Arthropoda; class Arachnida; order Araneae; family Salticidae; genus Maratus; species Maratus speculifer. The sequence goes on from OZ025297.1 coordinate 330,674,761, forward strand.
CTAATATTTCGAATTATAACTAACTGAATGTAAATGCCTTAAAATTAATAATTATTTGTAACAATATTAAAATGCTATATCGTCATTAGAAACATTTTTCTGCATAATTTTTTTATTTTAACATATTAGGAAGTAGGTAAAAACTTATTTGCAACATTACAAATCTACATACGAAAAAAAAAAAGAAAAAAAAAACAGATTATTATGAATTAAATATAAATGTAAAAAAAGCATGTTTTCATTATTGTAACATTCACAAAAATATACATTTTTCAAAAATGCATTAAAAGATAGAAAATTTCACCAAATTAACCAGCTAAGTTGGTTTTATATATGGCAATTTATTATGTTGCCAAATTTAGTGTTATATGACCAAATTGGTCAAAATTTAGTTCTATGGTAGTAATACTGCTATTACTACTTTTTTTTTTTTTTACAATTACCCATTGTTTAAGCTGACACAGATTTCTTCATATGAAAACAACCATTATACCTACGGCAGCCCACTGACCACCTTAGGAACTGGATTAAACAAAAAAAAAAAAAAAAAAAAAATTAGCCTAATGTGTGTATTGCCTTTGAATACATGAAGGAGAGACTTTAGCACATGTGAACAGTTCACATAAACATAGCTTTTTTTTATTACTGGTTAATTTCTGAAAACTAAAAATACTGAATACAGTAAACAGAACCCCCTTTTTTTTTAAACAAGGTAATTTTTTATAAAATCATCTTTATAGTTAGCTCTTCTTTTTTTTTAATAACTTTATAAATTCAATGAATTGCTCACAAGTGCCCCAACAGCAGGGTAGTTGCGAACACAAGGGAAAATATTTGATATGCTTTACATTCTGTTTTTTATTTGTTGTCATGATCATTAGTTACACTATGTGTTAAATTTACTATAAACAAAATTCTAGTTCTGCAGTGATAGATTTAAGCACATGATTATAAGACGAAAATAAGTAGATTGGGAAAAGGGAGGATTATATGACTAATTAAATATTGTCGGAATAAAATAAAATTAAGATGTACATTTGAAAAAAATAAAGCCTTTAAATTTTGCTTAGGAGAATTTAGATAATATTTATCAAAAATCTGCCAAAGTACAAAAGATTCTTATCCTTGTATTTCCCTTCTAGTATCCTTGTATAGGATATATATACCTTGTATGGGTATACTTGTATCCCTCGAGTATCTTTGTATTTCCCTTCTATTCTAAAATAATGATAAAGGATTTTATAATGATTAAAAAAAAATAAACTCAATTACAAGCACACACCCAAATTTAACTTCTTTTACTTTTGAAAGAGGAAGGAGGGGGGGAGACAATATTAGATATGACATTATTTCACGTGAAGTGAACTGAAAGAATCACAGAATGATTATTGAGACACTTATGAACTGTTCATATCTGCCTCAACTATTCTGTTCACAAATGACCCACGTGGTCACTAGAGTTAAATTGACAAATCATTTTAATATTTCTCAATTTTAGAATTCTTTTTTTTTTTAATCAAAAATACTTATTATTTATAATAGGGGTGCACAACCTGTGGCCCGCGGGCCAAAGTAATTTTACCAGTAATTTTATGCAGAATAATTTTCCTTATAATAATGACAGAAACTTTGCTATGAAAGAAAACAAACGTCGCTTTTGAAATATTCTGGTGTCAAACGATTTTCTGGCAAAAAGGTTGTGCATCGCTAATTTATAGTATATGTTAGAACATTAAAATTAAAACAAATAAATAAAGTTATTCGTTTAAAAATTTAAAACTGAGATTTTACTTTTGAGACGCACACTTTATGCCTCCATTCTCTTCTCGATGACACTACCAGTGATAGAAGCGCCTCCATCATATTCTGGAGCTGTCCATTTGTAATCAGTAATTTGTAGCCTTTTAACCAGTAGCTTGTAGTCGGCCAGGTTTACTTGGTTCATCTGTAAAAAAATACAGTATTATACAGGATGTTTACAAAAATGTATTAGTTACCATTAAAGTGATTATGTTACTTCATAAAATACCTAATTACTTCATGAAATAATTGAGTATGTTGAAGTGTGTAAAGTTAATGCATTTTAAGATGTAACAAATTATTTTATAGAACAACAATTGTCTAATTGTTAAAGTATTAAAACTTTTGGCAATAGCCGTTTGAACCAATTATAACCAGGATTGCAAAAAAGCCATGCCGGTGGCTTTTATTTGCTTTAACCAGCTTTTATTGGACAAAATTGGTGTTTTTTTAGTTAGTTTTAAAGACTTAATTGAGGTAGAATTCAGTATAACCCAATTTCTCAAAAATGAACACGTTAATATTGAAATAATACGTATTGATTTGCAGTCAAAATTATAAATATATCAGCTAACTTTTAAAAGACCATACAAAATGCTTTCTCTAGTTTACACTGACTTTACCCTCCCCCCCCCCCACACACACACAGTTTTTTTCTTTATTACTGCTTTATATAATTAAAAAGGACAATAGTTGCATAGTTAGTATCATAATTTATTACTTAATTAATTTTAAAGGATATTAATATACAAGTCTTATTTTTATTGCTCATAAATGTTTATTTGAAGCCACACATAGTCATTTAATAAAAACAGCAATTCCTTTGATTAAAACAGATTTATGAATAACTTTGCATTAGTTAATGTATGAGTATACATTCTTTAAAATAGGGGTGCACAACCTGTGGCCCGCAGGCCAAACTGATACCAGTAATTTTATGCAGAGTAACTTTCCATATAATAATGACAGAAACTTTGCTATGAAAGAAAACAAACGTCACTTTTCAAATATTCTGGTGGCAAACGATTTTCTGGCAAAAAGGTTGTGCTTCACTACTTTAAAATAACAATGAGCTTTTCAAAATTTTAATTCAACAAGTTTTATTACAACAAGATAATTTCAATTATTAAATACACATAAGCTATTGTCAATTTCTAAAGAAATAGAAGTATGTAAGGAAAATTTCATTTTTATGTGTAACATTTAGTTATTGTTTCATATAATCTTTAAAATGTTTGGTATGGGTCATTCCATGTCAATTCAACCAATTTTTCCCCCATTTGTAACCCGACCCACAGGGATTTGGATGAAACTTTGTGTGCACATTAATTCTATCATGAAATGATTCCATCAGAAAATTTTCCTTCCCAGACCTCATAGTTTGTGAGATATGGGGGGTCCAATTCTTAGGTTTTTCTCAAATCCCACATTTCTGAGTCTGTATTCTGAGATTGCAGTTCCATCTTCAAAAAATTGTTTCTATCGATCTAAAACATGAATCATCCTAAAAATATCACTGTAAGAAGATAAAAAGATGCAGATTTTAATAAAATATATTAAAAAAAATTATTTGTAATATTTAGGATAAAAAAAGTCAGCCAAAGTTGGGAGTTATGGTTATTTTTCCAAATTTTTGTGAATTCACGAAAAAGGCTGTACACAAAAAGGCAAATTAAATTTCCCATTTCTTTTTGTTTTAAATAAAAGTTTACACTTTGGGCTTTCTATCTATGAAATAAAAATGATGTGTTTCGCATGGCTTATGCAAAAATTTTGGGTACTTTCCAATTAGCCGGATGAGTGCTTTTTTTTTATATATTACATATGCACACAAAAAAGTAAATGAAATTTACCATTTCTTTTTGTTTTAAATAAAAGTTTACACTTTGGGCTTTCTACCTATGAAATAAAAATGATGTGTTTCGCATGGCTTATGCAAAAATTTTGGGTACTTTCCAATTAGCCGGATAAGTAATTTATTTTTACATATTACATATGCACACAAAAAAGCAAATGAAATTTCCAATTCCTTTTTGTTTTAAATAAAAGTTTACATTTTGGGCTTTCTATCTATGAAATAAAAATGATGTATTTCGCATGGCTTATGAAAAAATTTTGAGTACTTTCCAATTAGCCGGATGCGTGTTTTATTTTTACATATGTACATATGTATAGATCTATATAAATGCAGATATATTATACATGTACATAAGTATGTATATATACAGTATATTGATATATATATATGTATAACACTGGTGCCCGTCTAACCGAAAAGTACCAAATTTTGCCTTGTTTTGAGAATCTGCACCAATTAAGAGGAAAAAAAATCTGACTAAGTTTAGCTGTGGTACTTAAATAATTACTGGAATTACTATGAGTTATTGAATTTAATGTTATTTGATGCATGTTTTTTTTTTTAATTCTCAAAGTAAAGTTTAGGCTTTGTTTTTTTTTATTAAAAAAAAATCTGACTGTAATATGTTTCCCCATTAAATTTAGTGAATGGTCCATATATATTTCATTTCGGTATTTAATAATGGGCATTTTTTGATAATCTAAAGAATCTCTTACTTTTATTTTCAATAATTAAACTCAAAACAGATTTTTTTTTTTTTTTTTTTTTTTTTTTTTTTTTTTTTTTTTTTTTTTGTACAGTATAAAATAGAAAAATTTTTCTCCTCGCATTTCCATTCTTTCTTTCGAATGCTTATATATTAATTATTTGTGTTTAAAAAATGTTCAAAACCTTGTATTTCCTTTCCTTGGTTAATTTTAATCAGTTTAAATATTTATATTGGCAAGTTTAAATACACAAATATTTAACAGAACTTAAATTTGTTTCTATAGTCTGAAAGATTTAATTGCACCTGCCTTGTATAAACACCTTCTGATAAAGGCAGGGTAATGTTCGTTAGTATGAAAGCAGATGTTTTGAAATCAAGTTAATCAAATTATTGTCATTCTGTTGTTTCTTATCATAGAAGAATGATTTAACTTTTACTGTGCTACTAAAAATATGTTCTGATTGTTACATATTTTATAGTTTGTGATATGTATAAATACTTTTTTGTTTTATTGTTGTAAAATGGAGCCTGATATTAAACCTTCTACTAGTCTTCAGGCTTGCAGTATTGTAATATTAAATGGTTTAGAATGTCACAAAACTAGCCACACAAATAACAGAGAAATAGACTACATTGATAATCTCTGTGATTCAGAAAAAGAACTTTTATTAGTTAGGACTATTGCATTTATAAAACAAAAATTAAGTGAAAACAGTTTGATTAATATATGTGAGCATCACAGAATTTCGCTCTTAATGAAGTATGAATTATATAAATGTGGAGAACCATTTAAGCGGCATTAAAAGCAAGTGAAAAAAAGCAATTAGGGAAATTAATAGAGATTTATATAGGGCCGAAAAAGTAAACCAAAATTGAAAGTTATGAATATTTTTACGAAATTTTGTGAGTTTATGAAAAAGTCTCTACACAAAAAGGCAAATGAAATTTCCAGTTTGTTTTTGTATCCAATAACATTAAATTCAGTAACTCATAGAAACTCCAGTAATTATTTAAGTACCACAGCTAAACTTAGTCAGATTCCCCCCCCCCCCCTTAATTGGTGCAGATTTTCAAAACGAGGCAAAATTTGGTACTTTTCGGTTAGACGGGCACCAGTGTTATACATATATATATCAATATACTGTATATATACATACATATGTACATGTATCATACATCTGTATTTATATAGATCTATACATATGTACATATGTAAAAATAAAAACACGCATCCGGCTAATTGGAAAGTACCCAAAATTTTTGCATAAGCCATGCGAAAGACATCATTTTTATTTCATAGATTGAAAGCCCAAAGTGTAAACTTTTATTTAAAACAAAAAGAAATGGGAAATTTCATTTGCTTTTTTGTGTGCATATGTAATATATAAAAATAAAGCACTCATCCGACTAATTGGAAAGTACCCAAAATTTTTGCATAAGCCATGCGAAACACATCATTTTTATTTCATACATATAAAGCCCAAAGTGTAAACTTTTATTTAAAACAAAAAGAAATTGGAAATTTAATTTGCCTTTTTGTGTACAGCCTTTTTTGTGAAGTCACAAAAATTTGGAAAAATAACCATAACTGTCAACTTTGGCTAATTTTTTTTATCCTAAAAATTACAAGTAAATTTTTTAAATATTTTTTTATTAAAATCTGCATCTATTTATATTCTTACAGTGAAATTTTTGAGATGTTTCATGTTTTAGATCCAGAGAGACAATTTTTTGAAGATGGAACTGCAATCTCAAAATACAGACTCAGAAATGTGCGATTTGAGAAAACCCCAAGAATTGGACCCCCCATATCTCACAAACTATGAGGTCTAGGAAGGAAATATTTCTGATGGAATCATTTCATGATAGAATTAGTGTGTACACAAAGTTTCATCAAAATCCCTGTGGGTCGGGTTACAAGGTCTGGTTGAATTGACATGGAATGACCCGTATATGTAGAGCTACGCAACATCGAATTCCAAACCACAACTTTACAGTCTAATTTAATGTATTCTTATGAATATTTATAATTTCAATTTCAGACATAATGCCTTCACAGATGCATCAGCAGTTATAAAGACTCATTTATTTGATAAAATTTAGTAGAAATGTACATTTTTTAATAGAAAATATTTATAAGTGTATTACAAATAAATTAATTCAAATTTAATATGAAATATCTGTAAACTAGGGATGTACAACCTGTGGCCCGCGATGTGTTAATATGTGGCCAGCGAATTTCGTCAATTTACAACTGGAAAAAATTGCAATTTTTGTACATACATCACACAAAAAAAATACTAAATTTTGTCAATTTACTGCGGGAAAATATAAAATTTCGTCATTTAAGAACCACAAATTTCGTTTATCGGCACGGAAAAATCATGAATTCCATTGATCAAATGCAAAAAAGTCAAATTTTATCGATGAGGATCAGAAAAGTCATCAGTTTTGTTCATCAGAGAGTTAAAAATCGCGAATTTTGCTCATGAGACTCGGGGGGGAAAAAGTAGCAAATTTTCTCGATTGGGCACGAAAAAATCGCGGATTTTCTCGGATGGACGCGAAAACTCACACATTTCGTTGATCAAGCAAGAAAAAAATCATAAATGTTGTTGTTCCTCGAAAAAATTGCAAATTATCATCGAATGGAAAAATAGCTTATTTTCTTGGTTTATCGCATGAAAAAAAAAGCGAATTTCGTCAATAAAGCACAAAGAATCGCAAACTTTGTCGATCAGAGACAAAAAAAAAGAAAAAAGCAAATTTTGCTGATAAGACTCGGGAAAATCACGAATTAAGTGATGACGCGGGGAAATATTGCAAATGTCGTTGATCAGCTGCGGAAAAATAGTGTTTTTGTCAGTTTATCAAAAGAAAAAAAATCGCGAGTTTTATCTTGCCACATAAAAAAATGCAGATTTCGTCAATGTTAATACAAAAATCACGAATATTGCTACTCGGTCGAAGAAAAATGTGTATTTTGTCAATTTACAGCGAAAAAAGCACACATTTCGTCGATCGAAGACCGAACAATTGCGAGTTTTATTAATCGCATTTCGAATAATAGCAAATTTCTTTGGACAGAGATGGGAATATTGCAAATTTTGTTGGTCACACGTGGAAAAATTGCTAACTACATCGATCAGACTCGAATAAAATCGAGAATTTCATCGATCATGCGGAGTAATTTCGCGATTGGCTTTGCAAAGATCACGAATTTCGCCGATAGGCTTTGTAGAAATCGCAAATTTGATTGATTGGCTTCATAAAAATCCCGAATTTTGCCGATCCGAATCGGAAAATTGCGAATTTTGTTGATTAGGTGCGGAAAAATCACGAAATTTGGTCGATCAGGTGCAGAAAAATTGCGAATTCAAGGCAAGGAAGTTCAGAAACTGTTACATGTTTCATTTCACGCTCCTTAAGAAATTTGTTATTTAATTAGTATGATTGAATCAACTTTGTTAAATCAGTTACAACAAATGGCAGATATTTTTTTACGTAAGGCTGTACTAACAATAAACTGACGAAGGAAAATGAAAATTAAGAATAAATTTAACTTTTAAAAAAAGATACAGTAGAATCATACATGTGATAATTGGGATTCTTTTTTTTCTTTCTTTCTTTTTCAACACAACAGATAAACGACTACAAATATTCTTAGATTTCAATTGCTCTTTTTACAGCTGGTAGGCTGTAAAGGCAGCTATGAAACTTAAAGACAGTATTGCCAATTAACAATATTTCCTAATAATGTTGAACACACTATGTGCTGTTTTAGAATGCTCTATATAATAATGTGCTATGTGCTCCATACAATTTCATTCCACCTGACCTTTAATGATTTTTGTGTCTAATTTAATTACTCATTTATCATAGTGAAAAGCACAATAAAAAATTCATAATTTTATGAATTTTACCGATATCATATTACCGATATCATATTTTTATTACTTCAAAATTGGTTTTAACCAATTTTGAAGAATTTCAGGCTTAGCATCATAAATTACTTACTTACACAAACCAATTATTTTTCGCTACCAACACCATTTACTGAAAATAAAGTACTTAATATAAAATGAAAATATTAAACAAATTTTATATCAAAAAAGTAAGTTTATATACACTTTTTCACATATTTTTAATAAAAAGGGGGGGGGGGGAAGGGGACTAATTATCATATTGAGCAAGAAAAAATGAAGGTAAATGCATAAACTGAAATTGTTAAAAATAAAAAGCTAATTTCTATTTACTATTAATATAATAACTATAAAAATAAAGTTCATTTTGAAAGATTTCTTTTATGAAATTTGAAACCATGCAAATTCTATTGAGGCCTAAACAATGTTGGAGAGAACACAAGGAAATACACTACCAAAGTCTGTGAGGTCATCAATCATAGGTTTGTTTTTGAAGAATTTTCTTTTTAAAATGTAACATTACACTAATTCAATCAAGATACAGGCACTGTTATATGGGCTAGACAGTATGCAATAAAGATAATAATCAATTCGCTACATAGACAGCATCAAAACTAAATTTAGGTATAGGATACTTGTGCTTTTTTTTGTGTGTGTGTGGAAGATATAGGTCAAAATTAACATTTTTAGCCAATGGTCATCGGCCAGTATACTAATTTTTCTCACTGGCTATTTTTTTCAACTGCTGGCAAGTACCAAAGTTACGAATGCTCCATACAAAATTGTGTTTTTTCTAGCTAATAACAATATTATTTACGATTTCTGTTACTTACCATTCAATAGGATTGTACACCACAGGTGATTCTGAAAAAAAATAAATAAAAACCTGAAGTTAGGGATGCACCGAATAGTGATTTTGGTCGAATACCGAATATTCGGCCAAATATCGAATATTCGGCCAAATACCGAATATTTGGCTTTCTAAATACAGTCGAGTCTCTATATAACGAAATCCACTGTTCTAGTAAAAAATTCATTATATCAGAGCTGCCAAGTCTCCGGCTTTTTGGATACCAGTAAATAAATACAGAAAATGTTATTATATGTAATTGGAACATATCGGAGATTTAAAATAGTAAGATTTTCTTTAAAATAAAAGTGGTGTGCAAAACGCCGGAGACTTGGCAGCTCTGTTATATAGAGAAATTAAACTTTTGAATTAAGTATTTGAAATATTTCAAAGTAAATATTAACCTAACATTTTATTTCTTAATTATTTCTCTTATTAATTTCTCAATCCAATTGACTGTTTTGAGAAGGATGTGGAAAGGTGTGTGGGAGGTAGGATAAATTCGTTGGATTTAAAGAACAAGAAGAGAAGTAATATAAAAAAAACTCAGCACTGACGATAAATTAAAAATAAGTGATGGAAAATTGATACCATATGATTTCAAAGCTTTTTAAAACTGAATAAATTAAGACCAATTTATGAAAAAATTCGTTATATGGACATAGATATTTCGGTATATACAGACTGTTTTTAATGTAATCATGCGAAAAGGGGACTGTTCCTACTAAAAATTCGTAATATAGAGAAATTCGATGTATGGAGTTTCGTTATACAGAGACTTGACTGTACTTTTTATATTTCAAAGTTTAAAGGTATTAAAATGTTACTTTTTAAAACAATTTTACATAATGTTTAATAAGAGAAACTTACATTTTGATAAACAAGAGTTTTTTATAAGAACATTCAGTATTGAAAAAAAATCTGCCTTTTTTAAATTAAGAAATATAATATTATGAGACTTTTTCAATTAGTAAAATTTTAAATTTCATTTCTTCTACGAATTGAAACAAACATTTTGAAATCAAAGAGAAATAATGAATAAATAGTTGAAGAAAAACTGTACAATCTCATATTTGTTCTTTTTAAATAACTCATGGCAGATTTTTTTTTCAATATAAAGTATACAGTGGCGGTCAAAAGTTTCCGGCTTGCAAAAATTTTTCGGCATGATCCTAATACACCCGAGACACTTGGCGTCGTTGAATTTGGCGAGGCGATAAATGGCTTTTTCTTGTTACCGGATCGTTTTCTGAATTCTTTCCACGCCCACAGTTGTTAGTTCAGGAATTCTGATCGGTTTAACCGGATTGCATGGTTTCTTATCTTTCGTTTCATTGGCTTTTATGAAATGCCATTGTTACATCAGTCTGTTATTGTTTAAATTAAAAGAGGAGATTGCATTATATATGTATGACTATATTTTCCCGGCCTTTTTTCGTGTTATTTTATTAGATATTGCTTATTAAGATAGTGCTTATTTTAATAAATAATACCATACATTTGGGAAAAAATATACGGTACGGCAGACGAATATATTGAGGATACGCTTTTCTCGAAATAAATATTCAATGATTTATGATTTGTCACGGAGCTCCGTGTATATTGCTTATTTTAATAAATAATATACATTTGGAAACGAATATGCGATACGGCGGGCGAATATATTGAGGTTACGCTTTTCTCGAAATAAATATGATTTAAGTTATGATTTGTCGATTTCATTTAAAAAATTGAGATGACGTGTTAATGTTACTGAAAGCGAATTCCTATATCAGAAAAACTTTCTTTTTTACTTAAAAATTCGCGCAATATTTATGTACCATAAATACATAAAAAATATTTCGAAATTCTATCTCGTATTTTCGTACAAATTTAGAAAGATTTAAATAGTTGGATATCTGCATTAATAACCGCAATTTTGCTCATTTTAGAAATTTCTTCAATGCGACTTTTGAGCTTCCAGAGAATTTTACGGTTTTAGTGTCGTTAGTTAATGCAGGTTTGACGAGTTTTGTGCATTTTAAGGATTCTAACCCAGCGAGTTTCGTGAATCCAGCGATTTTTTTTGTTTTGTTTAATGGGCGCGAAGCGCTCATACACACGTTAGTGACTGCGGCGTTGACGAGTTTCGTGCATTTTAGTGATTCCTGCACAGCGAGTTTCGTGGATCCACTGATGTTTTTTTAGTTTTAATGGGTGCGAAGCGCTCATACACACGTTAGTGACTGCGGCGTTGACGAGTTTCGTTCATTTTAGTGATTCCTGCACAGCGAGTTTCGTGGATTCACTGATGTTTTTTTTAGTTTTAATGGGCGCGAAGCGCTCATACACACGTTAGTGACTGCGGCGTTGACGAGTTTCGTGCATTTTAGTGATTCCTGCACAGTGAGTTTTCTGGATCACTGATGTTTTTTTTAGTTTTAATGGGCGCGAAGCGCTCATACACACGTTAGTGACTGCGGCGTTGACGAGTTTCGTGCATTTTAGTGATTCCTGCACAGCGAGTTTCGTAGATCCACTGATGTTTTTTTAGTTTTGATGGGCGCGAAGCGCTCATACACACGTTAGTGACTGCGGCGTTGACGAGTTTCGTGCATTTTAGTGATTCCTGCACAGCGAGTTTCGTGGATCCACTGATGTTTTTTTTAGTTTTGATGGGCGCGAAGCGCTCATACACACGTTAGTGACTGCGGCGTTGACGAGTTTCGTTCATTTTAGTGATTCCTGCACAGCGCGTTTCGTGGATCCACTGATGTTTTGTTTAGTTTTAATGGGCGCGGAGCGCTCATACACACGTTAGTGACTGCGGCGTTGACGAGTTTCGTGCATTTTAGTGATTCCTGCACAGCGAGTTTCGTGGATCCACTGATGTTTTTTTTGTTTTAAAGGGCGCGAAGCGCTCATACACACGTTAGTGACTGCGGCGTTGACGAGTTTCGTGCATTTTAGTGATTCCTGCACAGCGAGTTTCGTGGATCCACTGATGTTTTTTTTAGTTTTAATGGGCGCGAAGCGCTCATACACACGTTAGTGACGGCGGCGTTGACGAGTTTCGTGCATTTTAGTGATTCCTGCACAGCGAGTTTCGTGGATCCACTGATGTTTTTTAGTTTTAATGGGCGCGAAGCGCTCATACACACGTTAGTGATTGCGGCGTTGACGAGTTTCGTGCATTTTAGTGATTCCTGCACAGCGAGTTTCGTGGATCCACTGATTTTTTTTTAGTTTTAATGGGCGCGAAGCGCTCATACACACGTTAGTGACTGCGGCGTTGACGAGTTTCGTGCATTTTAGTGATTCCTGCACAGCGAGTTTCGTGGATCCACTGATGTTTTTTTTAGTTTTGATGGGCGCGAAGCGCTCATACACACGTTAGTGACTGCGGCGTTGACGAGTTTCGTGCATTTTAGTGATTCCTGCACAGCGAGTTTCGTGGATCCACTGATGTTTTTTTTAGTTTTAATGGGCGCGGAGCGCTCATACACACGTTAGTGACTGCGGCGTTGACGAGTTTCGTGCATTTTAGTGATTCCTGCACAGCGAGTTTCGTGGATCCACTGATGTTTCTTTTTAGTTTTAATGTGCGCGAAGCGCTCATACACACGTTAGTGACTGCGGCGTTGACGAGTTTCGTGCATTTTAGTGATTCCTGTACAGCGAGTTTCATGCACTAAATTCGTATTTTTGGCTTTTTTTTTACTAAATTGTAGCTTTTGCTGGAATTTTTGCCGAAATTCACATTTTTTATGTAAACTTTAGAGGAAATTTGCGTTTTTTACTTTATCCTTACAACTAATTGAGCTCTTTTTAACGATGTTATGACTAAATTATTTCTTATTTTTAATTGTTGTAAATGAAATATCTGATTAATATTCGTAATAAATTTTAGAAATGAAGCGTATTTGTATTAATGCGTTAGTTGATGTTTTAGTTTAATTTTTAAGTAAGAAAACAGTGTTGAACCCCCTCTTATTAGGCAGTTCGGAGGATATATATTTCTTTTGAAGGTTTGAAATTTTAATATTTTCAAAGTTATTGCTAATACATACTTTGAATGAGTTGAATGTTTAATAATAGAAAATCGTTAAAACTCTATGCATTTGTTTGCCGTGGTGCAGAAATATTTTATGAAATTATTGTACCATTAATTTAATGAATTACATGCACTATTAGTTTAAATGAAGAATTTCTGTAAAATATATGAATAAAAAAGTTTTTTAATTAAATTTGCAGAAATTAATGCTATGTGTTTCTGTAATTGATTTCTTGTAATTTTAACAAACTCGAAATAGTTGTTTAGCGCCGATTTTTGAGCAACAAAAATATATTTTTTTTTCCGTGTAGAAAGGCACTTTAAAAGATAAAAATGACGGATTGATATTAGTTAGAAAGTTGTGAAATTTTGCAATTTTGAAATCGTCTGCTGGAATTTCCGGCATCTGGCAAGGGGAATTTTTTTTTTTTTTTTTTTTTTGTCTATTTTTACTTTGAAGGTTAGATTTATTCAGAAAGGGTTTGCGTTGCGGATTGCAGCTTTTTAATTTTTAGAACTGTATTTTTGATTTTACTTCAGATTTTTTTCGTGTTAATTTTGTTTGTATATTTTAGTTTAAGTTGATTTTTCAAAGGAATTTTGTTTTGTGGGTAAGTTCGAATTTTGTCCTCTTGTTTGAACAGTTTTTGTTCTTGTGTTCTTTTCTGTGAATTTTTAAGTATCCTTAAAAATGTGATGTTGTAAAAATATGATGTTAAAGTGTAAAATAGTATAAATTCGAAAAATCGGGATAGTAATGTTTATGAAATTCGAAAAATGTGGAGTGAAAATTTTTAAAATTCGAAAAATATAGAATGAAAATTAAAAAAAAAATGTTAAAAAAATTTTTGGAGAGAAAATTTGTAAAACTGTAAATCGTAAACTTTGTAGTAGTAAAAAAATCCGAAAAGAAAATTAAATTAAATTCACATCGAAAAATTTGCGTACACTGAAATATTTGGATCGATATAGTTTATAAAAATGTAAAGTTTCCAAGTAAAATTGGATAAATACGAAAAATCTGGACAAGAATTGTAGAATTTGAAAAATTTGGAGTGACAATTTTTAAAAATCGAAAAATTTGTAAAATTAGTTATTATAAACTTTGTAGAAATAAAAAAAACCGAAAAGAAAAAAAATGAGTGAAAAATTTGCGTTAATTAAATATTCTGAGCGATATATTTTATAAAAATATAAAATTTCTGAGTAAAATTGGATAAATCTTAAAAAATCGGGGCAGGCATTTTTGTAAAATTCGTAAATTCTGAAGTGGAAAATATTTAAAAATCGAAAAATCTAGACAGGAATCTTTGTAGAATTTGAAAAATTTGAAGTGACAATTTTTAAAAATCGAAAAATTTGTAAAATTAATTATTATAAACTTCGTAGAAATAAAAACAAATCCGAAACGAAAAAAAAATTAGTGAAAAATTTGCGTTAATTAAACATTCTGAGCGATATATTTTGTAAAAATATAATTTCCGAGTAAAATTGGATAAATTAAAAAAAAATCGGGGCAGGAATTTTTGTAAAATTCGTAAATTCTGAAGTGGAAAATATTTAAAATTCGAAATTGTTACTTCATAAATATACAAAAATTCATAGCGAAATTTATGGAAAGATAGAAACATTTTTAGATATGCAATAGTGGAGAGTTAAATTCCTAGAATTAGCAAAAAAAGACATCGAAAAATGTATAAAGTTACAAAAAATTAAATGGGATATAAGAAAGTAAATAGTTTCATATACAAACAAATTCTCAAAGAAACGGAATAGACCTTAGAATTGTGCTGTCGAATCGTCTGTTGAAAAACGCGCGTTGTGATTGGGTAGAATCTGTAGGTTGTTGAAAACTCGGTTGGCGCTCGTGGGTGCTTGGCGCGTGTTAAAAAATCGCCAAAATCAAGTGTCTCGGGTGTTTTAGGAACATGCCAATTTTTCAGTTAATTTGTAAATATACCCATATGAAGAGAAATCTCGAAGTGATATTTATACATTTTATTGACATAATAGTTAGGAACTTACTTATAGAAGAACAAGTAAATATCAATAAATTTAACTGACAAAATTAAGTATAAAGGAAAATGCATGTTCTCAAAAGTTTCCGGCCACCTTCACAAGTTTGTAAAAAAATGGTATTGTAATAGAAAATTACAGTGATCAACAACATTTACGATTAGTAATTTATCATATTACTATTTTATTAGCTTTAGCAATAAGTATTGCGGCGCAGCAACGTGACATTCATACAATCAGCGGTTAAAGATCGTCTATGGTACGTTTTTCCCACATTTCTTGCAATTTTGGTGAAATTTCGGCTCAGTTGGAATATTTATAGTTCTGCAGACTTTTGTCAACTTCTTATCAAAGATTTTCTATTGGATTCATACTGGGCGCTTGGGCTGATCATTTCAAAAATGAAATTTTTTGTGCGAAAACTATTGCTTATCGAGAGGTTTGCAAACATTATTTACGTTGTTATCATGTTAAGAAAAATAGATGTGACCAAATTTTTTTAGTTAATAAGGCAGAAAATAGTCTTGCAAGATATCCTTATACATTGTATAATTCACCTGGCTGTGGATTTCAAGTAGCGGACAGTCACTTTTTGAAGAAAATACTCCCCATGGCATACCGTGTCCTCCGCCATGCTTCATTGTAGGAATAACATAGGTGGAATCATATCTTTTGCTGTTAGGTCATCGGACGTTGTGTCTGCCATCACTTCCAAAACTGTTTTGAATTCGATTGATGGAAAAATAGAACTTTTTTCTAGTTTTCACTTGACCAGACTTTGTGTTTCTTGGAAAATGAAAGTAGGGTACGTTGGTATTTTTTTTACCTCTGAAAATTTTTTAACACCGCCTATTCCAAAAAGTTCTGTATCACATCAGCATCATAACACGGTAGACAAACTTATTCCAGCAATATTTTCATTCCGTAAATCACAGTATATTGCAACGGAATTTTCATGCAGATTACCAATGGTTTTTCTCCTGATAATTCTGTCCTCAGGAATAGCAATTTTCCGGGGTCTCCCGGACCTCTGAAAGCCATAACCATCTGTATTTAATTTTGTAAATATTGTTTACAGTCGATTTTAGTGATCGATAACTTAGACGCAATATCTCAAGAACATTGTCCTTTTAGCGACAAACTAATCACTCATTTATGAATAATAGGTAATTGTTGAACTTTTCAAATTTGAATTCAAACTATGCTATACACGTTGATTCATTCATAAACACAACCAAAAAACACTTTATGGATAGAAAAAAACTAAAGAATGATAAGTGGCTGGAAGCTTCTGAGAAAATGCGTTTTCTTTTATATTTAATTTTGTCAATAAAATTTATTGATATTTACACGTTCTTCTATAAGTAAGTTCCTAACTAATATGTCAATATAATGTATAAGTATCGCTTTGCGATTCCTCTTCATGTGGGTGTATTTACAAATTAACTGAAAAATTTTTGCTGGCCTGAAACTTTTGACCGTCACTGTAAATACTTTCAACTTAATTCTGAATAAAGAAATGTCTAGCTCATAGTTATTTTCTTAATAGTGGCATTTTCCATCCTTCCCATCATATCATATTTTACAGAAATTAAAGCATATGAGTTGAAAATATGATATCTTATTTATTGTAAATACAACAAACGAAAACACAAGTTTGACCTAGAGTGAGATGAAATACAATGCATTTATGATTCAATAAGTTGATTACGATTATGGTTTCATAAACAAAAAATTGTCTGCCTTGATAGCTATTACTAATCTCAAAAGTTTTCCTTTCTTGTTTAAGGTCTTTTGGGAAAAGCAAGAAATAGATTATTTACTAAATAGAATTTAGGAACTTGCATCTGCACTCGCATCATTTATTCCTAGGAAGAATACTAATAAATCGTAATTTTAATCCTTCTCATGGTTCATTTTCTTAATTTAAACTTTACAAACAGCAAATACAGTGGCGTAGCTAAGGGGGGGGGGGGCAAGGGGGGCGTCCGCCCCGGGCGCCGAGGCCTAGGGGCGCCAAATTGAGAGAAATTGTTACATATCAATATTGGGGTGGGGGCGCAAAATTTCTTGCTGGCCTCGGGCGCCAAAAAACATAGCTACGCTACTGAGCAAATAAATAATGTAAAAACATTCTATATTATTTAAATATGAATTTATTTCTAATTATTTTAAATACATTAATAAATCGACAGTTAAAAGTAGAAATTGTGAAAAGTTCTTTAAAATGCGTGTTTTAAAAGGCTTTATTAAGTATTGGGTTCGGCCGAATACTTTGATATTCGGCCTAACCGAATATTCAGTAACAACTCCGAATACCGAATATTCAGTACATCCCGACCTGAAATTAACAACAAATTTATGAAAAGTGATAGAAGTAGGGGGAAATCCATTTCGGGCACTGTCGATGGCAAATGGCGAATGCTAATTTTGTGCTATACTGGAAGAGAGATCAATTGTTGCATCATTAATAAATAATAATTTTATTAATCAAAAACAGATAGTTTATAATCAAAGGTAGAGGAAAAACTGTTTGTTGTAAAAAACTAGTTGGATGTATCAACTGATCGAATTTACTGTATGAAAATGAAAATAATGATACACGTTTAAATAATATACTTCAAACGTTTGTTATTTACATTACATTGGCGATAACTTTTCATTTCGAACAGAAAATACATGCTACACAAGAATATAAATAACTTAAACAGAAAGCAATACTTCAAAATCAATTTAGAATATTAATTATAAAAGGGCTTACCTGTTTTAAATGAGGATTAACGCAAGAAAGACAGGTACTTCAAACAGACGAGAGACGATAGACCGCCATGTTTCGTTTTGGTTGAAAAGGATGCTTGTCTCTGATTGGTTGAATATTTGTCTGCCCGATTGGACAGACCGCACCTTGGATTTCAAATCGAAGAAAACTCTTAGCTAGGACAATTCTAAATTAAGTATTTTAATTAAAAAAAAACACTCTTTTTTTTTTCTTAGTATAGAACAAGGTTCTTTTATATAACTTTAGGAACTTGTTATATTACTTTAAGATGAATTTAATAACTTCAGCTTGTAGAAGAGTATTAAATATTCTAAC
The DNA here is from genome assembly GCA_964019185.1 of Maratus speculifer. Taxonomy (NCBI): domain Eukaryota; kingdom Metazoa; phylum Arthropoda; class Arachnida; order Araneae; family Salticidae; genus Maratus; species Maratus speculifer. The sequence goes on from OZ025297.1 coordinate 330,693,044, forward strand.
ATATAAATGAGAGTTTACTTTCTTTAGCATCTTTTTAAGTTGTACTACACATATTGATTATTTTCAATCGCTAAAATTTTGATATGATTTAAGTTCATTGTTAATACGATCTATTACAATAAAAATATTATTTCTTTTTTAATAGTGATCAAAATTAGCTTTGCGAAAGCATTGAGCATTTGCATTTCATTCTCAAAATGAAATTTGCTTTTCAGAAAGTTAGGCAAAAAATTTTTTAAATTTAAATTTGTATTTGAAAATTTTCAGAGTTTGAATTGGGGGAAATGATATATATTTTGGAAATTAATATATGGAGCGGGCCCCTTGAAGTCCAGGGCTCATGCAGGGCCGTAGCAAGAAGTGTACGATAGGGAGGGCTCAGGGGAATCTAGGGGGGCTCAAGGGAATGTAGGGGGGGGCTCATATTTTTTTGTTCTCTCTCTAATGCAGGAAGATAAATTAGTGCATATTCACATTGTAGGTACTATGTTTCTCATTAAACTGTTGTAATAACTTCATTTTAAGCTAAGAAAACTATATGATGATGAAAATTTTGAATGCTGACTGGTAATTTTTGACTGGTGCAAAATTAAACATCCTGTTAGCTTATTTTAGATACAATTTAGTAACTCTGCAAAACTGTGAAAGGGTTTCAAAACTAAATTAGATTTTTGAACAGAATTTCATTTGAATTTTCGGAACCTTTAGTGACCTTGGAACTTTTTCCAGGGGGGGGGGGGGCTGAGCCGCCCATAGCGCCCCCTTAGCTACGGCCCTGGCTCATAGGCAAAAGGCAAAGTCCCGATTTGGCCATGCAATAAAAAAGATCTGTTCCCAAAAAAGTAAAATATATAATTTAAAAAATTAAATACTTAAGTTTCCATAAGTTTCAATATTTCAGATCCAGCATTGGTCAACATCGACCAATATTGACCAATATCGGTAAAATAAAATCGGTCTTTGCCAATAGAGGCCAAGATGTGCTGATATTGGTCATGATCGATGGCCGATATAGACCGATATTGAGAAATATACTTTTTCTACGTAAATTTAAAGAATTTAAGATGTTATAAAAATTGATTCCTACCTTCCATTTTTCCAAAAATGTACAATACATAAATTAAAAATTTAAATATTGAAAATTCCACAAGTTTTTATATTTTAGATCCAATATCGCCGAACATTGATCAGTATTGGCTAATGTCGGTAAAAGACAGTGGTGTAGTAGGAAAAAATCCAGCGAGTATACGCTCAAAATAGAGGGTATGCCCTAAAATGTATATACTATAGTTTTCTTGAGAAACAGAGAGTATATGGTGTTCCTTAAAGAAGTCCAGAGGGTATACGGCGTATACCCCCCCGTATACCCTTCACTACATCCCTGGTAAAAGGTAACCTGTCTTTGCCGATGCACGCCAAAGTTGTCCAATATTGGGCAATACTGCTATATCGAGCCGATACTGCTGTGCTACCATGCTTACCTGGGATGATGCATTTTTCACGATTTCGCAATAGTTATATCGCAAGAACTAATACATGAATTTTCATCAAACTTCAGATTCAGTTTAATCCCTCATTAAAATTAGTCCTGATTAGTTTTTTGTGTATATCACTCTGCAAGTGGCACTATTATGCAGAACTTATTCCAGATTCAGTAATAATGCTATCTCAGAAACTAATGTACGGATTTTCAGCAAACTTCAGATGCAGTTAGGAGTTCACGTAAGTTGTTAATGATTAAATTTTGGTGTAAATCACATAACCGGTGTCGCTGTTATACTGCACTTTTCAGGAAGTATTTACATATATGAGATAAGAAAATTTTTGGAGTCCCACCACCGACTAATTTTTCTATAAATTTACCAAAACAATAGCATATTAAAACCAGACGATAATTTTATGCGATATTTTAATCTAGATGCGATAATTTAAACCAGACAATAATTTAAATAAATAATAATAATATTTTCAACAAACAAAATAAAACGTTCTGTTATGACGTCATCGAAAGACTTTTATTTAAAGGTATTTGTCCGTAAAAAAAATGGCTAGGCAGCAGATTTGAACATACTGCATAAAAAAACGGACTTTGCCCGTAAAAACATATTAGTACTCCGAATTTATGTTTCCGCAACGTAAATTTACGGAAGTGTACCGTTAAGCTTCAAAAACGGACAACTACCGTCAAATATTACGGTAAATGCCCGTAAATTTACATTTTTTTTTTACAGTGTGGAGTCCTCAAATAATTTCAAGAACAATATAATACTATTCAATAATGTTTATTTTAATATTAAAAAAAATTAGTAAAATTAAAAATATTCAAACGCATTTCATTTCTTTCACTTAATTATTTACATCTTTCCACATAGCAATGTACTCCATGTTTAAGTAACCCAAGGAAAAATAAATGATTAATGATGGCATCGGAAATAAACTTTTTGAATAGTTTATTTGATTACTGAAACTCTTTGTGATTTCGCTTCTCAACCATGATCTGGGTTTAGAATATATTTAAGCTCTTTTTTGTGATTTCCTGATAATTTAAAGAAAAAGAATTAAGATATATGTACATATATTTCACCTGAAATGGAATTGAAACCGCCATCTATTTTACACAATCAATAACTCATAAGCACCTAGGTGAGGGGTTCCTAATCTTCTAAGACGACGTACCACTAGATAGAAGTTGATATTCTACCAGGTGACAAGCTCAAAGCTAATACAGCAAAAAACTGTGTAAAGCGATTGTGTCTGAAACGAAATATTTTACCAGTCTTTTGCGCTTCCGTCTGAACAGGTATTTTACATGTATTTAAATACGTGATTACATTATTAAACTGATATTTTGATTAAATTTAATTATTCATAATAATTTATAGTGTATGTAAAGTGTATCTTTTTGGAAGACAGATACAGATGTATTTAAATCGAACATACAAATACTGCATATTTTTGTTAAATATGAAAATAAAATGCCAAATTAAAAAGCTTTGTTCTTTTTTTAATGATTACTAAATTTATAAAACTAATAAAATACGTTTAAGATAAATGAATAACGTACATAAAAACTTTACATACCTTCTGAAAGTAAAATGTATATTAATGCGGAATCAAAGTTTATTGAAATAAGTAATATGCAATGCACACATACGATAGAACAATAGAAGAAAACTTTTCTTTTAAGGAGTGATGAAAGGTCAACTCAACGTATCTATCAACGTATAAATTCCATTTTTCGGACTAACCGAAATTACACTAAAATAAGAGAAAGCAAAACGCTGTCAAAAGCAATAATAACAGAGAACACTCACCACGGAGCCTGTGAGCCGATAAATGAAAAAGTGGAAGAGAGGGGTTGGGGATTGGGTTGTTTTTTGATTTTACATGCTGCATTTTGTATTTCATATCTCATACAAGTATCAAACTTTCATGTACCAGTATACAGAGATTCACATACCAGCACTGATACGAGTACTACAGTTTGAGAATCTTTGATCTAGATTATTTAAGAGCAGTAGCGGTTAGGCAAAATAATTAACAATTAAATTGTACAAATATAGCAAGTTGCACTTTTTAATAATATACTAATTTTGATTGGTAAAATGTGTAAAATGGAGCTTTAAAAACAGTGAAAAAAGGTTTAATCAACTATTTACATGACTCGATTCCACCGGAGTCATTTTCAAAACAAATCAAGACTTTTTATTTTATCCGTAACTATAGGCATCATTCTAATAGACTGAAAGTGGCAGCACAGACAACTGCCTCATAGAAATTACGGCTAAAATTAAAGAGTTGGTTAAAACTCGATTCGGATGTTAAACACAATTGGTCTGCTAAATCATACATTGGTGGAAAACACCTGAAAACACGATTTTATCGGATGACTCGTAAGTTTATCATCATGTTTTCCTGCACCTAAAGGCTTGAAAACATGGAGGAGTGATAGCAAGGAAAAACACAATGGTAAACCAATGAATCAATCACTAAAATGATTTTTTCAGGTATTTTCCACCAAGATAGGACCTGGCAGACCGATTGCGTTTTAACATGCAAATCGAGTTTTAACTAATTCAGGAATTTCAGTCGTGAACTCGATGAGGTGCTTGTCTGTACTACCGCCTCCCAGTATATAGTGCTTTTAAAAAGTCCTACTACAAAATCATCTATATATATATATTTTATTAACTGAATGTTCTTAGTGTTAATCTATAATAACTTATTTCTTTTGAAACTGACTCGGATAGGCCCGAAACATGTAAATATTCGATTAAAACAATTTTTACTGTTCTTAAAGTTTTAATTAAATTTTTTTAACAATTAAAATTACTAAATTAATTTGTACATATTAATTTGACATACCTTCTAAAAAAATTGATTTATTTAAAATATATATATACATATATAAACAGTTCATTTTTAAAATTTTTTATTTTATAATTTTCCTTATTGTAAAATACTACAAATGGCAGTAGTATCTCAAGGCAATAAAATGATTAACGATTGGTCGTAAACAATTTTTTCTTTTCTAAAAGATTGATTGATTTCGGAAACTTTTCCACTTCCGCTTCTCGGAAATAAACTGGGATTTCAATGTATTTAACATTTTTATTTTGTGGTCGTCTTTTTATTTTAAAGAAAAGAAAGCTAAGGTATTTTGCACCCACATTTAAAATAAATTTTTTCAATCTTTATTCTATTTTTTACAATCGATCGATTTGTAGCAAATGAATGTTGGTCCAATGTTGCACCAATAATTCCAATGAATTCCAAATATTGTACAAATGTTGGCGTCACATTGGAAATGTCTCCAATGAATCCCCAATATTGTGCAAATGTTGGCGTTACATTGGAAATATTTCCAATGAAACCCCAATATTGTACAAATGTTGGTGTTACATTGGCGTAATATTGACTGCAAATATTGGCTAAAGAAGGGCAAAATCTAAACACACCAATATCAGAGCAATATTTCATGCCAATATTGCGCCAATGAACCAATATTGCTCTAAGATGTAGCCAATATTGGCCCAATATTGTTTGGCTACTGGGTTGTGACTGTTTTTATTTTCTCCATTTTTTATGAACGTTAGTATTTAGGTAAATTCTTTAACAATGATTTCGTAACAAAAATGTGGTATTTGTTAATGAGTTTCATATATACTAGCCAAAATAAAACAGTGGATAATTAAAATCTTTAGAAAAACCTTTCTTTTATTTTGACAGTAAGCATCTTTTAGTAACTTACACTTTATTAAAGTTTTATTAAAATAAAAATGTTCCAAAATATATATTTTTTAAATTTTAATTTAATGTTTTTCTTTTATTTCAAAGCACAACACATGTAAGTTATTTTGAGAAACAAAATGATTAATAATCTTGTAACAATAAAAAAAAAGAGTTTGATTAATTATGCTAACATTTTGCACTTCAGCTAAATTTGTAATATATATATATATATATATATATATATATATATATATATATATATATATATAACTATTAAATATAATTCCAATTTCTAAATTGAAACGTAGAAAAAAATAAATTAAGAGGAATATAATCGAAATCTACTTTCGTACAGAAAGTAGAATCTTCAAGCTCACAATGTTCGCATAGTGTATACAACTATGAATATATACATATATGTCCGCTAGAACATATACGATATAGTGTTATATAGAATCTAGCGCACCCGACAGACGTTGTCCTGTCACTGACAGACATTGTCCTTCTTGGCACCGACACCAGAAAATCAAATAAATATACTTAAATATAGTAATACGCACGATAAACACTACGCTCTTAATTTAATTTCTTATTACAATTATGGTAAGGAAATTATTTTTCACTCTTCAGTATTTTTTAAAGTCGGTTTAATTTTTGATAGAAAAGTTTATTTTTCTCTTTTTTGTGAAAAGTTAACGATTTTCTGAAGTCAGGTAATCAAAATTATAATACAGGGTATACTACTGTAAAGCATATACGTTTGACAGGAGCGGGGTTCGAACACGCGATCTCTTTCTTCGAGAAGCAGAGCTTATATCTGGCGCCTTAGACCGCTCAGGCATTCCGTCCGTGCTCCATTCATCGAACTTACTCAACACTTTTAATTAGCGAAAAATCACTAACTATTAGTTTTTGCCTAGTTACTAAAAAAGTACTGAATCAATTTCGATGAAATGTGAACCTAAACCATTCTCGAATCCACTGGAACGCACACACAAAATTTCATTAAAATCGGTCCAGTCGTTTAGGAGGAGTTCAGTTACATACACACGCACAGAAGATTTTTATATATGAAGATAAGCATTGGAAATTTCAGATTTTTGCGCCGAAGACATCGTCAAATTAGGAAAATGTGAATTATCTCACGAAATACTGGATTTAAAAGAATTTTCTTAGTACCATTCGATTCAGAAAGAAAAAATGCACTAAAATATGTTATCAGTTGAAAAATAAATGCAAAAGCCGATTTTAAAGGAATTTTTTAAAAGTTCGTTCCTTTTTCTACTCATCTTAGGGGTGGAATTTTCGAAAATCCCTTTTTAGCGGCACTCGATGTTATAAGTATTTTTACCCCAATTTTCAAGATTTTTGGATCGGTAGATTTTTTTGTGCTATGATTAATACGAAATCCTGACTTTCTTTAATATATATAGCACTTTTAATTAGCGAAAAATCACTAACTATTAGTTTCTGCCTAATTACTAAAAAAGTACTGAATCGAATTCGATGAAATGTGAATCTAAACCATTCTCGAGTCCACTGGAACGCATACACAAAATTTCATTAAAATCGGTCCAGTTTCATTCTGAATCGAATGGTACTACGCAAATTTAATTGAATATAGTAGTTCGTGAGATAATTCACATTTTTCAAATTTGATGGCGATGTCTTCGGCACAAAAACCTGAAATTTTCAATGCTTATCTTTATATGTATAAATCTTCTGTGCGTGTGTATGTCACTGAACTCCTGCTAAACGACTAGACCGATTTTAATGAAATTTTGTGTGTGCGTTTCAGTGGATTCGAGAATGGTTTTGACTCACATTTCGTCGAAATTGATTCAGTACTTTTTTAGTAATTAGGCAAAAACTAATAGTTAGTGATTTTTTGCACCCGACAGCCGTTGTCCTTCATGGCACTGACTCCAGAAACTCAAATAAATGTACGTAAATATGGTAATACGCAGAATAAACACTACGCTCTTAATTTAATTTCTTATTACAATTATGTAAGGAAATTATTTTTTACTCTTCATTAGTTTTTGAAGTCTGTTCAATTTTTGATAGAAAAGTTTATTTTTCTCTTTTTAGTTAAAAGTTAACGATTGTCTGAAATCGGTTAATCAAAATTATAATACAGGAAATATTATTGTAAACCATACACGTTTGTCAGCAGTGGGGTTCGAACACTTGATCTCTTTTATCAAGAAGCTGAGCTTAAATCTCGCACCTTGGACCGCTACGACATTCCGTCCGCACTCCATTCATCGATCTTATTCAACTTATTGGATTTTTTATATATAAAAATCTTTTGTGCGTGTGTATGTAATTGAACTCCTCCTAAAAGACTGGACCGATTTTGATGAAATGTTGTGTGTGCTTTCCAGTGGATTCGAGAATAGTTTAGATTCACATTTCCTCGAAATTGATTCAGCACTTTTTTAGTAATTAGTCAAAAACTAATACTTAGTGATTTTTTGCTAATTAAAGTGCTATATATATATGAGAAAGTCTGGATTTCGTATTAATCACAGCACAAAAAAAATCTACCGAACCAAAAATCTTGAAAATTGGGATAAAAATACTTCTTATAACATCGAGTGCGGCTAAGAAGGGATTTTCGAAAATTCTTTCTAAAGGAAGGTAAAAAAAAGAACGAACTTTTAAAAAATTCCTTTAAAATCGGCTTTTATAGATATTTTTCTACTGATAACATATTTTAGTGTATTTTTGCATTCTGAATCGAATGGTACTAAGCAAATTCGTTTAAATCCTGTAGTTCGTGAGATATTCACATCTTCCTAATTTGGCGATGTCTTCGGCAGAAAAAACCTGAAATTTTCAATCCTTATCTATATATATATAAAAGAAAGGATTTATATCTTATTAGTGCATTTTTTCATTCTGAGTCGAATGGTACTAAGCAAATTCGTTTAAATCCAGTAGTTCATAAGATAATTCATATTTTCCAAATTTGGCGATGTCTTCGGCGCATAAACCTGAAATTTTCAATCCTTATCTATATATATAAAAGAAAGTCAGGATTTCGTATTAATAACAGCACAAAAAAATCTACCAAACCAAAAATCTTGAAAATTGGGGTAAAAATACTTCTTATAACATCGAGTGACGCTAAAAAGGGATTTTCGATAATTCCACCCCTAAGAGTAGTAGAAAAAAGAGCGAACTTTTAAAAAATTCCTTAAAAATCGGCTTTTGTATTTATTTTTCAACTGATAACATACTTTAGTGTATTTTTGCATTCTGAATCGAATGGTACTAAGCAAATTCGTTTAATTCCTGTAGTTCGTGAGATAATTCACATTTTCCTAATTTGGCGATGTCTTCGGCAGAAAAAACCTGAAATTTTCAATCCTTATCTATATATATAAAAGAAAGGATTTACATCTTCTGTGCGTGAGTATGTAATTGAACTCCTCCTAAACGACTGGACCGATTTTGATGAAGTTTTGTGTGTGCGTTCCAGTAGATTCGAGAATGGTTTAGATTCACATTTCGTCGAAATTGATTCAGTACTTTTTTAGTAATTAGGCAAAAACTAATAGTTAGTGATTTTTCGTTAATTAAAAGTGCTATATATATTAAAGAAAGTCAGGATTTCGTATTAATCATAGCACAAAAAAATCTACCATAACAAAAATCTTGAAAATTGGGATAAAATACTTTTTATTACATCGAGTGCCTCTAAAAATGGATTTTCGAAAATTCCACCCCTAAGATGAGTAGAAAAAAGAACGAACTCTTAAAAAATTCCATAAAACTCGGCTTTTGTACTTATTTTTCAACTGATAACATATTTTAGTGCATGTTTTCATTTTGAATCGAATGGTACTAAGCAAATTTAATTGAATATATTAGTTCGTGAGATAATTCACATTTTTCAAATTTGATGGCGATGTCTTCGGCACAAAAACCTGAAATTTTCAATGCTTATCTTTATATGTATAAATCTTCTGTGCGTGTGTATGTCACTGAACTCCTGCTAAACGACTAGACCGATTTTAATGAAATTTTGTGTGTGCGTTTCAGTGGATTCGAGAATGGTTTAGACACACATTTCGTCGAAATTGATTCAGTACTTTTTTAGTAATTAGGCAAAAACTAATAGTTAGTGATTTTTCGCACCCGACAGCCGTTGTCCTTCATAACACCGACTCCAAAAACTCAAATAAATGTACGTAAATATGGTAATACGCAGAATAAACACTACGCTCTTAATTTAATTTCTTATTACAATTATGTAAGGGAATTATTTTTTACTCTTCATTAGTTTTTGAAGTCGGTTCAATTTTTGATAGAAAAGTTTATTTTTCTCTTTTTAGTTAAAAGTTAACGATTGTCTGAAGTCGGTTAATCAAAATTATAAAACAGGAAATATTATTGTAAACCATACACGTTTGTCAGCAGGGGGGTTCGAACACTCGATCTCTTTTATCAAGAAGCTGAGCTTAAATTTCGCGCCTTGGATCGCTCCGACATTCCGTCCGCCCTCCATTCATCGATCTTATTCAACTTACTGGATTTTTTATATATAAAAATCTGTGCGTGTGTATGTAATTGAACTCCTCCTAAAAGACTGGACCGATTTTGATGAAATGTTGTGTGTGCGTTCCAGTACATTCGAGAATGGTTTAGATTCACATTTCTTCGAAATTGATTCACTTCTTATTTAGTAATTAGGAAAAAACTAATAGTTAGTGATTTTTCGCTAATTAAAAGTGCTATATACAGGGTGATTCATAAAAGATGGGCAGAACTTTAAGGGGTTATAGTACACTTAATGACAAATAATATTAAATAGGAGACTAAGGGTCCCAGACGTATTCCCAAGGAGATAAGGGGCATTAAAGTTTAGGGTCCGAAATTTCAAATGATTATAAAAAATGGAAAAATTGGTCGATTCGTTTGCGGTTTTTGCAAAAAATTTTCTTTATGCCAGTATTTTCTTTAAATAAAATTTTAAAGTTCAATTTCAAAAAATGCCGATAGAAGGCGCTTTAGACTTTGGAGTAACAAACAACTATTTTTTAACGTTATTTTTTGTATTTCTTTAAATGATTTTGAAAGCTTAGACTTAAACTTAAATTTTTATCTAAAAATCTGAGTCCTAACGAGTAGCTAAGTAGCGTAAACTGAAATTTGAAATTTGAAACCCTTCTCCCCCCAGAACAAAAGTCAGTTATTCCCGAACTTTGTGTCGTAGATTAGGCTCTAACTACTGCCGCGTTTTGCTAAAATTATTCTTTATGTCAGTATTTTCTTGAAAATAAATTTTAAAGAAAATTTTCAAAAAATTCCGATAGAGGGCGCTTTAGACTTTGGAGTAACGAACAACTATTTTATACCGTTATTTTTGTGTCTCATTAAATGCTTTCTAAAGCTTAGACTTAAATTTTCAGCCCAAAATCTGAATCGTTAGACGTGGTTAAGTTTCTGGGGAGAGGGGTTTGAAATTTCTACTCCTGAGCACAGTTCAGTTTACCATGTCCACACATTGTGTGCTGTGACACGAGGTAAAAAGACACGAATTAGGATTATGTTACCAAAGCATATTTATTAACATGTAATTACAATAAATGTTCAAAATTGTGACCACCAGAGATTATGCACGCAGAACAACGGCGAAGAATGGAACGGCGAACATTCGCGAAAACATCAGGCTTTTCGAGCACTTCCCCTACAGCGGCGGAAAGTCTGGCGACCAGTTCCTCGGGGGATTCAATGGGTGTCTCATACATAAGAGCCTTCAATTGTCCCCAAAAAAAGAAATCGAGGGGTGAAAGATCTGGCGAGCGAGTAGGCCAAGCAACAGGACCACCTCGACCAATCCATCTGTTCGGAAATGTGATGTCCAGATAGTTGCGGACGTCTCGTTCGTAATGGGCTGGCGCTCCAACGAGCTGGAACCACATGACCCGCCGGATGCGTGGAGGAACAACGTTAAACAGGTCTGGCAGCACATGTTGCAGAAATGTGAGGTATGTTTTACCGTTGAGGCGTTCAGGAAGAAGGTACGGTCCGATTAGGTGGTCTCCGAGGATTCCTGCCCAAACATTGATGGAAAAGCATCTCTGATGAGCATGTGGATACGTAGCATGTGGATTGACATCTGCCAATACATGTGCATTGTGTGTGTTAAATGTACCTTCACGTGTGAAGGTACATTCATCGGTGAAAAGCACAGTTCGTCCAAAATGTGGATTTAGCGCGTTCTGCTGCAGAAACCAGCGGGCGAATTCAATACGATTTGGATAATCCCCTGGAGACAGTTTCTGGACTCGTTGCACATGAAACGGGAGCAAATGTTCATCCTTCAGTACCCTCCAAGTCATGGACTGTGAGGTATCCACCTGCCTAGCCACTGTTCGTGTACTTATACTTGGCTGCGCCGCTACTACATCCAGAATGGCTCCTGCAACAACTACTGATTCGTCCTTTTTTGCACGACCTGCATTCGACCGGGAAGCGAGAAACGATCCCGTCTTACACAACTGTCTGTGCAAGCGCTCGAAAGTTTTGCGGTTAGGCAACCGCCTGTTGGGAAATCGCTCTCCGTACATTCGTTGTGCCTCTGCACCATTTCCATCTGCCGCTCCGTAAATTAAATGTATCTCAGCCTTTTCCTTATTCGTGAAGGGCACCATCTTCCGATTCATTACTACAGCGACTTACACTTGACTCACCGTTCAGTGGTTTTTATGCCTGAATCGTGTCGAAATTTTGCATACGTGTTCTTCTTCTTCCCCATTTGACATTTGCATACTTTCTGTCTCCTTCTTCACCCGGTGACTAGCGTCAGGAATGGAGCTTTAACGTTTGCATGAGCGACGTTTCCAACTGTGCCAGTGCCTTTATGAGTGAATTCCGACTATGCAGTCCTTGACGAAAGTTGTATTTTCGCCTCGTATCACAGCACAGAATCGTTGGGCATGGTTAAGTAGTGCAAACTGAACTATGTTCAGAAGTTGAAATTTGAACCCCCTCCCCTCGCTACTGAACCACGCTCAGCGATTCAGATTTTGAGCTGAAAATTTAAGTTTAAGTCTAAGCTTTAGAAAGCATTTAATGAGACACAAAAAATAACGGTATAAAATAGTTGTTCGTTACTCCAAAGTCTAAAGCGCCCTCTATCGGAATTTTTTAAAACTTTTCTTTAAAATTTATTTTCAAGAAAATACTGACATAAAGAATAATTTTAGCAAAACGCGGCAGTAGTTAGAGCCTAATCTACGACACAAAGATCGGGAATAACTGATTTTTGTTCTGGGGTGAGAAGGGTTTCAAATTTCAAATTTCAGTTTACGCTACTTAACTACTCGTTAGGACTCAGATTTTTAGATCAAAATTTAAGTTTATGTCTAAGCTTTCGAAATCATTTAAAGAAATACAAAAAACAACGTTAAAAAATAGTTGTTTGTTACTCCAAAGTCTAAAGCGCCCCCTATCGGCATTTTTTGAAATTGAACTTTAAAATTTTATTTCAAGAAAATAGTGGCATAAAGAAAATTTTTTGCAAAAACCGCAAACGAATCAACCAATTTTTCCATTTTTTATAATCATTTGAAATTTCGGACCCTAAACTTTAATGTCCCCTATCTCCTTGGGAATACGTCTGGGACCCTTAGTCTCCTATTTAATATTATTTGTCTTTAAGTGTACTATAACCCCTTAAAGTTCTGCCCATCTTTTATGAATCACCCTGTATATTAAAGAAAGTCAGGATATCGTATTAATCATAGCACAAAAAATCTACCGATCCAAAAATCTTGAAAATTGGGGTAAAAATACTTCTTATAACATGGAATGCCGCTAAAAATGGATTTTCGAAATTTCCAACCCTACGATGAGTAGAAAAAAGAACGAACTTTTAAAAAATTCCTTTAAAATCGGCTTTTGCATTTATTTTTCATCTAATAACATATTTCAGTGCATCTTTTCATGCTGAATCGAACGGTACTAAGCAAATTTGTTTAAGTCCAGTAGTTCGTGAGATAATTCACATTCTCCTAATTAGGCGATGTCTTCGGCGCAAAAACCTGAAATTTTCAATGCTTATCTTTATATATAAAAATCTTCTGTGCGTGTGCATGTCACTGAACTACTCCTAAACGACTGGACCAATTTTAATGAAATTTTGTGGGTGTGTTCCAGGGGATTCGAGAATGGTTTAGATTCACATTTCGTCGAAATTGATTCAGTACTTTTTTAGTAATTAGGCAAAAACTAATAGTTAGTGATTTTTCGCTAATTAAAAGTGCTATATATATTTAAAAGAAAGTCTGGATTTCGTATTAATCACAGCACAAAAAAAATCTACCGAACCAAGAATCTTGAAAATTGGGGTAAAAATACTTCTTATAACATCGAGTGCAGCTAAGAAGGGATTTTCGAAAATCCTCCCCCCCCCCTAAGGAGGGTAAAAGAAAATGAACTTTTAAAAAATTCCTTTAAAATCGGTTTTTGTAGATATTTTCAACTTATAACATATTTTAGTGTATTTTTTCATTCTGAATCGAATGGTACTAAGCAAGCTTGTTTAAATCCAGTAGTTCGTGAGATAATTGACATTTTCCTAATTTGGCAATGTCTTCGGTGCAAAAACCTGAAATTTTCAATCCTTATCTATATATATAAAAGAAAGTCAGGGTTTCGTATTAATCACAACACAAAAAAATCTACCGAACCAAAAATCTTGAAAATTGGGGTAAAATTAAATCTTATAACATGGAGTGCCGCTAAAAAAGGATTTTCGAAAATTCCACCCCTAAGATGAGTAGAAAAAAGAATGAACTTTTAAAAAATTCCTTCTTTTGTAGTTATTTTTCAACTGATAACATTTTTTAGTGCATTTTTCCATTCTGAATCGAATGGTACTAAGCAAATTAGTTTAAATCCAGTAGTTCGTGAGATAATTCACATTTTCCTAATTTGGCGATGTCTTCGGCGCAAAAACCTGAAATTTTGAATCCTTATCTTTTTATATATAAATCTTCTGTGCGTGGGTATGTCACTGAACTCCTCCTAAACGACTGGACCAATTTTAATGGAATTTTGCGTGTGTGTTCTAGTGGATTCGAGAATGTCTTAGATTCGCATTTCATCGAAACTGATTCAGTACTTTTTTAGTAATTAGTCAAAAACTAATAGTTAGTGACTTTTCGCTAATTAAAAGTGTTGAATAAGATCGATGAATAGAGTGCGGACGGAATCCCCGAGCGGTCTAAGGCGCTAGATTTAAGCTCTGCTTCTCGAAGAAAGTGATCGCGTGTTCGAACCCCGCTCCTGTCAAACTTGTATGCTTTACAGTAATATATCATGTATTATAATTTTAATTAACTGACTTCAGAAAATCGTTAACTTTTAAAAAGAGAGAAAAATAAGATTTTCTATCAAAAATTGATCCGACTTCAAGAAATACTGAAGAGTGAAAAATAATTTCCTTACATAATTGTAATAAGAAGTTAAATTAAGAGCGTAGTGTTTATCGTGCGCTTTACTATATTTACATACATTTATTTGATCTTCTGGAATCAGTGCCAGGAAGGACAATGTCTGTCGGTGACAGGACAACGTCTGTCGGGTGCGCTAGCGCATGTTTTCATTCTGAATCGAATGGTACTAAGCAAATTTAATTGAATATAGTAGTTCGTGAGGTAATTCACATTTTTCAAATTTGATGGCGATGTCTTCGGCACAAAAACCTGAAATTTTCAATGCTTATCTTTATATGTATAAATCTTCTGTGCGTGTGTATGTCACTGAACTCTTGCTAAACGACTAGACCGATTTTAATGAAATTTTGTGTATGCGTTCCAGTGGATTCGAGAATGGTTTAGACTCACATTTCGTCGAAATTGATTCAGTACTTTTTTAGTAACTAGGCAAAAACTAATAGTTAATGATTTTTCGCTAATTAAAAGTGTTGAATAAGTTCGATAATAGAGTGCGGACGGAATGCCCGAGTGGTCTAAGGCGCCAGATATAAGCTCTGCTTCTCAAAGAAAGATATCACGTGTTCGAACCCCGCTTCTACTAAACGTGTATGCTTTACAGTAATATAGCCTGTATTATAATTTTGATTAACTGACTTCAGAAAATCGTTAACTTTTAACAAAAAGAGAAAAATAAACATTTCTATCAAAAATTGAACCGACTTCAAAAAATACTGAAGAGTGAAAAATAATTTCCTTACATAATTGTAATAAAAAATTTAATTAAGAGCGTAGTGTTTATCGTGCGTATTACTATATTTAAGTACATTTATTTGATTTTCTGGTGTCGGTGACAGGAAGGACAACGTCTGTCGGTGACAGGACAACGTCTGTCGGGTCCGCTAGCAGTGTGGCTTTCTATTATTAATAATAAGATCTGAAGACCGCCATCAAAGGGATGGGTTACCGGGCGGGTCATCTATGAATGGTCATTCATCAGCGCTGTCACTTTAATTTACCCAAAAATGAATTAATTTGCGGTAGATTTATCATAGTGTTATATAGAATCTTGATTTATATAACTATATATATACAAATATAATATACAATATAGTATTTGAATAATAAAGATTAACTTTATTATTCCATCTATCAATTTTGCCAAATTGTACAAATTAGCATTCTCATAGCCAAATTATTCATATTGACATAAATTTCATTTTAAACAATGAAAAACAAATAAATAGAAAAAAATATTGATAAAAATACAAATAAAAAGCCGAAATAAAAATCAAATTTACGATCATCCATTATTGGCATTTAATCTTAAAATTTGGCAATTTTTTTTTTTTTTCCGCTTTACAAATGGGGAAGAATTCCATAACCTGATTTTCCCGTCAACCATAAAATGATCGCCAAACTATAAGATTAAATGTCAATAATGGATGATCGTGAGTGTCGGATTCAATTAGTATGGCGATTTGTACAATTTGGCGAAATTGGTCGACGGAACCTAAGTACCTAAGTATTTATAAATGTATGGTTGCATATTATAATTAACTTGATTATCCCAACTATCAATTTTGCCAAATTGTACAAATTACCGATCTCATAGCCAAATTATTCATATTGACATAAATTTCATTTTAAATGATGAAAAAACAAATAAATAGAAAAAATATTGATAAAAATACAAATAAAAAGCCGAAAAAAAATCACTTAATGATGTTTAAAACAGGTGTATAATATTTAATGTCATTGGATGCGACATTTACGATCATCCATTATTGGCATTTAATCTTATAATTTGGCAATGTTTTTTTGTTTTGTTTTGTTTTCGCTTTACAAATGGGGAAGAATTCCATAACCTGATTTTTTCCCGTCAACCATAAAATGATCGCCAAACTATAAGATTAAAAGTCAATAATGGATGATCGTGAATGTCGGATTCAATTATTATGGCGATTTGTACAATTTGGCGAAATTGGTCGACGGAACCTAAGTTACTAAGTATTTATAAATGTATGGTTGCATATTATAATTAACTTGATTATCCCATCTATCAATTTTGCCAAATTGTACAAATTACCAATCTCATAGCCAAATTATTCATATTGACATAAATTTCATTTTAAATAATGAAAAAACAAATAAATAGAAAAAATATTGATAAAAATACAAATAAAAAGCCGAAATAAAAATCACTCAATGATGTTTTAAACAGGTGTATAATATTTAATGTCATTGGATGCGACATTTACGATCATCCATTATTAGCATTTATTCTTATAATTTGGCGATTTTTTTTTTTTTATTTATTTTTTTTTTTTTTGCGCTTTACAAATGGGGAAGAATTCCATAACCTGTTTTTTTCCCGTCAACCATAAAATGATCGCCAAACTATAAGATTAAATGTCAATAATAGAATGTCATTAAATGATTTATTTTGTACTTAGTATTTTTTATTAATATTCTACTAATTGTTTTTTTTTTCTGATTTCAAATAAAAATTATGTCAATATGTAAAATTTGGTTATTAGTATGGCGATTTGTACAACTTGGCGAAATTGGTCGACGGACCCTAAATACCTAAGTATTTTTATATGGTTTTATATTATAATTAACTTGATTATCCCATCTATCAATTTTGCCAAATTGTAATTTGGCGATTTTTTTTTTCGTTTTACAAATGGGGAAAAATTTCATAACCTTTTTTTTTTTTTTTTTTTTTTTTCCCCATTAAATGAAGGATATTTTGATTTAATGTAAGGGTAGACATCATTAAAGGCCTTTTACAAAAAAGTCAATGACCAAATCCTAAGACCTGGAGACCAAAGTGGTCGCCAGGGCGGAGTACTGAACCAATTTCGATGAAATGTGAATCTAAACCATTCTCGAATCCACCGCAACAGACACAAAAAATTTCATTAAAATCGGTCCAGTCGTTTAGGAGGAGTTCAGTTACATACACACGCACAGAAGATTTTTATATATAAAGATATACATATATTTTGCTATCCACTGATATCTAAATTAAGAAAGACTAATCAGAAAGAATTTGAAAGCAAGCTACAAGTTCTTAATAAAAACTTTTGAATATATATAAAATATAGGACAATAACATGCAAATATAGAAAGACAATGAATATATATATACACTATATGGGATAAGATGAGCATCCACTTGCGATTTTTGATATTTTGTAGATATCTAGAAAAGTACACGAGGAATTATTCTGAAACTCTAAATGTATAAACATAGTACTACGAGCCATATACATTTCCATGAAGATTTTTCCCGAATACTCTATAGGGACCGTCAAAAAATTGAAAAGGAACGAATATGTTTTGGATAACCCTGTCATAACTAATGTAGCAAAAGCATCCAATCTGTATATTATGATTAAGTGTCTTATTTTAATAAACTGTGTTTATTTTTATGTGGATAGCGTATATATTCGTAGAGAAATTAAGGTTTTTATAAATAAAGTCCTAAAATTTTCCATGGTTTTGCTAATAATTTGCAGATTTCTTAATATAATATAATGTTATTTTCTAAAAATATGACAAACAACACTGTACACAATACCCTGTAATCAGAATTAAAAAATATTACAAATTGTATGAAAAATGAGCAGGTTTGTTAAATAATTCTTCTTTGCGCATGCCTCAGAGCTATCAAAATTTCATTTGCATATCGTGTTAGCTTAATCTATACACTGTAAAAAAAAAAGGTCGATCTACTAAAAAAAACTTTAGTGATCCTTGTAATTACTAAAAAAATTTTAGTAATCTTAGTCGGTTACTAGAAAATCTGTAAGAATTACTAGAAAAAAGTTAGCAACGAATAGAGTTAATAATTTTATATTTTTAATAGCTCTTACTAAAACACAGTTGGTGTGGCCTTGATAGCATAGTGGTTATAGTAACGGACTCCAGGCTGAAAGGTCCCGGGTTCGAAACTTGCCACCGCCAAATACACCCTGAATGTCTGTAGTGTCTCGTTAATAAAGGGATTATGAAAATCCTGTCGGAGCAGTTAAGAATGTTTAGTGCTGCTATCTATTGCGGTTTTGCCGAAAATCTTCCGCTTCAGAAGTCTGAAGGAAGCTCCTCCGCTTCGGTTGCACGTAATGGTTATTAAAAATAATTTTGGAGCTATTACTAAAATTTGCTTTGTGGCTCATACTAAAAATTTTTAAGTTAGTTATAAAAAAAATTCTTTTGTTCAGTTTACAAAAAAAAAGTGCTTGTTTCACTTGCAAAAGAAAAGTTTGTAATGGTTACTAAAAAATTCTGTGGAATACAAATTTACTAAGAAATTTTTAGTAACCTCTTGAATTTTTTTTTTACAGTGTAGAGCAACTTTAGTGAAAGTCTCAAAAACATTGCTTGAAAAATTTGAAAGTGATCGTCCATAGAATGAGTTCAAAATCCGATATTCTCAAAATGAAGCAAAAAGGTGAGGGGTTGTATCCATTTATTCATTGATTAGTGTCACTATAGAATACACGATATAGGAAGTACTATTGTATTTGGATACAACTCCTTATTTTTTGCTTCATTTTGGGAACAATGGATTTTGAGCTCATTCTATGGACGTTCACTTTTAGAAATTTCAAGCTATGTTTTTGAGAGTTTCACTAAGGTTGCTCTATACATTTAGCTAACACAATATGCAAATGAAATTTTGATAGCAATAACGTATGCGCAATAAAAAATTATTTAGTAAATTTCCTCATTTTTCATATATTTTTTATTATTTTTTAATTCTGATCATAGGGTATTGTGTACAATGTTGTTTGTCATATTTTCCAAAAAGAACATTATTTTATATTAAGAAATCTGCAAATTATAAGCAAAAAACTCGGAATATTTTGGGACTTTTTTTTAAAACTTTAATTTTTCAACGAATACACATGCTATCGGTATAAAAATGAACACAGTTTATTGCAATAATTCACTTAACCATAATATACAGTTTTGGCGCTTTTGCTACATTAGTGTTGACAGGGTTATCCAAAAGATATTCGTTCCTTTTCAATTTGTTGACGGTCCCCTATGGAGATTCGGAAAAAAAAATCTTCACGGAAATATATGATTTGTAGTTTTATGTTTACAGATTAAAAGTTTTAAGATAATTCCTCATCTACTTTTCTATATATTCAACAAAATGTCAAAAGTCGCAAGTGGACGGTCATCTTTGGCCATATAGTGTATGTATATATATATATATATATATATATATATATTATTTCGAAGTACTACAAATATTAGTAACTTTGTGAAATAAAATGATTAATGAAAATATCATCGTAAGTGAACTTTTTCTAAAAGTTTGATTGATTATGCAAACATTTGGCGCTTCAGCTCCTCGGAATTGACTTGTATATTTGAATATATTTGACCTGGTTCCTTTTGCTGTCTTTGTATTTTAAGGAAAAAAATAAAGTATTTTCAGCTTCATTTCAGCTAAAATGACACTGAGATATTTTCTATTCAGTCTGATTGATTGATCATAAGCATTTTAAAACTAATTGATATTTATGAACTTTAAATCATTTGGCAAATTACTGATTAATTCGCACGTTTTATCTATACAAAATTTAAATACATACATATATGTGTGTGTCCATGTGTGTATATGTGCAATTAAAATAAAATCACAAATGTATTAACAATTTGTTAAAATTCTAAAGATGAACAAATATGAATATTGGAAACCAGAAACGTGTAAATAAGAAGCCATGAATAAGCCATCTAACCATAAGAGGAGTTAGCAATAAATTAAAAAAGAAAATTAATTTTGTTCCACAATTACGTAGTTTAATAAATAAAAATGTAGAATATTTTTTATTTATGTATTTTATTGTTTGTCTGATATTTTTACTTGAAACTTAATTGGATTTTCTATTTTAAATGTAATTGAATTGCATATTCATTCTGTTATGTTATTTGATATAATTGCTTTATATGAAAAGTCACGAGTACAATATTCTTTTTTCTTATTTTAAATCAGTTCTAAATTATTATGTTAGAAAATTACAGGCTTCACTTTGCTTATTTAGCAGTCTTTTATTTGAAGTAAAACATTTTTAGTAACACTTGGTATTATTGACAGCTGAAGCTCAAATACTATATTTCACTTTGTTTGTCATCTTTATTTCCCTTCATTATGTTTTTCTATTACTTTTGTTCCACTTGAAATTATTTTTTTTGTCATTTTTATTTGGTATATCATCAAAATAGCAAAATTTTTACGGTTGTCAATATTTTCATATTTGCCTGTTAAATCAACAATTATTGTAAAAGATTATAACATACCATTTTTATCAAGAATTTTGATTATTAGCTAAAAGAAGTTATAAGAATTTGTTCCATAAAACATTGTTACATGAACTTGAAAGACAAATTTTGATTCAAAGTCGGCCCAGTGGCGTGGTCAGTAGCGGCGGAGGGGTCCTGGTTCGAATCCGGGTACGGACATGGATGGTATGTTGTCCCTTTGTAGTAGTGTAATGAAATATGTAATGGATATGTGTAATAAAAAATTGTTCTATATTGTCTCTGTTTCTGAGTATAATGGATCAATCGAGGCGACAGCCATAGAAGCTATAAGCCTGAAAGCAATATCAAATCAAATTTGATTCAAAGATATTTCATATGTATATACTCGTATACAAAATAATTCAACCTTTTAATTTATAATTTTTCTATTTCAAAAGTAAAATTGCACTACTAAAGTAAATACCCACAGGAAAGGGGAAAAAAAAAGAATAATGATGTCACTGTAAGTATTTTTTTTTCTAAAACTTTGATTGATTGTGGAACTTTTTGCACTTCCGCTTATCGGCCACGATCTAGGATTTGAATACATTTAACCTCTTTATTTGTGTGACTCTGGATTTCTATTTTAAAAGCAAAAAAAAAAAAAAAAAAAAAAAAAAAAAAAAAAAAAAAAAAAATTGCACACATATTTGGACTAAAATATATTTGAGATTTTTTTGTTCTATTTTTGTCATTCTGTTCTTTTGTTCTGTTGTATTGTGAACATTAGATCATATGCATTTTTAAAATCTCCGTTACATAAGACTTTTAATAAATAAGAAAATTATTTAATTAATAATTCGTTTCATTTTAATCAGTTAAAAGTAATAATTGCTAATAAATGAATAAATAAATAAATAAATCTTCCTTTATTTCATGCACTGACATTTTTTAAAGTCATATTACGCTGATGTAACTGTACATGGAGAACAGTATAGTAATTGACGTCGTTGATGAACTTGATCTAAAAGTTTGATTAGTGATGTGATTTCATACTACTCTTTTGCTTCTGTATAGAGATCTGAGATTTGAAATCAATTAATTCCTTCTTTTGTGGCTTTCTTCCGATAAAAAAAACTACGATATTTGCATATAGAATTAAAATGAAACTGGAATTGTATTCTATTTTATATAATCGATGGAGCATGGATAATAAAAATAATCATTTCTCCTAAATAATTTATGCAGATTTTTCTTGTAACAATCAACATTTAATCATATTTTTGGAGTCAAATTGACTCCTAAAATGCGTCTTAATATTAAGACAAGCTTTAAAATTTTATTTCAATTTTTTTTAGAAATTTCTGTAAAAGTATAAAAGAAGTAAACTAAGAGAATTTTTTTTTGGAAAAAAGAAAATTATGACGATAAAATGCTGAAATTGGTAAATAGAAATCGTTTTCTTTTTACATAATAAAATTTATGCATTAAAACAAATTTTAGACTAATTTCAGAAAAAGACAACAGTTTTATGAAAACAAGCTTGATTTATAGATATCCTGAAATATTCATGCTTACTACGAAGTTATATCGTCAAAGATAATTGCTCTCTTCCATTTCTGAAAAGCCCGTTTAATACGCAAAGAAGGATCTTTAAATTCCTGGCATTCTTTTGACTTTAAATTGAAATCAATGAAGTGTAAAAGAAACAAATTGCGATACGTTCCTGTTTGATGTTAACTGCAAAACTCCCATATGCTTCGAACGGTTTATCAAACGTTCTTGCGCATGATTGACTTTAAAGGGTGTATAAAAATATTAGATTTTCTTACACATATAAATAAATGCATAAAATTTGAACTAATAAATACTTTTCTTGTATTTTTATTTTAATGATGGAACACCCCCCCCCCCCCCGAAGATTTCTGTATTAGATGAAAATACGGGGAGAAGAATACGGAATAATTTTTTTTCTTCAAAATTTCAAACAAAGTAATTTAAAAAAAAAAAAAAAAAAAAAAAAAAAAAAAAGATCACGATGATAAAATGCTGTTGTAAACAGAAATTGTTTTCTTTTCACATAATAAAAAATATGTATTAAGACAATTTTCTTAGACTTTTATGAGAAGTAAAACACTATTATGAAAACAAGTTTGATTTAGAGGTAACTTGAAACATTTATACTTGCTACAAAATTATCTTGTGAAAAAGAATTGTTCTTATCCATTCTGACATAGCATGGTTAATATATAAAGAAGGGTCTTTAAATTCCTGGCATTCTTTTGACTTTAAGTAGAAATCAACGAAGTATAAGAGAAACGGATTGCGATACGTTCCTGCTTGATGTGAACTACAAACTTACCATATTCTTCGAAAGGTTGATCAAACGTTCTCACCCATGATTGAGTTTAAAGCGTAAATAAAAATATTAGATTTTTCTGACCCAGATATAGATTCATTGTAGATGTTAAAGAAATCGGACACGAAGATTTTTCATTTAAAATACTGGTAGAAAAGTGCGAAAATTTTAGGGACGCTGAGACCCCTGGTCCCCCAATCCATATTTTATTACATACGTATATACAGATCTGCAATTTGTCGGTGAATTGATTATCAAAAATTAGTTTAGTATATTTTTTAAATATATCGAAACAGAGGTGAAAATAAAAAGGAAATCGAAGAAAAAATGATGAATTAAAAAGAAAGACCTTAGTATATTTTTAAGTGTTGAATTTTTACGATTTTAAAGTGTTAATTTTTTCGTAATAACCCTTCATTGCATATACTACCTTAAGATTAATCTTCATTTTTTTTTTTTAATTTCGAAGCGTGAATAACATTCTTATAAATGAAATTGGCGATATAGACAAATACAAATATATAATTACAAAAAAATGTAATTTAACAAATTACGAAAACCACTTGGAAAATGATTTTTTCAAAAACTAAAATTTAAGATTTATAAAAAATTTCTACAAAAAGAAAAAAAAAACATGGTTTTTTACAATTAATCGGTTTGACATTAGATTATTTCCTTTTTCGTGATCTCGAACATTTCGTAATCATTGAACTCGGTAATCAAACCTCGTTTTTTTTTTTTTTTTTTTTTTTTTTTGCCTTAAAAAGTATTTTTTATACGACGCGTTTCTTTGGATTGTTTTTTTTTATATTTCATAATTTGCATTCTTTCATTTTGTAACTTTTTTACTTTCATTTTTATTAACAAAAACATTTCAATTTCCTGTTCAAATAAAAAAATTTCTAAATATAATAATATTCGTAAATAAATAAAACACGGACATCCATTGCCCGAAGGAAAGTGCTTGAATGTTTCCCTTTGAGATTATGAAAATCAGTTAAAACATCATTTTTAAGATGATTAAAACGTAGCTTACGTAATAATAGAGTCATATATTACGTACGTATTTAACAAAAAATGTATTATACATCACCTGGATCAGTCATAAAAAATAAGATGCAAACACCACAAGGTCTATTCACGAAAGAAAACAATAACAATTGTCTAAATGTTTAATACTATTTTTTTATAAAAATACATAACATTCGTTGATGTGAGTTCAAATTTATAAAAACTACATTCTTTCGTAATTACAGTGAAAAACTTTTTGAAATATGAAGTACTTTTGAAATATGGAAACAAAAACAAAAATTTCAAATAATTTTAAACTATGCGTGCCTTACAGACATCCACACTAAAATTTTAGTATTTGATTCCATTTTTAAATATTAACTGATGCCTATATAATTTAGAACTGATTTAAAAAAGTTCTCCAAAAATTATCTCGTTCTCTTGAAGAGTAAAAAAAAGCATATTGAATCATTTGTGAAAACGTCCTCAAGCTAACATTACGCTTATACGTTTTTGGCTTAAAATCACATTATTTGGAAACAAAAGTAAAATAAAAATCGTAAATAAACAAATAATAGTTACAGATGTGACTCACAATTACTGTATCTTTTACAATTACATCTGCTTATTTATTCCTATAAGTCACATGATGGGTTAATTAGATACCGGGTGTCCCAAAAATGACTGATGAATTTTAAAATTCAATAACTTGCAAACAATGACAGCTATTAAAAATTTTTTTGCAGGAGGGCTATGTATAACGTCAGGAGTTTGTTTACCGCGATTCTTGATTTTAGTTCGAATTTCAAACAACAGATGGCGCTGATGGCGTTTGGCGGCCAGTCGACGCCGAAACTTACTTCATTTATCTTTGACGCAAAAGAAGGAGATTAAGGCTATGGAGTACGTCTCATTCTACAGTACAGTCTTGCTCTCAGGCACCAATTCTGGACTCATTCGATATGATTTCAATGGAATGCGTTGTTGCCATGGAAATAACGATAGTGGAATACAGCGTTCGGAAGTGGGCATGCATTTCGCAAACAGTTTTTGAGTTTGCAGAAGATTTTCGTTTAGGAAGTTTTATTTTCCCGGATTAAATTACTTTTTTATGGCACAATTTAAAGAATATTTTATGCATCACATTTTAAAACTAGATAAAAAGATTTTTTCAATTTGATGATTTTTGTTATGTTCTTAAGAAATTTTAGATCTTTTAAGAAAATTCGTCAGTAGATTTTTATGAATGTTCAAAAAATTTTCATGAAAACTGTTGATAGTACATTATTGTGTAAAATAACTACCAAAAACAAATATTATAAGTTGCCTTGTTTAGCCCTTTTCAATAGGATTAGTCTATCGTTGCATTAAAATAGAAAAAAATAAAATAAATGTGAGTTAATTAAAATTTATTTTCCCGGATTAAATTATTTTTTATGGCATGCTTTAAGGAATATTTTAGGCACCATGTTTTAAAACTACACTGTTAAAAATTTGAAACCTTTGCTGCATCGTCACTTTTCCACTTTTATAGAAAGAGATTACTTCACTGTATTATGGAGCATTCTCATTTGTCAAAATAGGGGATATTCTATAATAGCAGTGGAGTGACGATGCAGCAAAAGTTTCCAATTTTTAACAGTGTAGGTGAAGATATCTTGCTCTTACACTGTAAAAATCTGCTGCATTTTGTTGTATACGTACTCCGCTTGTATAGAAACGGTTACTTGATTGTATTATGAAGCATTGTTATTGGTCGGAAAGGAGATAATATATACAAGCGGCGGAGTGCGTATGAAGCAAAATGCAGCAGATTTTTAACACTATGGGGCCCAATTCTGAACTCATTCGATGTGATTTCAATGGAATGCGTTGTTTCCATGGAAATAACAGTTTGTTCGATAGTGGAATACAGCATTAAGAAGTGGGCATAAATTTCTCAAGCAGTATTCGATTTGCAGAAGATTTTCGTTTAGGAAGTTTTATTTTCCCGTATTAAATTACTTTTTATGGCACGATTTAAAGAATATTTTATGCATCATATTTTAAAACTAGATAAAGAGATTTCTTTAATTTGATAATTTTTGCTATATTCTAAAAAATTTTAGATCGATTTAGATTGTTATACTCATGCTCAATTTTGAATATTGTATTTTTCTATAGAAGAATTTGTTATTTCCATGACAACAACACATTCCTTTGAAATCATATCGAATGAGTTCAGAATCGGGCCCCACAGTGTTAAAAATCTGCTGCATTTTGCTTCATACGCACTCCGCCGCTTGTATATAATATCTCTTTTCAGACCAATAACAATGCTTCATAATACCATCAAGTAACCGTTTCTATACAAGCGGTGTGCGTATACAACAAAATGCAGTAGATTTTTATAGTGTAAGAGCAAGATTGTAGCAAGATATCTTCACCTACACTGTTAAAATTTGGAAACTTTTGCTGCATCGTCACTCCACTGCTATTATAGAATATCTCTATTTTGACCAATGAGAATGCTCCATAATACAGTGAAATAATCTCTTTCTATAAAAGTGGAGGAGTGACGATGCAGCAAAGGTTTCAAATTTTTAACAGTGTAGTTTTAAAATACGGTGCCTAAAATATTCCTTAAATCATGCCATAAAAAGTAATTTAATACGGGAAAATAAATTTTAATTAACTCACATTTATTTTATTTTTTCTATTTTAATGCAACGATAGACTAATCCTATTGAAAAGGGCTAAACAAGGCAACTTATAATATTTGTTTTTGGTAGTTATTTTACACAATAATGTACTATCAACAGTTTTCATGATTATTTTTTGAAGATTCATAAAAATCTACTGACGAATTTCCTTAAAAGATCTAAAATTTCTTAAGAACATAACAAAAAACCATCAAATTGAAAAAATCTCTTTATCTAGTTTTAAAATATGATGCATAAAATATTCTTTAAATCGTGCCATAAAAAAGTAATTTAATCGGGTAAATAAAACTTCCTAAACGAAAATCTTCTGCAAACTCAAATGCTGCTTGCGAAATTTATGCCCACTTCTGAAAGCTGTATTCCACTATCGAAAGATCTGTAATTTCCATGGCAACAACTTATTCCATTGAAACCATATCGAATGTGTCCAGAATCGGTGCCTGAGAGCAAGACTGTACTGTAGAATGAGACGTACTCCATAGCCTTAATCTCCTTCTTTTGCGTCAAAGCTGAATGAAGTAAGTATCGGCGTCGACTGGCTGCCAACCGCCATCAGCACCATCTGTTGTTTGAAATTCGAACTAAAATCAAGAATTGCGGTAAAAAAACTCTTGACATTATATATAGCCTTCCTGCAAAAAATTTTTAAATAGCTGTCACCGTTTGCAAGTTATTGAATTTTAAAATCCATCAGTCATTTTTGGGAACACCCGGTAAAAAGAAAAAAAGTATAAAAAGAAAAAAGATGTTAAAACTTCATCCAATCAAATTTTCAGAATCATTTCTTAAATCTAATGCAAGCAATATAGAGTCAAATATTGTGTATCAATTGTAATTTTTCTTATTAATATATTATTTAAGCATTATAAAAATTTCTTTCATGCTTAAATTTAATATTTTTGTCGATTAATATTATTCTTCATTTAAACCTTTTTTATTATGTTTTTATATTATACACATAAACTACCGCGGGAATATTCACTGTCCTATGAGAAATGTTCTAAAAATACACTGCTCAAAACAATTAAAGGACATTTGAAGTTTTATATAAAATAAAGATATAAACGAAATTTTTTTTTGCCGAAAATAGAAGAAGAGAATCACAAATGAAAATTTTTCTGGTTTTCAAACTGTGGAGTATGCAAATTTTGAGTTAGACGTCAAAAACGTCGCTTCAGCGGCAGCGAATGAAATTTGACTTTCAACTGGATAAAAGAGAATGAAGACAAGGATGATCGGCATTCTGTGATTGCTTTGTTTCGATGAGTACGATGTCTCAGCGAAGTCATTTGACAGATTCAGAAGCTTGGAGAATTGTTGGTAGGTTAGAAGGGAGCCAAACTCAAGCCGAAGTAGCGCAAGCCATTGGAGTGTCACAAAGTGTCATTTCCAGGATCTGGAACCGTTTTTTGGAGAGTGGATGTGCAGGCCGAAGACCAGAGCAAGGTCGTAGACGGGCAACAACGCCCAATGAAGATCGGTATTTAGCGTTAACAGCTCGGAGACACCGAAACATGAACGCTACTCTTCTCCAACAACACCTTCGCTCGGCTACAGGCACCAGGATTTCAACTCAGACTGTCCGAAACCGGCTCCATGCTGTAGGTTTGTATGCTCGCCGACCGATGGTATGTGTTAGATTAACATCAAGGCATCGTCGCGACCGCAGGGAGTGGGCAACCGAGCATGTCAACTGGAGGAGAAATGAAAGGAGCAATATTCTGTTTTCTGACGAGTCCCATTTTTCTGTGCATCCGGATAATAGGCGTATTTTCATCTGGAGGGACCGTGGCAGTAGGAATAATCCTGCGTTCGTGCACGAAAGTGTCAGATTTGGCGGTGGAGGAGTGTTGGTGTATGGTGGCATCTCCATTGACGGGCGCACTGACCTCTACATCATTCGAGATGGACCTCTGACTGGTCGCCGATATAGGGATGAGATCCTCAGATCTATTGTAGTCCCTTACGCTGCAGCAATCTCAGATAACTTCATTTTAATGGACGATAAGTGCAGGCCACATCGAGCAAACCTGGTGGAGGATTTCCTTTTCGAGGAAGGAATCGTTCGAATGGAATGGCCAGCGTGTTCTCCAGTCATGAATCCAATCGAGCACGTTTGGGACGCTCTAGGAAGACGAGTTTCTAGCCGCCAAAAACCCCCACAAATTCTCCAAGAACTGGAAAGAGCTCTTCTGGAAGAGTGGGGCAGAATACCCCAACTCGTCATTAATAGCCTCATTGAGTCCATGCCTCAAAGGTATTCAACGTTGCTGGTCGCCCGTGGAAACCATACCCCCTACTGAAAATGATTTTCTTTGAAGAAAATACCTTTTCTTATTCTTTTTTTCTCATGTGCACAAATTGTGTTTTTTTTCCTTTTGTACACAAATGCGCAAAAAAGGCATTTTTTTCTGCGAAACATGTGTAATTTATTCTCATATAACCTACTATGTCTGTCGACCATGTATCAATCAGCTAAAAAGTTTCCCAAATACAAAATCCACCTAAAACTGCAATATCCTTTATTGTTTTGAGCAGTGTATTTATCATGTAGATTTTGTAATTACTCGGGCCGAAAATTTAGGGCTTAATGGTTTATAATTTATATTATATTAAAAAAAAGTTACATACTTATTTTTATTCCTAGAATTAAAACTTTCAAAATGAAGAAAAAAAATGAAATAAAATGCAGTTTAAAATATCATTTGTTGGAATAATTTATAAAATAAATGATATTATGAAACGAAATAGAAAATTCTCCTTTGCATCATAAAAATAGTTTGAAAAATTTTACATCCGTAATAAAGGAAAAAAATATTTATATAATAAAATAAAAAATCCGCAATCAAAAGTTCTTTTTAGCATGGTTTTGAAATGAAATCATATTTTTTACAGCATATAATTTCGAGTGCCACTAACAAAAAGAACTTTGCAATTCCTATTTCTCATTAAAATCACGAATGAAGTCCTGAGAATTAAAAGCCGTACTTGAACGTAATTAAAAAAATGTACATACATTTTTTTTCAAAAGTCGATTACACACATAAAATTTTAACTTTGGGTTTTTAATTGATAATTAAGCAGATGATTTATTAATATGTTCTGAAGTACAAGATATTGGGGTGTCGAAGAGATTTATAAATTCATCCCAGAAAGATTTAATCTAAAAACTCATCATTGGGGAATACCGTAATACTTACTCATCATGGATATGCATAATATAAAATATGACAATAAAATATGTGTAAACTATTTATAAAATGCATTGCATTTTCAAAATAAAACTTAAACATATATTTAAGTATTTTTAATACATAGTAATGCTCTGTTACCGAGTTGTGGGTACTATTTGATTATTCCGTCGACGAATTTCGACAAATTTTATGAATCGCCAAATTATTCGTAAATTATTATGATTTTTATTTTAAATAGCGAAAGGACAAATACATTAGTAAAACATCACTAAAAACACAATTAAAATGCCAAATTAAAAATCACTTGATCACGTAACAAATACGTGTAATATGTTTAATGTCAAGTGAAAGTGACATTTACGGTAAGCCATTATTGGCATTAAATCTTATAATTTGACGATAGTTTTTTTTTGTGTGTGTATGTGCGCTTGTACGAAATAATTAATTAGTACAGAATTGAGTCAAAGAAACAAACTTATAACTCCAAAAATAATAATCATTGTAACTACCTCGTCCGATTAAGCGTCTCATTTCTCATTAAAATATATAATTGAATTTGAATTTGAATGAAATATAAGGTCATAAGCAAATTGAAGAGTGTGGAAATATGAATACAAATAACACGGCAACTAATTTTTTGATTAAATTCATTCTTGCAAAATGTATGTTTTTTTCTTTTTAAATTTTCTTTTGTATTACCTTCTTAAAATAAACAATTTCAATTATTTTCATAAGCCTTTTATATCCTTAATTTTCTGAAGGAGTCAGGCTGAGAGTCCGAATAATATAGTTCTGGATAATCGAGGTTACTGATATTTAATAGGCTTCTTTTCATTGTTACATACAGAGTACATACAAAATTTCACTTCCGTATGTCAATTTGTTCGGTACATAGAGCATTTACAGACACACACACAAACAAATGGCTTTTTTTTATTTATTTATTTAATTTTTTTTTGAAGTCTCTAGTGTCTGAAACGTGTAAATACGTCAGTTTTTAAAATGATTACTAGACTTACCCTATACTACATACAATAAGTAAGTAATAATGATGTTAATCGAGTTTCATTTCAATAGTTAAATAAAATTTTGTTAACTTGTGTAAAGATTATAGATTTTAGAGGGTTGACGGGGTTTTAAGTTTTATTCCTCAAAAAGTTCAGCTAAAATATCATATTAGTCGAGTTTCATTTGAATAGTTAAATAAAATTTAGTTAACTTGTGTAAAATGTTGAAGTATTGAAAAGGTTTTTATAATTTATCCCTTAAAGAGTTCAGCTAAAAATAATATTACTCGAGTTTCATTTGAATAGTTAAGTAAGATTAAGTTAACTTGGGTAATATTACAGGGTTGAAGGTGTTTTAAAATTCATCCCTCAAAGATTTTAGCTAAAAAATCGTATTGTTCGAGTTTCATTTAATAGTTAAATAAGGTTAAGTTGATTTGGATAAGGATTACAAAGTTGAAGATGTTTTAAAATTCATCCCTCAAAATGTTCAGCTAAAAAATGATAATGCTCGAGTTTCATTTGTATAGGTAAATAAGGTTAAGTTAACTTTAGTAAGGATTACATGGTTGAAGATGCTTTTAAATTCATCTCTCAAAGAGCTCAGCTAAAAAACCATATTATTCGAATTTCATTTGAATAGTTAAATAAGGTTAAGTTAACTTGGGTTAGCATTACAGCGTCGAAGATGTTTTAAAATTCACCCCTCAAAGAGTTCAGCTAAAATATCATATTATTCGAGTTTCATTTGAATAGTTAAATGAGGTTAAGTTATACTATTATTTTAATACAATCAAACTGATTGGAAAATTTATCGTACGAATTGAATATTTCCAACTGAGCGAAATATTGCCCAGGCCGGGAATCGATCTTAGATACTTGGCTTACAAGGTCAATGCTTTACCTGTTAAGCTAACTGAGCGACAGCTGGCTGGGATTTTTCGCTCAGATAACCTATAGGTCATATTATCTGGTCTGTCATTTAGACAGCTTGGCGGAATAGACATTTATTACCGAGCTGTCTAAATGACAGACCAGATGTTATGACCAATAAGGTTATCTGAGCGAAAAATCCCGCTAAATATCTGGGTTCGATTCCCGGCCTGGGCAATCTTTCGCTCAGCTGGAAATATTCAATTCGTATGATAAATTTACTAATCAGTCTGATTGTGTTAAAATAATAGTATATCTATGTATCCATCGTTATATGGAGTTCCATTACCTGCGGTTTATTCTGCTGAGCTGTCTAAATGACAGACCAGATGTTATGACCAATAAGGTTATCTGAGCAAAAAATCCCAGCCGGCCATCGCCCAGTTAGCTTAACAGGTAAAGCATTGGCCTTGAAAGCCAAGTATTTGGGTTCAATTCTTGGCCTGGGCAATATTTTGCTCAGTTGGAAATATTCAATTCGTATAATAAATTTACCAATCAGTTTGATTATGTTAAAGTAATAATATATCTACGTATCCATCGTTATATGGAGTTCCATTACCTGTGGTTTATTCCGTCGAACTGTCTAAATGACAGACCAGATGTTATGACTAATACTAGGTGCGCAATTAAGTTTCCGTTTTTTTTTTATCAATGAAAAATTTCAAGAGAAATACAAAAAACGGTTTTTTGAAAGTATGGTCCCTCGCTAGTTACACATTTTTCTCATCTCTCTGATAATACATGAATACCACGACGATAAAATGACACGTCTTTGGATAGAAATCATTAAACCAATCAATTTTGCATGTCTTCAGAGTTAGCCAAGTATATCCCAGTTAAACCATGCCCCATAGACCAGAACAAGTGATAATCGGAAGAGGACAAGTCTGAAAAATATAGCGGGTGCGGTAGCAGATCCTATTTCAGCGTTTTCGTGGCGTCCTGAACGATGAAAATCGATGGTATGAAACTTTGTCGTTCTGCAATATCACTAGTTTGTGTTTTGTGTCCCATTCTGGCCGTAGTTCGAGCAATGCATGGTTCAAATTAAACAGTTTTTGTCAGTAGCAATACCTATTGTCAGTTTCACCCAGTTTCAACAGCTTATAGTATACGATTACTTTCTGGTCACACTAAATGTAGGGCATTGTCTTCTTTTTTAAATGATTTGGCTGTGTCGTTCGATGTTGATGTTTCTCTAGATAAAATACACGATTTTTTGCATTTGGGATTCTCGAAATATATCTACTTCTCATCGCCAATAATAATTCGATGCAGGAAACATTCTTATGTGAAAAAAAGTAAAATTTCGATAAAGGCTTTTCCATTTTTCACCTGTCTTTCAGTCAACGCATGCGGCACCCATTTTCCTTCCATTTAAATTTTTCCCATGATATGTAAACATCTCGAAATAATTTGGAAAGTCATATTTAATGCTTCCCCAAGTTAATCTTGTGTTTTTGTTATCTTCTCCTGCAATAACACATGCAGATTGACATCCTCAATTGTTTTGGTTTTCCGGAGAAATTGCCACTTCTATAACCTTTAAACAAATCTTCACAGGTAATTTTCGATGCACATGTTCGCCATAGACCTCCTTACAAATGGCGTCTTTCAGCTGCATATTTTATCAAATTAAATCAAAAAAACAAATTCTCCGCAAACGCTGTTTATTTGGCGTAAAACTCAACATGTCCGTTGTTAAAAAAATATTTTTGCGTTGTGATTACGACAGTTTATTGTTAAATAATGTCCAAGTTATTAAAAAAATATACTGTCAGACATGCATGTCACCTATGTGTGTCGTTAGAGCCATCCATGTGTGAAACTTAGAAACTTAGTTGCGCACCTAGTAAGGTTATCTGAGCGAAAAATCTCAGCTCGCTATCACCCAGTTAGCTTAACATGTAAAGCATTGTCTTTGTAAGCCAAATATCTGGGTTCGATTCCCAGCCTAGGCAATATTTCGCTTAGTCTGACATATTCAATTTGTAAGGTTAAGTTAACTTGGGTAAGGATTGCAGGGTTGAAAATGCTTTAAAATTCATCCCTCAAAGAGTTCAGCTAAAAAATCATATTATTCGAGTTTCATTTGAATAGTTAAATAAGGTTAAGTTAACTTGGGTAGGGAAGACAGAGTTGAAGATGTTTTAAAATTCCATCCTCAAAGAGTTAGGCTAAAAAATGATAATTCTCGAGTTTCATCTGTGTAGGTAAATAAGGTCATGTTAACGTGGGTAAGGATTACAGGGTTGAACATGTTTTGAAATTCATTCCTCAATGAGTTCAGCTAACAAAAATATTTCATTTGAAAAGTTAAACAAGGTTAAGTTAGCTTAGATACGGATTACAGGGTTGATCTCTGAGAATCTCTGAACTCTTTGAGAGATGAATTTTAAAATATCTTAAGATATTTTAAAATTCATCTCTCAAAGAGTTCAGCTAAAATATCACATTATTCGAGTTTCATTTGAATAGTTAATTAAAGTTAAGTTAACTTGGGTAAGGATTACAGGGTTCAAGATGCTTTAGAATTCATCTCTAAAAGAATTCAGCTAAAAAACCAGATTGTTCGAGTTTCATTAGAATAGTTAAATAAGGTTAAGTTAGCTTGGGTAAGAATTAAAAGTGAAAATGAAAAAATGAAAATTAAAAAATGTGTTGGATTCATATGCAGAAAGACGAGCAATTTTTTGCAATGCAGAAAAAAAAAATTTGATATGTTATCATTAATTACGAAGTTTATAAAGCTATTAGTGTTTAATAACATTAAAATTTGGAAAAAGAAGAAATAAAATGTAGGGTATAATATGATCGTATGAAATACTTTCTAAAATAAGAGATATTATTAAACTGAATGAAATAAATTCGCTCTGATTTATTAAAGCTGTTTGGCAAATATTACACCTGTGGGAAAAAAGAAAGGTAAAAAGAAATGGATATTCCACAATCGTAAGATTTTTTTAAAACACGTTTTGGAAAGTAAATTATATTTTTTACAACTTATAATTTTCAGTGTCAATAACAAGATGAATTATTCTAAATTCTTCTCATTAAAATCATGAATGAAGTCCTGAATATTAAAACCCATACTTAAATGTAATTAAAATCTATATACAATATTTTTTTTCATAAGACGATTGCACATCTAAAATTTTATCTTTAATTTTTCAGTTGATAATTAAGTGGTTGAATTTTTAATAAAATTCAGAAGTAGAAGATGATGTAATGTTGAAAGGGTTTTACAATTTATATCAGAATGGATTTCAGAAAATTAAATTCCAATATATTTAAATACTCCATAAAGAAAGACCATTTTCCTGATTTTGAAAATTACTTCTTAATTAGATCCAACTGTAACAATTATGTGACCGTATTTTTTTGAAGGCCTGGTTCTCTAAAACAAATGTATTTGCAATGAGTGAAGCTGAATCGATACCGATTGAGTATTCGCTTCTTATTTCACTATAATTTTCTTTTCTCTTTTGGCAACTTGAAATTTTTTCTAAGTGTTTTTTTTTTTTTTTTTTTTTTTTTTTTTTTTTTTTTTTTAAATCTTATTGACTTAGACGTTGAAATAACTGATGAGGGATTGAGAAAGAATCCCAAAACGTTTTATGAATTGGTTTTTGTTTTATTTTAATGCTGTTATGTTTTAAATTTAGTTATTTGTATTGTTTGTGATTTTAGTGAATTTTAATTACTACCTGGTGGACAGGAGTCGTTTTGACTACTGAGATTTGCCAATTGGTCTAGATTGTTTGACCCCCCCCTTTTAAGGCCCTCAGGGAGGCAATTTCTAAAACCGCTGTTTAATTATTTTTTAGTAGATTTATTTTCTGGAGCTTTACGCTGTTACATTAAATGGCTGTTGATGTATATGAAGACGTTTCAGAATTTTTACATCGCCTCCGCTCTGTTTACCCCCTTAGGAGGGAAGTTTTCAAAAATTCCATCTTAGTGCACTTTTACATCATAAGAAATATATTCTCCCCGATTTTCATGTTTTTACGTTCAGGAGTTTGGACTGTGCATTTATTTTATCTGTCAGTCAAAGCAAATTATTTTATATGTGTATAGAAGATAGATAGATTAGCATTATTAACATTAAAATTTGGAATAAGAAAAAAATAATATGTTTAAAATTGGTCATATGAAATATTTTATAAAATAAATATTACTACTAAAGTAAATGAAAAATGTTGCTCTAGGTCAAAGAAGTTGTTTGATAATACTTACTTCCGTAAAAAAAGAAAGATTAAAAAAAAGAATAATAACTTTACAGAAATAAGTTTTTCATACGTTTTTGAAATGAAATCCTATTTTTTTTTACGCTTACAATTTCATGTGCCATTAACAAGGAGACTTTTTTTTAATTACTTCTCATTAAAATCATAAATGAAGTACTAAACTTGGATAGAATTATAAAAATACATAATATGTTTTTTCAAAATATCATTACTCACGAGAAATTTTATCCTAGAGATTTCAGTTGTTAATTAAGCGGCTGAGATTTGAATTGTATAGAGAAACACAAAATGATAGGAAGGTTGAAATGGTTTTAAAATTCCCACCAGTGTGATTAGAAGTAAAAAATATTATATTACCCGAGTTTCGTTTGAATAGTTAAATAAAGTTTATTTAACTTATGCAATAATTTTTGTTAAAAAAAGTTACACTTTTATTATCGTTTTCAGATGTTGGATGAGTATGTTGTTTATATTATATTAACGATGTTTTAAAAAAACATTTTCAAAGTAGCGTTGGAGTGAAGAATGTTTTTCAAAATTCGTTGATCGAATATTCTCATTTAAAACATCATTAAGTTTCTGATTTTTTATTTATTACATGGTTAAACAAGTTATAGTTTACTAACATGGAATTACAAAATAGTTTAACAATTTTATTCTTGCTTTTAAATGTTTATAGGCTGTTGTTTACTATTATAACGATTTTAAAATTTTTATGTGCAAAAGAGTGAAATTGAATGTAAAATATCGCAATTTGTTAAATTTAAAAATACATTTTAGTTAAAAGTTTAATTAATACGACATTTCTCTTGTTTATAAACTACGTTGTTTATTATTATAATGTTTTTAGAGTAACTTTTTTTTATAAGCAGTCTCTTAAACAAGCTGCATTAAATATATAGTATTATGATAAATATTAAAATGCACTTTGCTTAAACGTTTTCTAATGATAAAGATTTAATGGATTATTATTGTTCGGAGAATACTGAAACATTTTTTAAAAAGTTTTTAATTCTTATGCAAAAATATTATCAAAATTTTCAGAGTAGAAATTAGATATGTATATATATATAAGTAATGTAAAAGTTTAATTAATACGATTTTTCTTTTATTTATAAATGTTTATAGACTACGTTGTTTACTATTATAGTGGTTTTAAAGTAACATATTTTGTAAGCAATCTCTTAAACAAGCTACATGAAATATATCGCATTATGTTAAAGTATTAAAATGTACTTTGCTTAAACGTTCTAAAGATGAAGATTTTATCGATAATTAATGAACTACAACATTTTTGAAAAAATGTTTAATGCATAAACAAAAATGTATGTTTTTTATCGAAGTTTTAAAAGCAAAAATTTAAAATAAATTGAATATAATAAAAAAATATATATGTGTTAGTATCTGTGTGCTTTGAGTATCTGTCTGCTGGAGAGAACGTTGAACGTAGTTATACATGCTTTGATATGAAAGTACTGTCGTGGAAAAAGAAAAAAAAATACACTTTATTAATTCTGCAACCAATTACAATAAAAATGAGCTACTGATACTAAACTATTGAAAATAAATTCTACTTTCACATGGTGTATAAAGTACGGTCGATTTGATTAATCAATTATTTTTAATAATAATTCGTTATTATTAATAATCACCAAATAAACAGATTAATATGATAAATTTATGAGCATTTATCAAATCAATCGATTATTAACTTTCCATTTTTCACGAAGCTATTTCTATTCAAATTGCTACAAGTGATAAATGACTCAGAATCATTTCTTCTCTGTCTCATTTTTAAAATCATTATAATATTTTAAAGTAAATTTTAATATTGAAAAAAAAACTATTCATCTAAAAGTCAAATTTTTCATCTTTTTTCTATCTTTACAAGAAGAAAGTATTGAATTCGTGAAAACTTTTAAAATCTGGTCTTCGACGGAATTACAAGTTTTAGGGGTCAGAGAACCTATAAAACATGTTTTTACAAAATGTCTGTCTGTAAGTCTGTCTCTATGTGACACAGATTTTGTGGGCGCTCTGTCTCAAGACCTAATGCACAGAATTTCACAAAACTTTGGATTATGTTACCCTTGTTATAAACTAGATCTGATTAGCTTTTGGTGTATATTGCTCAACTGGTGGCACTGCTATGTCTCAAGAACTAATGCACAGAATATCACAAACTTTGGATTATGTTACCCTTGATATAAACTAGATCTGATTAGTTTTTGGTGTACATCCCTCAGCTGGTGACGCTGCAATGCTTCATTATTTACAATTTCCACAATAGGCATATCTCAAGAACTAGAGCATGGATTTTCACGAAGTTTTATGTTTAGTTAGTACTTGATATAACATGGTACTGATTACGTTTTTGTGCAAGTTGCTTAACAGATGCGCTACCATGCTGCATTATTCCTGATTACCTCAATAGCTTTATCTCAAGAACAAAAGCACAAAATTTTCTAAAACTTCAGATTCTGTTAGTCTCTGGTATAGATTAGTGTTGCTTCGTGTAAATCGTCCAACAGATGGCGCTACTATGCTGCATTTTTCTCGATTTCACAATAAATGTATCTCAAATGTATGCATGGATTTTCATCAATTTTAGATTCAATTAGTACTTCATAAAAATTTGATCCTAATTAATTTTTGGGCTACATCACCCAATATGTGGCTCTGTTATGCTGATTTTTTAAGATTTTGCAATAGCTCTGCCTTAAAAACTAATGCACAGATAGTTATCAAATTTCAGATTCAGTTATTAGTTGAGATATGTTGTTGCAGACTAGATTTTTGTTTAAACCACCTAACCGGTGGCGCTGTTATGCTTTTTTTTTTCAGGAAGTATTAACATGCATAAGATAGAAGAAAGTTTTGGAAGTGCCACATCTGACTAGTTTTTTTCCCTGTTTCTCAAATTCACATGTGCTATAAAACATTACATACGATATTAATGATGTTAAATTATTAAAGAAAAAAATATATAAAAGTTAATTAATTTTTTAAAATAGTATTAATATCTGTCTTTTCTTCATACACAAAAAACCCTACTTTTTATTTTCGAGGGAAATGAAAAAATACACATCTAATAGTGTGTAGAAAAGCTCTATCATTCAGTTTCCATTTTTCAGGAAATCATTTCCATTTAAATTGCTTTAAATGACAAATGATTCGAAATCTTTTCTTCATTGTCTCCTTTTAAAAATCATTATGTTATTTCAATTTGAATATTGGAAAAGGAAAAAAACACACCCATTTAACTGATAAGATTTTTTTTCTATTTTTAAAATCCACATCTGCTGTTAAATTCAACATGTAATAGGATTTATATGAGGCTAATAAGAAAAAATATTTAAAAAGGTTTAATAACTTATTTTAATAATTTTAATGACTGTTTTTTCTTCATACACAAAGAAAATACTTTTTTTATTTTCAAGAGAAACGAAAAATTCCATATCTAATTGTGTGATTAAAGAAAGTTTCTATCATTACATTTCCATTAAAATTGCTGAAATGACAAATGATTCAGAATATTTTCTTCTCTGTCTCATTTTAAAAATCATTAATATGTTTCAAAGTAAATATTGGGAATAAAGAAAAATAATCCATGGAAATTTCAAGCATTTTTTTCTATTTCTCAAATTCACATGTGCTGTTAAACCTGACATGCGATATTAATGATGTTAAGGTAATAAGAAAAAAATCATAAAGGTTCAGTTACTTAAATTAGTAGTATTAATAAATGTCTTTACTTTAAACACACACACACAAAAAAACCCCATTTTTTTATTATCGAGGAAAACGAAAATTTTCATACCTAATTGAGTATAGAAAGGACCTATCATTAATTTTCTATTTTTCACGAAACCGTTTCCATTCAAATTAGCATAAAAGATAAATGATCGAGAGTATTTTCTTCTTTGTCTCATTTTAAAAATCATTATGTTATTTCGAAGTGAAAATTGGGAAAAAAATATCTATTTAAATGTCAAGTTATTTTTTTTCTTTTTCTCAAATTCATATATGCTGTTAAACTTGACATGCGATATTAATAACCTTAGAATAATAAAAAAAAACAATATTAATAAAAGCTCAATTACTCATTTTAATAGAATTTATATCAGTATTTTCTTCATACACAAAGACAACACTTTTTTGTTATCGAAGGAAATGAAAAATCCCATGCCTAATTGAGTGTAGAAAGGACCTATCATTGACTTTCCACTTTTTCACGAAAACATTTTCACTCTAGTTCCTATAACTGACAAATGATTCAAAATCTTTTCTGCTTTGTCTTATTTAAAAAGAAAAAAAAAAATTGTTATTTTAAAATGTTGGGAAATAAAAAAAGTATCCATTTAAGTTTAAAAAGAAAAACATCACATTTTCATACAAGTATTAATTCATAAAAAACTTACATTTACTTAAGAATGGTGTCACATAATACAAAAAACTTGATACATTGTAGTGTATTAACCGAGTTAAAAACCATAAACATAAAAATCCGTCGCCGGTCATATAATCTTTAAGATTATGGTTTTTATTTTGACTAAAACAAAACATATCAATTGTTTTTTTTTTTTTTTTTTTTTTTTGTATTATGTCATATTTTCCTTAAATAAAATGTTTTTATGAAATTATTTGTAAACATAATCACATGATAAAATCTCTAAGATTTTTTAAATTTTATTATCTAAATTTTATTAAGAAAATGTGATAGTTTAAAATTGTTACAATATGATATTATTTGTAGAATTTATTTTTTTCGTTTTTATAAACAAAATAATGTAAGATTTAATTTTGATTCAGCATTGTACAAAATATTGATTTAAATAATTTTTTTTTATCTATTATGTGACCTTTTCTCTTAAGTAAAAGAAAGTTTTAAAGAAATTATAAAGGTGTAATTTAGTTTTATTATCGTAATTAAAACGATCATGTGTTAAATATGCACTTGCTTTATATTTCCCCCACAGTAAATTGTCACATTGCTAGCAATATATACAAAAAATACTTTTTCAAAGTTCAGCCTTACAATTTGTTTTCAAGTCTCTATTCCAGGTTTTATGTCTGCAG
The DNA here is from genome assembly GCA_964019185.1 of Maratus speculifer. NCBI lineage: Eukaryota > Metazoa > Arthropoda > Arachnida > Araneae > Salticidae > Maratus > Maratus speculifer. The sequence continues at coordinate 330,734,533 of OZ025297.1, forward strand.
AATGAGATACTCACAAGGAAATTATTCTATTCGCCTGTGGGTCTAATTTAAGTCTTCGAAAAAGGCCGAAATATACTTCAAACAAATGATCTGGTCAGGGATTCAGGGATAGTAGACCAAAAGAGAAATGGATAGGGCTGAAAAGCTATAAGAAAACATACCATGTTGTATCCTACACGTCCTAAGACGTCCACGGTTTTTGCCTTAGATGTATGCTAGTACTTATCTTGTCGATATATATATATATTTAATTCTATGATTTTTTTTCGGCAACATTGCCATCAATCAACAAACAGTTCGTTCAAGACAAATTTTTAAAAAGTTAATAAGTTTAATAATTTTCCCAAAACTTTTATATTTATTACTATTGTAAATGTTCAGAAATTATATTTGACTTATAGCAATATGTATTATTTTAAAAGTAAGATGTAATACTTTTTTAATACAAAAACATTATTTCTATACTGTATATTTTAGGCATTTATATTAAAAATTTAATTATTTATATTAATAATTCTTATAGAAATACTATCAATCTCATTTTTTTACCGATTTCTTCCCTCTAAAATATAATTGAGGGATTCACAGCCATCATCCATTCAGCCATCATCCATTTTCTTATATATGTAAACACATAAAAGCTTTCATTTACTTAAGAATAATGTAATATAATACATTAAAGTCAAATCACTTGACACACTTCGATTTCGACCGTGTTAGTTTAGGCTCAGCCCGAAAAAATCCTCCCGGGTTCTACCGAGCGGAAAATTTGAAAAAACCCTGTAGGTTTTTTCAAATTTTCTTATGTTTTCACAATTGTATCATTATTTAATCTAAGGTATGAGAATGTAAAGATAAAGAAATTTAAATATATTCCAAAATGACTTTATTTAAAGGAGCATTGATAAAATGACCAAAAAAATAATTTACCTTGTAAAGAAGGACGATTTTCATGTCTATTTTCTTAAAATGCATCCAAGTGCATTAATTCTTAATATATACCTAAAGATGGTACTTGAAACGTGAACCCCATCCCGATTGCTTGGATTGTTATAGCTTTTAAGGTTAATCGTAACATTTAATATCCTGCTTCAATGTTCAATGAAAGTGTTATACAGTAATTTTCAACAAAATAATGGTGTCAGATTATCACAAAAAAAAAAAAAAAAAAAAAAAAAAAAAAGTGAAAAAGATAAGTTTTTTCGTGGATTTTGTGAGTTTTCTTTACATTCAGCACAAACTATTTCTGCTTCAATCGAACAATACTTTTATACATTTGATCTGGTTTGGAGCAAATTATGTAATCATTTAAGAGTTTATTAAGCAGCAAAGCTACTAAAAGTGTATTTAAATTTGTGATCTAAATGTACAAATGTCATTGACACTGTCTTCTATGACAATCTAATTTAACAGTTAATACTCTTGCAATATATATAGCAAATTTTGCTAAAATTTACAAAAATATTATTATAAATCCCTTAAAAAATTGACTGATTTTTGAATTGATGTGAATGCAAGAAACTATATAAAATTAGCATATTTAACTTAAGGCAAAATTATTGTGATTTTCCCCAATCCAAAAAATGCAAGCGGATTTTTTTCTTGAAAAAATCCTGAAAAATCCCCAAAGGTTTTTTTTTTCAAATTTTCAATTTAGAATTACAAAAGGTAATATATTGCTTAATACCAATACACCGCTCATAAAGTTTAACACCCCCTTTTCCTCCAAAGAAAAAAAAGTCTTAATTCTCTCAAAGACAGCCCGACCAGTGGCCGCGAGTTTCTGACCTCCAAACTGGTAGACGGTAGGTGCTGGGTTCGAACCCAATCGCGACCGTCGGCCTAACCGTTCGGAGTTTTCCGTGGTTTTCTTCGAACCTTGCGTAAATACGGGTTAGGTTCCCTTAGAAAGACCCCCACGGAGGGCAACCCACCCCATAGGGCCTATATCCCATAGCGTAGATAATCGGCCGACAAAAATACACATACACACACTCTCAAAGGCAATTTTTGAAACAAACAATTGTTACTTATTTTTTATAAGTATGTGTAACTATTACAAACACAAAAACTAATTTTTTTCTGTTAAAAAATACTTTGATACATAATCCATTCCTTGTTATACAGTTGAAACTAATTATGAAATATCACATTTGCTGGCAATCCTAATTTAATATTATAGGTATATAGAATAATTTGATTTAGTCTATTATTAGTTATAATAAAACCTTATTACTAGCTACGATTCAGCAATAATATTAGTTTTAGTACGGTACTTTAATGATAAATTCATTGTTAAAATTATTACAAATAATTAATTTTTGCAAAAGCAAATTATAATGTTGATTATTATCATTTTTTATGTATTTTTTTAATCAATTAGTTACTTTAAATTCTATTTAGTAGTAAGTACATTGTTTTGAAACATTCTGAACCACCTTTCTTAATTTAAATAATAATACTCAAAAAACTCTGATAAAGTATAATATAAAATGTATTCAAATATTTTAAATGATTGCCTAAATATAGCATGCAAAACTAAGGCAGCAAAACTAATAAAATTGTATTGCCATTTATGATCTAACTTTACAGATATCACTGAGATTGACTTTTAGATAATCCAATTAATATTATTTCAATATAAATGATGCTTAAATTGTAAAATAAATAAATAAATAAAAATGTCAATTCTATTTTTTTAACACAAAAATAAATATATACACATAAATGTTACTGCTTTAAACTTATTTCTGATTGAAGTAAATGAAAGAAATTGTATAAATTAACCTATGTAAGATATATATAAAGCAATTCTGTTGTATTTGGCTTAATATATCATTCTTACAGTAATCTTGTCCCATGAGATACAAAATAATCTTTTTAAATATATATATATATATATTTTATATATACATTTCTTTTTATTTTTAATCTATACCTAATGCAAAATTATATTCTTGTTTCACTGATAAATGAAAAATGTAAGTATTATGCATATGAAAATTAGAAGTTTGAATCTCTAAAAAAATTAATCTAACCCAAAAAAAACCTGGGGTTTTTCAAATAACACCGAAAAACCCCGGGTTTTAGACTGTTGGGCCCAATGCGTTGAACCTTTTTTTCTTTTTTTTTTTTTTTAACCCGGGTTTTTTTAAGCCTTGGTTAAAAACCATAATAATAAAAATTCATTCCCTTTCATCTAATTTTATCTGATTTGTTTTCTCTGTGTGTCATATTATACCCCTCTTAAGTAAAAAGCCTTTATGAAACTATATTGGTCTAATTTAATTTTATCATCGTAATTAAAACGATTTTATGTTATATATGCATTTTTTTATTATTTTTCCAACAGCAGTAAACTGCCACACGGTAGCAACATAGAAATTTCTTTGTCAGAACACAATCTCGCTTTTTTTATTTCAAGTTCTTATACCAGGTTTTATGTCTGGAGAGTGATATACTCGCAAGGAGATTATCCCATTCGCCTGGGGAGCTATTTTAAGTCTTCGAAAAGGGCCGAAATACACATCAACCAAATTGCCTGGTCAGGGATAATAGTCCAAAAGGGAAATAGAAGGAGCTGAAAAGTTACAAGAAAATATGTTGTATCCTACACACTCTAAATTTAGATCGTGTTTTGTCTTAGATGTATGCTAGTACTTATCATGTCGATAAAAATATCTTGAAATGTTTTGATGAGAGTATTTTGTTTTTCTTATCTATACTAATATTATAAAGAGGAAAGATTTGTTTGTTTGTTTGAATTGAATAGGCTCCAAAACTACTTGATGGATTTGAAAAATTCTTTCACCGTTGGAAAGCTATACTATTTCCGGTGAACATAGGCTAATTTTTAATTGATTTATTCAAATATTTTCCCAAATAATTCAAAATTTCATTATTTTTCATACAGAATCAAATTTTAACATGGAATAATTAACATGGAATTATGGAATTATTAATAATTAACATGGAACATGGAATAATCGGAAAAATTAACATTTTTCCGATAAAAAATAACCATTTTTCTTACCCGTTGCCAAGAAAATTAAAATCTCGAATAATTTCTCGTCGGCAATTAATTTTCAGTTGAACAGTATCCACGTGAAAAATTAAAATAAAAACAATTCAAAGGAAAATAAATATGACGTCATACTTAGAAAAAAAAGCATTTTATTATATAAAACGCGTGAAAATCGGTTATTTTAATAAGAGGTTCTCTGTGAAAAATGGGGACATAATTACAAGTAAAGTGAACGAGAAAGAATTAAATTATTAATAAAATATTTGATTTGGAAAATATGGCATCATACTTTAAATAACATAGGAATTTTGAAATATTTGTTAATAGAACAAGTGGCATGGATATATGTAACTAATAAAAAATGAGTTAATTGATTGTCTGTTTGTTTGAAATGAACAGGCTCCGAAAGTACTTGACGGATTTGAAAAAATATTTCACCGTTGGAAAGCTACACTATTTCCGGTGAACATAGGATAAATTATATTAAAAAAAAAAAAAAAAAAAAAAAAAAAAAAAAAAAAAAAAAAGGGGATCCTAACTAAATTGCCAATAATGTAACCCAAGGTGTAGAAAAATGGCTTTAAAAAATCCTTGCATCGCGTACGCTGCGAATACTATTGATTATAAAACAAAATAATGTGCTACGACTTTGCAGGACGTATAATTATCTACAATAAATGTCGCGACAGCATTTGTCTAACTGTTACAGTTACGTCACAATAAGGAGTTTTTTATTTTAAAAAAATAATTAAAATGTTGTCTCAGTAAAAGTTCATTATTTTTACATTGGAATTAATACTTATCAAAATAAATTACTTCATAAACAAGACTGACGCGATAATATACCATACGACTCAGGACACGGATCGGAAAAGGAAAGAGTCAAACAATATTCCAACTAATATCGAAGACGCAGTCCATTACCTACAGGAATTTTTAAATTCCCTAAACCTTTCTGGACTGCCACCACATGAATTGGCATTAAAAATTGGAATCCCAATCATGCTTTTGAGAAATTCAAGCCTCGAACATGTGCAATGTGACGAGGCTACTTATAAAGAAATTGAAGGACAATTTAACGATAGCAACCATTATCACCGGCCCAGCAGCTGGTGAACTAGCTCATATACCGAGGATCCCAACTGATCTACTAATCCCATTTAAAGGCTTCATTTTCCTGTAAAAACATCTATAGGATTAATTATCCATAAGTCCAAAGGTCAAACCTTCAAATTAGTCAGGATCGACCTACGAAAAGAATGTTTTACTAATGGCCAACTGTATGTTGGCCTATCGCGGGTCGGAGCTCCTGAAAATCAATTTATTTTGCTGCCACAAAATAAAACATCTAATATCGTTTACAGGGAAGCTCTGTAAACGAATAATAAATTTAAAGGCTTTTGTTTTGTAGGCGTAAAATCTTTTACAAACATTATTACGAATAAATAAAAAATAATACTAATATCTGAATTTTCTTTTATAAGTTTACACTTTTTTAGTAACTCCACCCACAAAGAAGAGAGTATGAGTGTGCGTGAAAAAATGTATAACTTGAAAATTTTTTTAATACTCGTGCAAAGCCTGGGCGGGCTGATATAATCTGTATCCATAAAACAAAGTCGTGTTAGTTACACCATTTATAAGTTAAGAACGGATGGATCGATTTTTATGAAACTTTGTATGGAGTTATCTGGCACCTTAGATTAACATATAGGCTACTTTTTACCCGACTACTTAAAAGAAGGGTAATGGTTTTAGTAGTTGAATTTAATGGTATGAAGTGGTAGTAACAATTTGCGGTGTCAGTAGTGACACGGGACTACCCGAAGCAAAGCGAGGGCGGATAGCAGTATATATTTTTTTAATGCAAAAATATTCTTTCTAAACTAGGCATTTAGATTAAAGATTTAATTGTTTATATTAATAGTTCTTATAACAATACTAGCAATCTTAATATTTTTACCGATTTCTTTCCGCTAAAGTATAATTGAGGGATTCAATACCACAGTGAATCAAATTTATCTTTTTTTTTTTTTTTTTTTTTTTTTTTTTTTTTTTTTTAACCTTTTGAACGTTTTACAAATGTGTAAAGTTATATTGTTATTTTTTCGGCGTTTTGTTTTAAATACTCAGAAAATATGATTCTTTCAACATTTGTATTGATTATTCTAAAATTTATTGAAAACTCACTAATTCTACAGAATTATATTATCTTAAATATTTCGTATATTGCAGTGGCTTAGTGAACGGAATATTTCGTTCTAAACGGATTTATCAGACAATCCATTAAAAGGCTCATAAAATCTGTTTTATCCACTTCCACTGGGTATCACGTTTGATTTCACAAATTTTCTATATCTGTCATCGACTTACAGTCTTGGTTTACGTTCGTGTGGATAAAACATATTTAATGCACCTTCTAAATGGATTCTTCCCCCTTTTTTTTAACCATTTGGGTTGAGAGATTTGAAGCATATCTTAAAGCTTGTGACATCCTGTTTTTTTTTTTTTTCTGATTGGTCCGTGTTTAATATCCAGAAATGAAATTCCTCTGTTACCACAATGACAAAATAAATAAATAAATAAATAAAAATAAAAATAAAATAAAATAAAATAAAAACAATAAAAAATTAATAACTCAAAAATAGATTGAGATACATCTTTTAAACAAACTGTATTTTAAGATACTTTTTTACAGATTTTTCCCTATACAATGGTGTAAAAATTAAAAATGTGGGTTGTTTAGAAGTTAAAAACATTCGCAATACCAAAAATTGCAAAACTGAAATTACATTTAAAATTTGTTTATGATTGATCCAGGAATATTAATGTTTAATCTATGGCGTTCGCAATATATGATTTTGATATCATGTAAGCCATGTTTTGATCATAATAAAAATAATGTTTATTATTATTATTCTGTTTAATTATGAAATATAAGTTTAAAATTTTAGTCTTTGAAAATATCATTTTCAAAATGATCTTTGTAATTCATTAAATTACATTAAAAAAATCTTTATAAAAATAAATAAATAAATAATCTTAGTCTGTTAGGGTTTTTAAACACATTAATTGTCGTAGCACAGCACTGACTAATGAAAATTATATTTTTGTGATCACGATAACACCAAATATCCAAATAGCTATCCACATAGATCAATTATTATTTAACGATTATTTAATTGTCTGAAAGATAACGAATGTTTTTGTTTTGCTTACTATTCAATTAGTATTTGCATGAGAATAGTGTTGTAGTGAAAGTAAAATTTTGTGAAATTTTATTTTGTGTAAAAAAAAAATGTAACTAATTTTGTTTACAGAGATGTATGATTTTCTGTATAATTAATTGTTGAGCAGTCATGAGGCGCCAAGCTGGGGAGCCCATACAATGGGGCTGACAGTATACGTCGGCTATAGTTTATAGCCAGTCACAAAAAATATTTATGACAGTCCGCAGGACTGCGCCCCTTTTCTTACCCCCTTGAAGGGGCCACTTCTGGGAAAATGTTGGAGGCAAGGGACGTCGGGGCAAATGTCAGCTCAGCCGGACCAGGGGAGGAGCATGTAGGACCCTTGTGCAAATAGCTTTGTTCATGATACTAATCAGATGTGGGGCTAATCACAGATTGGCTAAGGGGCTTTCCGAAGGCCAGAATGATGCCCCCCCCCCAAAAAAATCTGAATATGATAATTAGAAGTCCGCCTCCAGTTTTTTTTCCCAGAGAAGTTAGTCAGTTTTCTTGTTGGAAGAAGAATGAGAGTGTTGGTGAGTTCTGCACGTAAAAAATAGTCAGTGATAAAAAAAAGTTAGTGGATGTTCCATCTTTGCTGATGTAAAAAAAGAGAACAGGTAATGCTTAATGTATATTGTTGTTCCCATATTTATATTACATGTTTTGTGATTAGGGATTTTTGTACCCAGATGAGGAAGTGGGAAAGTGAGTAATGTATAACTTTAATATATGGAGCATCTGTTTCTAGATTAGTTTAAATGATGCTTAAAATAAATTATGTAACATTTAAAGGTATTGGAAATTGTATGTAATTTAATAGAATTGCAAATAAATTAATTAATTTAAAATTCCCTTTTATCATTCTTCCTAGTAAAATGAGTGTAGTTATTCTTTATATTTTGATGATTGAACTCTAAAGATTTTAAGGGAATCCTATAAGCTAGAATGTCTACTAAAAATTCACAACGCTTTGGCGATGATTAAGTAAAATATCGCTCCTTAAGGTCCAGCATAGGACCTATCATTCTAGCTAGGGATTATATATGCGATCACGTAAAGTCACTCAGCTAAGAAAAATATATATATTTAGAGTTAGAATATGAGTGGTTTGTGGAAAAGCAACTGCTGGTCTATTTCACTCCAACATCTTATATAATAATTAATGTGGTGCCAAGTTCCCTCACGGATATCTCCTTGGGTTAATTAAAATATATTATGACTATATTTAGAGTATTTATGAAATTTCTCTTCTTTCATATGTATATTCCGTTAACTTCATATCATTTTTCTCTTTTTACCCTCTTTTCGGATTCTAAATTGTAATGGACATTTGCTATGGTATATAATAAATTAACTATTCACAACTCGTGGTGACTTTTAGTATAAAATCATCTTACATAATTTAATATCTAATCATAATAACAACTATTCCCACCTCACTGGGTACACAAAGTAAACCTCTGGCAAAATTAATTTTTGAGAATGGCATTTTCAAGTTTGATATGTATATCTATATATAGGTGTTTCAGATATTAACTAGGGTTGTATATTTATAGCTATATAGTAAAGATAGCACATACTATGATATTTTATGCATTTGTAACTTGTTTCGATATTAATATTATAAAAATATTCTGGCAATCATGCTGTTAATTTTAAACTGTTATTCTTAGAAATGGTGTATGTTATCTATTTTGAATTGGTTTCTATATGTATAAAATTAAATAAAAAAAAAATACATAACAATAGCAAAATGCAAATTATAAAAAAATAATAATAATAAATGAATAAATAAACGAATAAAATAAAATAAAAATAATGATAATAAGTGTAATTAAAGAAATATAATAATTTTAAAATTATCACACTATGTGGTAAAGCAAAGAAAATTTAAATAATGGTATTATGTATTGTATAATAATATTCATACATACATATTTCTTTTCTTGTTATTGTGATAATTGTACATTTATGTGTATTGATTGGTGCATAGCATATGTCGCGTGGGAGAAAATGAAAATCCGTTAATAGAGATAACTCAGGGGAACAAACAAGGAAGCAATTGCAGGAAGCATTAAACAAATTAATTGATAACAATATGGCAGAAGTTAAACCAGATCTAGCGAATATTTTGACATTAATACTACCCTTTGATGGAAAAAAAGTAAAAAATGTCGTCTTTTATTTGAAAGAGTTTGATACTCTAACAGACCAAGTAAAAGTCTCAGAAGACTTCAAATTGCAAATTTTAAAAGCAAAATTTATAGGGGACGCTCGCGATAAACTTGCTTCAGATGATAGTCTAAATAATGAAACTGATTACAAACAATTTAAAACAAAAATGACTAAAATTTTTCAAAAAAAGGATTCATTTGCAGATTCGCAAACAAAATTTAATTCTATTAAACAGAAACCAAATCAGTCTATTACTGATTTTATAAGTGAATTTGAAAGAGCAGCATCGGACTATCTGAATGCTTCTGGGCATGCAACAGAGAGTGGAGCTAAAAAACTTTTTGATTTAATTAAAATTAATAAGTTTCTGGAAGCAATTTCCCCAAATATTTCTTTAGAATTGCGAAAATCGGAAAATAAAGATTTTTCGCGTCTATGCGAAAAGGCTAAAACTATTGAAAATGCTTTCAATTCAACAACATTAGAACAAATAAATGCAGTTTCAGCTATAGCGAGTACAGAAAAAAATGAATTTTGCGAAAATTTATTAAAAATAAATGCGGATCAATCGACTGCCATATCGGAGCTTAAAATGGAAATAAATAATTTGAAATTGACTAATAAAGAAAACACAACTGAAGGAAATAAATCACAGAAATTTTGTCAAATTTGCAATGATGGTAGGCATGACATTAGCTATTGTTGGTACAATTTAAAGAGTAATAGAGGTTTTAGACAGGATTTTTTTAACACAGGTATGCAGCAAAATTACACTCAAAATGAAAATGGTTTGACCCAAAATTATGGTCATGGAAACACGAGATTTCCAGGTTCCTACTCGACGCAAAATTACACTCCGTTCAATAATCATGGTTATAACAATTATCATGGGTATCCGAGGGATAATTTTAGCAGCCAAAACGCTCCTAATCAAAATTTTATATTCCCTAATAATGAGTATTACGCCGAACACAATAATACAAATCGGCAACAACCTTTTCGGAGAGGTAATACGAGAGGGTGGCGTGGTCAAAACAACCATAACAGACGAAACACCATGCAAGACAATAGAAGTAAAGGAAATAATTCGAAAACAGATAATAATAGAAATAATCGATCGGAAAACAAATAAGGGGGTCTACAATTCAAAATAAAGAAAGGATGTACCCGGGTAGATCCCTTAGGAAGGGGTACAATTTACAAGAGAAAAAACAACCGAAATGGGATGAACAAAGGAATAAAACAGCTCTGATTTCAAGTGTAAATTCTACTAAGGAAGATAGTTTACCTATCATACAATTAGATATTTATGGGATTTCAGTGAAAATACTCTTCGATTCAGGGGCAGCTGTCAGCCTCTTATCACCGGACATTTTTGAATCTCTAAAAGATACTGAAGCAAAAATAAAATATTTAGGTAATCGTATAACTATACAATCTTTTGATAACTCCAAAATATCCTTCAGACACTGCATAAAATTAACGTTTAAAATAAATAACATTTTCACAACCGGTACATTTTATGTAACATCAAAAAGTTTTCAGGGCGATTATGATATGTTATTAGGATATGATTATCTGAAAATAAATAGAATGATTTTAGACTTTAATGAAAAAGCATTGCGGTTTAAAAATACTAGGTTGTCTTTGGAACCACAGAAGGACAAGGACTACAACAGTAAAATTAATGTATTGCATAAAAATAATGATAATACGGTAGTCACAAATAAATCAAATAAAGGAAACACGAAGAACGTTAAACGAGTTAATACGGAAATTTTCGCAACAAGTGTGAAAGATATTCACATTCAGCCAGGGGAAGTAAAAATTATGCCATTGAACTGTCCATGTTCCATTCAACGAAATCAATTGATTTTACTTGAACCTTTGGAAGATTTTAGGGATTTGATTTCTGAACAGTCAGTTCATGAGGTTAAGAGTACAAACAGAATTAATATTATTATAACAAATAACAGCGGAGAAAAGAAAATAATTAAACAAAATGCGAAGGTAGGACACATTATCACAAATTTTGATAGCAAAAATAATTTAAACGAAAATGATATCGAGGACGGGAAAATTTATCAAATCAATAATCTGAGTTTAGAGGAAACTAGAGCATTGAGAGAAGCAGAATTTGATATCAAGGATTTTAAAATTGATCATTTATCGGGGGATCTTAAAGAGGAAGTAGCGAATTTATTACTAAAACATGCCCACGCATTTTCTAAATCTTACCAAACTTTGGGTCAAACAGATTTAGTCATTCCAAAAGTGACACTTAGCCATAATTTCCCCATTCAGCATAAGCCTTACAAGACTCAACAAGCGGCGAAAGATTATGCACAACAAGAGATTCGCAAACTTTTGGAGGCTAAAATAATAGAAAAATCGGATTCCGATTATGCATTCCCCGTACTTTTTGTTAAAAAAAAGAGTACTGACAAGGAGAAAATTCGATACCGCATGGCTGTAGATTATAGAACTTTAAATGAGATATTGGAAGGGTTTCCTTACCCGGTACCCGACGCAAAGACAATTTTACAGGCAATGAGTGGAAAAAAACTGTATTCGGTTTTAGATCTTCACTCAGCTTTTTTTCAAATAAATTTGAGGCCACAGGACAGACATAAATTAGCATTTGTTACAGAATATGGCGTTTTTTCACCATGTCGTTTAAATTTCGGATTGAAGATCAGTAGCACCAAGTTCGCAGAATTAATGGATAAAGTGTTAGGACATTTCCCCAAAGACAAAGTAAATTACTATCTAGATGACGTTATAATAGCTGCCGAAAATCCGCAGGAAATGCTTAAACTTTTACAGGAGGTCCTGCAAATATTTATAAATAATAATATAACTGTGGAGCCTTCTAAAGCTCAGATTTGTAAAGAGGAGATAGAGTTTCTAGGATTTAAGGTTAATAAAAATGGATATGCACCTTCTGACAGAAATGTGGGGAAAATTCAGCGTTTAGTGCGTCCCAAAAACAAGAGAGGGGTTAAATCTTTGCTTGGATTAGCCAATTATTTCAGAACCCTCATTCATAATTATGCGGAGATAGTTAACCCTTTGGTAGAAATGACAAAAGACAGTGCGAGATTTAAATGGACTAAGGAAGCAGATCAGGCATTTTTGAACATACAAGCAGCCATTATAAATAATCCTACGTTAAAACCACCAAATTTTAACAAGGAATTTTTCTTAATCACAGATGGATCAAAAGTTGCAATCTCAGCCATTTTGGCGCAAGAGGATAATGGGTTTTTATTCCCAATAGAATTTTTTGGACGCAAACTTAAACAAACTGAATCTGTGTATCCGAGTTTAAAATTTGAGCTGTTAGCTATTCATGAGGCTGTCATGCACTTCAAATCAATTCTCATTGGTAGAAAATTCACTATCCTAACGGATAGCAAAGCCTTAACTTATCCTCTAAAACTAGAAAATCAATCGGACATTGTTGCTAGATGGATATTAAACCTTAGTGACTTTGATTACACTATTGAATTTTTAGAAGGGAAAATTAATCCTGCAGATTACGTAAGTAGGAACATATGCAATATTACTACTCAAACTGAATTACAAAACAATTTATTTAAAGTTAATCCCCAACTTTCTGATGAAAATATAAAAATACATCAGTACCAAGATGAAAAATTATCAATTATCATTAAAAAGATTGAATCAGGCAAAAACAAGAAACTTAATAAAAAATTTGCGTTAAATGATAAGAAACTCTTAATATTAAAACAAAATGCAAAACACCCTGAACTAATTATAGTTCCAGATGATTTAAAGTTAACAATTATACAAGAAGCACATGGACCGCACTTTGGATTTGCAAAAACTTATGCAACAATAAAATCGCGGTTGTTTTGGTATGGCATGTACCAACATATCAAAAACTATTGCAGTAATTGTGTAAGGTGCAATAAAAGTAAACAACATCCGACAATTAAAGTGCCGATTCAGGAAATGGATAGAAATCTACAAATTGGGGCAACTATACATATCGATGTGATTGGGCGATTACCTCTGACACTACGTAAAAATTGTTTCATATTTACAATTGTAGATGCGGGTTCACGATTTTTAGAGGCAGTTGCGGTACGGAATGTGGAATCGCAAACATTGTTAAATATTTTAAATAAATATTTTGCTTCTTATGGATTGGTGTCGGAAATTGTCGCGGATAATGGGAAATATTTTAGGTCGGCGGTGTTTACGGAATATATGCGTGCTCTTAAAATAAATTTAAATTTTACGAGCCTGTATAAGGCTTGCGCAAACGGTTTAGTAGAGATCACGAACAAAATATTAAAATCATCTTTGGTAGCTATGAGCAATTCGACATTAGAATGGGACACGCGTCTGGACTATTTTAAATTACATTACAATACATCACTACACAGGGCTACCGGATTTTCACCAGCTAAACTATTTTTCGGTCGAGAGATAAGAAATCAGTTTACGATTTATAATTCTTTCGACGAAATGTGCACACTAACATATGTTAAGAATAGGCTAGAACATATGCAGGAAGTGTACAAACAAGCATTAGCAAATCAACAAAAAATGCTGCGCGAATACATTAAAGAAGATGATTTCCAGAAGACTACAAGTTTAAGTCTTGGTCAAAGAGTATTTATGAAAGTTATTGGCAAACCCAGAGCACTTCACCCGCGATTCGAAGGGCCATTTATAGTAGTAAAAGTAGTTCGTAACAATAATTATGTATTACAGGATGAATTCAATAAAAATGCGCCTACGATTAGAAGACACATACAGCATCTGTATGCGCCTAAAATGACAAGGAATGTCGAAACACTTTTAGAAGATTCGGATAAAACGGGTTCTATGCAGTAAAAACACTTAAGTACACGATGGGTTATCAACTTATACGCCGAACCTTGAATAAATATGTATATATATATATTTTTTTTTCCTTTGTAAATAAATGATTACTGTTTCGAAGATCTTACTAGAGGTACTAAAAAAAAATGTTAATTAGGTATAAATTACTCTGTTATTTGAAGTAGCAGAGGTCAGCATTGACAATAAAAGCGATTTGTTGGGACAGCTTTTTTTTTCTTCGGCGGAGAAAGCGGTTTTTTTTCCCCGTAACCCATTCGGAGGCGAGGGCTTTTTTTTCTACCGTAACACACTGCTTTCTCTCCCCGATGAGAAATAGGAATGTTTTTTTATGCAAATGAGCTACGAGTGTCGGAGCGCCGTTTTCCCCTCCCTTTTCGCTTTTCGTGGAGAGAGGAGAAATGCGCTGTCTAAGTTTCTATGCTACGATGTAGTAGGAGGGTATGGTGACGTCATACTATGTCTCTCTCCGGGGTCAGTGTATACAGGCGTAATAGCCAGTTCGTGTATGCTGTTGTCGAGAGAGAATTTCTTTCTACGCTAGCTACATGAAGAAACTGGTTGCTAAAGTTTCATTTAAGTACTTTGAGCGATAACACATAGAGAGAATTTATTAATACGGGACAAATCACAGGGAATCGTGTTTTGCAGGCATGCAAGCATATAGCTAAATTAAGTAAGCGCTTATTGGGGTCAGTAATGATAATAATATGAATAATACCGGTTTTTTCACTTTAACGTGATTCACACACACATATGGACAATCTTAATAAAAAAAAAATGGTCAGATTAAAATAGGCAACAAAAGAAACAAAAAAAAACATAGACATAATAAATTTTTAGGTTTTCCCTGTCCCCAGACGAAGTTTTATAAGCTCACTAGGCATGGAGGTTATCTGCAGTCCCGGTTTATAAATTTAACAAATTAAATATTAGTTATTTACAAATTTTGAAACACGTTTCAGTTCATTACAGTACGAACACAATATATTTAAACTTTGTTCTAACAATATAAATAATTAAACAATCAGCTGGCACACTATATAAGTAGGAGCAGTGATACAATAATCACAATATATACTTGAAATATAAATAAATAAATTAAAATAATGCATATTATAACAATGAAACACAGTTTATACAGGGCAAATTTCCACGAGTAAATATATACATGCATACAATATAGTAAAACATAATAATTAAATAAATTTCTTTGTGACATACAGCTTCTTCTTCTGTCCTGAAAACATGTTATAATGACAGATAAAATTCATAAAAAAAAGAAATAATAATATCATGCAATCTCGCTTTATAGCTTACAATAAGATTCTCATAAAAAAAAAAAAAAAATAAGTGAATAATAAAAAAAAAAAGAAAGACAGCGTGCAAACGCAAGCTTGAATGACAATTCTTCATGCTTATTCATGCAATTAAAAAGAGGGGAGTGTCAATGTTGGGATTGATGGTTTTCGGTTCTTCTTATGAAGAGATGTGTGTGTATCATGATCAAATTACAGGATAATTGAAACATAGATATTAAACATAATAAAGAAATATATGGTTGGGATCTAAAAAAAAAAAAAAATATTGTTGTTGGTATCTAGTTTATTTTCTTTTCACTGAGTTATAATAATAACTTTGACTTAGAAAGACTTGATGCGGGGATCTCGCTTAGGGATTCGTCATGTAATGCATAAAAAAAGGACTCAGAGTGAAACGATTACTCGTGATATTACGACACTGCTGGTCCCCTCACTGACTAGGTGTTGGTAAACAAACGGAGATATGTTTCAGTGGGATTGGTTGGGTCAGTTGAGTCGCTAGAATGAGGGGATGGGGGGCGTCAGGCAAGGAAGATTGGAGGTCATGTTTACAAGAGAGACTTACCTCGTTTTAGCTGAGGAGCCTGCTTCGCTTTCCGATCTAGCTGAAGGGTCATGCTTCGCCTTCCAGGAAGTCCACAGTTGGAGAAAGACCATGGCTGGGCAGTAATATCTTCAGTGGGCACTGAAATAAACCAAACAGATTAGATCTCAGGAATAGTGTAATAAAAATAAGATATATGTATTGCTAGTACTTAAAGTTCCCATATAAGTTGTAAAAAAAAAAAAAAAAAAAAAAGAATCACTAAAGGTACGATGGCAAAATTGGCCAAAACAGCACTTTGCGAGTAATTCTGTGGATCTATCATTGAAAATGTTTTTAAATAAAAAAAAGGGGTATTATAAGTTTAAAATTAAATAAAACATAAATTCGTTAAGAGTGGGAATGTTCAGTTTCTTAAAAATGCAAGGGAAGTAACGTCGTTTAATTTCCTATGGAGACAGGATTAAGTGTTACATGGTAGGGCTAAAATAATAATAATAATAATAAAAAATTATAATAATGAAATAATAATAATAATAATAATAATGTTATCTTATTAACTCTCTTAAAACATAATAACAACAATAAGCTTCAATTCTATGTCAAAATTTTAAAATACAAAAAAAATGCAAATACCAAGCTCCAGGTTCCATCTAGAATTGGTTTTTCTGCTTAAATTTAAAAAAATAATTATTAGGCATTAAATACGTAAATTTTTCAGTTTTGTTTAAAAAAAAAAAAAAAAAACATAAATAAATAAATTATGATAAAAGCAAGGATGAGTAATGAATCATTATAATAAGATGGTACATACTTTTAACATAAAAGAGGGGTTGTCTCGATGCGTCTGATGAGCAGACAGCTTCGCAGGCGAAGATCTCTGCTTCCGGCCGGCATCAGATCATGGAGTCTCAGCTTTTCTGTTATTCACCTGTTAAAATAAAAAAAAAGGGAAGAACCGAGCTATTGTTAGTATAGTGAATTGTTAGTATAGGGAATATTAGTGAATTATTGTTAGTATAGTGAAGTTAGTATAGTGAGTTAGTATAGTGAAGTTAGTATAGTGATATTGTTAGTATAGTGAATCACGATGAGTCGCTAACTAACCTGTTTGCGTTGTGAACCGGCCGTTTAGGCAGATAATAGGTTCATCTTAGGCAGAGCTACTCTGTACGCGATGTAGCATAAAAAAAAAGAGAAAAAAAAATTAATAGGGTGCTTACAAAGCAGGCTAGTTGATTTATGTTTCACTGAGGATTTAATAGATCAAAATAATTGGCTGTATGAAGTTTATAAACATAAGATAGCATCAAACACTCTACAGCAAAACTGTGTGTCATGTCTGGCTCTCTGGATAAAAGTGAGAGGCCAATGATTAAGGCTATCAACCATGTTGTCTAAAGTATATAGTAAATAATTCAACTTTTACGAGACACATAAGGCAATTAATATACGGGAATGATTACTGTCTCTCTCTTATAGGCTAAGATTAAAAGAATAAAGCACACTGTTTCACTTAAGTTATACAACATATACAGAGATATATATGTACTTACTTTGTATGAGTAATCCTTCCGATGACGCCTTGAGCGGTCAGACGCGTTGTATTTCTCCCGCGTCGGCAGAAGTCTAGGGTCAGCTCATTTGTGGTTCTTTTAAAGGGGTGTGAAGTACTAATGACACTTTAATCGTGGGAAACTGGATTCCCGTCCCTGGCTGTCAGTGTTGGGGCGAAATGAGGAATATATTTTGTTTCTCTTTTCACGATTTCGTCTTCACATAAATTCAGTTGTCTTGAACGGGTGGTGAAAAAAAAATTTTTTTTTTCTCTTACGATGACTAGGTTTTGAAAGGGAGTTGAAAGAATGTAGGGATCAATATAATCGGTATAGATTTTTATATATAGTCTAGAATGATTTTGCTGCATACGCGTGAACTTTGTTCTGTCCGCTGTAAATATTTTTTTCTGGCGTATGTGTTAGTATAATATATATATTTTTTTGCATACATTGATTCCTCTTCAGGATGTTATATATATATATATAATTGAAGATATTGTCATAATGTGGGTATGAACAAACATAGAATTGATTTTGAATCGGACTCTTGCATATTGAAGTGTGTTATTCTTGTTTTGTTTCTTTATATACTATTGTCATACATCAATTTTATAAGTTGTGTGTACATCATATTTGAAAATATTAATTATATATATTAAAATGCCATTCTTCAGTACAATGATGTAAATTTAGCCAGAGTTTTACTTTCTATATTAGATGCTATCAGAGTTTGGTTTAACATTTGGTCTAGAAATCTGAGCCGATGTTTACAGGGCTCATCTACCAAAATATTCAAAATTTTGGGAACAATGATAATAATCATTACCATAGTAGTTGAAGCAAGAGTGACTTCGAAGTTATATTACACGAAAAGTTCTTTGAATAGGCCATTGCTTGAACTAGAACAAAAATTTGCTAAATACCCAGTCTCTAGTAAGCCTGTGAAGGACCGGGCGAGGTCGGGACAAAGTAAAAAGTCTCAATTACGGCATAGCAGCTAAGCATTTCTTTCTCTGCTGTCTGAAGAGCTGTATCAAAGAGGTTGGCTTCACGAATTCCACGGCTGAAAATCGGATTGCGACACAGCAAAAGGACACTTATACTTGTGCTACAGACTGTTGCAATACAGTAAGATAGACTGGAATACAGCTGAAGGACACTCAAAAAGGTGTCACAGACTCTTGCACCACACTGTAATGGACGGTAAAACTTTTCAGAGACACTGATGACTGGGCCACTATGATCAATGAACTGGATTCTTCAGCGGTGCGTTGCAATAAAAAGCAGCACAGAACTCATTTTTTTAACATTTCACACACAACAGAACTTGTTTTTTTTTTTATTATTTATCCAAGGGGGGGAAGATGTTGTAGTGAAAGTAAAATTTTGTGAAATTTTATTTTGTGTAAAAAAAAATGTAACTAATTTTGTTTACAGAGATGTATGATTTTCTGTATAATTAATTGTTGAGCAGCCATGAGGCGCCAAGCTGGGGAGCCCATACAATGGGGCTGACAGTATACGTCGGCTATAGTTTATAGCCAGTCACAAAAAATATTTATGACAGTCCGCAGGACTGCGCCCCTTTTCTTACCCCCTTGAAGGGGCCACTTCTGGGAAAATGTTGGAGGCAAGGGACGTCGGGGCAAATGTCAGCTCAGCCGGACCAGGGGAGGAGCATGTAGGACCCTTGTGCAAATAGCTTTGTTCATGATACTAATCAGATGTGGGGCTAATCACAGATTGGCTAAGGGGCTTTCCGAAGGCCAGAATGATGCCCCCCCAAAAAAAAATCTGAATATGATAATTAGAAGTCCGCCTCCAGTTTTTTTTCCCAGAGAAGTTAGTCAGTTTTCTTGTTGGAAGAAGAATGAGAGTGTTGGTGAGTTCTGCACGTAAAAAATAGTCAGTGATAAAAAAAAGTTAGTGGATGTTCCATCTTTGCTGATGTAAAAAAAGAGAACAGGTAATGCTTAATGTATATTGTTGTTCCCATATTTATATTACATGTTTTGTGATTAGGGATTTTTGTACCTAGATGAGGAAGTGGGAAAGTGAGTAATGTATAACTTTAATATATGGAGCATCTGTTTCTAGATTAGTTTAAATGATGCTTAAAATAAATTATGTAACATTTAAAGGTATTGGAAATTGTATGTAATTTAATAGAATTGCAAATAAATTAATTAATTTAAAATTCCCTTTTATCATTCTTCCTAGTAAAATGAGTGTAGTTATTCTTTATATTTTGATGATTGAACTCTAAAGATTTTAAGGGAATCCTATAAGCTAGAATGTCTACTAAAAATTCACAACGCTTTGGCGATGATTAAGTAAAATATCGCTCCTTAAGGTCCAGCATAGGACCTATCATTCTAGCTAGGGATTATATATGCGATCACGTAAAGTCACTCAGCTAAGAAAAAAATATATATTTAGAGTTAGAATATGAGTGGTTTGTGGAAAAGCAACTGCTGGTCTATTTCACTCCAACAAATAGGCTAAGGAAGAATTTCGGGGGATGTTTAGAGAATATTATATTACAACAAAATTTAACTGATATTACAATTTTTACACATTAAAGTGCATTAAAGTGCATGTGTAAATTTTTACACATTAAACACACATTTATTTTTACACATTTTTTTTAAATAATTTAATACTTTTTGCGCTTTATTATACATTAATCTCTCAGGAAAGTAGCTTTTAACTTAAATTTAAAGAGTGAAATATATTTTTGAAAGAAAGGAATCGCAAAGGTTGCAAAGGGAATGAAGCAAATAAGAATTATTATTATTATTACTTAATGCCTAAACATAAATGAAGTCATATAGTAAATGCAGAGAAACCCTACCCGTAAGACATGGTGACGTCACTGCAACGTAGCTGTGAAGTCACATTGTGACTTTGTGACCATCGATTGTCGATGTGACGTCACGTGACGTCGATGTGAAGTCACAGTGACTAAAATGTGAAGTCGTTATGGCCGTTTTAGAGCTTTTTTGTGACGTCACATTGTGACCAATTTGCGACGTCACAATGTGACCAATTTGTGAAAAGTGTGTCATTTGTGACTATTTTGACATTAACATTGTGACGAACTGTGAAAATTTTTTTAGAAAGTCACATCTTAGTCACATTGTGACGTCACTGAGTGGTGGCATTTTCGTCACAGATGTGATGTGACCAAAGTGACTCACAGTGACGTCATTGTGACGTCACTGTGAACATGCATTCTATGAGGGCAATAGCATGCATGGTCGCAGTGACATCACAGTGACGTCACTGTGAGTCACTTTGGTCACATCACATCTGTGACCAAAATGCCACCACTCAATGAAGTCACATTGTGACGAAGATGTGACTTTCTTAAAAATCTTTAGAAATTTATAAATATCCTTCAAAACATGTTATTTACTTAAAAAAAGACATGTTTCTGGCAATTTAAATATCGTCGCTTTTGTCACAGTTTCGTCACAATGTTAATGTCAAATTAGCCACAAATGACACATTTTTCACAAATTTGTCACATTGTGACCATTTTGTGAAACGTCACAAAAGAGCTCTAAAACGGTCATAACGACTTCACATTTTAGTCACTGTTACTTCCCATCGACAGTCGATGGTCACAAAGTCACAATGTGACTTCACAACGATGTTGCAGTGACGTCACCATGCTTTACGGGAATATACTAACATTACTACATGTAACTAGTAGCAAAATTATTTCTTAAAACAAAATAATACTCCAGTAAAAGACGTGTACTATTAATAGTACACAAGACCCAAAAGGGTTAATATAATACAAAATAGATAAATACCACTAGATATAATGAAGAAAGAATTAAAGCTGTTTAAATAAAAAAATAACGACTTCTCAATGTTTTATATTTTTTTAAAGTGTACGTACTTCAAACATTATCAATTTCAAATATGAAAATATCTATTATTTTGCATGGATATTGAAAACTCGGCATCATGAAATACATCACAAATAGTTCGTCAGAGAAGTCAAAACGTGAATAAAAAAATTCTTTTCACTTTGATATTTACAACATGAAATATTTCTCGAATTTGAAAAAGCAACGGGTGATTTTGCATGGGAAATAATTCGAAGCTTTTGTGCACATTTGAGATGTCAACTGTAGGTGAGGTTTCCATTTATTAACAAATATCAAAGAATACAAGACAGATGTATCGTAGTTTTTATTTTTTGAAAATCAAATGTATATTAAAATATAAACCTATACGATTTTTTTTATTACAGAGGTTAAAAATTGCTTGATGAAGATAAATTGAAAATATAATACATTGCAATTTTTCTGAAATAGCACCTTTAATTAAAAAAATTTTTTTTGCATTCATATATAATAGATAAGAGTAAAATACAGATGGAATATAACTTTCTTGATTGTTTGCATTGTCTTTTAGATGATGTTTCATATTATGATTAATATGAAAACACAATATTTTCTAGTCAAAATAAGCAGAAATAAATAAATATATTTAAAACATTCCTTTCTTGATATTTAACGTTTGAGTGCGGGACAAAACTTGTGGATATATGCCAAACTGCAAATGGTGTTTGGGTATAGATTAAAAAAAATAAATACATAAACGTAGTTCACTAATTAGATCATAAATATTACATTAAAGAAGCGCATAAAAAATAGAGCATATCCAAATAATTTACCTTTGATTCATTTCTTTTGAAACAGTAATAAAATTATATATATATATTTCAATTACGGTTGCTGCACAAAGGGTGTGCACTGTTAAAAATTTCTGTCAAAACACAGTAAAAAGGTGATACTTTGTGTAAATTTACACTAGTTGGTTAAATGAATTCGATTGAGTTTCTCGGACAGAAAATTTCCCTTATCATATATCTAATTCTCTGTGGGGATTTCCATGTCTTTATTTAAAGAAAGATATTTTTATTTTTGTTCTTTATATGTCTTTTTCTCTCTGTGTGAATATCATTAAAAAATAAAAGAAAACCCCATTGGTTTATGAATGAATTAATGGGCTATTTTTTCAAAATGAACCATTATTTTAAACAAAAAGTCATTGCAGAAAGTAAAGTATTTCTGATATTGAGGAATGGAAATTATTTTACACAATAGTCATGTTTATCTTAAAAAAGAAGCTTGTCAGAATAAAGGTTTCGAGGCACTAGTTAAAGAGACTACTAGTAAAAAAAATTAGTAAAAGAGAATCACTAGTTAAAGATAAATATTCATTTTTAGGTGATTTTGCAATTACATAAATAGTTAGCACCTATAGTCGTCATCTATCCGTCTGTCTGTCTGTCCGTCTATCCGCATATAATGAAAAAAGAGACAAAAGAGTCTTGCATACCAGAAATTAATTGACTAATTCAAGTTATTCACGAGTAACTCAAAATAGTTTTTTTTAACATTAGATATTAATAATATTACTTCGGATTTTAAGCAACTGGCAGTATATTTTGTTTGTTTTATTATAATTTGTTAATTTTTTAAGGCGATATTTTTCTTTTCATACATTGTATTAAAATCCTTTTAAATTTCAAAGAGAAACCCCATGAGCCTAGCGATGTATTTCGAAAGATTAACGAGAAATTTTCGAGGGAATTAGGGCAACTTGTTTTAAATAAATTAGCTTACAGAAAGAAGTATTCTAGATATTAATGAAACAGAATTTATTTTGAATCATAATGAAACTTATTTACTTAAAGAGAAATATATTCGTAAATCGTATCAAAGAATATTTTTATTTTATAAGAAAACCTATTTCTGGTTTTATAATAGATTTCGGAATTTAAATGTGAATATGATTTTAAATGAAAGTAAAGATTTGATAATGGATTACAAAATAAGATCTCACGATTTTGTCTAAGTATATTGTAAGAAAATGTTAAAAAGGACACAAAATAACTTCAATTCGTTTCGTTGGTTTCCTTTGAGTCTTCAAAACAAAATTTACCGGTTTAAGTCTACAACTTTATAAGCTAACGAGCTTGGTTGAAGAACAAATAAGTTAATTCGCTTTTAAGAAATTAGATTACAGATGAAAGAAAACATTGGAATTAAGCAAAAAATAACTCATTTTTTTACTATAAATTTTTTTTCTATTATTGCATATCTGCGGACATTTATTTAAATACTTATTACCTGTCAAAGGAAAACTACGACAATAATTCGTTTCGAGACATTAATTTACTATTATAAAACTCTATTTATGATACAGTTTTTGAATTTAAATTTAGAAAGAAATTTGAGAGCCTCACAAAAGAAACAATTCGTTTCTATACTAAACTAAATTAATAATTCCTAAAAGTGATAAAAATGAATTTATAAGGCAAATAGATTGCTTTATTGATGCAGATTGACATGTTTCATCGCTTTCGCAGAAAAATTCTCAATATCTATAATAATACAAATATTTAAAAAAAAAAGAAAGAAAGCAAGTAAACAATGATCATGTTTTTTCCTGCATAATGAAATTAATTGCAGTATTAAAAATACATATTTTTGAACGTGGATCATTTTACAGTTTTGTTTCATTATATTCTGCAGAGCATCTCTTTCCAAGTTTTAAATAGCTCCGTGTGGGATAAATCATTGCATACATTCTCACTTCATTAAATGATCACTGTTGGTTTTCGGATAACGGATTTCAAATATGATGGATAAATAACTCTACTATTTTTCAAATTAATTTGCAAAGTTTCTTCGTTTATAATCTGACCAATACTGCAGTTTTATTATTGTATTTTATATATGTTGTTTATTCTTTTACCCTAGTTTTAATTTTTTTAATCTTATGAAAAATTGTGCTGTTCCATCTTTTTTGGTGAAAGATGTTTTATATATCCTTGGTGCTTGATTTAGTTCTACTGGATCCATTTTCTTACATACTATATATTTTTTAATTTTATAGTATAAATTTCCAATGATGAAGATTTAAGATAATACGAATTATCTTACGAATGCATAGAAAAAATGCAATTCATTTCATTATAAATGATATCGCGTGAATTTTGTTTACCAAGTGTTCAATTAAAATATTTTTTTTTTCGAAAATATTTGTATCAAAATAAAACTTGTGAATGTAACCATCAAAGCAATGGAATATGTAAATGTATTTATTTGCTTGTAAATGTGCTTTTATCACTTTTAGCAAATAATAAGTTAGTCTGATGTTTTCAAGTGATTCTCACCTAGAGTTTTAGTTGTTTCCTTATATGGAAAATGTAAAAATATCAATGTTCAAAGCACCAATAATGTAAAATTTTTAAGCATATCGGTTTTGATTGTATATAAGTTATCGTCTTCACTGCTAAGAGTGGCGAAAATTAGCTCAGATATATAGGAGAGATGAGGATTCAAGTTAAAGGGTTATTGATCAATAGGAAAACAAAAGATTGCAGATAACATCCAATAGGAAAATTAAGGGGGCTCAGGGGTTGATCAATACGGAAAAACATGTAAACAGAGCCTTCGCTTCGAGCCCAGAAGTATTCAATGTAATTAATTTAAGTTTTCTGATATTTTAAAGGTATGTTTGTAGTCTTATAAAATTACAAAATGAAGTATTTCAATGTAATATAATAAAAAATATAGCGAAATGTATGTAACACAATTTTCGAAAAAAAAAATTATATGCTATATCACCAACACCAAAATATCTTAACGTTGAATTGACTTAAGAACCTAATTTTTGCTTTAAAATGATCAGGAAACTTTACTCTAGAGAAAGAATTAAGGATATAAAAATCCCTCAAAAAAAAAAAAAAAAAAAAAAAAAAAAAAAAAAAAAAACATTATTAAAAAACTCTTAAATTTGAAAATTTAAAAAACCCCTAAAAAATACAACTTTTTTTCATTAAAAATACTCAAAATATTAAACTATCTAAAATATATTAATTCATAACCTAGATAATGATGTTATATAGATGCAAAAAAAAAATTAAGCCATTCCATCAAATAGATTTTTTTTTATTTTGGTGTTAGTCATCAAAAATCAAGTTTTGAGAAAACGCGACTTAAAGTTGAAATTATATGGATGCGGCTATGAAAGTATTGATACATAAATGCTTAAAACCCCGTTAAAAATGCAAATTTTTTTATGCGGTTTTTTCCATTGAGTTAAGAATTAAATGAATAATCAAATTAGATCATAAAAAATCGATTTTTTGAAAAGTTTTCAACCCCTGCGCACCCTTAATGGAAGACGGAATCGATATTTTACTATGCTTATTTTTAAAAAAATAAGAAAAAGGGTCTTTTATATAATATTTCCAACAATCAGATAATTGGGGGAATAGCGAATTCAGAATTCATAAGATTTTCAATATTTTTAGAAGTATGAGATATTTCAAAAAATATAAGTTTAAAAGATATTTATAGAATTTTTAATAGTACGATTAATTTTGAGAATGTTCGGATTTTTTAGTTAGCCGCTAAATTTCACAGTGTGTCTGCCAATAGAATTTTCGCACTGCAACTATAGGAAGGTTTTTTTGTAACAGCGCACTGTGTCAAGCTAACCTGTGCATTCAGGTTTATAGATTGAAATCGACAGTTAAATCATGAATAATTATAGGCCTAATATCTGTAATGTTATTTTACATCTTTCAACTTATACGTTTGAGTTTTAACAAGAAATGCGAGGCGTTCCTCATTACTAAAAGTTTCAAAAATTGTCATTAGCAAACAGATTTACAAGAAAAATGGATAGAGGTAATTATGTTCGGGAATGTTTTAACTGAGTTACGATGCAAATAATGATGCACAAGTTTCTTATTTCAATTTTGATTTCAATAATAGGAATGTTTTGAGGAAGGCATTTATTAACCATTTTCCCTGGTCGTCCAATCTCAGTAGAAGGCCATAGATTTCAATCTAAGAGTATATCAAAAACTTCTGAATATTATGATAATCACAAATATTTTTAATACAATTTAACAGAATCATTAAACGTTCCGTTAATAAATAAATTAGCAGTGTTTTCATTCATTTGAGTTACAATATTATGCCAATACTATTATAGTTACAATATTATTAGCAGTAGCTTTATTTGAAATCGGTTAGGACCTGTCATATTTTTGATTTGAACAAAGGAGCTGAGGTTCAGTGTAACGGTATCTGTTAGGGGACATCTATATTACA
This sequence comes from Maratus speculifer, assembly GCA_964019185.1. Lineage (NCBI taxonomy): Eukaryota > Metazoa > Arthropoda > Arachnida > Araneae > Salticidae > Maratus > Maratus speculifer. The sequence goes on from OZ025297.1 coordinate 330,761,420, forward strand.
AGTCTCTTCCTCTAATGGCTTAGAAGAATTTTGATTAATAACAGTATTAACTTTAATGGACATTTTTTGATTATATTTTGAATTTTCAATAGACGTTTTAAGCATAGCACGTTAGGGAGCTTTAAGTTCATGAACTTTTACAGCTATCTCACGTAATTTTGTTCACTATCGATTTCATCGTCAGAATTAAAATTAATTTTTCTGAGAATTTCACTTCTGCAGTTTAGCAGAGTAAATTTCAAAAGAAATTTGGTTAGTGGAAAGAATTTCATTGTACTTTTTTAATTCAGCATATAATTTACCAATATAGCCGCAGTAGGCTTTTTCAGAATGTTTTCGAAGAATGTTTTAACGATAATCATAGCAATATTGTCAAGTTCAGTGCTTTTTTTAAGTATAAACATATTGCTCAAGGAAGGAGTTACGTTTAGGTTGCAATTTTTCTGAATATGATAATAATGAATAAAATACTGTGATTGGTTTTCACACATAATTTTTTCAGTATTATAAAACTGAATAAAAGAAGATATTACAACATTATACATACAAGAATGAAGTCTAAATAACGTACATAAATTTTCTAATACATGCTCCAGGCCTTTTGAGATCCGGATATTTGAGTTAGGGAAAAATACTATGTTCTGGTTGAAACTTAGCTGAAAATTTACTTCATTCCGAAGACAATTATAAAGGCACAAGTAAGTAATATCAATTCCGGTAGAGTACATTGGATTTAATTCTGAAAATCTTCGCCGCAAGTGGTAGGAATCATAGCAAGAAATTCGGAAATCCACTCGTTTAATTGAGAAATACGTCGATTAGTAGTTGAAAACTGGAATCTGCACTGTTATAAGCCCCCGTTATGAAATATTTTCTCGTTGTCACATAGACTTGAATTGAAAAGTATGATTAGAATTGACTAAGTTAAATTCTTTTATCAAAACTGTTAATCAGAGTAAAATTTTGTCCTGAGCTGTTATATAAATCCTGACGACACGCCTTTTTCATTGTCGCGCGTCACCTGCATGCGAGAAAAGTAATTCTCAGTATGAGACTTTTTCCTCCTGAAAATAAATTATTTTTAACGCAAATTTCAAGTTACTTAATCTCAATCCATTCGTGGCAAAAGTCCATCACAGATTTTTTTTGACCACCGGTTTTTCAGAACAGAAATGTTTGTCAAATTGGTTCGCAGAAAAGCTATATAGCGAAATTTATAAATAAAAATAAAAATAATTAAAAATAATAATCAATAAATAATGTTATGTCATGTGTTCTTAGGGTTTTAAGTTAATCTTTATTGATATTTGTTCAACCTGACACACCTTGTGTTTTTATCAACCCCAAGTTTATACATTAAGGTACGGTGCGACGCCATTTTCCACGCAGATTTTTTAGGAAAAAAAAAACGTGATTTAAATCACACCGTAAATGTTGTTATCATGGATCACTGTTATTCGCTTCTCGCGGCTTTTATCAATGACCTCTGCATTCAGATTTGTCGATGTTTGACGTCATAATTCGTGAGCCAGTGACGTTTCACTTACATTTTTGCTGACGTTTCATGTATGTTTGGGACTATATAGAGTGGCAAACACTTTATGTAAATTTTCCAAAAAAGAATGGTATATGTAGTGGAACTGGATAGTTTGTTTTTGCCTGCCTTCGTATCTCACTAGATTAAAAGCAGTGTTTTGTTTTTCGCCATGTTATGACGGTGTTGTAGCTTAGCTACTAAAAAGATGAAGCTGCTGACAGTTTAATTGTCTTTATGAATTATATTTTTAAGTTATTTTTATTTTGTTCCTCAAAGTTTGCTGACATTTTTTTATCTATGCTAAATGAGTCTTATTTTAATAGAGAAATATAACAACTAACAATAATCCAGAATAATTGTACGTATGTCTCACCTATACGTGACGTTCATTTCCAATATTTTAAGTATTTCACTTTTGTCTATAATTTTAAATAATCCATCTGGTAAGAGTAAATATTTGATGATATATTGTGGAGTTTGTAATTGAAAACTAAGCGAAATATAAGTAAAAGATCTTCTTTAAAATAAAGGAATTTAACACAAAATTGATATTTTCAGCTTAGTTATCATTAACTATAAAAAAACATTCTTTTACATGCTATCTATTTCTAATATTACTATATCTTATTTGAATGTATAACAAATTGCCACTTTGTGATAATTAATTCTTTCTAATTGCTAAAAAGTTGTAAATATCTTATGCTTTATACCTTTTGCGAAATTAGAAAGAATGTATATTATTTGAAGTTAACAGGAAGATGTTTTATTTTTTTAGAAGTTTTTTAAGGCATATGAAACTTTTTCCGTATATAATATAAAAACAAGTATACTTAACATTTAATTTAACCGTTCCTTTAATTCTTTTAAAAGATCAATGAATAATTAAAAAAAAAAAATCAAATATCAGTGGTTGCTTCTTATCCACCAACAAGTATTCTTCAGGAAAAAAAAATAAGACCAATTTGCTCTAAATAAATTGTATAATAGAATAAAGAGGCTTTCTAGTTATTGATAAAATGAAACATGTTTTGCATATTCCAATACTTACATGCAAAACGGTAAATTTCAAACTAAATTTTCTAAATAACGGTTTTATTGTTTGAAGAAATCATATTTACTTTTTAGTTATAAATTTAAAGTTCAAATGCAAATGAGACCTTCGCATAAAAGTAACAGTTTTTGAATACATTATAAAACTTGAAATCGGATTTTTATAAAAGCAACACTGCTTTTCTTACAAACTACATATTATTTTATCATTTGAAAAAATGAAAATAATGCTGCATTTCAAGTTCATTTATTCTCAAATATCATATTATTTTATCGTGTTAGATATTTGTAATAGCATTTAGTCTGCTGTGGATAAATGTATAAGAAGCTATTCTTAAGGAGCTTTTGAAAGATATGAATTTCGTTCAATTTATTTTTTTATGCTTCGTTGATTTCTTTTAAAGTTCAAAAGGAAACTCACGGGTCTAAGGGTGCATTTTTTATGGATAAACGAGATCTCTATTTGAATAAATAAGACCAACTGGATTTAAGATAATTAGATTACAGAAGAAAGAAGCTTTCCGAGTATTTATAATTTTTTTTAGAATGTTGATGCTTTTTTGTAAAAGAAAATTTTTAAATAAATTGCTTCAGTTCACTTTTAAAGAAAAATCTGTTTCTGGTTCAATTACGGACTTAATATTCAAATGTAGGTATTTGATTTTAAGAAAAGTAAAAACTAGATCGCATATTGTTCATCGTAATACGCATTACATAAAAGGAATTCGAATTTTTGAAAAGAAGACTGTAGTGTAAAGTAAATGATTGCACGTATTTCAGAAACTCTAACATAGAGGAGAGAGTATTAGGCAACGTTTCTCCCGAAATCTGCTTAAAAAATCGTTGCAATGCTTTCTTGCCACGAGCCTCGATTATTGAAAATTCCTTGATTTCCTTCACGCTTTATAAAAAGAATAAGTAAACTTACCAAAGAAATTGAATTTTTTGCCCTGTTTCTGTTTAATAATTTTCAACATTGTTAAAATCGTTTATGGATTTGGATTGTCTGACTGTCTATCTGTCCATATTGTAATTTGCTTAACTATATTCAGTTTGCCATAAAATTGATGTATGTTATTGGTATTTAAAGTGGCATATTCGGAATAGAAAATTAAATGTATTAGAGGTTTATTTAGAGGGACACTCAAAAGTAAGCAACACACAATGTTTATAAACTACCTACACTGTAAAAAATGTCAGATGTTTCTTAATGTATAAAAATGTACTGTAATCAAAAACGAAAATATACAGTGACTTCTTCTAACTCACCTAAGGTTTCGAAAACCGTTTCTTTATTTTTAAAAATCCCAGAAAACTATTTGTTTTCGAAATTTAAAGAAGAATTTATAAAAATCATTTTTTATTAGTTGCCCGTCCTTTTCGGAAACGTTTCTAAGTAGCTTTTATAGTACAATAATCACTTTTCTCAAATCAAAATATCATTTTTTCGAATGCTACCAATTCATACGAAAATATTTTGATATTCAGAAAACATGTTTAATATACAAACATACAATATTAACAGTATTAACATTAATTTGAAAATTAACATTATTTTGCTACAATTGCATGCACAAAATATCACTTTTAAATTATCAAAATTTTAAATTAATCAAAATATCACTTTTTCGGATTCTATCAATTCCCAAGTAAACATTTTCAGCAGCATAACTGATTTTGTGCATGCAATTGTACCAAAATAATGTTAATTTTCAAATTAATGTTAATACTGTTAATATTGTATGTTTGTATATTAAACATGTTTTCTGAATATCAAAATATTTTCGTATGAATTGGTAGCATTCGAAAAAATGATATTTTGATTTGAGAGAAGTGATTATTGCGCTGTAAAAGCTACTTAGAAATGTTTCCGAAAAGGACGGTCAGCTAATTAAAATTAATTTTTATAAATTCTTCTTTAAATTTCGAAAACAAATAGTTTTCTGGGATTTTTAAAGGTAAAGGAACGGTTTTCGAAACCTTAGGTGAGTTAGAAGAGGTCACTGTATATTTTCGTTTTTGATTACAGTACGTTTTTATATATTCAGAAACATCTGACATTTTTTACAATGTATAAACACTTCAATATATTTATTATATTTGTTTATTTCTTAATAATTAAGCAATTTACAAAATGTTTATTCCCAAAGAAAAATCTTTTAATAATAATAATAACAAAAAAAAAAAAAAAATGAAAAGGCAAAAACTCATCTATTTTTAAGCTTTTGTATTCAAAAACAAAGTTACAAAATCATAATCTGCAGTACGTTGATCTTTTTATTTTGCATCAAAATCCATTATGGCCAAATTTTAAAAATATTAAATTAATTTTTTGAGACACTAAAAGATTTTTATATTAATGTCACTAAAATATTTTTGCCCTGTTTCTGTTTAACAATTTTCAACATTGTTAAAATCGTTTATGGAATTGAATTGCCTTATGTCTATCTAGACGTGTTCTAATTTTCTTAAGTATATTCAGATTGCTCTAAAATCAATGTATGTTATTGGTGTTTAGTGTGGCATATTCGGAATTGAAAATTAAATGCTTTAGAGGTTTATTTAGAGGGACACTCAAAAGTAAGCAACACTCAATTTTTATAAACTACCTATAAATACTTTAATATATTTAATATATTCGTTTATTTCTTTATAATTAAGCAGTTTACCGAATGATTATTCTCAAAGAAAAAGTCTTTTAATAATAAAAAAAATAAAAAATGGAAAAACTCATCTATTTTTAAAACTTTTCTATTCAAAAACAAAGTAACAGAATCATAATCTGCAGTACATTAATTTTCTTTTCTATCAAAATCCATTATGGTCAAATTTTAAAAATAAAAGCATCTAAATGTACAATAATTCTTTTTTTGGAATTATTTTTTTGACACTAAAAGATTTTTACATTAATGTAAAATTTAGTAAGAATTAATATTATAGGTTATTCAATTGCAAGATACGTGAATAAATTCAGAAATAGAGAAAGTGTCATTTTATTTCAAAATGTGTATTTTCATTTCACTGTAAGAAGATGAAAAGTCATCTGTTTTCAAAGCTTTTTATTGAAAAGCAAATTAAAATAAATCCCAATCTCAGGTATGTTTTATTTTCTTGTTTGATACAAAATACACTATTGTCGAGGCTTAAAAGCTAGCTGAAAACATATTGCCATTCAGTAATTCTATGTTTGAAATTAATATTTTGCGACAGTAAAAGATTTTGAAATTAATTCAAAATTTAATCTTGTTTTATTTTCCGTGTTATTCAACAGTAATATAAAGTCATTTAGAGAAATACTGAAATAGACAAAGTGATAAATTATTTGAATGTGTTGCATTCTGTTGTAAAATGTTAAATAGACATCTTCTACAAAACTTTTTGTAAGCTTCATAAGATTTTGAAATTAATGTTGAATTTAATCTTGCTTTATTTTTCCGAATATTCATCAGTAACGGAAAAGGATTTAGAAAAATACAATGATAGAGAAAGTGCTGTACACTATATGGCCAAAGATGTCCGGCCACTTGCGATTTTATACGTTTTGTTAAATATCTAGAAAATACATGAGGAGTTATCCTGAAATTCTAAGTGTACAAATATAATAGTACAGGTCATATATATTCGTGAAGATTTTTTTCCCTTAATCCTATAAGGGACCGTCAGCAAATTGAAAAAGAATGAAGATATTTTAGATAACCCTGTCAAAATAAATGTAGTAAATGCGTTCAAAGTGTACATTATGATTACGTGGCTTATTGTGATAAACTGTGTTCATTTTTATGCGGATAGCATGTATACTCGTAGAGAAATTAAGGATTTTATAAAAACAGTCCCAAATTTTTTCCCAAGATTTTTCTTGTAATTTGAAGTGTTCTTAATATTCAATAATGTTCTTTTTCGACAATATGAAAAAAAACATTGCACACAATATACTGCAATCAAAATTACAAAATAATAAAAATTGTATGAAAAATGAGCAGGCTTACTAAACAAACTTTCATTGTGCATGCGTAAATGCTATCAAAATTTCATTTCCATATTGCGTTATATAAATGTAGAGAGCAATTTTTGTAAAAGTCTCAAAAACATAGCTTGAAAATTCTGAAAATAATCATCGGTAGAATAAGCTCAAAATCCGTTATTCCGAAAATGAAGCAAAAAGATGAGGGGCTCTATCCATTTATCCATTGATTAGTTTCAATATAGAATGCACAATATGGCAGGCGCTACTATATTTGGATTTAACTCATCATTTATTTTCTTCATTTTGGGGACAACGGATTTTGTGCTTATTCTATCGATGATCACTTTCAGAATTTTCAAGCTATGTTTTTGAGACTTTTACAAAAGTTTTTCTATACTTTTAGCTAACACAATGTGCAAATGGAATTTTGATAGAGTTTACGCATGCGCAATGAAAAATTATTTGGTAAACCTGAGATCAATTACTCATCTATGAAATCTTTTTAAAACATTTTCGCTTTTACATACAATTGTAACGCAAGAACTTTGGATTTTTTCCATTTTTCTGTGAGTCGCATACTTATATTTAGTTAATCAGAAATCCGATTATTATTTCTGAGATTATTGAAAAAAAGATAATATGAAAGAGTAATAATAATAATAATAATAATAATAATAATAATAATAATAATAATAATAATAATAATAATAGTAAGCACATACTCCACTTTTCAGGCACAATGTAACGAAAATCACATTCCTTGAATATTAAGCAAAACACGCACAAAATACATATATATATCAAGAAATGAATAGTTCTTAATTCTTTTTTAATTTGATGAATTAGAGTTGAAAAATAGTTATAAGGTATTACCTTTATTTGAGGGGTAAGGATTGCTCCATACTTACCACTTTTTTATATCGATAAAATAGTCCTGCTATTAATAGTAATAAAGAAAAACACTTTTAAAACATTTGCATTCTACGAGTGCTATAAGCTACATTTACAAATATTTCTTTCATACTCCGAGAAAGGCAGCCGTGGAAAAAAAACGTAAATACTTTCCTATTACTCTGAATCAAATTATTTTAAAAGACGGTTACTGGTACCAAATGATTGTTAATAAACTCCATTGTCAAATGATACACATTTAATTTGTTTAGGGGGCCATCTTCATATCAAAATGAGTTCAAACTCTGTTTTTTATCAATGGAAATGCCAAAGTTTAACAACATTGATAAATTGTATACCTTCAACAGTTTAAATACAAATTTTCTTGAAATTCCTTCAGTTAGTTTAAGAGAAATTAATTATTTTAAAAATGAGCATATTTTAGAGGTTGTACCAAAATTACAGTTCGGTACTCGATTGTTGCAATGCAACAGATTGACTATGTCACTTTTATTAATGTATCCTTTCATGCCAAAATAACCATTTCAATCGATTAATATCTTTTGACTATAGCCAACCCAAGTGTTTCAATAAAATGAGTAAAATATATATTTTTTAGATACCCCTTTTCTGCACATCATACATAGCCTCTTAAACCATCATTTTAATGGGTTTTTTTTTAAACATAATGCGAAAGCTACTTTGACGAAAAATTTGAAATTGAGAATTTGCATAATGCAGGACATATAAAACTATCAAAAAATTGTAGGTTGCTATTCATACATTTTTTTAAATATTTATTTCATGATTTATATTTAATATTATACAATTTTTTTAATTACAAATTCAATATATTTCTATTTTAAAATTTTTATAGCCACACGAAAGTTTAATATTAGAATCAAAATTATTACAATATGATTTTAATTTCATGAGATATTAATAAAAATTTTAATTAACATTGGAAGCTCTAAGTTTTGAATGTTTATAATTCAAAAACGTATCATCTAAGTGACTTGAAATTTTGATTTTAGGCATAGTTTGAAGCAAAGATTTAAAGTATATTGTCAAAGATGGGTATTGTCAATAAAAATAACAACAACAACAACAAAAAAGGGTTGGATTTGCTTTGTTGTGTAGATGCACCCCCCCCCCCCAAGCCAATTTTATATAAATAACTTAAAAGTAGATTTTTTGTCCAATCGTTTGGTATGACTATCATTCTTTTATTATAATTGGTTTCAGGACTAGTTGGATGGGATGTTTACGAACAAAATGCAATGGATTGAATTTTTTGCACTTTCATGCACAAAAAATAAAAAGACACAGCTCTGAAATTGTATAATTTTTAACGCATCATAACTCGCGGAATTTTGATAGAAGAAGAGATGAGATTTTACTATTGCATTTGTTGTCAGAGCATGAAAGAAATAGTCCTAAATATAGCTTACTACATCTGGGAACAGAGATAATTTTTCAAAAAATCGCTTTAAGAAATAACGGCAGGATTATTTCAACACATAATTATCTCATTTTGAAAAAAATTCCAAATTTACATTACTTACGTATCACCAACAGTTAAAAAATTAAGATGCATTTCAATTTTCTAGGGAGACCCTGTGTCGATAACTCATTAATAAACACTCATAAACTCATAAAGTTGGATATTTAAAAAAACTCATTGGACTGTAATTTATTCAACTTATTCACATCTTAGCCGCTCATGACTATGTTCTTTTAAAAAACATTCTGAGTACTCGTAAACAAATGCAGACGATAAAAATCATTGCCAAAATTACAAAGCATAAATACGACCGAAAACCCTGCATAATTTGTTTTTTACATATTTATTCTTTATAGTTTACATTTTATTTTAGCTAATATTTACATATTACATTTTTGAAATCAGTTTGTAATCAGTTATGTTGAGTAGTCATACTTAATTACACATTTATTTCATTTTTTACAAAGAAAAGAAAAAAAATGTTGCAAGAAGTAAAAAAATTGGTTTTATTTAGCATAATTGAATCCTTTATACCTATTCTACTTGACCCTTATATATTTATATTTTATTAATACTGATTACGTTATTTGAGGTAAATTAATGGCAATTGTATGTATGTAACTATTTATGCAAATTTAGTACCGAAATTTATCAATACCAAAATCTAGAGAATGCAGCCATGATTTGAAATAAGTATCATTATTCATGTTGTGATAAAATATTGAAATATTTCGGTATTAAATACAACAGCTCGGAAAATTTATAGACCGACAGCAATTAATTCAAGATTGATCGTGGAACCACAGTTTGAAATAAGTATCATATCTCACGCTGTGATAAATTACTAAAATGTTTTGATATTAAATTTAACCGGACAGTAAATTTTGCAATTTCCTCAATAATCGATGTACAATACTTTGCATAAAAGATTTTTTTTATTAATGCTTACGAAAGAAGAAACAAAAACCCTCTCAAAATGAAAGAAGCACTTCCTAATGATAAATATTCTGAAGGTAAACATTTCATTTAATACTATGGCGGAGCAGTCTTGGAAATATTTTCATCATTACATCTTTTTCTTTTCTTTTTGTTTTAATGTTTCATTATTCATTCGAATTTGAGCGTTTTGCATAATTAAAATAAAAGTTATGGTTGAAATATATAAACAAAGCTAAAAGGTGTTTTATGCTGGAAACAAAAAAGGGAATCCAGATGAAAATAACAAAAGCATAAAAAACTCAAGCAGATACACATAATTTACTTTGTACGATTTAGTATATTATCTCTATGTTGACGTTTTTTGTACTACATTGAATAGCATTGATTTATATTTATTTTTAATCTACAGGTTGAAATATGGTATTGTAACAAAATGACTGCCTTTCTTAAATTTGTGCAATCTATAGATGGCACTGTTGCCACTTTCAACAAAATATCATGATATATCTTGACTTATATTTTAAACGTGAAGTGGAGAGAAGTAATTTGGCGCGATTAGATAATGGATTTGTGATATGTGTTGGGTTGTTGTCTCAAGTCTTTTTGTGTTATGACTAGATTTATGAATCTTAATTATCTTACACATTTTACCGAATATGTATATAGTGTTGTAAATAATAGTGTAGATGTTGTGATGTCTTCATTAAAAATGGGATTGTTTAAGAAGTATTTGTTATTTACCGGACGAGCACCCCCCCCCCCACAGTATTATATTACGTGGATAATTTATTTTTTAATTTTTATGGACGAATAATACACCTGTTTGTTAGAGCGATATTCTAACAAAACAGAATGTACTGCTTCCATTTATCATTCAATATACACGTATATAGCAGAATTTATGATGAATAAATTTCGTTCATTTCTATTTAGAACGTAAAAAATATTTCTATTATGGATTTTGTAATAAACTAATTATGATTACATCTGATAAAACCATCTTCAAACACTATATAAATTCTTATTACGTAATATAAGCAAAACTTTTCTTCAACAAGGTGGTTATTGGTTATGTCTATCAACAACAATAATCATGTTTTAAGATAAAATGTGTACTCATGATTATACTTTTATATGAATAAACATAAAGAATGTTAACAAATGTCATTGTGGAAATAATCTTGTGATCTCTTGTGTAACATGGATATTTGTTATTTAGTTTCGGATCAAATTTAATTACAATAAACTGCGTAATCTTTTATTCAAGAATAACATTTTATCCTAATTAATTTGAATGATTTTGTTTTATATTCATAATACACTTTCTGTGAAACAAATATTTTTCGAATCTCTATTGATGAATTGAAAGGATATTGAATCTGATGATTCAGTTTCGTTATCTATGAAGTATAGCATTGTTTTGATAATTATTAATTGATTTTATCTATACATTAATAAGTTGAACATGGTTATAGTAATATTGAGTAAAATACCATCTCGCTTTATGCGAAATGCACTATGCTCTAAAAATATGATTATTTACAAACAATAAAACTAGAGCTATAAAATATTATAGAAAAAATCCTTTTAGAGAGATATGCAAACATAATATCGTCCCTTACAACATATAACTTTAAGCATGTAACATTCAGATTTATGCTTGCATTTCATGTTCGTAGACAGATTAGCACAGAAGGGCCATGTACTAACTTGTCTTGTTTGCTTACTATGCCAAGAAATTTTGCTTGATGTCATGCATATTTAAAAGCAAGTCTAAATTAAAAAAATAATTAATATTTCACCAATTTATTACTTTTGCGCAAAGAATTAATATTTTTAACATAAAAATTATTCTGTTTTTAAATTCCTTCAAAGAGCTTTTACCATAAAGTACTTCCTAATTTAAAAATTATTAAAATTTGAAATATTGAACAGGATGTGATGCATAGTTAAAAATAAAAACATACTTAATATCACTATAAAATTAGGGAATGAGTATTGCATTTCGAAAGAAGTTTGTCTTTTTCTTCAGACGAAAGAGACACACGCTATAAGTTAGATGGGAGGAAACTGAACAGAAAGGGAATGTTTTTTCGAAGGCGCTGCGCATTTTTTTATTTTGTGATTTTATTCAGAAGCTTTTTTTTTCCCCTTTATCTGTTTCAATACTTGCAATAAACATAAAGATAAAATAAGTGACATATCAATAAGTGAACTGATATTTCATAAATTTTGTCTACAGTAAATACAAGAACAGTTCAAATTGCCGTCAACAGATGGCACTGCACTTTTTCTAAATTCAAGAATAGTGAAATTAACGTACATTACTTTATATTGTATATAAACGTATTCTGAAATTTTGAAGATAATTTGAATAGTCTTACAGTATAAACTAGCACATGGCCGTTTATCGACCACGATTTGAGCTTTAAATTACAACTGCTGTAAAAAAAAGCTATTATAAAAATATACCATTTTCATATTTATAAATATATTTAGAATTATTGAATATTAAAGTCAGGAAAACCTGTATGATAGTATTTCGCAGTCTTAACCCTTTCGAGTCTTTTATACTATTCATAGTATATGTTTTTGCATCGAGTATTGTTTTCTCTTAACAATTACTTAGTTATTTTTGTCGTATGAAAATAATAGTATACGGTTTTACTTTTCTTATTATGACTTCATTTATGTTTTGGTAATAATAATAATAATAAAAGTTTTATACTGTCTACACCGTTGGCGATTCCTTTATTTTACACACATATTTCACTCTTTAAATTTAAAATATAAGTTACTTTTCTGAACCAATCATGTATGATAAAACGCAAAAAATTAGAAAGTCTTTTTATCCTTTCAAATCCTGTTGTAATACTTCATTTTCCAAACGTCTTCAAGTACTCTTCCTTAACCTATTATCACATAAATATGAATCGAATTGTACACAAAATAAGTATATTTGCTTTATTTCAGGCAATGAGATAATCTTTAAACTCCCGTAAGCCTATTTGTATAGCTACTATTAATGTTATTAAAAGAAATCTAATTTTCATGTCAACATGGAAAAAATTTCGGACCCGAAAGGATTAAAGAAGGAGAAGGAGAAAACACATTTTTTCAGATGACCTTAAAGAAGTGCAAAAATGAATGTCTCAGTTATCAACGGATTTTAGACTTTCTCGTCTAGTTTCTTTCAGAAAACAACATCATTATTTTCCCATCTTTCTTCAGTTTCTTGCCCTTTATTTTGCTAATGAGTATGAATGCTTCGATTTTTCATTTTTGAAATTTTCAAAAATAGAAGTCCATATGTATATGTTATTTAAAAGGGATTAACTCCAAGGATAACAATCTAAATACGGGATGACTCTCTGTTCTCTTTTGCAATTTAACACGTGATGCTAAAAATGATAAATGATATTATCAAGGTTAAGTTAGTGAAGGACAAGGATTTAGTTTAAATAATTGCTCACACATTTTCACAGGATTGATTATGCTTATATTGTTGTATCATATTAATTTACTAATGATTAATTCCTACTATTTTTTCAAAAATTTATAATCTGATCGTGATATGAAATACGTTTAGAAACTTAATGTAAATGCGGAATTAATATGATAGGATTTCTGCTACTCTGTTAAAAAAAATTTAACATTAAGCAATAAATATTAAGAATAATAATTAATAAGAAATAAGAGTAATAATTATTAAGGCTAATAACAGGCAGAGTAACAATTATTTCACCTTCTATCTATAGTTCAATGAAAAATTACTGCAATGAGACAAATGTAAATGTTTCCATTACCACATTTTTCTAAAACAGAAAATTTTTAGAAAAACATTGAGTTTGTGCCACAAACAAACAAACAAACAACAACAGCAACAATAACAACAACAACAAACAATTGATAATCAGTGTTTGAATTTATGTATCTCAGAATAAAAGTGAACATGTTTTTTATTAGCAAATGCAAATAACTTAACAAATTGTTTAATTCTTTACTAACAATACAGTTGAAGAGAATTTAGAGGGATTTAAAAAACTATCGTTCGTACTAGTACAAGTTTTATAAATATTCAAATCTGAGTGCAATAGATGTTGCACTCTTAAGCAAAAATGCATGAATACAAAATTTATTACGATTATATATATTAAATTCAGAAATACGGAAATAATAAGAAGCCATATTGAATAGGGCGCACTCATCATTTCTACCCAGAATCATTACCTATCATATATCATTGAGTTAATTACGTATGATTGAATTCAATAGAATAATCATCATGGTAATCTAGAATCAAAACATATCATAAAATATCATTGAAATTATTAAATGTGATATAATTTAATTAAACGAAGAAAACCTTTATTAAGGTCGTTTAAGTTTTGATTTGACTCTCATAAAATTTGAAATGACTCGACAATTTCTCCAATGATTACATATATTAAATTTGAAAATATTAGGCAGGGTTTTTTTACATAGACGGACTGACAGACTGACTGATCAGCCGACGACTATAGGTGTTACATATTTATATAATTACAAACGTACCCAAAATATTTCTTCTTCTCTTTTTTTTAAATTGTCGTAAGGAGAAGTACGATTTTTTTCTCTGACAGTAACTAAAAGTAATAAGGACACTGCCGAATAAAAATCAGCTACAATTTTCAACAATTACAACAATAATTGACACAGTGACAGACAGATTAGATGACGACTAGGTATTGAGTATTTATATAATGACAAACGTACCTAAAATATTTATTATATATTATTTTTGAAAATCGTTCAAAAAGAAGGATGATTTTTTTACAAGGTTTTTCACTAGGCAAAAGAAATAAAGACTTTGTCGTAAAAAAAAACAACAACAATTTCGAAGTTATTAAACAAAGTAGAAGTTCCCACGTAATCTAATCTCTTTCACAAAAACCATTTCATTATTTGCCCATTTTACTTGAGTTCATCGCCATTTCTTTTACCATTGATTATTCGTTTGAGTATTTTTAAAAATAGTAGGTATTTTGTTATTTAAAAAGGATTATTAAGAATCCCAAAGATTATGAATCTAAACGTCAGGTACCTTGCTTTCTTATCTTTTGTAAATTCGCACGTGCTATTGAAGATGACAAATGATAATAATGAGGTGAAGTTAGTGTAATAAACCGTCGACGAAACTGGAAGTAAATTATGCTTTCATTTATTTTCCAGTACAGTTGGTATTTTCTCCTTTCCTTATATTATGAAAACTGATTTTTTATGATTGATACCCAATATTAAATGCTTTAATATAATTTTAAATCGCATTCTGAGATAGATTAAACACAAATTTATGGAAAGCGTGTGAGATTGAGATAAAGTAGCAATAAAATAAATCTTAGTAAAAAAAAAAGTTCTTTAACCATTCTAAGGGATGTGGTACGTTTATAAAAATCCCTTAATCTTAATTCTCAAATGTAAAAATGGCTCCAAAACTCTTGTATGATATTTTCCGGCTAATATATACTCAAAATACATCTCACCGTCTTTGCTTTTTTAAAATAAATTTGTTTTTAAATTCCTCTGTCATTTAATAATATTTTAGCAATGGAAATGCGTTTATTCTCAAAGAATTAATAAGCATTCTTTATTTATTATAAAAATTACACCTAATTTCATAACTGGAATTCATAAACTTGCTCAAAATAAAGATTGCAATATGTTAATGAGGTATCAGGCCCGATTATTGAAAATTAACCGCTTCTTAGAAAACGGAAACAAGTGAATTTATTTCTAGAATGGTAATTTTGCTGTGTTCTTTTCTTTATTGGAAAGTAATAGATCGGGACGCGACAGCACAGACAACTACCTCATCAAGCTCACAGATGAAATTTTAGAATTAGTTGATTTGCATATTAAAACGCAACCCATCTGCGGAATCATAACAAGGTGGAAGACACCTGAAATCCCGATTTTAGCGACTGACTCGTAGGTTTATCATTATGTTTTCCTGCTTCCAGTCCTCCCCATTTCCATATTTTTGGGTACAGGAAAGCGCAATGGTAAACCTTCTAATTAACCTCTAAAGCAGGTTTTCAGATGTTTTCCACCAAGATGTGACTTGGCCGACCGATTGCATTTTAATATGCGAATCGAGATTTAACTAATCCTAATTTTTTTCCTCGTGAACTCGATAATGTGATTGTCTGTGCTGGCGCTTCCTGGTCTATAAAAAGAAAAAAAAAACCTTTATTTATGACGACATTTCTGAAACTCAAAGTTTCACAATTGTTAGATTTTATTTATATTTTTTACGTTTCAGTTTTTCAAATATTTCATTTTCATATCTTCACAGACTGTTGGTTAATTTTGGTAAGAGTGGGGTGGCACATAATTAACTCTACTATTTTTGTAACTTATAAATTGTTACAAACTTAAAATGCATTAGCAATTTATTACCTGCGGTAGGCTGACAAAAAAATCTTAAAATTAATATATTAATTAATATGTAGGTTCTTAAAATATTAAAATGGTCTATTGCTATTGAAAACACATTTGTACATAATTTTTATAATTCTAGTATATAAAGCATTCGATTGCAATATTCGAACATTTCATATAAAACCAAGTTTTGTAAAAGTGTGTAAAAATAAAATAAAATACTGCTTTTGAGAATAAAAAAAGAAAATGAGTTCTTAGGTTTCAATTACCTTCATGGTAAATACTGTTCTGGCCAAAAAGTACGATTTTTTAAACACGCGAATTCACCTACTTTTGTACATTTTAAGAGATAATTTTATTAATTGCATGACATAATTCCCATACACTGTTGTTCGCAGTACACCCTCCCCTTGCCCTGAATATTGTGCCTGAGTGGTGACAGAAAATGGCAGCTTCCGAACGCGTATTATTTTTTCTTAAGTACGGTTACTAAAATTTAGACACCAGTATAAATTTTAGACCAGTATTTTATAAAAGATTTCTTTAACTAGTTTAAACTCAGAAAAATGAAGCGATAAAAATTAAAAGAAGTTATTTGTACCAAATTTATGGTACCGTATGCACGTTGAAAAAAAATCTACCTTTAGCAGTCGTCATGTTCGTGTCGACGCTCAGACCTGTATACAGTGCGCGGTGTACTGTAAAAGAAATTTAATTTACATTCAGCCAAATCACCATCATCCGATACATCAACGCAAAACTGACATGCAATTACTCAAATTAGCTTAAAATGAACAAAAGTAAGCGAATGTGCATGGTTTAAAAACATTCCCTTTTTTATCCAGGACCGTAGTCCAACGTCATAAATTGTTTTAAATCTTTCTTTCATTGTTACCACATTTCTATGTTTACATGCAGAAATTTTGCATTCATCAAATTATTCTTCATCTTTCCAAGTTATACAAATTTATATATTTACATCCTTCTTATTACCCGCATTTATGTGCTTAATAATTAATTAATAATTAATACTTAATAATTAAATTAATTTAGAAATAATATAGGTTATAAAAACAAATTTCCGAACAAAAAAGAAATTCCAAACTATAATTCTTTTTAAAAAGAAATCAGTATTTAGTGGCTTCAAATATGTGACACCAAAATTACATCTCATTTTGGCGAGTAATGTTTAAGTTATGTTTAAGAGACAAGCCGTAACCCAATCCATTTTTCAAGGACTAAAAATGAATTAAATATTAAGTCTTCCAAACTGTAAATCTTCATATTTTTTAAATTATTTGACCGAAAAATGATTTTGGAATTAAAAGTTTGGATTGAAAAAATTCACTAACTTGGTTCAGTTTTATTTTGAAGACGACTACAATGGTTATTTTTATGGTATACAGGGTGATTCATAAAAGATGGGCAGAACTTTAAGGGGTTATAGTACACTTAAAGACAAATAATATTAAATAGGAGACTAAGGGTCCCAGACGTATTCCCAAGGAGATAGGGGGCATTAAAGTTTAGGGTCCGAAATTTCAAATGATTATAAAAAATGGAAAAATTGGTCGATTCGTTTGCGGTTTTTGCAAAAAATTTTCTTTATGCCAGTATTTTCTTGAAATAAAATTTTAAAGTTCAATTTCAAAAAATGCCGATAGGGGGCACTTTAGACTTTGGAGTAACAAACAACTATTTTTTAACGTTATTTTTTGTATTTCTTTAAATGATTTCGAAAGCTTAGACTTAAACTTAAATTTTGATCTAAAAATCTGAGTCCTAACGAGTAGTTAAGTAGCGTAAACTGAAATTTGAAATTTGAAACCCTTCTCCCCCCAGAACAAAAATCAGTTATTCCCGATCTTTGTGCCGTAGATTAAGCTCTAACTACTGCCGCGTTTTGCTAAAATTATTCTTTATGTCAGTATTTTCTTGAAAATAAATTTTAAAGAAGATTTTCAAAAAATTCCGATAGAGGGTGCTTTAGACTTTGGAGTAACGAACAACTATTTTATACCGTTATTTTTTGTGTCTCATTAAATGCTTTCTAAAGCTTAAATTTTCAGCCCAAAATCTGAATCGTTAGACGTGGTTAAGTTTCTGGGGAGAGGGGTTCGAAATTTCTACTCCTGAGCACAGTTCAGTTTACCATGTCCACACATTGTGTGCTGTGATACGAGGTAAAAAGACACAAATTAGGATTATGTTACCAAAGCATATTTATTAACATGTAATTACAATAAATGTTCAAAATTGTGACCACCAGAGGTTATGCACGCAGAACAACGGCGAAAAATGGAACGGCGAACATTCGCGAAAACATCAGGCTTTTCGAGCACTTCCCCTACAGCGGCGGAAAGTGTGGCGACCAGTTCCTCGGGGGATTCAATGGTTGTCTCATACATAAGAGCCTTCAATTGTCCCCAAAAAAAGAAATCGAGGGGTGAAATATCTGGCGAGCGAGCAGGCCAAGCAACAGGACCACCTCGACCAATCCATCTGTTCGGAAATGTGATGTCCAGATAGTTGCGGACGTCTCGTACGTAATGGGCTGGCGCTCCATCGTGCTGGAACCACATGACCCGCCGGATGCGTGGAGGAACAACGTTTAACAGGTCTGGCAGCACATGTTGCAGAAATGTGAGGTATGTTTTACCGTTGAGGCGTTCAGGAAGAAGGTACGGTCCGATTAGGCGGTCTCCGAGGATTCCTGCCCAAACATTGATGGAAAAGCGTCTCTGATGAGCATGTGGATACGTAGCATGTGGATTGACATCCGCCCATACATGTGCATTGTGTGTGTTAAATGTACCTTCACGTGTGAAGGTACATTCATCGGTGAAAAGCACAGTTCGTCCAAAATGTGGATTTAGCGCGTTCTGCTGCAGAAACCAGCGGGCGAATTTAATACGATTTAGATAATCCCCTGGAGACAGTTTCTGGACTCGTTGCACATGAAACGGGAGCAAATGTTCATCCTTCAGTACCCTCCAAGTCATGGACTGTGAGGTATCCACCTGCCTAGCCACTGTTCGTTTACTTGTACTTGGCTGCGCCGCTACTACATCCAGAATGGCTTCTGCAACAACTACTGATTCGTCCTTTTTTGCACGACCTGCATTCGACCGGGAAGCGAGAAATGATCCCGTCTCACACAACTGTCTGTGCAAGCGCTCGAAAGTTTTGCGGTTAGGCAACCACCTGTTGGGATATCGCTCTCCGTACATTCGTTGTGCATCTGCACCATTTCCATCTGCCGCTCCGTAAATTAAATGCATCTCAGCCTTTTCCTTATTCGTGAAGGGCACCATCTTCCGATTCATTACTACAGCGACTTACACTTGACTCACCGTTCAGTGGTTTTTATGCCTGAATCGTGTCGAAATTTTGCATACGTGTTCTTCTTCTTCCCCATTTGACATTTGCATACTTTCTGTCTCCTTCTTCACCCGGTGACTAGCGTCAGGAATGGAGCTTTAACGTTTGCATGAGCGACGTTTCCAACTGTGCCAGTGCCTTTATGAGTGAAATCCGACTATGCAGTCCTTGACGAAAGTTGTATTTTTGCCTCGTATCACAGCACAGAATCGTTGGGCATGGTTAAGTAGTGCAAACTGAACTATGTTCAGAAGTTGAAACTTGAACCCCCTCCCCTCGCTACTGAACCACGCTCAGCGATTCAGATTTTGAGCTGAAAATTTAAGTTTAAGTCTAAGCTTTAGAAAGCATTTAATGAGACACAAAAAATAACGGTATAAAATAGTTGTTCGTTACTCCAAAGTCTAAAGCGCCCTCTATCGGAATTTCTTGAAAATTTTCTTTAAAATTTATTTTCACGAAAATACTGACATAAAGAATAATTTTAGCAAAACACGGCAGTAGTTAGAGCCTAATCTACGACACAATGATCGGGAATAACTGATTTTTGTTCTGGGGGGAGAAGGGTTTCAAATTTCAAATTTCAGTTTACGCTACTTAACTACTCGTTAGGACTCAGATTTTTAGATAAAAATTTAAGTTTAAGTCTAAGCTTTCGAAATCATTTAAAGAAATACAAAAAATAACGTTAAAAAATAGTTGTTTGTTACTCCAAAGTCTAAAGCACCCCCTATCGGCATTTTTTTAAATTGAACTTTAAAATTTTATTTCAAGAAAATACTGGCATAAAGAAATTTCTTTGCAAAAACCGCAAACGAATCGACCAATTTTTCCATTTTTTATAATCATTTGAAATTTCGAACCCTAAACTTTAATGCCCCCTATCTCCTTGGGAATACGTCTGGGACCCTTAGTCTCCTATTTAATATTATTTGTCTTTAAGTGTACTATAACCCCTTAAAGTTCTGCCCATCTTTTATGAATCACCCTGTATATTTAAAGACAGTATAATTTCAAATCAAATGCATATTTTTATTTTTTCCCTGTGATTTAAATTAAAATGTATAGGGCTGCTCTTTTTTTTAACTCTTGTAATACAAGTGAAGCATATACTAATCTATCAAACTATGAAGATTGTTAGCAGACATCTAGAAAAATTTTCTACAAAAGTTAACTTTAAAATATTAGTGCTAGGCACAAAGCTCGTGACTAGGCAACTGTTCGACATTAAAAGTTATGAAATGTACCAAAAAATTATTAATGAAATGTGTATATCTAATTTTGTGCTCACAATTTATTAATAAGTTTTGAATTAATTCGACGATTTCAATGTAATTAGTATTTGATTAATATCTGTATTGAGATTTTATGCATGTTGATATCTATCTAACTTGCGCTGATAATATTTTAATACATTTTTTTTATAAAATTGATAAATTTATATTATTATTTGATTTTAATCATTTTTTCACAGATAATGTTTTTAATTTCACTTTTAGACATAGATACATTTTAATTTAGTAGTACTTTTAGAATATGTAACTATATTTATCTTCCGGTTGTTAAAACAAATTATATAGTACAGAATCCAGGGTAAAATTTACGGACATCCTGCATTATTTATACAAATAAAATAAACTTTTTTTGAAGAAGGGATTAATAAACTTTAATATTTACTTTTTCAATCATTTATGAAGGTGTGGAATTCAATAAAAGCATCATATTTCATAAGATACGAACATTGGAAGCAACTCCAAAATAAATAAAACTACTTATAACTTGAAAATTACTTTCCAGTGATTTAACATCTGATGAAGTGGACTATTATCATCTATGGACGAGAAAACTTTGACAGGGATAGGAAGGTAACAGATGGCCTCATAACGGTTCAATTCACAGAAAAGATTCGAGACATCCATATTTTCTACTTCTGTTATATCTCCAATAATATTTCATTTGTATTTATAGTTCCTATTGAAATACTCTCATTCCGTACACGTTCAAGTGTTATGAACTATGCAAGCATGTTTTAATATAAAAAACTTTAAATGGTTATTAGTGCTTAACGTGGGCGATTTATATTTAAGAATATAGACATTTAGGTTCAGGCTATTTTAAAATATATTTTAAAATTAAATTAAAATATCATACGGTATAAAATATAACAATTATTAAATAAAGATATTTATATGTACAATATAGCTTAACTTTAACTTTTAAAAGTAATTATAAAATCATAACAAATTCCCACAACTGCTGTTTTATTTAATATTATATAAAAATTAATAGTGTAGTGCATTAGATATCAAACGGAAAGAATGTGAATTTAACTTAGAATTTTACTTTACAAATTTCAAATTTCAGAACTATAAGAATAATAATTACAAAACTTTATTCTTTTCAGCTATAAATAACGGGGGAAAAAGGTTATAAAAATAATGACATTCCCATGCCAATTTGAAAAACAAATTTAGAAATCAATTTATAACTTCTTTTCATTATACGAAGAATTATGTTAAATCTAGCTTAAAATGATTTTCTTTAGCATTTTGATCTCTTAAAAAATTTACACTTAAATTTTACAGAATTAATAATATATATTATACATTTTTAAAGCCGAAAATTATGATAACTAGAATGTAAAACTATAAAACTTTAGTTTGTATCTTTGGAAAAATAAGTATATATGTTTCTTACATACTTTTTAAAACATTCCATGCTTGAAGTTTGGATATCTAAAATTTATAACGATTCAAGAATTGTGAACACTCACTTAAACTCTAACTTTTTGAATCCATTACTTACACGCACATACGAAAAAAAAAGTAAAATCACATTTTTCATCTTTTTACAGAAATAGTCAATAGGAAAATTTCCTATTTTCAACAGCTAAATAATCACTAGAAAATAGAACATAATAGACCTTTGAGCTTGCAGTCACCTATTTTAAACGTCAACAGCGTCTGACATTTTAATTTATCAATAAACATCTTACATTTCTTTCAGTTTATTGTGAATCCGATGTATATCATGGCGTTCGATATGTTTGTGATTTTAGTAAATTATGATTTAAAAAGAAAAATTAACTTTTGTTTTTGATAATTTATTAATGTTTGGGATATGTAGGTTTAACATTTTATGCAATATTTGTTATATTAAATACATATTTCTGAGATTTTTAATGTACGTCGCATTAGAGTAAAATTATATCATATTTGTTGGCAAAATATTAGGCGCACACACAGGCTGATCTAACAACATTAAATACTCCATGTCGGACATTAGATGCATATATGCATCGCCGAAAAGTGATAACAGCACTTTGTTTTGACTCCATTAAAAAAGAAAAGTAAAATTGGTCGTATTCAGGTAATATCATAGAAGGCGGCAGCCTTCAAGTGACGCAGCTTTAAACCTACCATCGTCAAAACCTACCATCGTCATAAGGGTAGATGCGGAACTTCATATATACAGCTAACTCAACATCAAAGAAAATCGGAAAAGCCGCCTTCTAATAACTCAGCAAATATTGGTCAGAATGGTCCAATTTTTTTAATATAGTCTTATATTCCCAGTCTAATCCTATCCTATAATTTTTACATTTCTACGTGCCGTATATTTTTAGATCTCGATAACCATTTTAAAACTGAAATTGATGGTGTTTGTTCCTGATAATGAGATCTAGAAAACGGGCTGGGAGATTTTATTAAAACTTATATATAATATGAATCTCTTTAAGATAGAGGTAATAAGACTTGCCTTGTTTCTAGGAAAACTCTTGTTTGTTATATATTGGTCTTGAAAAATCGACTATATTAGCTCGCGGATTACATGTTATTCTATGGGTTAGCAGACGAAGACACTGCAAAAAGGCAAAAGTAGTAGTTATGGTGACAGTTAAAACACCTGCATCGAAGCAATAAATGTTTTTTAAACTACAAAAACATCTTATCATGTGCTTTAAAACATTCAATAAATATATACTAAATCAAATTTCTATTTATTTTGCCTTTATTTTTCGTAAGAAGAAAATATTACGTTTCTTACATCGCATATTTCTGCATTTTGTGGAAAAAATATTTTGAATCCTTTTTTAAAATAGGAAAATATTTTTTAATTATACAAATTCAATATAAGTTCGACTTACATATTTTTCTTTAAAGTTTTCAAACAAAAATTATTTTAAATTATTTGCTCTTAGAAAGGTATGTATTCATACGCGTGGTGGCGCTACTTGTCTGGTTTTGTTTTGAATCCGAACCCGAACGCGGCAAGTTACACGGAGCCTTTTTCATTCAGGCAGTAATATTCTTACATAATGTCCATTAAATTGATATAGAAAATGCACGAATTAAAAAATATAAACCAGACAAGATAGAATCATTAAGTAATTTTCAGGTTTTAATAATCCACATGTTTCTTGTTACGCCAATTGAATCTCGCAATGTCAATATACAACGAATAAGTTCTGCAATAAAGTTAACCGGAGAATCTTGCAATGGATTATTAATTAATACAGAATGTGTAACTTTGCAATAAAGTTATTTGCTTGTATTTTTGAAGACTTATGGATTACAGTGTGGAGGCAGGATATATTCAAAATTTTACGAGAATGCCAGTTAAAAATCTGGACTGCATTTTGTTTTGTTTTGTTTTGTTGTCAGTAATTTTGGGTGAAATGCAGTTTACTCTCCTTCGCCAAGGAACTTTTTATGTGTCTTGTTTGATAAACAAAAAATATATAGAGGTAAAATTGTTTATTTTTTTAATTTTTTCGCTGCTTGAGCAAAGAATAGGTTTGCATTAATCCTAATTAATAAACGGAAACTTACTGGCTTGCTTAAAGTATTGTTTTTAAATACAGGGTACAAAATACATGAATTTTCTTAAATCCCAGATTATTTTATTAAAATTTGTCATTTCATGAAAATAAAATTATTGCATATCTTTTATCTTTGAGTTTAAGTGTTACAACACTTTTCAATGTTTGCATTTTAACATGTTTTGCAGATAATACATTTTGTGAATTTCACAGAGTTGACTGTATTATACTCTATTATAAGCATTCATTATGATTTCTAGTACATTATTACATTTAAATTACTCTTTTTAAAAATGTAAACAAAAGATGAGCACATTATATTTGTGCAATGTCTGGTCCCAAGTTACACACACTTGAGGGACTTTACAATTTCTATATATTGCTTGTTTTAAACTTAAGTGAAATGTTGGCTAAAACATTTTCAGTTTCATAAATTATTTCAATTTGAAATATTTTAGTAATCGCTACTACTGTTATTCCGTCGACCAATTTCGCCAAATTATACATAATCACATATTTTTTTATTTTAAATAATGAAAAAACAAATAATTAGTAAAATATTAATAAAAAGTCGAAATAAAAATCAATGACATTTTAAATATACAAATTGTATTTAATGTCATTGAATGTGACATTCACAATCATCCATTATTGGAATTTAATCTTATAGTTTGGCGATAATTTTTTGGTCGACGGGATAACCTAGTAGTACCTAGTAATCTATAAAGCTAACAAGTAACATTTATACAACATTTCATTAACTCGATTCCTCTTAAGTAAATTTGAATAAGCGACGGCAAAAATCTATTGCAAGATTCTCTGGTTAACTTTATTGCAGACTTTATTCATTGTATATTAAGACATTGCAAGATTGAATTGGCATAACAAAAAACATCCATGTGGATTATTAAAACCATGAAAATTACGTAATGATTCTATCATGTCTGTTCGATGTTTTTCAATTTGTGCATTTTCTTTATCAATTCTATTCTAAATAAATAAATTCTACCTGAATGAAAAATGCTAATAACGCGTTCTGATTCAAATCAAAACTAGACAAGTGGCACCTTCTTAATATGGAATATAATATAGAATGTATGAAAACTTATGAATTAGAGGCAGAATATATTCAAAATTTTATGAGAATGCCAGGTAAAAATCCTGTATTGTACTTTTTTTTGGTTTGTTGTCAAAAACTTTTTTCTCATGTCTATGAATAAATTACTCCTTGCACCAACATAAGATTTTGTTGTCAGTGGCACAGCCAAGGGGGTGGTTTTGTGAACTACATCCATGAATCGCTAAAAAAAAGAAAAGCAAATTGCATAAAAAATGGGAATAACCTCCACAAATTGTTTAAAATGCGAATTACGTCCATGAATCATGTAAAAAAGCGAGAATTATATTCATAAATTGTATGAAAAATGCAAATTACGTCTATGAATCGTGTAGTAAAACATAAATTATGTTCATAAATCGCTCAAAAAACACGAATTTTGGCGGCAAAAAGCTGAAACGGAAATTACCTCTATAAAACGCATGAAAATAGCGACTTGCATTCATGAATTGCATAAAAAATGTGAATTACGTTCATGAATCACTCAAAAAATGCAAATTACGTCTATGAATTGCATAAAAACGTGAACTACGTTCATAAATCACTCAAAAAATGCAAATCACTTCCATGAATTGTGCAAAAAAAACACGAATAACGTTCATAAATTGCAAAAAATGTGAATTACGTCCAAGAATTGGTAAAAAAAGCGAATTCATAAATACTATAAAAAAACAAATAATGTCAATAAATCGATCAAAAAACTCAAATTTCGTCAATAAAAAGTTCAAAAGATGCAAATTATGTCTATGAATCGCATAAGTATAGCAAATTACGTCCATAAATCATGTAAAATGTAAATTACATTCATTAATCGCCTAAAAATCGCGAATTATGTCCATGAATCGCTCAAAAAAGCGAATTGCATAAAAAACATGAATTGGGTCCACAAATCGCTCAAAACATGAATTACGTCCATGAATTGTTTAAAAAAGTGAGAATTACGTTCAGAAATTGTATGAAAAACACAAATTATGTCTATGAATCGTGTAGTAAAATGGGAATTATGTTCATAAATTGCTTAAATAACACGAATTTTGGCAGCAGAAAGCTGAAACGCAAATTACGTTCATAAATCACTCAAAAAATGCAAATCACTTCCATGAATCGTGCAAAAAAATACTAATAACATTCATAAATTACAAAAAATGCGAATTAGGTCCAGCAATTGGTAAAAAAAGCGAATTACATTCATAAATCCTATAAAAACACAAATAACGTCAATAAATAGATCAAAAAATGCAAATTTCGTCATCAGAAAGCTCAAAAAATGAAAATTATGTCTACAAATCGCATAAATATAGCAAATTATATCCATAAATCATGTAAAATGTAAATTACATTCATTAATCGCATAAAAATCGCGAATTATGTCCATGAATCGCATAAAAAACGCGAATTGGGTCCACAAATCGCTCAAAACGTGAATTACGTCCATGAATTGTTTAAAAAAGTGAGAATTACGTTCAGAAATTGTATGAAAAACACAAATTATGCCTATGAATTATGTAGTAAAATGGGAATTATGTTCATAAATCTCTCAAAAAACACGAATTTTGGCAGCAAAAAGCTGAAACGCAAATTACGTCTATAAATCGCATAAAAATAGCAAATAGTGTTTTGCATTCATGAATTGCATAAAAACGCGAATTACATTCATGAATCGCTCAAAAAACACAAATTATGTTCATGAAACGCATAAAAACGTGAATTACATTCATAAATCACTCAAAAAATGCGAATCACTTCCATGAATCGTGCAAAAAAACACTAAGAACGTTCATAAATTACAAAAAATGCGAATTACGTCCAAGAATTTGTAAAAAAAAAGCAAATTACATCCATAAATCCTATAATAACACAAATAACGTCAATAAATCGATCAAAAAATGCAAATTTCATCGATAGAAAGCTCAAAAGATTCAAATTATGTCTATGAATCGCATAAGTTTAGCAAATTACGTCCATAAATCATGTAAAATGTAAATTACATTCATTAATCGCATAAAAATCACGAATTATGTCCATGAATCGTGCAAAAAAAGCGAATTGCATAAAAAACATGAATTGGGTCCACAAATTGCTCAAAACATGAATTACGTCCATGAATTGTTTAAAAAAGTGAGAATTACGTTCAGAAATTGTATGAAAAACACAAATTATGCCTATGAATCGTGTTGTAAAACGGGAATTATGTTCATAAATCGCTCAAAAAATACGAATTTTGGCAGCAGAAAGCTAAAATGCAAATTACGTCTATAAATCGCATAAAAATAGGGAATAGCGTTTTGCATTTATGATTTGCATAAAAAACGCAAATTACATTCATGAATCACTCAAAAAATGCAAATTACGTCCATGAATTGCATAAAAATGTGAATTATGTTCATAAATCACTAAAAAAATGCGAATCACTTCCATGAATCATGTAAAAAAACACGAATAACATTCATAAATTGCAAAAAATGCGAATTACGTCCAAGAGTTGTGTAAAAAAAGCGAATTACATTCATAAATCCTATAAAAACACAAATAACGTCAATAAATTGATCAAAAAACACAAATTTCGTCGACAGAAAGCTGAAAAAAACGTAAATTATGTCTATGAATTGCATAAAAATAGCAAATTACGTCCATAAATCATGTAAAATGTAAATTACATTCATTAATCGCATAAAAATTGCGAATTATGTCCATAAATTGCTCAAAAATGCAAATTACATTCATAAATCGCATAAAAAACACGAATGATGGCCATGAATTGCACAAAAAATGCGAATTACACCCAGCATTAAATTAATTTGCAGAAAGTTTTTGGTTTTATACAAGTCTGCCAACAAGAACCTACAAGTTATCCTGAAACCCATTCTAAACCAAAAAAAAATTAATGGAAAGATAAATTTGTCCAAGAAAGACAAAATAATTTCCATTGACATACATTGACCAGAATCGAAAAATTCCTATTGAAATCTATCCTATACACTCCAAAACCAGAAAGAAAAAAATCCCTCCAAGAGTAACTCAATCTATCTGCTGCAAAATAAAATACATTGAAATGCAACTGAACAAGAACCTGAAAATTACATTTGAAATCAAACCGAAACCAGATTCAACCACCCCCCCCCAAAAAAAAAAAAAAAAATCCAACCAAATCTCGATTCGGGAAAGAAAACTTAATTTCCATAGATACGTGTGGTCACAAATCTGGAAATTCCAATTAGTCTATGGGTTAGCAAACCTTAATTCAATCTGAAAAAAAAAAAAAAAAATTCTGACAAGCAGAGTTGTATAATATAGACCCACGCCATGTGCAGAAAATTTTATGAAGAAACAATTTTTATTTATTTATTTCGACAAAGAATTGCGTAAAAAAAGTGTATCTCAACAAAGAATCGTGTAAAAAAACCCCAACATTTCGACAAAATACCACGCGAAAAACGTTAATTTCATCCAAAGACCGCAATAAAAACATTATTTCAATCCATGAATCGCATAAAAAATACGAATTCCATGCATGAATCGCATAAAAAATGTGAATTACATGCATGAATCGCATAAAAAATGTGAACTACATCCATGAATCGCTAAAAAAAAAGCAAATTGCATAAAAAATGGGAATTATGTCCACAAATTGCTTAAAATGTGAATTACGTCCATGAATCATGTAAAAAAGCGAGAATTATATTCATAAATTGTATGAAAAACGCAAATTACGTCTATGAATCGTGTAGTAAAACATGAATTATGTTTATAAATCGCTCAAAAAACACGAATTTTGGTGGCAGAAATCTGAAACTGAAATTACCTCTATAAAACGCATAAAAATACCGAATTGCGTTCATGAATTGCATAAAAAATGTGATTACGTTCATGAATCGCTCAGAAAACGCAAATTACATCCTTGAATTGCATAAAAACGTGAATTATGTTCATAAATCACTCAAAAAATGCGAATCACTTCCATGAATTGTGCAAAAAAAAACACGAATAACGTTCATAAATTGCAAAAAATGTGAATTACGTCCAAGAATTGGTAAAAAAAGCGAATTACATTCATAAATCCTATAAAAACACAAATAACGTCAATAAATCGATCAAAAAACACAAATTTCATTGATAGAAAGCTCAAAAGATGCAAATTATGTCTATGAATAGCATAAGTATAGAAAATTACGTCCATAAATCATGTAAAATGTATATTACATTCATTAATCGCATAAAAATCTCGAATTATGTCCATGAATCGCTCAAAAAAAGCGAATTGCATAAAAAACATAAATTGGGTCCACAAATTGCTCAAAACGTGAATTACGTCCATGAATTGTTTAAAAAATTGAGAATTATGTTCAGAAATTGTATGAAAAACAAAAATTATGTCTCTGAATCGTGTAGTAAATCGGGAATTATGTTCATAAATCACTCAAAAAACACTAATTTTGGCAGCAGAAAGCTGAAATGCAAATTACGTTCATAAATCACTCATAAAATGCGAATCACTTCCATGAATCATGCAAAAAAATACTAATAACATTCATAAATTACAAAAAATGCGAATTAAGTCCAACAATTGGTAAAAAAAGCGAATTACATTTATAAATCCTATAAAAACACAAATAACGTCAATAAATCGATCAAAAACACAAATTTCGTCGACAGAAAGCTCAAAAAATGCAAATTATGTCTACGAATTGCATAAATATAGCAAATTACATCCATGAATCATGTAAAATGTAAATTACATTCATTAATCGCATAAAAATCGCGAATTATGTCCATGAATCGCATAAAAAACGCGAATTGGGTCCACAAATCATCAAAACGTGAATTACGTCCATGAATTGTTTAAAAAAGTGAGAATTATGTTCAGAAATTGTATGAGAAACACAAATTATGTCTATGAATCGTGTAGTAAAACGGGAATTATGTTCATAAATCGCTCAAAAAACACGAATTTTGGCAGCAGAAAGCTGAAACGCAAATTACGTCTATAAATCGCATAAATATAGCGAATAGTGTTTTGCATTCATGAATTGCATAAAAAACGCGAATTACATATCGCTCAAAAAACACAAATTACGTCCATGAAATGCATAAAAACATGAATTACATTCATAAATCACTCAAAAAATGTGAATCACTTCCATGAATCGTGCAAAAAAACACTAATAACGTTCATAAATTACAAAAAATGCAAATTACGTCCAAGAGTTGTGTAAAAAAAGCGAATTACATTCATAAATCCTATAAAAACACAAATAACGTCAATAAATTGATCAAAAAACACAAATTTCGTCGACAGAAAGCTGAAAAAAATTTAAATTATGTCTGTGAATTGCATAAAAATAGCAAATTACGTCCATAAATCATGTAAAATGTAAATTACATTCATTAATCGCATAAAAATTGCAAATTATGTCCATAAATTGCTCAAAAATGCAAATTACATTCATAAATCTCAAAAAACACGAATGATGACCATGAATTGTGCAAAAAATGCGAATTACACCCAACATTAAATTAATTTGCAGAAAGTTTTTGGTTTTATACAAGTCTGCCAACAAGAACCTACAAGTTATCCTGAAACCCATTCTAAACCAACAAAAATTTAATGGAAAGATAAATTTGTCCAAGAAAGACAAAATAGTTTCCATTGACATACATTGACCAGAATCGAAAAATTCCTATTGAAATCTATCCTATACAATCCAAAACCAGAAAGAAAAAAATCTCTCCAAGAGTAACTCAATCTATCTGCTGTAAAATAAAATACATTGAAATGCAACTGAACAAGAACCTGAAAATTACATTTGAAGTCAAACCGAAACCAGATTCAACCCCCCCCCCCCCCAAAAAAAAACAAAAAAAAAACTATCCAACCATATCTCTATTCGGGAAAGAAAACTTAATTTCCATAGATATGCGTGATCAGAAATCTGGAAATTCCAATTAGTCTATCTTAAACCTAATCTGAACCTGAAAAAGGAAATTCCATATAACCGGACCCCAGTATCTATACAGGACAAAATATTTTCCATTAAAGCGCAACCTCACCAGAACTTGAAAATTCCATTTGAATTGAACCTGATTGAAACCTGAAAAAAATTTCCATCGAACCTTAACCTAATCCGAAAAAGAGAAAATTATTTCTGCCGATACACACTGACAAGAGTCTGAAAGTTAACATGAAACCTAATCCAAACCCGAAAAGGAAAAAACAATGGAAACACAAGTCTGTCCAAGAAAGACCAAATAATTTCTGTCCACATACACTGACAAGTATTTCAATTGAAATCTATCCTAAACTCAGTTCAAACACTACCCCCCCCCCCCCCCAAAAAAAAAAAAAAAAAAAAAAATTCCAATTGTAACCCAATTTATCTGCGACTAAATAATATACTTGAAATGCAACTCAACAAGAACCTGAAAATTCCATTTGAAGTCAATCCGAAACCAGATTCAATCCCCCCCCCCCCCCAAAAAAAATATATATTTAATCAAATCAAGATTTTAGAAAAAAAAGAACAATTTATGTCGATATGTATTGACCAGATCATGGAAATTCCAATAGAAGTCTTTCTCAAACCCGATCCGAATAACCTGAAACCCAATCCAATCCCCCCCCCCCAAAAAAAAAGTAAAATAAAAAAATTAGGAAATAAAAATCTGTTCAAGAAAGACAAAATAATTTCCGTCCCCATCCACTGACCAGAATTGAAAACTAGTATTTGAAATGCAACTCGGCAAGAACCTGAAAATTCCAATTCAAGTCAAACTGAATCGAGATTCAACCCCCCCCCCCCCAAAAAAAAAGCAATTATCTAACATAATCAAGATTTTTAGAAAAAAAAATTATATAAATACGTACAGACTAGAGCATGGAAATTTTAATAAAATCTTAAACCCGATACAATCTCCCCCCCCCCCTTACATAACTAACAAGAAGCCTTGATGACCCCACAAAACATAACTAACAAGAACGAAGAGTCATGCATACTGCATCGATTATGATGCATTTTCTGACTCATTCTGAATATTGTAAATTTATTGTCATTCATGTACAATAATTTTACCATTCTGTGCAAAAAAACAAAGCATAATTAACTAGAGTAAAAAATTTTCCATTAAACATGTTTATATACTTTCCATTTTATTCTGAATGCTTTAAACCTATCAGTTTCATCTTTGTACAGTAATCTTCCCATCCAAATCTCTCCCCCCCCCCCTGTTTATATATGTTTTGTGCAAACAGCAAAACATAAATAAACTAACAAGAATGAAAAGTTACACATACAGTATAGATTATGAAACACTTTCCAACACATTTTCATTATTGTAAGCCTATCATTTTAATCCATTTGCACTAATTTTACCACTCTATATAAAGAACAAATCATAATTAACAAGAAAGAAAAACCTGTGTGCAACATAGATTATGAAACATTTTCCAGCATATTCTGAATATTGTAACGGATATAGTTTTAATCAATCTGCAATATTACCAACCTATACAAAGGTTGAAACATAATTAACAAGAATCATGCACGCAGCATAGATTATGAAATACTTTCCAGCACATTCTGAATATTGTATTCCTGATCATTTTAATCCATCTGCAGTATATGTATCATCATGTGTAAAGAAAAACATAGTTAACTAGAATGAGAAATGATACATACAGCATAGATTATGAAATCCTTTCTTAGAAATACAGTGCTGAATGTACATTACTTTCTTATCTTATACTAACGTACTTTACTACAGAGTTGTTTTTAACGAAATCAAGTAGCACAGCATATATTAATAATAAAATATGAAATATCTTTTTTTAAGTGGGTGGGGGAGGGGTAATTAAAGGTGATCAGAAATCATGAATATGAATTCTTTGCATTAGTCTTTAATTTTTTGTTTTTATCTTTTTATTATTAACCTAAAAAAAGCACTGATATCAGTACAAAAAACCCTGAACGGGTTAAAAGCTTGTGACGCAGCACTTTATCTTATATATCTAAGAATTTTAAATTTGGGACTTAAAACTAATGATATCAAAATTTATGTGACGCTATGCTATTAATTAATATATATGTTACAGGACAAACCCGATTTTAGGCCAAACTAGATTGGCCTAGGCCAGACTAGTCTATCCTAACTCCCATCGGATAAACAAGTTTTTCCTAGGCCAAACTAGTCTATCCTAACGCCCATCGGATAAACTAGTTTTTCCTAGGCCAAACTAGTCTATGTTAACGCCCATCGGATAAACTAGTTTTTCTTAGGCCAAACTAGTCTATCCTAAAGCCCATCGGATAGACTAGATTTTCCTAGGCCAAACTAGTTTGGCCGAATGGGCATTAGGATAAACTAGTTTAGCCTGCTATTCACTGATTTAAACTAGTTTATCCTAGGCCGATCTAGATTGTCCTAGGCCAGTTGAATTTGGCGCGTTTTTATTGATCCCAAAGACCACTTCGGTGCCAATCTTCTGGTTTAGCCTAGTCCAATCTAGTTTATCCTAGGACAATCTAGTTTATCCTAGGCCAATTCAGTTTGACGTGCTGTAATTAATGCCAATCATTGTTTGGCACGCTCACAAAGAAAAGAATTATTTCAAACTCAAATTTAATTTCTCAAAAATTAATCAAGTTTAAGCTCAAATTCAAAATATTTCAAACGAATCCGCTCAGCTCAAACACATGTATTGAAATAAGCGAAGTTCATTTAAAATTCATTCTTTTATTTATTTTACTTTCTTCTGTCTTTACAATAAGTGTTTGATTCGTGAATATTTTTTAATTCCGGTTTTTGACGCATTTACACGTTTTAGTGGTCCAAGATTCCAAAAAACATGTTCTTCAAATAGTGAGTCTAAGTGAGTGTAAGTAGTCACATACAGGAGCTGTAACTGAAGAACTAATGCACGAAATTTGATGCGGTATCCTTTTTCTTAAATATTTAATATCATGTTTTATTATGTTTCTAAACATTCAAGCGTCCTTTTAATCTACCCTCCCCCAATCCTACATTTTAGGTGTAATGCTTTATTTAGGCTTTTTCTTATTTTTAAAAAGGGTCGGATATTTAGTTTTTTAATATGAAAAATTTCGAGTGAAGTGATGTGTGGAAAAACAATGTCTGTTACGATTCAAAAATCTTTTCATAAAACCAAAAGTTTTTATCCGATTGAAAAAGTAATCCGTACTTCCTTTATATTTAACCTCTGAACCCCCCCCCCCCCCCAAATTAATCAGGTAAACGCCTTATCAGAAGGAACCTACATAAAAAATTTGAAACAAATTGGTAAATTTTCCGTGAAAAACCTACTTACATAAGTTAAGGGGATTACCCTCCATTCTTTCTTTCTTTATACATAACAATGAACACCCACAACTAATCATTGAGGTGCCTAATCAAAATGATCTTATACCTAAAATTTTAATAAAATCTGATACTTTTGCATGAAAAACTGACTTATCTAAATTAAGAAGGGGAGGGGTGCAGATTAGCCTTTTGTTCCTCTCCCCTTATTCTTATCCAATGAAATCCTGAAACTAATCAGGGAAGTTCGTTATCAGGATAAATCTATGTCCAAAATTGAAGCAAATTGGATATTTCTAACAGGAATTATTGCATTACGTACATACATACGTACGTACATACATATGTACATAGTTACATACACACTAACAGAATATGCGAGCACATTAGCTGTCAGGCTTTAATAGTCTGTAGGATAAAATCGCATCAAATTG
The DNA here is from genome assembly GCA_964019185.1 of Maratus speculifer. Classification (NCBI taxonomy): domain Eukaryota; kingdom Metazoa; phylum Arthropoda; class Arachnida; order Araneae; family Salticidae; genus Maratus; species Maratus speculifer. The sequence goes on from OZ025297.1 coordinate 330,796,788, forward strand.
CATCGGCCTAGGATAAATTAGATCAAAACTAGAAAGTTGGCGCCGTGGCGTTCTTTAGATTCAATATAATCAAGCCAAATTGAATTGGCCTAGGACAATCTAGATCGGCCTAGGATAAACTAGTTCAAACCAATGAATAGCAGGCTAAACTAGTTTATCCTAATTACCGTTCGGCCAAACTAGTTTGGCCTAGGAAAATCTAGTCTATCCGATGGGCGTTCGGATAGACTAGTTTGGCCTAGGAAAAACTAGTCTATCCGATGGGCGTTCGGATAGACTAGTTTGGCCTAGGAAAAACTAGTTTATCCGATGGACGTTAGGATAGACTAGTTTGGCCTAGGAAAAACTAGTTTATCCGATGGGCGTTAGGATAGACTAGTCTGGCCTAGGTCAATCTAGTTTGGCCTAAAATCGGGTTTGGCCTGTAACATATACATATATTAAAATTTATTCATTAAGGTTTTATCAATTACATCTTTCATAAATTCAAAATATGAATCTTAAAAGATATGATATCAAAATTTAAGTGACGCCTTGACGAGGCTTTAAACAATGTTTTAAAATTCCATTTATTTATTTATTGTCTAAATACATTTTCATATCTAAACAATACTTTTCATTTTCCAATACACTGTTAAATACATCACTTTCACTGAATATATATACTGCACTGAAATATATTTATTTGAATAAATAGATTTATCTTTTGGGCTACGCTATCCAAAATCAAAAATAACGTTTGAATAAATATTTTTTGCGTCATTGTATCCAAAGTAAGTTAAATAGATGCAAATAGATACAATGACGCAAAAAATATGTATTCAAATGTTATTTTTGATTTTGGATAGCGTAGCCCAAAAGATAAATCTATTTATTCAAATAAATATATTTCAGTGCATTATATATATTCAGTGAAAGTGATGTATTTAACAGTGTATTGGAAAATGAAAAGTATTGTTTAGATATGAAAATGTATTTAGACAATAAATAAATAAATGGAATTTTAAAACATTGTTTAAAGCCTCGTCAAGGCGTCACTTAAATTTTGATATCATATCTTTTAAGATTCATATTTTGAATTTATGAAAGATGTAATTGATAAAATCTTAATGAATAAATTTTAATATATGTATATATTAATTAATAGCATAGCGTCACATAAATTTTGATATCATTAGTTTTAAGTCCCAAATTTAAAATTCTTAGATATATAAGATAAAGTGCTGCGTCACAAGCTTTTAACCCGTTCAGGGTTTTTTGTACTGATGACTATACGAAGACTTTTTGCCGAGGAGTACGGGATCTATGTCCCACATCCCCGGACGCTAATGATGAAAGGATGATGATGATAAGGTGGGTTTCCTTACGCAGCAGTGAAAAAAATGAAAGAGGAGGGGAAAGCTAAATATTTAGTTCTTAAAGTAAACAAACAAAAAAAAAATAATAATAATAATAAAAACTGACTAAATTTATAAAAGTTTCTGGGAAAGGCGAGGGATTAAAAATTGTGTTAGTTAAATAATAGTTAAACTAAAATGCCATAGCCTAGTATAACCCAAAATAGCCGGAGTTTCCCCATTTTCGCGATTTATGAAGTATGGCTAATTATTTAACAAAAGTGGTGTAAATATAAAAACCTTCATGTAAAATTGTTGGTGACAATCGTGATACTGATAATTTTATAAAAAGATTTCGAGTCTGAACCAACTTTTGGTGCTACAGTAACTTCAACGACATAGTGGTGAAATTTCGTTCCATAATTTTAAGCTACGGTTCAATCGGAGCTCCATTTGCTGAGATGAGAATTCATCATCTTATATTTGCATCTTTTGCAACAACGCACAAATTTTTTTAACGGAGTATGTTCTCCTTATCTAGACATACTAGCTAATTTTCTTGGAGAATGAATTATACAAGATTATTCAAAATAACGTGACCAAAATGAAAAATCAAGGCAGGCATACAAAAATAAATAAATAAAAAAATAAAATAAAATAAAATAAAATAAAAATAAATAAATAAAATAAAATAAAATAAAATAAAATAAAATCACATAAGAGCATGAAGTCGCAAACGTCTTCCGAGGCATCTGGAGGAGGTTACAAATTGCGTGTAAAAATAAAGAAAAATCCTTTTACATCAATTCATTTTTAATGTATTTCCACGCATGTTTCAGATTTACGACAATGCTAGTACAGAACTGGATCAAAGATTTTGCCAGACTGCTGGAGACACGCATTATATCGAAGTTGCACGGATTGGCTCACCTTTTCAAGAACAAAAGACGCATCTCGAACATATCCTGTGACCTCAACAATTCTTCCTTCAAAGTATTCTTGCAATGAAACAGTTGTTTCACAACTAGCCATGTTTCCCGAGGTATCGGCAGCTCATATGAAGACATCTCAAATTGCTGAGCTTGTGTTTTCATGAAAACATACTTTAGAAAAACCACAGTTGGTCTTTACAACTCCAAGTTCCTATACGTTTTTTTATTCTCTTTTATGTGTCACTTACTCTTTTATTTTATCCACGATGTTTTAAAATACTACTACAGTATTTGATAAAAAGAATGATGCCCAGTTAAACTGATGGCATAGAGCTCACAGGCTATGCAGTCTAATTGTATATTACAGCCTTATATAATAATGCCCTTCAAAAAAAAAAACGTTTCTTTCGTTATACTTATCACTGAAGCCCCAAAACTAATCAGGGATACGTCTTATTATATAATAAACCTGTATCAAAATTCGAAGCAAGTCAAATAATTCTGCATAAAAATCCATTTATGTAATTTAAAAACGTTTTTCCCCGTTCCCTCCTTTATAATTAATCATTAAACCTCCAAAATTGTTCAGAAATTCAACTTATCAGAAAAAACCTACATCCAAAATTTAAAACAAATCGGATAACTCTGCATAAAACTCTATTTAACTAACTTAAGAGGGAATTAATCGCCCGTACCCCCCCCTTTATAATTAACAAAAGAATAGCACAACAAACGAGCGAAGCTTCTTACTACTATGAACCTGTATACAAAAATTGAAACAAATCGGTTAATTCTGTGTGAAAAACCATTTACATAAATTATGAGGGGTACTTCCCCCTAGCCTCCCTTTATACTTATCCAGTGAATTCCAAAAACAAATCAGGCAAGTCCCATTTCAGAATAAACCTTTATACAAAATTTGAAGCAAATAGATAAATTTTGAGTGAAAAACCTAAATTAAGACGGAGGGATTACCCTCCCTCCCATTCCCCCTCTTTAAACTTATCCAATGAACACCCAATACTAATCATGAAGGCACCTCATTAGAATGATCCTACATCTAAGATTTGTACGAAATCTACTAATTCTGCAGGAATAACCCATTTATATAAATTAAGGGGAGGGGCAATAGCCCCCGTTCCCCTTCTTATAGTTATCGAATGAACTCTCAAAGCTAATCAGGGAAGCGTCTTATTATAATAAGCCTAAATCCGAAATTTTATGTAAATCGGATATTTTTATCATGAGTTATCGCGTTACGTACGTACGAACGTACGTACGTACATACATACACGTACATACATACATACAGAACGGGCGAGCACATAAGTTCTCAGGCTTTGATAGTCTGTGAGCTGAAAACCCATATTTTGTATGAAAACCAATATTCCGGGTTGAGACAATTAATTCATATTGTCGTACTTCATATTGTTAAAACTTGTCGGAAACGTTTCAGTAAATCGGTATTTGCAGAAGATATAAGAAACTTTGATTTCATGACTGCATTTTACTTTTTCAATTTCAAAAAAGTGTTTGTTTTTGTGATTTGTAGATATAAAAAAACACTTTTTGGGATCCCGTATGATTCGAAAGAAGTTTTTGTATATTTTAATTTGTCATTATTGTATGTTACTAGTTTAAGAACTTTTCTTTAATAGTGTGCACAGTGATAATTAGCCGTATATGTGATCTGAGCTGTTTTGTATTAGTACTATAAAATACTGTTTGATAATCATGTTCTTCATTTAATAAATGTATCACTTAAAAAGTGTTTAAGCATTTAAGTATTTTTAAACATAAGGATCGCGAAATGGAACTGAAATTGGTGTAATAGTCAACCATTTGAAAAGAAAGATGAATGAGCATGCTCTTATAAAAGGAGTAGATTGGTGGGAATGCATGCGATATCGTCATATCCCGTCAGTCGAATGTGTGATAACGTGGGAGCACGTTAAACGGCATCGTCCGCATCATGGATACCTCCATGCGGTGTCAACGCGCGGTCGTACACTTTTAAACAGTAGAAAATATGTGAGCTTTTCATAGCTATCATCAAATACAAAATACAGTTGGCAAAAAAAGTATTTGTACACCCTAAATTTTTTTTATTTTTAACTAAATAAAAACAGATATTTTGTCAAAAATAGTTTTAATACAGTCTGTTTACCGTGTGTTTTAAATTACACAACAGAAAATTTTGATAAAGATGTAAAATAATTTTCTAATAGGAAAAGTTTAAAAATTTCTTGCAAAAAAAGTATTTGTACATTTCTCCATCCTGATATGTACTGTGTTTTATTGTGTTTATGGTTCAAAGGACTACTTTTACAGAAGCTGTTAATAATTTTTAAGTTCATATTATATTTGTCTGACATTTAATTTAATTTGTTCTTGAAGTAATTGAGTATAGAACATAATACTAGAGAGGCACCTCTAGATATATGAAATCCTATGATTGAGCATAATAAAAATTTAAATTCGCAACAACAATTTGTAAAAGCTATTAAATTACCATTTACAATATTGGATGTATAGTGAGAAACTATGAATAAATTAAAAGAATCGAAATTCAATGAAAACCAGGACTTCTTAGCAAACTAACAATGAGGGAAAAAGGGAGTGTTGTTAAAAAAGCTTTAAAAAATCCTGTGCGTTCGGTTCAAAAATTTGCTGGAGACCTTGCGACATCTTCTCGCATCAGAGTAATACCTCAAACAATAAAAAATATTCTTCTGAATGCAGATTTAAAAGGAAGAACCTCAAGGGAAAATCCATTCATCTGCGAAACAAATAGGCGAAAACGCATAGTATTCGCTTTCGCATACAGAAGTAAATCATTGGATTTTTGGAAAACAGTAATTTTTTCTGATGAGGAAAAATTCGGAATTTTCTTACTATCAAGCATTCGAAAAAATTGGCATAAAAATAAAACTGTTCTAGATCCAAAACGTATACTTCAAACTATCAAGCATGTTGGGGGGAATATTATACTTTTGGGGTGTATAGCTTCTAATGGAGCAGGACATTTAAAATTTTTTGACAATGGAAGGACAGGTTTAACATACATTGATGTGTCGCGCCATAATTTATTAAACTGTGCCAAGAAATTATGCATAGAGGAAGCTTTTCACTTTCTGCAGGATAATGACCAAAGCATACTGCTGTGATCACCAGCACATGCTTACAACAATACTCGAAGACAACTGGTAACTCCTCTAAAATCTCTAGACTTGAATCCAGTAGAAAATTTGCAGATGTTATTGGATGCAAAAATCCGAAAAAAAAAAATATGTATTAGTAAAAAACAGTTTTAAAGAAGCTCTTATTGTGTCATGGAATAACATTAACCAGACCACTACAAAAAAGTTGGTGGAATCTATGTCACACCATCTAGAAGTAGTCATAAACGCTAAATGAATTCACACAAAATATTAATTTGTATCATTTTACTAAATTTTCATTAATTATATTACATTAATATAGTGTACAAATACTTTTTTTGCATTATATTTTTGTATACTTGTTTATTATAATATAAAAAATCGATTCGTTTAATTTTGTTTCTGCTTCTATAATATTATAATGCATTAAATTAATGTATTACAGTATTTTTTGCTTAAATCTTTTGTTTAATTTCATTATAATTTAAAAAAATGAAGTGTACAAATACTTTTTTTGCCAACTGTATATATGGCACGGAATGTATGTCATGCAGATTAGTATTCCGATTATGTAGGGATTTTCGCAGTGGGAGAAGCAGTGTTGACAACAGGTCACACAGAGCTCTGCGCCCTCTATAGAGCATGCATCTTTCGCTTCAAATGGCAGAGTTATTACAGCTATGCTACTTTCATTTGAGTTATCCGTATAACGTGTCTCAGGGTATATATGCATGAAATTCGAGTTTTGTACTGTGGCATATATATACACTTTTATTATTTTTTTAAATATGCATTTTTATATGGAAGTACAAGCTCTCTGTAAAAGAAAATTGAATTTGTTAAATACTGAAGGTTTTAAGTAAGGTGCTCCCATTTCCATTGACTGAAAAAACTTTCAGTTTTGACATCAGTCGTAAACTATATATTTGAGAGAAAAGTCCTATTTTTAAAATGAAACATAATCATAGTTTCTAAAAAGAACTGTTTTCATAAAATACATAGGTTTACACAATCCTTCTTATTATGATAAGCATGTGTAGATTAATTAGCAAGGGAAATTATAAGTGAATTTTTAACACTGTATGGTGGAAAAAACTAATGCAAATATAGTACATTATTGTACTAAATTATTATCTTTAGGTTATTTCATACATTTTATATCATAAAAAAAATTCCATAATTATTTTTAGAAAAAATGCAACTCAAGTTAAATAATAAGATAGTCGTTTTCCTGAGAACTTTTTATTTGACAAAATTATTATTAAAAAAAAAAAAAAAAGAGAAAAAACAGTTAAAAAGAAGAAAAGTAGTAAAAAACTATCATTTTCCTCCTAAAATACATTTTCTACTGTCTTTAGTATACAGTATATCGATATCTAATTGGCATTTTTTAAAATACTACGTACTGGATAAAAAACTCCATAAATTTTGATTTTCAGAACATGAATTTAAAAATGTATCATAAATTACCAAAATTTAACAATCTTTTTGGTTTTAAAAAATATATTACAAAAATGAGTTCTTTTTTATTGCCTTCAATAGAGTTTTTGTACAACTAATTTGAAGTTTTTTTTAAAATTTAGCATACCATTCGTAGATAATCAATAAAATTTTATCTTTAAAACATTTATTACAAAACATATTACTTATTCAGGAATAAGTTTAAAACTGGTGTTATACAATTGAAGATATAAAAAAACTTCTTTAAACACCATAAATAAATTAAATTGCACAAGGCCTTTCGAAAAACTTAGTCTTCCTTCATCAGGCGCAAAAAGACGAGTATCTTCTATGAAGGTAGGGGCCCGACTCATGACCGACATGCCGACATGTGTTGTTTATTAATTTTCCTTGGAAATTAAGCCTTGATGGCGAATAAAATATTTAGGTTTAAAAACCACTAGCTCTTTTTGGGAATCTGCACCTAGAATATGTATATATATATATAAATATCTGAAGTTCAGTAAAAGAAACTAATTATAGAATATCGCATATACACTATTTATCGTTCATCTACAGTAATACTCAATCAGAATTTCGTTACATTACAGTTTAGTACGTAAAAAATCATTTCAATGATTTTTTTCATACTTACACGATTTCAATCACATCGAAATTTATGTATATCTCTGATGTGCATTGCAAGATATTTGCTGTAGAATATGGTGTGCATAACAGTCACCATTCATATATAAGAGCACACTAAATAAATCGTTCCCATTACTTTTTAGGGAATGTAACTAATGTAACTAATGTAACTAATAAACTTTTAAATGTAACTACTTTTTTCTGTATTGTTTCATAGGTAGATGATGTTTCATAGTAGATGTCTATAGATGTTTTACAGTTAAAGAAAAGAAATATCCTGTTCTTTTTCATTTATTTATGAAAATGGATGTAGGGAAACATTAAACTGGGTAATGCGTTTCCCAGCAGTGATAAATTTTGGCATACTATTTTTTGTTTGGTAAATCTGTAGATCATATACAGGATTGCACAAAAATCAGTATTTTTTTTTACTATTGATGATAATGTCTGAGATTGTGTTTTAAATGTCTTAAGCATTTCACAAATTGCTTCTTTAAACATCATTTTTGACTTCATTAATCTATGAAGTTCTACTATAAACAAATTGAATGTGTTTGAAAGTGTTTAATAAAGTATGCTTAACACATGCTTTTGTGTTATTGTTTAATATACCACATTAGATACGAATAATGCAATCATGAAATATTATTGTTTTCTCAGTTTTGATCTTTAGATTATTTCGGACATTTCATAACAATAAAAAAGGTCCTTAATTTTCTTTAAAAAAAACCCACATAAGTTGAACTAAAGGATAGTTACATTCCAAAAAATAGATTATTTGTTTTAAAAAATTAATAAAAAGTAAAAAACAGATACATGGTAAAAAAAAAAGATTTTCTGTAGCTTATTTTTTATTGTCTTTGATATAGTTTTCACGCACCTAATTTATATTTCATTTTAATATATTCAAATATTTACACACGCACACACACACAAAAATAGTAACCTATGTTTATCAATTATTAAATTATTTAAAAATATTTATTTAACAAATGTAAAACTAATATCGTACTTCCAACTCTACTTAGTATTTCTGTATATTATATTTGCATTCTACATTCTTTAATGTTTCTTTGTGTGAATTGTTATTCATTGTATTTCAGTTTATTTATGCAACAATTAGAATTTTCTTTCTTTGGTTCTTTTCTAAAAAATAGAAGCATGTAACTTAATGGAAACGTATTTTAAAATTAAAAACTTTTCTTAAAAGTAAAAAAATAAAGTGATGCAAAAAAAAAAAAAAAAAAAAAAAAAAAAAAAATTCAGTAGCAAAATTCATTGTTCTTTAAAGTATAAATTTTCAAATAATATTTTTTCTTTAAACTTAAGAATTAAATATTAGTAGAATTGATATTACAATCGATTAACTTCTTGAAATAATTTATTATTTGGTTCTGCTTTCAAAAACCACTCAAGCATTTTTAAAAAAGCGTACATAGCTTAATTAGGAAAATAAATATTAACACATGTTTAAAACTTTATATGAAAAAGAATAATGGAAAAATGTTAGATTATTTTACACTTTTACGGCTTTTTATTTTTTATACTTAATTAAAAGAAAGGATTTTTCAACTAATAGAAAAGAAATATTGTAAAAACTAAAAATAAATACATAAATAAATAAATAAATAAGATTAAAAAAGAGGCCTGTTATAAGCTCTTCTTCTTACAGGAAAAGATTTTTAACCGACAAATTTGTTTAAGAATAAAAAGCACATAAAAAACAATTTTTCCTAAAATTAACGTTTTTAACAGATAATCTAGAAAATATAAGCAACTTGCTGAAAAGGAATTGTTTATGAACTGTAATATATAGTAATTAAAAGGGCAGCTTTGCTCTATGTGTATTTCTGTCTAATATATGGCTGGGGAAATATACCGTGAGTACAGGTTTAAGAATTTGTATAAAGAAAACCCTAATGTATCGGAGATTCAGATTTTTCATTTTTTTTCGTAGGAATATTAAATAAAAATTAATCAAAACAATATGCCCTGTAATGTTTTTTTTTTTATAAAATTGGTAAGCCTACTCGTGTATAGGCAGCGCATAGATAAGAAGAACAAAATGCATTTTTTGGCTATTTATATTAATGCTCATCGAACTAAACCGTCCAAAATACCGAAAAATGGAAGACATATTTTCAAAATATGTACATTTATGTTTTAAACACTGTATAATATTCGAAAAAGTATTATCGTTAAACTTCAAAAAAGGGTAATTTTTGTGGTAGACTTTTTCCCATTTCGGCCACGCTCCCTTAAGTCTTGATTTATGAAAGTCACAAAATATTTGTATCGATACAATTAAAGCTTAGACTTTTTTTATACAGTACAATCGATTTTATAAAGTTGGAATTTTTTACCTTTTGACAGCAATTTTTTTAGCTTTTCCCGAAGACGATATCTTTTCTACATAAAAAGTGACTAAATGTTGGTATTTCAGCACAATCATTTTTAGAGACCCTCAACAGATCGCAGTTACACCACCTATAAAAACTTTGAAATTTTGGATAGGCAGAATTAGTTTTTAAAAAAATGTGCCAAATGTTTTCTGAAAGAAGTAAAACGTTTTTGAGGCTTCTGATGCTTTGCTGAACTGCAGGAATATCGAAAGTGGGGTAGATTTGCAGTTTTTAGCTTGATATTCATCATGATTTGGGATTATGTACGCGATGGAAAAAAAATCTGAAAAAGTAAAAAATTTGAATTATAAATAAAGCTGCTTTGAGAAGTTATAATTTTAAAATGATAAAATTTTCGCTACATGATTTAAAGCTAGACGTGCTCAAATTATCTGCCATGTTACATTATCCTTCCTGATAGACCGGAATGTGATAGCACACACAATTGCCTCATCGAGTTCACGGATAAAAATATAGGATGAGTTAAAACTCGATTCGAATAATAAAACGCAATCGGTCTGTCAAGTCATATCTTGCGGGAAAATGCCTAAAAATCCTATTTTAGCGATTAACTCTAGCGTTTACTATTATATTTTCCTGCTTCCAATCCACCATTTCATACTTTTCAGTGAAGGAAAACATATTATTAAACTACGAGTTAACCGCTACAATGGGGGCGGGGGGGGGGGGGGGGTCAAGCACACAGAAGAGACATAGAACCAATAAGAGTTCAAATTTCATTTATTATATGAAACTAATTTTTATCTAAATGTTTATATATATTTTAAGTCATGCTTTGGATAAAATTGTGAAAGCACCACACAGGTTAAAAGTGTCTGTCCTTTTTTTGTCTCGCCTAAAAAATCGTACTTTTCAGATAAAAATTCCATTATCTCAAAAAAGTACTCGAATGATTTTTATAATTGTTTTTTTCGGAGTTAGAAAATAAATGTAAGACCATATATGGTAGATAGTTTTTCAAAACTTAAATTAGTTTCAGAAAAAAAAATCTGGAAAATGGAAGATTTCTGAAAAATTAACATAGTCCTAAAATAAAAGATTTCAATCGCATTAAAAAATATCTGACATAAATCATCAGCATATTCCAGTGAATATGACTTTCTAATTTTATCAAAATCGGTCGGGTAGTTTCCGAGGACATATCTTAAAGCTGGCATATTTTTCTTAGGATAGCACCAAGTATCATCTTCCCTTAAATGTTTTAAACGAAAGTATGCTGATCCTTTTTAGATTTTTAAAAGAATATTTTATCTTTATGAATATACATAATGCTCTCACACAAATTTATAAAAATGTAGTACGGGGCACACATAATCATTTGAATGATCATACACTCTTTCGTGATTTTTGTGATGCATGGTGATAACAAACATAGTTTTTAACTATTTGGAGAAAATACTTGTTGTTCTCGGTAGATCTCGTGAGAGTTGGGAAATATAAAGTATATCTGAATCTTTTTATTGGTTGAATTCCGCAACTTATTTAATTTTATTCCTTTCACGATTGGTCAAAATTTAATATCCGAAAACTGAATACTTCTGTTGCCACGATGATAAAAAGAGTAATTAAAACTTTAAAAATAATAGTGATTTGAAAGAAATATGATAGAGATTTCAAACAAATCTCATTAAAAAGTGCATTTTTTCTCTACACAACGGTGTAAAAAATTAACATGTGCGATGTTAAGAAGTTGAAAAATTTGCAGTTCCGAAAGTTGAAAAACTGAAATTTCATTTAAAATTTGTTTGTGATGAGTCCCGGAGCATTATTGTTTAATCTATGTCCTACGTAATAAGAGGCGTTCAGAAGTCAGTCTGATTAATACCATCAAATAAAAATGCACATTTTAAACAGTTAAAGTTATCTATCTTTAATCTTCTGTTTTTTTTTTATTTTATCATTGGTCTAGGAATATTAATGTTTAATGCATGGTGTACGTAATATATTACTCGTTATAATCATCCTAAAAATGATGTTTATTATTATTATTAATTTAAATATGGAATTTATTTATAAGGCTTTAAAATTTGAGTCACTGAAAATATTTTCCAAATAATCGTTGTAATTTGTTAAAATTTTAAAAAATTTTTAGCGATTTTTTGACAAAAATCGCATTTTTTAAATCACAAAATTTGCATTTTTGCACCCCTCTGGCAAAATCCTTATTTTATTCAATTTGTTTTCAACCCCTAATGGCGTTTGTAAATAAATCATTTTTCAATCATTCATATTTTTCAATCATTCAGAATCATTCATATTTTTAACATCCCCGAGAATCAAGAACAACTTGTCAAATCTTCGCGATATATCCGATAAATTTTCTGAAATCTGAAATGTGACCTTTAGCATATAAAGTATTTAAAATTCAAACGTTTACGTAAAAGAAAAAAAATGAAAAAAATAATAAAATAAAATTCTTCACCTTGAACAAAGTTCGCGTTCATTCAAGAATAAATTTTCATACTTCTTGTTCCATTTAAATTTGTGAACTAAAATCAGAAGAAAATGCTTTTCAATCGATTAACTTGTTGATTGTTCTTTTCTTTTCTGATCCGCTTTTAAAAATCATTGAAGTAATTTTGAGAAGACTGTAATTTAATTAGTAAGGAAAATGTTAACACATGGATAACATTTTATGCGAGGTAAAAAAACGTATATATTACGCTCCTTTAAAAAAAATACATTTATTATGTAGTTTTTTTGTATATAATATTTCATAAAGATTCAATCGATAAAAAATATTAAAGAAGGAAAACAAATAATGGGATGTAGAAAAAAAACAGTTTATTTTAAAGCAAAATCGTATTTTTTTTTTTTTTACTTTAAAATTGTTACTAAAAAAAACTTTTATTTTCTTCCAGTAATGAACTGAAGTAATAGTCATCCTGATTTTTTTTTAATATGCATATTTGCAAATATAAAGTATGTTTTTATACTTATTCTTCATAAAACAATTTCGTAAGTTCAATTGCAAGTTAATTTTGTTAAGATTTATTTTTGAAAATGTACATAATACATGCATAAATATGCGTAGAGATATATTATACTGCACGTGCATAAACGTGTACTTGAAGCATTAAAAAATATATGGAACTGTGAAGATTTATTAACATCGCACATATAAACATGTACTTGAGACACATAAAAGTGTTTAACTTTCTCTTAGACGGTTTCTATTTTAGAAATTATTCTTTGAAAAAGTAGAATTATAATGGTATTAAAGATTGCGTTAAAACAAAATTGATTTGAACTATAAATGTGGTCTGGATGTTTAAAAAACATCAATCAAAATGAAATTTAGTTGAAAGCCTTTTCTTATACTTTGCGTTTTATCATTCAAGTTAGGAGCCTCATATAAAATTCAGGGGCACGAAAGGGTTCAAAATTTATGATTTGAAAAAATATTATCGATATTATAAGTGATATATATAAATAAACAAGAATTTTTTTTTATCGTTGCTAAACGCTGGTTTAAATGCCGTTAGGATGCTTAAGATGATTTCAAATTAAAAAAAATTACTTTAACTTTCAGAACCGGTTATGAAACTGAAACTATCCTAATATAAAAAGAATATAACCAAAATCGAAATAGTAAAAGTTAGCCCGGTTGTGGATCGTCCTCAGCTATCCTATGCAAAAAATCCTGTCAAAATATTAAAATTTGAGCGAGATATTTGAAAAGGACCCCCCCCCCCCACACACCCATATACTTTAGAATATCATCCGGGTCTTTTTCTGTGAGTAGTGTGGGCTCTTAACGACAATTTTGCATCATTCGCATAGCCACCAAGATCCCTGTATCTTACGCCATACGATTTCTTTTTACTGAATTATGTCGAAGACATCGCTTATGAATCAGCCTTGTAGGAAACACTGAAAGAAATTGCACAATGCATCGGTGCTGCCTTAATGACCATTAATGATATACTATTCTCTGTAAAAAATTGTAAATTTACGGTACTTTACTGTAAATTATCCAGAAAATTTATGGAAAATGTTACTTTTTTTCACATAAACAGCCACCTCCCGTATTTTTGTGTTTTACGATAAAACCCATTAATATTATGGCAAACAACGTCCATTGATATAGGAATAAAATCCGTTTTTTTACGGACATTGTCTAGAATCTCTGCTACAATAAGATTACTGCAGCAGAGATTCCTGAATTTTTTACAGTGCTTGATTAAAGAATACATTTTTGCCATGGTAAGAAAAGCTCACGCATCGACAATTTTTAACTAAAAAAAATAAATTAAAAAGAATGTTTTTCTTTATTTTCCTATATCACAATCTGTTGCAAAATTATAAGACCACTCAGAATTTCACATTTTTTCAACAAAGAAAATATTAGTTTGAATTTAAAAATAATTGTAAGAAAATAAATAACTCTAGAATGTTTATTTATCTCAGAGATAAAAATTTTGAATAATTTTTAGTTTCATGTCAAACGATTGTGCACAAATCTGCTATTTCATAAATATAAGACCGCTCTCATATTATTAATAAAGCAGCAGATTTTCTTTTGAACAGATTTTAACTGTAATTTAAACACACTATGAAATTTAAAAAGAAGAGTTAAATGCAAAAAATCTTAATTATATCTGATTATTTGAATTTATTAGTAAAATGTCTCGTTGGAGTGAGCTGCCTGAAATTAAAATGAGAAGAGTGAGGTTCTACAAAGGAAAAGAAAAGTCTGAACGTAAAATAAGTAAAATTCTTAATCGTTCTAAACCTCATAATGTTTTAAGTAAAAAAGAATTTTATGGAACACATAACCGACCTGGTCGTAAAAAGAAGTTATCAGACAGTAAAAATAAGCGAATTGTCAAACTGGCAACGAAAAAATATCAGCCAACCCGCAAAATAACACAGCTGATAACTAAAAAAGTATCACATGCAACAGTGTGGCGAATTTTGGAATCTAATTCTGGTGTTATTTTCCGCAAATTAAACAGAAAACCACTACTATTAAAATGTCACAAAGAAGCTCGTCTTAAGTGGGCAAATAATGCCATGTTCTGCAACTTTGTGTGGAACACTATATCATTTTCAGATTAAACATAATTCAATCTTGATGGTTCAGACAGCAACAATTACTACTGGCATGATTTAAGGAAAATATTTCGTGAGTTTTTCAGTAGGCAGATAGGAGGCGATTTCTTTATGATGTGGGGTGCATTTTCATATGCAGGCAAATGCCATCTCCAAAGAGTTGAAACGAAAATAAACTTGGACCAACGGATGTTATCAACGGATGCTATTTTGAAGTCTGATACCCTTCTTACCACTTTTAGAAGCTGCAAAATGTAAGTTTCAACAAGATAATGCTCCTAGTCATTCATCAAACTCGCCCCACCAGTGGCCGAGAGGTTCGGACCTCTCAACTGGTAGACGGCAGGTGCTGGGTTCGAACCCAATCGCGGCTGTCGGCCTAACCGTTCGGAGTTTTCCGTGGTTTTCTTCGAACCTTGCGTAAATACGGGTTAGGTTCCCTTAGAAAGACCCCCACGGAAGGCACTCCCCCTGGTCCTATATCCCATTAGCGTAGATAATCGGACGACAAAAATCAACCAACCAACCAACCAACCATTCATCAAACTCAACAAATGAGTGACTTAACCATTTTCGGCACACTTTGCCTAATCCGGGATACCTAATTTTAATTCCAAACTTGCAAATGGCACCAATAATATTTTAATAAAATTTTGCTTTTACAATGAAAGCTTAAATTAGGAAATTTTTAATTTCTCGAAAAGTTGTTTCTAAATTTCGGTGACAGTCGAAAATTTCTTATTTTAGTAACAGATTTTGCCCGTGCCAGAAAGGGTTAAAAGAGAAAAGAGTGATGTTTTACCTTAACTAAGTCGAAGCCCTGACCTAAACTTTATAAAAGCTTGTGGAGATTTTTGCCTCGCCAGGTTTATGAAAATAACAAACTATATCATTTAACATATGGATAAGAAATTACCATTAGAGAGAAATGGGACAATATTCTCGAATCGTTTCTTAAAAAAAAATAACACTTTGCCAAATCGCGTGTTTAAAGTTACTCAGAGAAATGGTGGAAAAACATCTTACTAAAAATTTCAGAAAATTGCTTTTCCCACAGGTGGTCCTACATATTTTTTAACAATTCTTTTTGGCACTTTTTTGTTACATTGATGTTTTACTTTTTTCCGAATTAATTTCGTTTGTGTAAGTTGCTGCACTTTACTGAAAACTTGATGTGATAGCGTGGGGTAATCTTAATTTTGATTGAAATATTTCTTTAATTCCTAAATAGCTAAATATGTTATGGTCTTATAATATTGTAACAGATTGTATTATAATATGTGGAACACAGTGCTATCCAAAAATGTATAGACAATGGAATTTTTTATTTTAGATTCATAAAACAGGAATAAAAATTTCAAAACAATTTAAACTTTTAAATGAAATCAAGATAAAAATAATACCATAGAAAAATAACAGTATAGAATCATAGACTTTGTGAGAAAAAATAAAACTTACATTTTGCTGTTCCACATCATTTTCCAAATTTACTATTCCATTTATCTATCAAGAAGAGTACGAAAAAATCGATTAAATGTTACATCTACCTAACTTAAAAATGTATAAAAAACAATGTTTTCATTTATGTATTGATTGCTTGAGCATCATTCGAGAATCAAATTCACATATCAGCGATGTTAAGCAAAATTCCGATTTTTATTGCCATATGATTCCCTAAACATTTCTATACCTGTGTTGAAGGTAAGAACGGAAGGAAAACCTGAACCATAGCCCCAAGCTGTAAGTCTGATGGAATGTTTTCCAACGGATGGCCGAAACGCATTTGATAGTATATCATTTTGATAACATATTAAAATCATCTCTCTCCTTTTAACAACTGTCCATAAAAAATCACATTCAGCTAGCAAAAATTCATCTGAGATTGCAAATTTGTTCGAAATTATTTTCAGTGATGAAAATAAGTTTAATTTGGATGATCCCAACGATATTCATTAATATTAAAGAGACAATGTAGACCTCAAGTGGCAAAAAAATATTTACATTATTAATAATATTACTATAATGTAGGAAACTTTAAGAAAGTCGTATAGTTAGTGCAATAGGATATTTTCTAAAGATAGCACCGAACAAGCCGTAAGTATTGAGCTATGCTAACCGGCGCGGCGCGGCGATACCTGTGATGGCCTGTGATTGAAATTCACGTGGAGCGTTTGACTTTGCAGCACGAGAAGAATCAGTGCCCCACTATTTGTTTTTTTTTTCGTTCTAGTAGTGATTTGAAATGATGAACTTGAAAATATTTCAATGAATAACAGATGTAATTTTTTCCACTTTTTGTGTGAAAAAGTCCTGGCCAGGATTCGAGCTAGGGATGTATTGACTGAAGCCGCCAATGCTCTTCCAACTGAGCCATCCCGGACACGAACACTGGAGGTCTGTTTCATCCAATTAACCTCAACGATCACTTAATCTGGTCTGATACTCTGGATCAGCTTAACAGAATAAATCGAAGGTCAATATATGGAACTGTAGAAAATCGCTGCATACGAAATTACACTAGATTAATTTTTTAAACACGATTATACAATCGGTAAATTAATTATAACAGTTCTCCAGTGTTCGTGTCCGGGATGGCTCAGTTGGAAGAGCATTGGCGGCTTCAGCCAATACATACCTGGTTCGAATCCTGGCCCGGACTTTTTTCACCCAAAAAATGGAAAAAAATACATCTGTTATAATTAATTTACCGATTGTATAATAGGGTGGATCGATTGTCTATGGCGAAAAAAAAATTACCATTCATCAAAATCTACCTATGCGGAAAAGATGTTCTATTGTATGGAGATTACGGGAAAAATAATAAAAAAAATTAATTTTAAAATTTAATGCTGCCACAAAAGGGTTGAATTTTCGAAAAAATTTGAAAAAAGACCGAATTTTGGTTAGGTTATTTCTGTCAAAAACTAATTATTTTAATAATTTTTAAAATCCAACAATGCGGAAAAGATGTTATATCGTATGGAGGTTAAGTAAAAAACTAAAATAAGTAATAAATTCGAGATTTAATACTGCCAAAAAAAAAAAAAAAAAAAAAAAAAAAAAAAAAAAAAAAAAATGACAATTTGATAAAATATTGAAAAAATGGAAAAAGATCTAATTTTGGTTAGATTTATTTTTGACGCAAAATAATTATTTTTATATCAATCAAAACCTACCTTTGCGTAAGAAATATTATATTGCATGGATATCAAGTAAAAAAAAAAAAAAAAAAATAAACCAATTTCGAACTTTAATACTGCTGCAAGTGAATTATAGTTTCGAAAAACTGGCAGTTCCAGTTTTTTTAGTTACGATTTGTCTGCTTGTGTATTGTGCAGTTTAGTGTACCTTAGATATTACTGTACCATGGCGTTGTTAAAAAATATATATAAATAAAAATAAAGAGAGAGAGAGAGATGAATTACATCCTATTTGGGTCTGGCTTTGATATGCCAGTAAATATGCTCCCTATTACAAAAAGTTATAAAATTTATATATTGGTATTTAAAAAATAACCTAAGAAAGGAATCGGTCAACATCTATTTATTTCCTGCCAGTGAGGAGGAAATGCTAATAAGTTACAAGTTACCTGTAAAAGAGATTCAATCTCAATAATTTACCACAGCAGCATTTTAAGAAAAATTAAACTGTTTAACGACAAATATTGCGCTCTTCTTAATTCTTGTAAAACAAAATAAGATATTGAAAGCTACTACAGTCTTTTGGACCATTTCCGAAAATACTGCCTATATTTTCAGTTCAACAGATTTGAATATGAATATTGAGTGTAAACTAAACCGGTGTATTGAGAGCAAACTCACTTTTCTGCATCATCAGCTATCATTGAAAAGCCAAAATTCTGCCGAGCTGGATGTCACATCACCTGTAGTGACGAAGATTGGCATCAGCCAGAATATTGGACAATTTGGGCATTTCTGACCAAGCAGGTGCTGCCATCATGTCTGGTGCACTTCAAGATGTGGGCATTATCTCACAAAACTATGAATCGAATGCTATTGACAGAAAAAATTCAGCATGACAAAACAAACCAATCGTTTTAGTCATTCTCTTTAGTCATTTGTAAAAGATTATGATCATGGCCATTTTCTTTAAACTTTGATGGGTGTAAAGACAGACTACATCACTAGAAAACAACAGAAGAAAAATCATAATAGAAGCAAACTTGAGCTTGAAAAAAGAACTTGGTTCCGAATACATCGGCCACATATATGTAAATTCTGGGAGAGTACCAAACAATTTGAAAACACGACGTACATTTTTTTGTCATGTGTTAACAATAATATACATGTGAAAAAGTTGGTTGCGATCGGTTGTGACGGAATATTTGTTAACATAGATGTTAAAGGATGAGTTATTCGAAATATGGAACTGATCTTCAAGCGTCCATTACAATGGATTTTGTGCTAGTTACACACCAATGAGGTTCCACTATGTCATCTTTTTGCAGCGTGGATGGAACTACGGCTGGCACAAATGTTACACTGGTGAAATAGATAGATTATCCGCAGCATGTTAAAAGCTTTTTGTATTTTCATGTATGGCAATAGATGAATTCTAAAAGCGCATGAGTGAAATCAAACGGTCTGTAATCCTAATCATTTCATTAAATAATATCTATATTTTCCATTTTTTATCTTTTGCGACGGATTACATAGATTTAATTAAATAGGCAAATGGGTCGAACCTCCACTAACTGACGGATTTAGTAACGACATGATTTCAGAAGCAATAGGTAAATCCAGAAAACATTCCAGTGGCAATAACATCTATTATCAATAATATCTATTCACGCAACGTTCATTCTACAAAACTAATAATCAAAAGAGTCACGGAAGTATTTCTGCTGCGTATGGACCATACTTAAGACAAGGGTTTTATAAAAATCGAATTGAATTACAAATTCTCATGTCGATTTTCAATACCGAACATCATTATCGCCAACTGCAATGTTGACGATTTTTCTTGGTTTAATACTAATAAGAAACTAAAGTTTTTATCTTGTAATCAATTAAATATCCCCTCATTGCAATAAATGTTAAAAATTCTAAAATTCTTATTTTATTTTACCATAAAAAAAAAAATATTTTTTACCGTAAAAACGTTGAAATACATAAATTTGAGCGTCATTGCGGCAGATTTAAATTATGAAGTTAATTTTTAAAATTATTTTTCTCATACTCAGCATATAATATAAAATCTTTTACGCATAGGAAGGTTTTGGATAATTTTTTAAACTATTATTTTGAATCAAAAATCATCTAGCCAAAATTAGGTCTTTTTTCACTTTTTTCGAAATTCAACCTTATTGTGGCAGTAGTAAAATTTAAAATTAATTTTTTTAATTATTTTTCCCTTAATCTCCATCCAAGAGAACATCTTTTCCGCATAGGTAGGTTTTGACAATGTGAAAAAAAAAAAAAAAAAAAAAAAAAATCGATCCACCCTATTGTATAATCGTGTTTAAAAAATTAATGTAGTATTTCAATAATAGTCAAGATTTTTAATTTTTGCTGGCACTGTAATCAACATAATTTAAACTGTACTGTATTGATTATTTATTTTAGTTTCTAAATGGGTGAAAAATACACATTTGCGATCAGGCTAAAATCCTTCCTCACCATGTCCTTATCAGCTTTTATTCTGTGCAGGTTAATATGGAAAAATATTAATTGAATAAATTATTAGAATAATCAATCGAATGAATATTAATACGTATGCAGATATAGTTGAAGCCCAGTAAACCTAATCTGAATTCAGATAATAGTAAAAAAAAGTAAATGTCTATTTTGTTAAATTTCCTTACTCCCCCCTCCACATAGAGAGAATCACCCATATATTTGAACTGAAATGGAATTTAAGCTGCCCTCTATTTTATATAATCAATAAATCATAAGCATCTCGGCTGTTTATGAGCAGTAATGATTAGGCGAAATATTTAACAATTATTTTGTACATATATATCAAATTACACTTTTTAATTAATGTACTAATTGTAATTACTAAAAAGTACAAATTAGACAGTTAAAAATAGTAAAAATAGGTTTATTCAACTGTTTACATGTATCAACCGTGCCGGAGTCATTTTCAAAACAAAAAAAGACTTATTATTTGATCCATAATTATAGGTATGATTCTAACTTTTTACAAAATTCCTATTTCAAAATAATTTTTATTTTCTACTTAATAAATATTCTTAGTTTTATTCCAAAATAATTTTTTTTAAACTGACTCAACTGGAATCGAAACATGTAAATAATCGAATAAACCAGACTTTACTGTTTTTAAAGTTTAAGTTTACGTTTTTGGCAATTAAAATTAGTTAATTAATTTATACAAATAACTTTATTACACTTTCCACAAAAATTAATTTAACTGAAAGACATGTATAAAAACAGTTCATTTTTAAACGTTTTTCCTTTATATATATATTTTTTCCTCAGTTAAAATACTACAAATGTAAATAGTACCTTAAGGGGAAAAATGATTAACGACTGATCACAGGCAATTTTTTTCAGTGAAAGATTGATTGATTGCGGAAACTTTTCTACTGCTACTTCTCGGAAATGAATTGGGATCATAATGTATTTAACATTTTTATTTTGTTGCTGTCTTTCTACTTTAAAGGAAAAAAAAAAGGAATTTGCACCTACATCTGAAATAAAATTTACTTAAACGCTATTTTTTCCCTTTTTTAATAATCGATCGATTGTAAGTGTATTTAAGTTCTCCAATATTCTCCGATGAACATTCTTAATTATTTAAATTATTTAACAATCAATTAGTAATTAAAAAGTAACATTTGTTTGCAATAAATTTCATATATACTGGCCAAAATAAAACACTCTAGTGATTAATTAAAATCTTTAAAAAAACTATTTTTTAATTTTGAGCAAAAAGTATAATTTATTGTCATACACTTTCGATAAAGAAAAAAAATAAAACATGTGTTTTTTTTATAATTTACATGTATTTTTTTTTTCAATATTACATATTTCTGTAACTTTACAAAAACTAGATTTGTAGATTTACATCTTTTTCTAACCATGTCCAGACACAACTTAATAAATATACAGATTTCCATATCTTTCTTAATAACATCTGTAAAATTACTGTTTTTCTAAACAGTGTACTAAAAACGTTTTTATGCAAACATTTTATGTTTCTGATCTGAAATTTCAATGTACTCAATTAATTTTTGTCTCTGTTTTTTATTCAATCTGCCGAAACAAAACTAAAAAACTTTTCTAAAAGTTTTTAAAATCTCCGTTATTTATGGACGTTTGTAATTAGGTAAATTATTTAACAATTAATTCATGAGGAAATTTTTTATGTCTTATAATTAATTTTATAGATACTACACAAAATAAAAAAAAATCCCAGTCGGCTTGGCCTAGGCGGAGGTAGATTTCGAAGAGTGCTCATTTCAACAACAAAAAATAAAATATGATTAGAGATAAACCCAGTTTAACATTTTTTTGGCCGCTTTTAAAAAAATTTTAATTTTATTTTTCTGTAAGGACTGGTTTCATCAGAATCCTCTTAAGCGAAATTCGGTTCAAATGCCCATTTTGACAAAATATTTTGAAATGTATTCTGACTTTATTAAAAAAATCGATCATTATGGCACATTATATAGTTCTTAAATGAAGAAAAATGTCAATTGAATGCATTTGTGAGCAAAATTGAATTAAAAAATGAGTCATAAAAAAACCACTTTGTTTTTTGAATACATCCTCTATTCTTTAATCATGATTGCTTCGGGAAATTTTGTGCGAAGTGCCTACTTCGACAGCATTTTTAAAAATATATTCAGCCTTTATCAAAAAACTGACCAATACGGCACATTATACAGTTCCTAATTAAGAAAACCTGTAAATTGGATGCGTTTGAGAGCAACACTGAATTTAAAAATGAGTCAGAAAATACTCAGTTTGTTATGCTTCCTCAATTTTCAATCACGATCACTTCGGGAAATTCTGTTCGAAATGCCCTTTTTGTCAGACTTTTTAAAAATATATTCTGTTTTTATCAAACAATTGGCTAATACATCACATTATATAATTTCTAAATAAGAGGATCTGCCATTTGGATGTGTTTAAATTCATAAATTAATTTAAAAATGAGTCAGAATATAACCAGTTTGAAATTGAGGTTTCCTCTATAATTCCTATTTTTGTTTAATTTTTTTTTGCTATAGGAATTGGTCTTATGAAAAACTTGCTGCAATAAAAGTTGTAGATATTATTGAGAAGATATAACATAAATTTAATTAGATTTGATAGCTTAAGAATTGACCAAGTTATGCATTTGTTTCTTTTTCCTTCCCTCTTTTTCTTTTTGTTTTTTAAATTTTTTTTATTGGTGTCCGATTGCTGGTCCGATCAAAAATTGTAAATGCAAAAGTTGTAGATAATTTTAAGAACGTTTATAAAAAAATTTAGTTGAATTTGAGATCTTGAGAATTGACGAAGTTATGAATTTTTTTCTCCCAAAAAACCTGTTTTTTTCGCCCCTTGAGCCAATTTTTAACTTTATCAAAAATCTGTCATGAATACACTTTTGGCCCATTTTATTGAAGTAATATAAACTTTAAACTGATTCGATATCTATTTTAATTAAGAAGTTATCGCGTTTTTCCGGTTTTCCGGCTTCTTTCCACCCTCTTTGTCCGATTTTCCCCATTAATGAACTCGACCGAGATTTTATACCCCTTGATTTTATGTAATACTTTGGAGAAGATTGGAGCAGAATTATAGAAGTTATCGTGTCGAAAAGAAAGTGATATATATAGAGACAGAGACAGAGAGATAGATATTATAGATATATACATACATAAACTTTTTTACGAATGGTAGTTTCGGGGTCTAGAAGTTAAGATCGGTGTAGATCTGCAAAAATTTTTCAGAAATTCCAACGTAGGAGCGACCGCAGTAGGTAGTACTTCATACGAAATCTACCTAAAATCCTAGTTATTAAATTTTTTAGAAAAGGTTTCATTTTAATTTTTTAAATAAGCAAGTTTTACTGTCAAACAATTTCTAAAAATGTCTAATTAAATTTTATAAAAAAAAATACAAATATTTTCTTGATTTTTATATCTACGTATTTTTTTCTCATTGCAAAGTGCTGCAGATATAAATATAACTGAGAAAAATGATTGATGTAATTGTCAACGTAAGTTAATTTTTTCTAAACGTTTGATTGATTGCGCAAACTTTTTGCATTTCGGCTTCTTGACAATGGCTCAGAATTTGGATGCATTTAACTTTGTAATTTTTACCTTTCTAAATACGAAATTATTTTCACATATATTTAAATTAAAATGGCAACGATACATTTTTCTATTTAATCTAATCGATTGATGATAAGCATTTTAAAAGCATTTTTTATTTATAAAATTTAAATAGTTGGATAATTTTCTAATAATTTGTACACTTTATTGGCATAAAATATAAATATATTTTATTTACAAATTTAAAAATAAATAAAAATAAAAATATGCACATACATATGCACACCAACCCACCCATCCACACACACACACACACATATACAGGGTGTCCCTAAACAAATGGTATATACGCTAGGGGGGTGATAGAACACACCAAGACGAGTAATAGTAAATAGGAAACCAAGGGTCCCAAACGTTTTCCAAAGGAGATAGCCGCCATTAAAGTTTGGGGTCCAAAATTTCAAATACACATAAAAAACGGAAAAATTGGTCGATTGATTTGCGGTTTTCACTAAAATTATTCTTTATGTTGGTATTTTCTTGAAAATAAATTATAAAGATAAATTTCAAAAAATGCCGATAGAGGGCGCTTTAGACTTTGAAGTAATGAAAAACTATTTTTTGCCGTGATTTTTTGCATCTCATTAAATGGTTTCGTAAGCTTAGACTTAAACTTAAATTTTGAGCTCAAAATCTGAATAGTTGGAAGCGGTTAAGTAGCACAAACTTAACTGTGTTCAGAGGGTTTAAATTTCAAATGATTATAAAAAACGGAAAAATTGGTCGATTGATTTGCGGTTTTCACTAAAACTATTTTTTATGTCGGTGTTTTATTGAAAATGAATTATAAAGATAAATTTCAAAAAATGCCGATAGAGGGCGCTTTAAACTTTGGAGTAACGAATAACTAATTTTTACGTTATTTTTTGCATCTGATTAAATGTTTTCGTAAGCTTAGACTTAAACTTAAATTTTGAGCGCAAAATCTGGATAGTTGGGAGTGGTTAAGTAGCACAAACTGAACTGTGTTCAGAGGGTTCAAATTTCAAATGATAATAAAAAACGGAAAAATTGGTCGATTCGTTTGCGGTTTAAAATAAAACTATTCTATAAGTCAGTATCTTCTTGAAAATGAATTTTAAAGATAAATTTTAAAAAATTCCGTTATAGGGCATCTTAAACTTCAGAGTAACCAACAACAAATTTTAACCGTTATTTTTTGTATCTAATTAAATGCTTTCCAAAACTTGTTAAATATTTTCGAAATCTTAGATTTAAACTTAAATTTTGAACTCAAATTCTGAATCGTTGGGAGGAGTTAAGAAGCGCAAACTGAAGTGTGTTAAGGAGTTGAAATTTAACCCCCCTCCCCTCGAACACAGTTCACTTTTGCGCTACTTAAACACTCGCAACGACTCAGAATTTGATCTCAAAATTTAAATCTTAGCATTTAATGAGATTAAAAAAAAAATAACGGTTAAAAATAGTTGTACTCAACTCCAATGTCTAAGGCGCCCTCTATCGGCATTTTGCGAAATTTATCTTTAAAATTTATTTTAAAGAAAACACTGATTTAAAGAGTAGTTTTAGCAAAAACCGCAAATGAATCGACTATATATACCGTTTTTTATAGTTTTCCGTTTCGTTTGAAATTTAAACCCTCTGAACACAGTTCAGTTTGTGCTACTTAACCACTCCCAACTATTCAGATTTTGAGCTCAAAATTTAAGTTTAAATCTAAGCCTACGAAACCATTTAATGAGATGCAAAAAATAACGGCAAAAAACAGTATTAGGATGGATTTCGTTAATCTAAAGTCTAAAGCGCCCTCTATCGGTATTTTTTGAAATTTATCTTTATAATTCATTTTCTATAAAATACTGACATAAAGAATAATTTTAGTGAAAACCGCAAATCAATCGACCAAATTTTCCGTTAATTTAATCATTTGAAATTTAAACCCTCTGAACACAGTTAAGTTTGTGCTCCTTAACCGCTTCCAACTATTAAGATTTTGAGCTCAAAATTTAAGTTTAAGTCTAAGCTTACGAAACCATTTAATGAGATGCAAAAAATCACAGCAAAAAATAGTTTTTCATTACTTCAAAGTCTAAAGCGCCCTCTATCGGCATTTTTTTAAATTTACCTTTATAATTTATTTCCAAGGAAATACCAACATAAAGAATAATTTTAGTGAAAACCGCAAATCAATCGACCAATTTTTCCGTTTTTTATGTGTATTTGAAATTTTGGTCCCCAAACTTTAATGGCGGCTATCTCCTTTCGAAAACGTTTGGAATCCTTGGTTTCCTATTTACTATTACTCGTCTTGATGTGTTCTATCACCCCCTAGCGTATATACCATTTGTTTAGGGACACCCTGTATATATATATACAGGGTGATTCATAAAAGATGGACAGAACTTTAAGGGGTTATAGTACACTTAAAGACAAATAATATTAAATAGGAGACTAAGAGTCCCAGACGTATTCCGAAGGAGATAGGGGGCATTAAAGTTTAGGGTCCGAAATTTCAAATGATTATAAAAAATGGAAAAATTGGTCGATTCGTTTGCGGTTTTTGCAAAAAATTTTCTTTATGCCAGTATTTTCTTAAAATAAAATTTTAAAGTTCAATTTCAAAAAATGCCGATAGGGGGCGCTTTAGACTTTGGAGTAACAAACAACTATTTTTTTAACGTTATTTTTTGTATTTCTTTAAATGATTTCGAAAGCTTAGACTTAAACTTAAATTTTGATCTAAAAATCTGAGTCCTAACGAGTAGTTAAGTAGCGTAAACTGAAATTTGAAATTTGAAACCCTTCTCCCCCCAGAACAAAAATCAGTTATTCCCGATCTTTGTGTCGTAGATTAGGCTCTAACTACTGCCGCGTTTTGCTAAAATTATTCTTTATGTCAGTATTTTCTTAAAAATAAATTTTAAAGAAAATTTTCAAAAAATTCCGATAGAGAGCGCTTTAGACTTTGGAGTAACGAACAACTATTTTATACCGTTATTGTTTGTGTCTCATTAAATGCTTTCTAAAGCTTAGACTTAAATTTTCAGCCCAAAATGTGAATCGTTAGACGTGGTTAAGTTTCTGGGGAGAGGGGTTTGAAATTTCTACTCCTGAGCACAGTTCAGTTTACCATGTCCACACATTGTGTGCTGTAATACGAGGTAAAAAGACACAAATTAGGATTATGTTACCAAAGCATATTTATTAACATGTAATTACAATAAATGTTCAAAATTGTGACCACCAGAGGTTATGCACGCAGAACAACGGCGAAGAATGGGACGGCGAACATTCGCGAAAACATCAGGCTTTTCGAGCACTTCCCCTACAGCGGCGGAAAGTCTGGCGACCAGTTCCTCGGGGGATTCAATGGGTGTCTCATACATAAGAGCCTTCAATTGTCCCCAAAAAAAGAAGTCGAGGGGTGAAAGATCTGGCGAGCGAGCAGGCCAAGCAACAGGACCACCTCGACCAATCCATCTGTTCGGAAATGTGATGTCCAGATAGTTGCGGACGTCTCGTACGTAATGGGCTGGCGCTCCATCGTGCTGGAACCACATGACCCGCCGGATGCGTGGAGGAACAACGTTTAACAGGTCTGGCAGCACATGTTGCAGAAATGTGAGGTATGTTTTACTGTTGAGGCGTTCAGGAAGAAGGTACGGTCCGATTAGGTGGTCTCCGAGGATCCGAAATCGCTCTACGTACATTCGTTGTGCCTCTGCACCATTTCCATCTGCCGCTCCGTAAATTAAATGCATCTCAGCCTTTTCCTTATTCGTGAAGGGCACCATCTTCCGATTCGTTACTACAGCGACTTACACTTGACTCACCGTTCAGTGGTTTTTATGCCTGAATCGTGTCGAAATTTTGCATACGTATTCTTCTTCTTCCCTATTTGACATTTGCATACTTTCTGTCTCCTTCTTCACCCGGTGACTAGCGTCAGGAATGGAGCTTTAACGTTTGCATGAGCGACGTTTCCAACTGCGCTAGTGCCTTTATGAGTGAATTCCGACTATGCAGTCCTGGACGAAAGTTGTATTTTTGCCTCGTATCACAGCACAGAATCGTTGGGCATGGTTAAGTTGTGCAAACTGAACTATGTTCAGAAGTTGAAATTTGAACCCCCTCCCCTCGCTACTGAACCACGCTCAGCGATTCAGATTTTGAGCTGAAAATTTAAGTTTAAGTCTAAGCTTTAGAAAGCATTTAATGAGACACAAAAAATAACGGTATAAAATAGTTGTTCGTTACTCCAAAGTCTAAAGCGCCCTCTATCGGAATTTTTTGAAAATTTTCTTTAAAATTTATTTTCAAGAAAATACTCACATAAAGAATAATTTTAGCAAAACGCGGCAGTAGTTAGAGCCTAACCTACGACACAAAGATCGGGAATAACTGATTTTTGTTCTGGGGGGAGAAGGGTTTCAAATTTCAAATTTCAGTTTACGCTACTTAACTACTCGTTAGGACTCAGATTTTTAGATCAAAATTTAAGTTTAAGTCTAAGCTTTCGAAATCATTTAAAGAAATACAAAAAATAACGTTAAAAAATAGTTGTTTGTTACTCCAAAGTCTAAAGCGCGTCCTATCGGCATTTTTTGAAATTGAACTTTAAAATTTTATTTCAAGAAAATACTGGCATAAAGAAAATTTTTTGCAAAAACCGCAAACGAATATCGACCAATTTTTCCATTTTTTATAATCATTTGAAATTTCGGACCCTAAACTTTAATGCCCCCTATCTCCTTGGGAATACGTCTGGGACCCTTAGTCTCCTATTTAATATTATTTGTCTTTAAGTGTACTATAACCCCTTAAAGTTCTGCCCATCTTTTATGAATCACCCTGTATATACATATATGTATATATTGAACCGTTCATTTCTATAATTTTTTTACTTATAATTTTTGTATTGCACAGAACTGCAAACTTTTTGCGTTTTGGCTACTCGACAATAACTAAAAAAAATAAAAAAAAAAAAACCTTAGGGAAAAAAAAAAGATTAATGATGTCATTGTAAGTATTTTTTTTAAAGTTTGATTGGTTGTACAAACTTTTTGCATTATGGCTACTTGGCAATGATCTTGAATTTGAATATATTTGACTTTGTTCTTTTTACCTACCAAAATATAAAAGTATTTTCACCCGTATTTCAATTAAAATGGCAACGACACATTTTTTTATTTAATATGATCACTTGTACATAAGCATTTTAAAAACATTTCTTATCAATAAAATTTAAGTGATTGGCTAAGTTTTTTAACAATTTGAACAATTTTAACAATGTTTTATTGATATAAAAGACGAATATGTTTTACTTACAAACTCAAAAAATAGTTAAATTAATCAAAATAACACACACATGTACACACACACACACACACATATATATATATATACTATATATATATATATATATATATATATATATATATATATATATACTATATATATATACATATATATTAAACAGTTCTTTTTTTCAACTTTTTACTTAAATTTATTCTATTGCAAAGTACTACAAAAAAAAAAGTACCCGCAAGATTTAAAAAAGGGATTAATGATGTCGTCGTAAGTACTTTTTTTCTAAAAGTTTGATTGATTGTGGAAGTTTTTTGTGCACCTCCTGCTTCTCTACCACGATCTGGGATTTGAATATATTTAACCTCTTTACTTATGTGACTCTCTTTTTCTATTTTAAAAGAAAAGAAGTAGGATATTTAGATGTATATTTGAACTAAAAGGTCATTGCGATTTTATTTTATTCTATATGATCGTCATGTCATAAATAAGGAAAGCAATATTATGTAAAACATATTTGATTTATCGATATCTTAAAACCTTCATCCTTATTACAAAATTATCTCGTCAAAAATAATTGTTCTCATCCATTCTGAAAAGGCTGGTTAAAGAAGGATCTTTAAATTCCTGGCATTCTTTTGACTTTAAATAGAAATCAACGAAGTGTAAGAGAAACAAATTGCGATACGTTCCTGTTTGATGTTGACTGCAAAACTCCCATATGCTTGTAAAGGCTTCATTTAACGTTCTTGCGCATGATTGAGTTTAAAGAGTAAATAAAAATATTAGATTTTTCTGACAGATATCAACATATTCATCAAAGCTGAATTAATAAGTATTCTTCTTATATTTTTATTTAAAAGAGGAGATAAACCTGAACTTACCGGTTCCAGAATATGTATGCAAAACTTTTTTATATTTTTAAATGACAGCTCTAAATTAATACACTAAATCATAAAAAAATCATTTAAAAAATCATATTTATAAAAAAATAGCAATTATGCGTTCATATAAAATATGAGAAATGCATTAAAAATGATACTTTCGTACTGAACTCGCGCTAGGTATTAACAGACGAAAAAATTACCAAAAATCACTATTAGCAATCAAGCTTTTATATTTTGTTCAGTTTAGTGGTATAAGCGAACAATTCTGCTTCATGTCTTAATATTGTGCTTTATTTATATTTTATTCTTTTATTTATTGATTAATGGATGTTTTTTGTCCAGGAGTTAATTTCGTTGTAGAATATAAGATGGAGACAAATGCTGAGCTGTTTATAATAATTTAAATTTGAATGAATTTACCTTTAATGATCTTCTACACTTGATATCAACAAATTAAAGAAAAATGAGACATAAAAACTATATTACTGTTACACCAGAATTGAAAAATTTACATTTGTAGGTATGGAAATGTGTCATTTTAAAAATTTTCAGAACTTAGTTATAAATCAATACATTAAATTTTAGTTTAATATAAAAAAAATATATGGTTTTGTCACTTAATAGTTTTATATTCATTAAATTATGATTAAGAAATCTCAAGAAGGTAGTTTGAGTAATGCTTCATATTTTTCTTTTCTGTTACTTTGACTTGCAAAATAAATACATTAAAATTACGTAATTTTTAATAAATTTACTTGCTTGCACTTTCTACCAAGTGTAAAAAAAATAGAACAATGTTCATAATTGTTTCATAATGTAATGTAAAAAAAATAATAATTGTAATAAAATAAAATACGCTTGATTATCCAGATGAACTTTCAATGCTTAAGAAAGAATATTAAAAATACATTTTTCTTCTTTTTTTAATACTTACTGCTTATTTTATAATCCAGCTTTGCGATTGATCAAGGGTAATTTTATTTCATTCTACTGTGAACCAGTTTGTATTGCATTGTCTTTATAGATTTTCCTGTTTTGTTACTAGTATGATTGTCGTGAATAATACGAAAGTCCCTAATTATTTGAAACATTGTTTTGGGAGAAAATAACACAGATTTGTATACGTATGTTTTTACATTTATTCTTAAATTAAATCATAACAAATATAACTTATGTGAAATCTATAGACTTAAAGAAATTCGTTGTACTTTTATTTGAAAATGATTAAATTTTTCCTTCCTATAAGGAATTCAACATAGATCGAGTTTCGTGATTTTAGATTGAAGCAGTTTAGAGTTATTAAAGTGTTTGAACTCAGGTCAGTAAAGCATAGCTGCCAACGCTTCCGATTTTTAATAGAAATTTTTTTAAATTTAATAGAAATTTTTGATTTGTTTAATCGGCAGATTATGACGATTTAAAATGGTAAAATTTTCTATAAAATTTTCCGGGCAAACAAGCGGAAGATGTTGGCAGCTATGGTGAAGTCGATATTTGCAGATTTGGGTTGATTTAAGGGTCAATAAAAGTTGATTTGTCAGGATTAAGTGTTCTACAAATTTACTACAAATAAAATTTCCGTATTCGGATATTGCATAATAACAACATGAATGATCTTATCAGTTTATAAAAAAATGATAACTGGGATTTTTTAGTTCTATTCTTGATAATTAAATTAATAATGATTGTTGTAGTCTTTTTTTTAAGCGACGCAGTTTTCTTTTTTGTGGGGAAAGAATTTCTTTTATGGTAACATCAATTTACGTGAAAATATCATGGAAAGAATCTCTCGACAGATCTACAGTAGTATTTTTGAGAGATCCTATTACAATGCAAGCAAATAAATAAATAAATAAATAAATAAATCTTGAAACTTATTAAAAAGGCGAAGTTTCTGACATATGGTACTTACTGACATAGACATTAGCAATGTTTCTATTTTTTTTATTCATTTCTTATAGTTGTTATTAACAGAATGTCCCATTATAAAATAATGTCAGATCTAGTTGAAGTATTTCTCGGTCTTTTTCGACGGATTTTTTGTTTTGGCGAACTGCCATGTCGTAAATCGGTCTTTCCTTCTGTAGATAGTATGCTCTGATGCTTGTAAATTTGAGGTTTAACAACTTACAGAAACATTTTGTTTAAAAAGCTCAAGGCGCGAGGCTGTTTAACAGTTTTATGTCAAATATGTTCACCCAAAGAGTATTAATTTGTAGCGGAAATAATTTAAAGAATCCCTCTTTTCAAACCAGTATTAGAACTAAAAAAAATAAAGAGAGAATTCTAAATCATATTAATCTACAAGGGCTACCACTCCGCGTAACCAATGTGAGATAGATGCCTCTTCCATTTAAAACAGGTTAAAGTAAAATAAAACATTCGAAAATTGAGATCATGGCTCAGGTGTCAAATTAATTTTGCTGGCACAGTACTGATTTATTTGTGTATACTCCATTTTTAGATTGTTGTATTCCAAAAGAGACTCTATTAGTGACTTATTTGTGTATGCTATTTTTTTTAAATAAAAATTCCTTAATTTTTACCTTAATTTGCATAATTGTTATACGCTTAATAAGTTTTTTTGATTCGGGATCATTTATAAATCTTAAATTATTACTTTTATTAAGACTTATTTCATTGCCTGATTTAAAGTTGTAACATTCATGGATGTCAGATCGATGAATATACATTGGATGTATTAGTGTGAATGATAATACCCACATATATATTTATATATATATCGTCCACCCGAGAGATATGTGACACAACTTGAAAAAAATCATTTGCATTTTTTTTACAACTAATAGGTCTATCATAGTTGCTCCTTACTACACGAAAATCTTCAGAAGTAAAGCTATCAGGAAAATTGCTTTATTACACTATATGTCGTGAACACAGTAAAAGAGCAAATTATCATAAGGGACTAAAATTATTCAACCCTCAAAACTCTTTTTATGTTTTCATTCTGAAGAATTTTACCATTTTATGCACATTTTTGCTGCTGTCTAAGGAGCGAAGCGCTGTAATTTTATGTCACAGAAAAAAACATGCCGATCTTCTTTTGCCTCTCCTATAAATGATTTAATTTTGCCGAGATGTGTCGCTTTTATTGCGAGTGATCAAAGCGTCAAATGCAAATAAATAAATTTTGAAAACTTTGTAATTTAGTGTAAATTATTTATAATACCGATAATATGAATAAAAAATATATTTTTTTATATAAGTTACTTTCGTAAAAGAAATCTGGTAAAAGGCAGAAGTTTTTTATTTTATTGCTTTTCATCTTTGGCATATACGTCATACTTTGGCAGCGTAATGCACACATGATGCACATAAAATGTATTATACAGCTGACTTCTACAAATAGTTTAACAAAATAATTTAGCTCAAAAGGTCCAAAATTGTCCGAGAAGACACATTTTAAAATTCAATTAGGTTTTTTTTTTTCAAATTTTGTCAGGAAAATCGAACAATTTCTTGATAGAATCATTTCTTTTTTTTGAGACCTTTAATATTATTCCAAAAATGCATTTTCAGATGCTTAAATTTAAAAAAAAAAGGTTCAAAAGGCACCGAATCCCCTTAAAAAGCTGATTAGTAAAAGCAAAAATCAGAAATTTATAAGCAAGAAAAGCACTTTTTTTTCTCCTGAAATCTTTTTTAAACCTGGGAAATCTAATGGTGTTTCAGATTTTTGAAAATAAAAGAAAGCTTTTAAGAATAATAGGTACTCCGTAGGGACATATTATGTTTATGTAAATATCCTCACTAGATAATGAGCTTTCAACCTTCTCTTTCTTTCTCTTTCTTGTTTTGTTTCAATTATGTTAGTCTATAACAATAATAATGATAAAAAAATTCTGTATAGGGTAACATCCCCAGTAATTGGCAGGCATCAGTGATTGGCACATCCTACAAAAATGACCGAAAATAAGATTTATATCCAGTCTTTAAAAATGCAAGACCATATATCAGTTATATGCTCATTTACTTTACAGATTATAACTTTGATTTATGCTACTAGATGAAAATAGTGCCTAGGAAAGAGAAACAATTATGGCTTGTATAAAATTAGCCATTTTTGTTGCAAATGCTTCTTCTCTGGATTAAGAAAGGCTTGCATTTCAATTTATTGTTATATTATTTGTAGTATATTTTAAATTTTAATTGACAACAGTTTTATTTAGTTGAAAAGGGTTACTTTAATTGTGTAAAAGTCCAAGTGCCAATTATTGGTGATTACAGCAACTTTTTATAAATATATTTTTATAAAAATACTTTTTCAAATATTTTTGTTTTTAGTGGGCAAAATAGATGCGCAGATATGCACTCTTTGATTTAAAAATATTTGCAAGTAAATATTTTATTACTTGGTAATGAAAATAGAAGTAAGTTTAAAGACAAATCCTTAATGTGCCAATTACTGGGGATGTTACCCTATTTCTATGTCTTCAGACTTATTAACCGAAATACTGCAAGCATCAACTCAAAAATCGGAAATGCATTAGATTATTCCACTTATTATCGTAGCTATTTCTTTTTAATGTACGATCCGTTTAAATTTGTTGTAATATTATTCCGTAAAAAAAAAAAAAAAAAAAAAAAAAAAAAAAAAAAAAAAAAAAAATTGAAACCTTATTTTCATTTTTCCCCACTTTTTTTATAGCCAACATAGGCTAAATGAATCAAAATACTTAAACATGAAAGGGACACGCTATAAGTATTACTTTTATCTTTCTAGAGATGCTACTCATTTAGAAGAATTTTAATATTAATACTTTCATTTTTTTCACACAGTGTATTATTTTAGGCGAAATATTGCTAAAATTTATTCTTCGTGTATTTTAAAACCTTTTGAAGATCATTATTACCACATGTCCGACTTACTCCGTTCTTTAATGCAAATAATATAAACACAAGTAACACCGTACCGTGTGTTAACACGTTCGTGTACCAGCTGAAGCCAGTGGTGACCCCAATTCTAAGTTTGCTTCGATAGTTTGTTTAACATCCAAATGCGTCGGTTGCTATTCTTTGACTCGCGAGCTCGGGTACAATCAGCCTGATAAGCTTCTGCTTGAAAATCATCAATAGCGATTAACTGACGCAATTCCAACGCTCTAAAATGAGTAGTTTCTTTCATTAGGATGTACCAAAAGAAAACATATAAAATTCAATGAAAAAAAATCATGTTTATTACACATAAAGTAAGTAATTCTGCGAACACTAATGGAGGAGAGGAGAATAGAAATGATTATGCTGTGACTGTCAGGCTTTTTGCAACCAACAGAGAGTTAAAAGTGTAAAATTCTACAGTTTTGAGAGTGTACAAGGCCAAAGTAGTACAGCAGAGAGCACTAGATTTCTGTCGAGAGATTTTTGTAAACACTCTTGTTGTGTGCATGGTATGCGCTACCGCAGACAATGGAAACATAAACTTTAGACTTTTTGCAAAAAAATTCCTTTAAAAATCTAAAATAAACATAGGTCGGAGCGGATATTGCAGTCTCGGTGTACTCAGATTATATGCTACCGAAGGCAGAGCATTCTTTAACTTTATCCTTCTTTGGAAAATTTTTCCTTTCAAAACATAAAATTAAAATTGTCCGGATCGAGCGTATCACACAAAATGTACTCTATCGAAGGCAGTAGTGTCCACAACTCAAACCTCCTTAGAAGAAATTTTAATTTAAAATTACAAAATTACTTAACATTGATTTTATTTCTATTTACTGTACTTATCAGAAGCCCGTGCAACTCCGGGCCAGCAGGCATTATAAAATATCTTTAAAAGAATGTAAGATATTCATTTGCATTTGATGATATGTATATTCTGTCCTTTGATTGTTAGAATTTAGTTTATTTTTGTCTTACTGGTATTCTTTTAATATAAACTTGTTTTTAAACCTGTATCAATATGAACTTCATTAAACATTATTCCAATTTAGTCAGCATTGCTACATTCTTTGTAAAAAATTGTTAATTTATCCATAAAGAGTCGTTTTCTTATGAAGTATGTTTCGATAAATTTGTCAGATTTATGACACTATACAATAACATTAAATATTAAATTTGGAGAGTAATGAAAATTTTTTTATTTCAATTTGAAAAAATCGCGTTAGTTAGAATTAAAAAGATTACCACCTCTTCAAGTATGTTCAATTAACAAAATTGAAATATTTTAAATTTTAAAAATCCTTTAAATATATTAGAATAAAACATAATAAAATATCATCTGACCTTTTTAAATTCCTGATTTCTAAAGGAAATTAAGTTTTTCTTTCACACACAAAAAAAAAAACACTTTTTAATGTTAAACCACCTTGTATTTAAAAAATCCGTTTAAAATAAAAGGAAACTTATTATTTTATTCGCATAAATTTCTCATAAACAAATAAATATTATCTTGTACAAAGTTTAAACTAATTAAATATTTTTTTTATGTTGCCATAATGTATGTCATATGCAGATTTTTTTTTTCACAGCGCAATGCAAGGAAAGGGAAGATACATAACGAATAACTAAATTTGAAAAAATATATATAAATATAATTAATGCAACAATAAGAATCCGTTACCTCTAAAAACAAAATTTAAATTTCTGAAAAGTTTGTAATTTATTTTAAGATCGTTGTTTATTATTATGAAACATTGATTTTAAATATTTTCTTTTTTATGATATCAGAAACAATGTTGTTATTTTTATGAATTGTTTAATCTATCTTTATAAAGTATTTTAAAAAGCTATTAATTTGTTTTTATGTTTTGTGAAATGAAAAAAAAACGTCAACACTCTAAAAATAATAATTTGTTTACATGAAAGAGCCTTCTATCATTTTATCCGTATAGGGATGCTAACAATAACTGTAGACAAGAGGTTCTCAAACTAAGGTACGAGCAAGTCCAATATTAGTACATGAAATGTGATATAAAATGCAGCAAGAAGACAAGAAGACACTCCACCGGGACCCCAACCGTTAGGTTTATGGGTTTTTACGTCCCGAGGGAAAAGTCCCTACCGCCATCCAACGAACACAAAGGCAATATGCAACGCACAAACTGAGAAGAAAATAGTAACAATAATAAAAATTACAACTAAAACAGTAATCTGTTTTGGAAAAATTACAGATGCAGTAAACAGGCAACATCGCCAACTGCCAACCCGACAAATTATTATAAAATATTTAACTAAAATTAAACAGGTAACAAGGCATACAAACATTAATAATAGCAACAAACATTAATACAAACATTGTCAATACGCTACAATAAAAAAATATATAAAGAAAGACAAATTAAAAGTACAAATAAATAAAGAATTACAACAAGAATAATGATATTTACAGATGAGAAAAACTGAATCCACTGAGTTTAAATTACAGATAAAGAAAGCTGACTATAAATTAATAGCATTGACATCAATACTAGGCTGACACATCAATACTTATAACGAATAATTGAATAGAGTCCATTCAAAATATTATAATTGTCCTTAAGTTTATGGTAATTTAAACAGTTCATAAGAGTCTTTTTCATATTCTGCCTATAAGATAAATCTCTATCAAATTTAAAATGATGGATCATGAGTTTGCATTTACCGAAAATATAGTGTTTCACGTTTCCAATAGAGCCACAATCACAGCGATCCGAAGGTCTTTTACCTATATTAAATAAGTAGGACGGAAAGCTTCCGTGACCTGTAAGGTAAAATTGTACCACTTCTTTTGTGCAAAGAAAATCTAAGTCAACTTTATTAAGAACTGCATACGTATCTCTTCCAACTGTAGCTGTCTGCCATTGATTTTGCCAGTCTGCAATGGATTTTTGTTTAAAATGTCGTTTCAAAAAAGAAATAGGATACGGAACTAAGGCATGTACGTTCGTTGACCCTTTTAAGATAACATTTTTGGCTATCTTGTCTGCACGTTCATTGCCCTCCAGACCTGCGTGTGCCTTTATCCAGCCGATGAAAATCTGTTTATGTCGATTAGAATTTAATATATTAAATATATCTTTGATAATGATATTTGACGGAAAAAGTCTCTGCAGATCACATACTGAAGACAGACTGTCGGAGTATAAAATTGCATAATTGAAGTCAGAATTCATAAACCAGTCTATCGCAAATTTGATTGTTGAAAGTTCTGCTTGATATATAGTATTATAGCTCTTTAAACTGATACCATAATCCATAATGAAACTGCCGTTATAAAATACAGTGTATGCTGCTGATGTACCCTCTGACATATGAGAACCATCTGTATATATGATTGGATAGAGCGATTTTGGAACACTGTCTGTCACATCTTTTATAAAATGAAGATTCTGCAGATGGTTAAAATCTGGAAAATCAAATGTTTTTAATTTATTCATAAAATCCTTGCCCTTAATAACTACGTTATCAAGTTTAATATTATCATGATTATGTAACACAGCATACTTCTTAGCCATACACCTCAAAGTGATTAAAATTGGCATAATTCCTGTTATTACTCGTAAAGCTTCAGTGGAAACATTTCGATATGTTTTGATGATTGACATGAGTCCAATTCTCTGACATGAATTCAATCTTTGGACACCATTAGAGTTCAAATCATTCACCCAGACTTCTGCACTGTAAGCAATCTGTTTTTCAATTACCAAACGATACCATTGCTTTTTATAATAAGTGGCAAGTCCCTTATCCCGATGACCAGTCTTTCTAATGCCAAATGTAAAATTTCGAACATTCTCTCGAACAATATCCAGATGGTGATACCAGTTGAAACGGCTATCTAAATTAAAACCCAGATATACAATGTGTTCTTTAACTGGAATTGAATTGCCTTTCAGCTTAAAAATTGGGCGTCTGTTCTCCAACGTGAATCTTCCCATCATCATAGCTAAACATTTATCAACACTTAAATTAAGTTCAAGACTGTTACAAATTCTATCAAAAGTGTTAACAGAGTCATTAACTGACAACTCAAGAGCTCGTCTTGTATCCGCACCTTTATTAACTATAAAGTCATCTGCATACGATATAATGTGAGAATGTCTTTTCTTATATTCCTTAATAATTTTGTCTGCAAAAATAATCCAGATGAACGGACCAAGGCATGATCCTTGAGGACAACCACGAAAGGCGGTGAACCACTTAATGGCATCCGAATAACGGAAACCAATTTTTCTATTAGACATATAATTCTTCAGTGTTGATTTCAAATAAATTGGTATAGGCAAATCATCAATGAGCTCTGCTAAAATGTTCCAACATACCGTGTCAAATGCGCCTTCAATATCCAAGGACACAATCGTGCAATACTGTTTTCTGGTGAGAACATCCTTAACAAATTGCTTAAGTGTAGCTAGTGCAGTCACCGTTGAGCGACCCTCTCTGAATCCGAATTGCATATCTGAGAAAAAATTTTTAGATTCCAGAATGGTCATCGCACGGATTTTAATGATCCGTTCCAAGACTTTACCAAAAATGGAGAGTAAAGTGATAGGACGGTACCCTCTGGGTGATTTAGCTGATTTGTTTCGCTTTCTGAAAAATATGACGACTCCTGCTTTCCAGCATTCCGGAAAATGTCCCAAGGCAATACACTTATTAAAGATAGCACAAACTAAGTCTGGAAATTTATTGCAGATATTCTTGACAATTATAGCGTCCAAATTATCAAAGCCAGGTGCTTTACCATTTGCCTGTTGGGATAAAGCAAATTTGATTTCCCTTATGTGAATATTAAAAAAGTCATCGTCATTTACATAATTTCTAGAAGAAATAAATTCGTATATTGTATTTGGAACATCGTTTGTCTTAAAATGCTCAGCCATCAACATATCTGCGACTTCATCATAAGTAGTAAAAGGAAACGAACCGTCCAAGGAAGTAAATATTAGGTCTGAGAACATTAAAGATTTTCCTGAAACGAATTTATACAAATTACCAAAAGAATTTTGTGTCCGTTCACAAAAATTGCACCATGATTTTCTCTTCGCATCACGAACTAATTTTTTATACGCGTTTCTTTGATTTATATATGCTTCTTTATAGGATGGATTGTCTAAATGCTTTCTATGACGTTTGTATAAAGCAGAGACATGGTTTCTAGCTTGTCTAATTTCTAGAGTGAACCATTTAATTGTCGGTTTATTTGTATATGAGCCTTTCTTAAAACATTTATCAAGAATTTGATGTAAAACTTCATTAAAATCTGTAAGCCAACTTTCCAACTGGACTGTGTTATCGATCATCATAATTGAGCGCAACCAGTCTACTCTATGGGCTCCAAACATGGCATTAAATTAAGCAAAACTTTTGTTCTTGGTTTTGTATCTATTGATAATACGTTTCATAGGTTGATAGTTTTATGTAAATGTTATAAAACGGTGGTCACTAAACGAGAAATGTGAATCATCAACTTCCCAGTTGTCAATATAGTTACAGATTTCATGTCCGCCTAATGTGAGGTCAGGCCTTCCTGTAAGGTTCCCTTGGACAAATGAAGCAGGAGCATCCACATCATTGATAATGCAAAGATTGTTTGTAGAAATATGCTCTAACAGTATGTCTGTTCTTTCTGAGTCACGAGAATAGCCCAAAGTTCGTAACGGGACATTGAAATCTCCACCAATCACGATGTTGTCAAAATTTGGAAACATTCCAGACCATTCTGCAAGTTCAACATCTAAAACACCGGAGATATAAAATGCAGCATGTGGAATCTAGAAACAGGAACAATTAATGACAGAAATATTAATCATGGTATAACAAAAAATATTATTTTTCTTCTGAGATATCCGGCCATTGATTCTCACTAAAAAGAAAGAAACGGTGTTATTCAGATCGCATGTAATGAATTATTAGGATCCATAATCAAAAAGAGCAATGTAGCAGAAATTTGATTGGCGAGAAAAAAATACTATTATGCATGTAAAAAGCTCTAAAATTTCTACTTGATTTTTGAACTTATTTGTTTTCAGCACTTTTTATTTGAAAAAAAAATAAATACGAGCTATTTAAAAAACTCATAAAATCGCAAATGACCGATCATCATTCGCCATATAATGTTTTTTTAAAATATCTAAAATTACTATTTTTTTAATACAACATATCTTTAAGAATGTGCATCCTTAGCACTTTTTATATAAAAAACTAATACAGAGTCAAACATAATATCGAGCATGATTTATGTCTAAAACAGCTCAATCCGTAAAAATTTTAAAGTCAGAACTTTGGTAAAAAATCGTTTCTCATTATAGATACCCTTCCACTGATTTTTAATAAAGAAGAAAGAAATTACTTTATTCAGCTCACATGTGATGGATTATTGCGATCTATATTCAAAAATGAGAATGAAACAGAATTTTGGTTGGCAAGAAAGAAAGAATACCCTTCCTGATATCCGCAAAAGCTCTAAAATCCTTGCTTGTTTTTGGCAAAATATATCTCTGTGAATGCACTTTCTCTTCACTTCTTTATATGAGAAACAAACACAGAAATAAGCTTAACGTTGATTCTGACTTGTGTCTAAAACACAAATTGAATCAAACATAAGGAAGTTATGTAGCCTAACAAATATCCTATTCATGAAAATTGGGATTCCTTTTCCGGTGTGTAAGAGCCGTTTAGTGTTAAATATATCGATCTTCATTGGGTGTTCTTGTATGTCTACGAACATACCCTGGTCTTTGGCTATTTCCAGTCTCCAAAAACGGTTCCAGAACCTGGTAATTACCGTTTGTGAAACTCCAATGGCTTCTGTTACCTACATTAATGTGTCCCCTTTCCTTCTAACTAAACAACAACTCTCCCATCTTCTGATTCTGGGACTGAAACTTCGCATTGATCGAAACAAAGCAATTACAGAATGCGAATGGTTGTTTTCTACTTTGTCTTTCTATGAGTTGAAAGCTAAATTCCATTCGTGTCATTAAAGCGTCTTTGTTGACGTCAAACACAAAATTTGTATGCTTCGAAGGTCTAAAATGAGAAAATAATGTATTTGTGATGATTTTCTTTCATTTTCTACAAAAAAAAAAAAAAAAAAAAAAAAAAAAAATCGCTTATACCGTTATTTTATGTAAGACATATAATACCCTTTAAATGTCTTGACCAGTGCAGCAGGTTGTAGCCATCCAAATGCTTTCTTCTGTATAAAACAAATCCTCTGATTAAATAATAAATTAAATAATCCTCTAATAAAAAATTAATTTTTAATCTATTTAAATTTTAGATATATGTGTCGTGGGAATTGTGATAAGCGGAATATAGCACTGACATATGTTGGGTGGCATACATCTAAAACTAATAAATATCTATTTATTTCAAGGTCTAAGATAAAAAGGAGTTTGGTGAAACCATGTGCATTAATTCTTATGGTTTAGATACCTCGAAAATTTGTATAAATATATATTAGACTCACTCCCTGCTGGGCAATTTACATCAAAACCGAATCATCTACTATGTATGTCAAGGTATGGTGGAATATGAAGCTTGATGATAATTCGTGCTTTAGTTCTTGAGAAATAATTATTATGAAAATCGTGTAAATATAATATAACAGCATAACCTGATGGGCATTTTCACTTAATCCTAATCACCATCAATTTATGTCAAAATTTAACATAGTAAGAAATTTGATTAAATTGCGTTCATTATATTTTCAAATAGTGCGCTCTGAAAATTTGTGTGACATACCGATAGACACATAGATTGACATGATCCCGAAAGTACATTTTCTAAAAGCAGTCAAATCGTGTTCAGACTTTCTAGAACGTATAAATTCGTCTAAAACGGGAAATAAAAGTTTTTCACGGTCTCATTACTTTCTTCTTGTAACGGTAAATGATAATATAAAAAGAAGGAAGAAAAGTTAGCAAAGGTACTCATGGAGTTATCGTATACTTCCGTATGTAAGCCGAATCGTGTATAAGCCAAGTATACGACTTTTCAGTGAAAAATCCTCCAAAATCGAAAATTTTTATACCAGTTATTGTTAGAAATCGAAACATTCAGTGACTGAAAACTAACAGAAACGCTAAAAAGAAAAAATGAGTTTTCCAAAATTATTTATCTCTCATTTTCTGTTTCAGCATGCTGTCAAGTTTATTTAATTAAACACCTCTGGAAATTTGTATAAATAAGCCATTTAAAAACAAATTCTGTTTGAAATTGGCTAAATACATGTCATTTGTGGATATAACTCTGAAAATCTGCAGTAATTAAAGAAAAAAGTTGACAATATCTGAGTGGGTGAAGGTAACTAGCTGGAATTACAATAAACAATTATTGCCCGAAATCGCAAAAAATGCTCCATCAGTAATGAATTGGACGGAACTGAGGATGATTCCATTTTTGAAAAATACCACGGTGATGATGAATTAGACACTGATGATATTCATCTTGATGTACCAATGAAAGAAAGTGATTTTAAAGTGTTGCTTGAAAATTCTGACAATGAGTTTGTTATTGTGAATGATGATTGGTCAGTTTTCTATTGCAAAATAATATAGTATTAAAGTATTTTTAGAAATTTGCAAGTATTTTTAATATTTTATTTTTCATTTACCATCTATTTTATTTTGAATATCAATTTTATAAATTTTCTTAGATTCGTGTATAAGCCTAACCTCTAATTCTAGCCAAACATTGATAAAAAGTCCCCGGCTTACATATGAAATATACGATTTTTTGCAAAAACCTGAAAATAATTTCTATTATTTTACTTTAACATTTATCTTCTCTTCATCTGTTCAAATTTCTGGTATTTCTATAAAAAATTATAACTAGATCTTATTTATATATGACACAACAAAAGCTGTTAAAATTAGCTTTGAC
Organism: Maratus speculifer; assembly: GCA_964019185.1. Taxonomy (NCBI): domain Eukaryota; kingdom Metazoa; phylum Arthropoda; class Arachnida; order Araneae; family Salticidae; genus Maratus; species Maratus speculifer. The sequence continues at coordinate 330,841,079 of OZ025297.1, forward strand.
AGATGCTTGTCGACATGTGTTAAACTAATCACATCGCTGTTTATTACATTTTATTTCTATTCCACCAAAGCATAATATATATTTTTTAATTGCTATCATCAATATTATCGAAATCTTATTCGCACAATAAATATAAAAATATATATGGCATATACATTTTGTTAATATTTCCGGTTGTAAAATTATACGTTTGCCAATATTATCTTAACGCTGCACAAAAGTAAAGTGCAACTATAAGTAAATACGTAAATAGAATTTCAATATAATCTTACAATAAATATTTCAATAATTATTACAAATTTATTGCTTGTAAATACTAATTACTTTTATAGAAATTCCCTCATTGACTACATAATATTTTATTTCTTAAATATTTTTAAAAAAATCATATTTTTGGAATCAAAAAGTACTTAGGAACTTTTAGTGAATTTTATAATAGGAAAACAAAGAAGATGAAAGTAAATAAAAATCACTCAGTTGTAAATATTTCAATATGTTTCAGAGATTAATTACAAACGAGGGTAAATTTGTTAAAAAATAAATCTTAAATGTGCTCATTGTACTTTGTATTAAGTGTTTGCCAATTTTCTGAATAAACCTTTTTACAAAAAAGTAACAAAGAGTAAGGAAAAAGAAATACAGTTTATAATATGAATTTAAAGAATACTATTAGATATAACTTCTGAGAATTTATCTTAGAAATTTTCTAATTACAAATCAGTTCATTTAATTATACTTTTAAAAGTTTTTAAATTATATTTTTTTTACATTTAATTATACTTTTAAAAGTTTTTAAATTATATATATATATTTTTTACATTTAATTATACTTTTAAAAGTTTTTAAATTATATATATATATTTTTACATTTAATTATACTTTTAAAAACATTTTGTAAATTTTATAGGTTCAAAAGATAGAAGATAAAAAAATATAAAAAATCACAAATGTCGTATTAAAAAAAAAGAAAATTAAAATAAATAAAAACTTCAAGTAAATAAAAAATCTCGAGTTTTAAAATGAATTTTTGGAATGAAAATACAAAACCTCTACATAATTGGTTAGTGCGAAATGAAAAAAAAAAATCTTCAAATGTTCATGCAATATTTTTTTGTAAGTGAAGTTTATTATTTGTTTAGAAACGCCGAACAAGTAATATTTCATACATATAAAAAAGAAAAATTTATGAGCAGAAAAAAGAAAAAATATCAGTTTATAATATTATTTTAACGCAATTCAATATTGCGCATGTAGATTAAATACTTAATTTAGAAATTGTTTGACTACTTTTTAGTTAATTTAGCCTTATGAAAATTAAAAAGATATTTTGATCAGAGTCATAAAATATATTTAGCATAAGTTACAAAATAAAAATAAAGGAAGAGAAAAATGTACTAAAAATTACACAGCCGTAAATTTTTAAATATATATTTTAAACACTGTTAAAAAAATCTGTGAATTTACGGTAAAACTACTGGCAGCAAAGTTGCCAGTCATTTACCGTTCCGTTTAAGATTTTCCGTTTTCAGAAATAAAAGAAAGGAAAACTCCGTTTGAAGAAGCGGTAGCTTCCCGCTACAAGGTTTGTTTTTTAATGATAATAATTTAATTTTTAAAATTAATGAATCGATCAAAAATTCAAACTTTCCGTGTTATTTTGATCTGCTATATTTATTTCTCATTTATATTGTATTTTATTTAATTTAATAAATTTTCTTTTTGTATAACTTACTTCATGGCGGCCTGAGGATCGAACTCGAGACCTTTTGACAGCGGGATAAGCCTCTACTGAGTGAGCCAAAGCTGCTCATGACTTGAGTTAGTGGGAAAATCTGTTGTGCTTTTCAAAGATTTACTTTCAAATATATTGGTCAGAATATTCATAAACGGTTTATTTATTTTTTTTTTTAGATCTAGACAGATACACAATACTTATTATTTTTTTTAATCAACTGTAATTTTTTAAGTAGTTTAAATTAAAAAAATCACTGTTTAAAATCACTATTTTTTTTCGAATGAATGAATGAATGAATGAGTGTTTTTTAAAATTCATTTTTCACAAAAATAATGTTATAGAGAATTTTTTTAACTGTCGCAGACTCTTTATTTATTTATTTTTTGTGCTAATTAGTTAAAATATTTTTTCTAAATAAGAAAAATAGCTCCAATGGGATTTGAACCCACAATCGGCGTTCGCGGGGATGATTGGTGTTGTAACTTGACCACTCGGCCACGGAGATCCCCATATACGACGCTTCTCCGTTCTTTCTTTCTATTTCCATCCATTTCGTTATTTTCAGGAAATATGGTGGAGTTTTCTGCTTTTTAACGAAAAAAATGCCCTTTTGCTGTGAAAAAGGAATTTTTCTTCTGTGAAAGTCTGGAAAAATATATCCGTGATTTTCAGATTTTTTTAACAGTGAAAAAAATTATATTTTTTAATATTTATATGGGAATAAAACATCAATTGTGGAATAATAAAAGATAATAGACTCAAGGGTGCAATGGATGTGATATCTTTAAGAAATCTCGTGCACGTGGGAACAGAGCGTGAGTATTTTATACATTTCGGCTATCGTTGTGGTTGGTGATATTTAATAAAAGGCTTATGGAAGATTTTTTGAAGTAACTATTATTTACTTGTGCAATTTTATTTGAATTTTAAGTGTATATTAGGTGATCTATTAAAACTTTTTTTTATCCTTCGAAGACTATCAGTTTTGATTAAGTAAAACACTATTCACTTCGATCCCACAGTTTTGTGGGTTCGAGCCAAGATTGGGTTGATTTAGATTTGAATTTGAAAAACAGAAATATTTTGTATTTTAATTTAATTTTTTTAAAATGATTTTTGTAATATGAAAAAAAATGAGCTGTTATTGTTATGTGCACTGATAAGAAAATCTTCTCTAATCACGATATAGTACAATATCTTGTGTTGAAGTGTCAACAAAAACAAATAATGTCGGTTCTGAATAACTCTAGAAAAATGGATATGGTATAATTGTGTGATGATCTAGGTATAATTGTGCCTCAGAGTTCAAGAATTACTAATATGATAAAGTTGGTGACTAAATCAAAGAATTATGAAGAAAAGTTTGTTAAAGTTTGACTTGAAGTCATTTCTTCGGAGAGAAAAGTAATGAAACAGCTAGAAGCAGAAAAAAAGGAAGAAAGAAGACTAGAAGCAGAAAAAGGAAGAAAGAAGGCTAGAAGCAGAGAGAAGATTAGAGGGAAAAAATTAGAGATAATGTTTGAATTAAGAAAAATAGTTCTTTAAGGAAATATGACAAATACAACTGACAGTTCGGTAATAGCTGATTCAGGTAAACAACTAGATTTATTTAAATTAATGTTACATATTAACGAGTAGGGTGTTATTAGTATCTATTTCATTCGATTCTAGAGACAAATATCTAGGATGAATATAGTAAAAGAAAATTGGGTTATTCGCTTATTAAGTTTAATTTCGTTAGAAACTGCTAATGTTACAGTTTGTGAGCAAGAAACATTAACAAATGACTACGATTACTAAAAAATTTGCTTCTCAAAGTTCTCAAATTGACGCCAGAATATTTAGGTAAAAATTACTGTCGTTTAAGAAGGAATATTCAGTTACTTGGTGTGATGTAGTTTTTGAGTTAAGGAATCATTTGGAAAAATAGATTATTGGTCTTGATGTAACTACTTTTGAAGCATTAAACGAATTAAAAGTAACAGATAAAATCAAGCAAAGAATACTAATATAAATAAAATAACTTTTTATCGATGATCTTCCAAAAATTTAAAACGCTCATATATTAGTAAGTAAATTAGATGATTATGAAACGGCAAGGCGTAATGTTGAAACCAGGAAGAGAAATTCACACTAATTTGACGGTAGGAAGTCAAAAATCCGTGAAAATAAGACTGCAAAACCATGGTTACCAGCTCAAAGGTATGATATTTTTTTTAAAGACATTTTATATATAATACAGCTAATGTAAATGAATCTTCTTATTTAAACAAAAGGAACAGGGCATAAATTAGTTGTTTAAGATGTAACTGTTCTGTCCTTGTAATATCACAATGTAATAATAAAAATACGCACACAAAAATATTATGATAATCTGTGTACGAAAACAAACTGACTCACAGAAAAGAAACGTATTGGACTTTTCAGAAGCGGAAAATAACGTGAAATCACTATTAAATGTAAGTGTGATTCCGATAAAAGAGAATTGAACTTGACGAATAGTTACGATCTACAATGGTACAACTGAATAATTATGATATATAGAATATATTTAAATGTATTTTCTTTAGATTTTTTAAATTATGAGTAATGTAAAATCTCATATAAATCAGAAAGTAACGCAATTTTATAAAAATGTTTTCAACGCGCAGTAAATAATACGTCGCGTCGGTAAGATGATCTCAAATCGAACAGAAAGTTTCGCTTAATATTTCTTTCGAAATAACTTATCCTTTTATAATAAGTCAAAATTGCTAATTTATAATTATTAAATTCTTACATTGATGGTGCACTGATAAATTTTATTTTAAAATAACAATAAAATGAATTTATTTATTTTAATCAGATTAAAAATGTTGAAATCAAATTACTTAAATAAAATCCAAAATTCCAAATTTTTTGAAAATCTGAAAAAATAGTGAATACATAAATAAAATTTTAAATTTCTAAAGCGAAAAAAAATTGTTAAACAAAATTTAAGGTGCTGAATGACCAATAAATCACAATGGTTTTTATTTAAATAGAAAGAAAATTGAATTCCAAAAAATATTAGGAATGTCAATGATTATTTATCAAAATATTGGGTTGTGGAAAAAGTACGTTCGCTTTTTTTCGTGTTTTTCAAAGTGAATTTATTTATATAAATAAAACAAAACTAATCAAAAATTATGCGCTATTTTGTTCGATGACCTTTTGCCATTTTCCTGGTAAAACAATAATTCCGTCACTGTAGAATTTCTGAGAGTTCTGGGCAAAAAACTGAATAAGGTAATTTTCACAAGCCTTTTTTGAAACCAGCTTAACACCTTCAAGAGAGTACCGCATAGGGCGGAACAAATGGTAATCCATCAGATCCAGGTTCGGACTATATGATGGGTTCATCAAAACTTCCCAACAAAGCTCTTTCAGTTTTTGCCGAGTGACTAAAGATATGTGTAGTTTAGCGTTGTCGTGATGGAAGACAGCGCCTTTCCTTTCGATCAATTTTGACCGGGTTTTTTATTGCCTGCTTCAATCACATAAGTTGTTTACAGAAGATATTGAATTGATGGTTTGGCCAGGTTTGAGCAGCTCATGATGGAAAATTCCTTTCCAATCCCACCAAACACTCAGAATCACTTTCGTATCATCAATCCGGGCTTTTCTACCATTTGTGAAGCTTCGATCACGATCTTTTTAGCACATTGTTGTTATACGTGATTCCTTTTTCATCACCCGTAATGATTTGTTTCAAAAATGGATCGATTTCATACCGTTTCAGTAGCAATTCACAAAAAAAAACTGTCCATTAAATTATGGTTTATGGGGAACCTAAGTATCGAGTTTCTTTTGGTATCCAATTTTATGTAAATGGTTCAAAAGTGGTTTATGGTTAATGTTTAGTTCCGTAGCAATGTCGTGGGAAGAAATATGTCAGTCTACCTGGATTGTTTTTAAAATTTCATCGAATTTTTCAAGGATTGGCCGGCCAGGGAAAGGTTCATCTTTAACATCGAAATTTTCGGAAGGAAAAAGAGGGAACCGATTCTGACTTTGGCGTTTACATAAGCACTGATCACCATAAATGCCACACAAGTTTCGATGAGCCTGCGCCAATTTTCCCTTTTTGGAAGTAAAAAACTAAAATGTGACGAAAATGATCTTCTGAAATCTCTATTTTTAAAACGCAATAACTTTTGACTGGTTAAACAGGTGACGCTACCTTTATATCTAGAATTTTTTAGAAACTGTTACCTTTCAAACGCTGTATAGTATGACTTAATTGAGTAAGTATTACTCGAGATATGGGACTTTAAAGCTATCTATTGGGAAAAAACGAATTTACTTTTTCCCCAACCCAATATATTAAACACTGAAATTGACAAAAGAAAAATACGAAAATTCTTTTAGTTAAGTAAGTCGAAACATGCAAATTCCAACTTCGAAAGCCGCGGTTCGACATAAGAGCGTCCTATTTGCTAGCTAAATGCTTTACTTCCAAGCTATGATGTCTACACGACAAACGATGAAACTAAGTTTGTGTTCTAAATTTAAATCGCAAAAATGAATGGATCACATTTAAAAAATATTTTTATCAAATGATAGACTTTTTAAAATCTTTAAGATTTGCCGTGAGACACAAGGTATTTAATTGATACACACAAAATTTTAAGTCTCCGACTTATACAGTTTTGTGTACGGACTGTGTGATAGACAGACTGAGGACAAACACGAACAAGGTTTCGTCAGATGAAGGAAACTCTAAAAAGATAGCGAAACTTTCATAGAAAAAGAAATATATATATGGAACATACAAAAATTAATATGAAAATCGATAAACTTATTAGCATCATTAATATCAAAACTTACGAAAAGAAGAAAAAAATGAAGTAAAATGCAATTTAAAATATGATCGTATGAAATAATTTGTAAAATAAATGATCTTATTAAACGAAGTTGCAAAATTTTGCTTTGTGCCATAAAGTTTGTTGCGAAAATTGTACATCCGCAAAAAAAGAAAAAGACCATAAAATAACTATTAAAAAACCAACAACGATAAGATGTTTTTACCGTGGTTTTAAAATGAAATCATATTTTTTACAGCTTATAATTTCGAGAGCCATTAACAAGAAGAATTTTGTAATTGCTACTTCAAATTAAAATCATAAATGAAATCATGGAAATTAAAACCCGCACTTGAATGCTATTTAATATATATATATATATATTTTTTTTTTTTCAAAAGACGATTACATACATAAAATTTTATCTGTGGGTTTTAAATTGACAATTAAGTGGTTGATTTTTCAATAATGCTTTGAAGTACTAGACGTTGTACCGTTAAGTGTTTTAAAATTCCTCCTAGAATGATTTGTGTAAAAAAGTATATATACATTTAAATATATATTACTCGAGATTTATTCGAATAATTAAATAAAGTTTAGCTAATTTATGCAAGGATTTGTATAAAAGGTAGCATTTTTTTAGTGTTTTAAAATGCAGAATGACTATATTATCTACTATAATAATGATTATCTTTAACATTTAAAAAATGGACGTTTTAAATCTAATGTGTATTTTTTAAAACTCCTAACTTATAGAGTTTTTGTGTACGGAATATGTGAAGCAGAGGCAGACAGAGTACAGAGATGAACAGAGTTTCACCAGATGAAGGAAACTAAAAATATTAAAGAAAATAGTCATAGAAAAAAATATATATACGGAATACAGTTAGATTACTCAGAAAATCGATAAATTTAGTAGCAATATTATTATTAAAACTTGTAAGAAGAAGAAACAAAAGTGAAAAAAATGCATTTTTTATATGATTGTATGAAATAAATTGTAAAACAAATGGTCTTATTAAATGAAATGTAAAATTTTGCTTTGCGCCATAAAGTTTGTTTTGAAAATTCTACATCTGTAAAAAAAAAAAAAAAAAAAAAAAAAAAAAAAAGATGAAATAAATATTACAATAAACCAAGAACCATAAGATTTTTTTAACGTGGTTTTGAAATGAAATCATATTTTTTACAGCTTATAATTTCGAGAGCCATTAACAAGGAGACTTTTGTGATTCCTACATCTCATTAAAATCATGAATGAAATCATGAAAATTAAAATCCTTACTTAAATGCTATTTAAAAATATGTATATATTTTTTAAAGTCACTTGCACACATAAAGTTTTATCTTTGGGTTTCTAATTGATTATTGAGTGGTTGATTTTTTAACAACATTTTGAAGTACAGAGGTTAAGAGGTTTTAAAATTCATCTTAAAATAATTTATGTAAAATAAATAAATAAATAAATAAATAAATAAATTGTAATTTAAGAAATTACAATGACTATTTGGAAAATAATATTTTCAAAGACAATAATTTTAGATTGATAAAAGATTTCTATATTAAAAAAATAATATTAACTTCATTTTTAGGATGATAAAAACGTAACTTACATAATAACAAAGTTATATTAATATGCTTGGACATTTATTAGTGTCACATTAATATTCCTGGACCAATCATAAATAAATATTAAATGAAAATTCAGTTTAACAATTTTAGGCACTGTACATTTTTAAACTTTTATACATCGCACATTTTCAATTTTTACACCGTCGTATAAAGAAAATAATTTACTTTTAAATGCATTTTGTTTGAAACCTGTCTCGAAATTTGCTTTTGATTTATTATTATTTTTTTTTGTTTGTAGTTTTTAATACTTTTTTTTTTTGTAATCGTTAACAGAAGTATTCCATTTCTAGACATTAAGCATGGTCCAATCAGAAAACGAGTAAATTAAAAAATAGAAGTATTCCATTTTTAGGCATTAAACATGGACCAATGAGAAAACGAATAAAATAAAATAAGTTGCGGAATTCAATCAATAAAAAGATTCAGATATACTTCAGATTTCCCAATCCTCTACCGAGGACAACACCTATTTTCCAAATAATAATAATAATAATAATAATAATAATAATAATAATAATAACATAAAATAACTAAAAGCATTATATTACTCGAGATTCATTTGAATAATTAAATTAAGATTAGCTAGTCTATTCAAGAATTTGTAGACAACTATATTTTTATTTGTTTAAAAATGTAGAATGAGAATATCAGCTAATATAATAACTGTTTTTTTAAACATTTTAAAAGTAAACGTTTCAAATCTAATGTTCATTCTTTAAATAAATATTTTAAAGTGTGCTGGAGTGCACAATGTGCTGTTAAAAGTCATTGGTTGTCGATTCCCATTTAGAAGATCATTTTATTTCCGAGTCTTTTTCTACATAGTCAAATAAATTATAGTTAAGTAAAGGGAAATTGAAAGAGAGATTAACTATATTATTTTTTATAAAACTATAAATAAAAATCAATAAAAACATTAAACTATTTTAATATTTGCTTAAGTCGAAACATTAAGCACAGAGAAAGACCCGAATGATAGTGTAAAGTCTATGGGGGCGTTCTTTTCAAATATTTCACCCAAATTTTAATATTTTTACATGATTTTTTTTGCACAGAATAGCTGAGACGACCCACAACCGGCCTAATTTTTACTTTTCAGTTTTGGTTTAAGATTTATTTAAAAAAAAATACTTTAACTTTCAAAACCGGTTTAAACCGGTTCTGAAATTAAAACTATCCTAATATAAAAAATATAACCAAAATCGAAAAAGTAAAAACTAGGATGGATATAGATCGTCCTCTGCTACCCTATGCAAAAGAATCATGTAAAAATATTAAAATATGAGCGAGTTATTTGAATAGAACGCTACCATAAACTTTACATTATCATCTGGGTCTTATTTGTGCCTAGTGTGGGGCCTTAAATTGATAAAAATACATTTGAACTCTTGGGGGACGTTCGACTGGTATGCATACTACTTAAAATGCTCGGGATCTTTCATTATTCTCACCAGTTACATTTTATTATAAAGTACATTTTTTTTAATTCAGAGAATTTTTGCTTTCAATTGCAGTTTATATATATATATATATATATATATATATATATATATATATATATATATATATATATATATATATATATATACCGTAATTTCGGGTGTATAAGCCGCGGATCAAACAATTCTTTTTGGACCCAGAAATCTTATTTAGTGATGGTCGAAAAAAAATTGTTTGATCCGCGGCTTATACACCCGAAATTACGGTATATATATATATATATATATTAAAAATTAAGCAAATGGCTATAGTCGTGAAAGGATTAAATGGCAAAAATCTTACTCAGGTTCGAGATGTTTTATTGCTCTGATGGCAACAATCATGCGATTTAAAGTAATACATATATTTTCACAAAACTTTTTCAAAATGAGAACTGATAAATGGAAAATCACGCGAATTTAATCATGATGAAATTAACTGTAATATTAAAAATTTATATTTGTGAATGCGAATTATTTGTATTAATTATTTCATTATGCTATAGAACATCTCTCAAAATTTTAGAAAATCTATTCGATCGTTATCCATCAAGATTTTATCTGCCTTTGATTTTTCAAGTATCAATGACGGATTTTTCTTACGCAGTGAGAATATACGGAATGATTCCGCTTCCATGAAGTTTCATAAAGTTTTTAAAGCGATGCTTTATAGAATAAAAAAACAACATTATAAAGTAATTCAAGATCACAAATATCCCTTTTAAATGTTGCAATTAATATAATTATGCTTTTGTTCACGGGATTTGTATTTGTTGGTTTTTATTTATTTATTTTTAGGTACGTTCGTAATTATGTAAATACGTAGCACCTATTGCTGTCGTTCAGTCCGTCCGTCTCTCTGTCTGTCTGTCCGTCCGTTTGTCTGCAACAAACGCAATGCAAAAACTACCCAACTGAATCGTTTGAAATTGAAAATACATAATTATTACATAATTTTGTCGAGTCATTTCAAATGTTATGAAAATCGGATGCATATATCAATTACAGGGACAATCAAAAAGGATTCCGTTACATTACGGTCAATGGGGAAACAGTTTCAAATGTATTTTAATCGTTTGAAATTTTAAATACATAATTATTACATGATTTTGTCGAGTTATTTCAAATTTTATCAAAATCGGAAGCATAGTTCAACTACAGGGACAATCAAAAGTGTTCCGTTGCATTACGGTTAATGGGGAAAAATGTTTCAAATGCATTTTAATGGTGTGACACTCATTCGAACGTAATAAAATTGATATGAATCTATAAAGTACATATTGTAAAATACATTTTGCATAATCTGTGGTGCAAAGAATATTTGTTATTGATTTACAAGGCCACACAAAAGTATTGTATTGCATAATGGTATAGGGAGAACATTGTTTGGTGCGCATTTTAATTGTAATTATTTACAATTTTATGAGATTGATATATGAGAGTAATATTTTTAAAACTTCGTTATCGTATGAACGCACCTCATTTGCTACGCTTCACGTGCAATTTTCAACTTGTTTTAAATTGTGAAAATGTTATTATTTGAATTTTTGAGATTGTTGCTGTCAGTGCAATGAAACATGTCCAATCTGAGTAAATAAAGGTATTTTTTGCCTTAAAAATATTCTTTCTTCTCTTTATTAAATCTCAAATATTAAACAATCGATTTATTCTTCCTTTAAGTGTCCATAGATTATATTTTTTACTAATTGTAATGATTGTATCTTTTTAAAGTGCTCTTTTAAACACGTTGTAATACAAACGTACTTCAGTTAAACGTTTAATACGATATTTTTAAGGATTATTATTGTTTAGATAGTAACACGACATAAAAAAAATGGGTTCAACACATACGTAAAAAGATTAATGAAACTTTCAGTGCAGACCACCGTGGCCTACAAGCGCGGACAGATTTCGAAGCTAAGGGCTAATTTCACCATAAAAAAATGAGTTAGATTAGATATAAACCCATTTTACAAAAAAAAATCTCGCCTCTTTTAACAGGTTTTTAATTTTATTTTTCTGTAACAGTTGGTTTTATCAGAATCATGTTAATACTATAATTTTTTCGTCAACCAGTATGTATTTTTAATTTGTTTTTACTGTAGGAATTTGTCCTATAAAAAAACTTATTACTATACAAACTATAAAAGTAGTAAGTAATGCTAAGAAATATTGTAATATATTTAAAAAGATTTAATTTGTTGTAAAATGATGATTTTTTCTTCTACAATTTTTTGTTACTTTTGCTTTTATTTTATTTTTTTCAGATAAAAATTAGTCCCAGCAAAAACTTGTGAAAATAAAAGTTGAAAATAATATTATGAAGATTTGTAGGATTTTTTAAAATTTTACTCGATTTGATATCTTTAAAATCTTTTATATCTTTGATATATTTCATATTGAGTATGGGATGATCGCAATATAACATATTTGATATTTTTACATTTCAGCTTATATAATTTTAATAGTATAATTACAAGAATAAAGTCCTTTCTTTTATGTACCATACTAATTTCTCTAAGCAACAGCATAAATAGTTCACAGGTAAAATTATATTAACATGCACTATAGAAAAAAATATCCCTTAAATTTGCAGCAGAAACTGTTGGCAGCAATGTTGCCAAAAGTTTTTGCCGTAAAAATTACAGTAAAATTAGTTTTTATAGTATGGAGATAAAAGCAGTCATACAATTATTGGGCCACAATGGGACAAGGTACCTTATATTAAGAAGTTATGGGTGGTTTTGTGTTCTCACAAAACCTTTCAAAAAATTTCCAATCCCTTGATAAAAGATTGCCCATTAATGGATTTGACCAAGATTTTCTGTCCCTTATTTTTATGTATGAGTTTGGAAGAGATTTGTGTAGATTTATTTAAATTATAGTGGACATAAAAAAGTACATATATACATTTATTTATATGTTACTCACAGAATTATAGGCTCACAGACAGACATTTTGTAAAAACATGATTTTTTGGGTTCTTTGACCCCTAAAATGTGTAAATCGTTTAAAAAACTTAATTCGAAAATTTGCACGAATCCAGTATTTTTTCTTGTAAAGATAGAAGAAAGTAAAAATACATAATATTTTCCTCAAAATATCATTACCCACGAAAATTTTTTATTCTTGAATTTTCAGTTGCTAACTAAGCGATTGAGATTTGATTAGTATACTGAAATTGAAGATGATAGGAAGGTTGAAAAGTTTATAAAACTCCCAGCAGAGGAAATTCTGCTAAAAGACGTTATATTATTCGAATTTCATTTGAATAGTTAAATAAAGTTTATTCAACTTATGAAGGAATCAAAAATATATGTGCCACATTTTTATTATTTGTATTTATGTTTTATGAGGAAGTAACACACTATAATAACAATCTTTTTAAAAACTTTTTTAACACCCGTGAAATAAAGAATGTTTGAAAAATATTAGATCGGAGGTCCCATATAAAACAAAACTTTTTTCTAGGGATATTATTTCTTGTATAGTTAAATAAAATAAACTTAATTAACATGGAATTATAAGATTCTTTAAAACAATTTTATTCTTGCTTTTAAATGTTTATAGACTTGTTTACTATTGTAAGGATTTTAAAGATTTTGTCTACTCTTTTAACCAAGTTGTATTAATATATCATTAAAAATATACTTTGGTTAAAAAAATTTTAATATGATATTTTTCTTGTTTATAACTGGTTATGACTACGCAGTTAACTATTAAAATGGTTTTATTTATTTATTTATTTAATTATTTTTTTCAGCAGTTTCTTAAGCAAGTTGTCTTAAAAATAACGTATTATGTTAAAGTATTAAAATGGACTTTATTTAAACATTTTAAGAAAACACATTTTAAAGGTTCATTATTGTTCGAAAAATACTACAACATGTCTTAAAAAGTGCTCGTGCGTACGCAAAAATATTATTTAAGTTTTCAGTGCAAAATTTAAAAATAGATTGAATATATCTATAATGATAAGAAAAAGACCTTATATGTGTGTGAGTATCTGTCTGCAGCAGAGATTGATGCACATAGTCCTACAATATATTATAGTATGAAAAAAAAGTCGTAGAAAAAAAGTAAACATCCCATCCTGATCCCGCAACTAATTATAATAACACTTTAAAGAAAAAAAATCGTTAAATTTACGGCAAAAACCGCTAGCAACAATGCTGTCATCGGTTTTTGCCGTAAAAATTGTAGTAATTTTTTTTATTACATCTAATTTTTCTGCAATTTTTACGGAAAAAACTCCTCGGAACATTGCTACCAGCAGTTCTTGTCATAAATTTAACGATTTTTTTTTCTACAGTGAAAAAAAAAATATCCGTTGCTACCAAACAATTGAAAATAAAAGCTGCTTTGTCAATGATCTATATACAATTTGCTTAGGCGGCCATCTACACAAAACTTTATTTCTTTCAAGTTTTACTCACAATTTTGATGACATATTTTACATGTTTGATTCAAACTATGACTAGAAACGAAATTTCGATCATTTGGATTATAAGAATTTGAAACATAAACAGTCGAAATCTAAAGCGTCTAATGTTAAATTAAACTTTTATATTGTAAACTTTATTCGAAATTCTTACATTAAACTTGAAAAAATATTTACACATTGAAGTTTTTTAGCGCGTTTTAAAGTCATTTTAAAAAATATTCCTTTTTAATCTTTTACCTCAATATAATAAATTTTGTCCTTTTCGCTTTTAAAAATTTTAATTATTTTTAGGGTTTTGTTCATCTGACGAAACCTTATTCGTCTCTGTTTTCTGTCTGTCCGTTTATCACAGAGTCCGTACACAAAATCTGCATAAGTCAACGACTTCAAATTTTGTGTATTTTTGCTGAATACCTGGTGTCATACGACAAATCATAAAATTTTGAAAAAATCCATTATTTTAATGAAATTAATTTTATCAATGTCATCCGTTCTCTTTTGTGATTTACATTTTAAAAGAGAAATTGAATTTGAACGATTTTCGTATCGATATCATAGCTTGGAGGTAAAGCGTCTCGCTAGTAAACAAATACTTTTTAATTCGATCCCCCGTGCTACAAGTTGAAATTTTCATATTAAGATAGATTTAATAAAAAGAATTTTCATATTTTTTGCCAATTAAATGTTTATATCATTAGGGTTTTGTTCATTCGACATTCAAATTATTTGTTTTTCACTCATTTTTTTTCTATTTTGAAAACTATTGTGATTTATTAATGATACAGCATTTAAAATTTCATTTAATCAATTTCTTTCGTTTTTCGAAATTATTTTTTTTTAATGTCTTCGCTATTTTTTTTTTAATTTTGGAATTTAAAAAATTTGGATTTCTGGATTTTATTTAAGTAATTTGATATGAACATTTATAATTTGATTAAAATACATTTCTTTTTATAACTATTATAAAATTAAATTTGTTGCTGCTACCATCTATGTAAGAATTAAATAACAATAAATTAGCAATTTGGATTTATTAGTTAAAGGATAAGTTAATAAACAGTTAAGTTATATTAGACTATATCAAGTTAATATTAAGTTATATTAAACAGAACTCTCTGTGCAATCTGCAATCACACTTTCCCACTTGTTTTATATGATTTTCGAATATTTCGAAGTTTTTTTTTAACCATTTGGAAAATGATTTTCAATCGATAATGGACATTGTGGTGTCCATATTATAATTTTTTAAAGAGGTCCAGAAACATTAATGTTCAAATCCATGTGCACGTAATATTTTCTGTTATTACGTAAGCCAGTTTTAATCATCATGAAAATAATATTTTTACTGATTTTTATTAATTCAATGGAAAACATTCAAGCATTTTACTTTGGGTAATGAATGTCCGCATTTTTTCTTTTTTCCCCCCTTTTTTTACGAAATTCTTTACATTTAGAAGAATTTTTATTGGAATAGAATATCGAAATGTCGTTGATAATAAATAATTAAATAAAAAATTTACAAATTTGTTAGGCGCAAAGTAAGACGTATGTAAAAAAACGAATCAAAAGAAAGACGTCGCATAAAAGATAGTTAAAAAAAATGAGGTCTGATTATCGAGCCCACCTATTATGAAATGTGCGAGGATCACAAAAAAGGAAACAATTTAATGTTGAACCAATTAATTCTAAATGACTGCTTTTTTAATGTAGAATTAATTTCTAAGTTTAAAATTTATTGTTCGAAAAAATCATTTTCGAAATGGTTGTAATTTGCTAAATAATTATTATTATTGTTGTACATTTTCTGATGGACTTGGATAAGAGCTGTGTCAGCTATAATAAAAAATAATCAGAATAGCGTATTATATTATTTGCATTTTTAACATTAAAATATGTAGCAAGAAGAAAATAGGTGTAAAGAAGCCTGAAATGTCACCCTTAATCAGTCGTGCTATTCAGCAATGGTTTGCACTTATTTTGGAAATTCTTTCACTGGCTGCAAATTCATTCTTTTAAGCTAATGAAAATAAAGTAATCTTTCGGTCTATGTCATAAAAATATTCTCTAAATATACATCATGAAATTAAAAGAAATTAAAAAGAACTGAAAATGCCCAACCACGCGTTTTTAAGTACATTTTTTAAATTAAATCATTTTTCCCTTGTTATTAATTTCGAGTACCCTCAAAAACTGAATTTTTTCAAAGTATTTTTCTTTAAATCATGAATTAAGTAGCTAAAATTATATATATATATTACATAAATGTAATTAATGTAAAAAAATATTATTTTCTTTTGCTGATTTTTCAAAAGGCGATTACGAGTATGAAGCTTTATCGTTGTGTATTTAATTGCTACTTGAATGGGTGAATTTAGAAAAAAAATATCAGAGTTCAGGTTATTGATTTTTTTAATTCTCCCACAGAATATTCCAGTTTAAAATATCAATATATTCCTCAAGTTTTATATATATAGTTACCGGATGTGCAGTTAAATAATTGTAATCACAAAAACATCTTAATGAATATCTAGTTTTATTTTATAATGTGTGTTATTCCACCCTTATGATTTTCAAATAAACCCTTTTAATCTTTTTTTTTTTTTTTTTTTTTAGGTTAGTTCCGTTAAAATGATCATTTCCTGTTACCTTTTAAAAATGTCGTTAAAATAGTGAAATATTTTGGAAGCGCATTTTAATAGTTTCTAAAAGTAACACCGTTTTAAAAAATTCAGTTGCAGATAAAAACGGAAATTACCTGACAATTTTGAACAAGAAAAGTAGAAGTTTTTTCATTATTTTGAGGAATGTCATAGTAATTTTTTTTCATGAAATTTGAATGTTTTGTGAAATATAAACACTTTAACAAGTATTATGCATTTTTATAGTGTAATTGAATAATGTAATATAATTACTGCCGACTTTGGTTCAGACGGGCCTTTATACCTTATAAAATGTGCCCAAAGTCACTTATATGACGTGCGTTAGTTAATGTAATATACAATCTTAATATGATTGTTTTGTTTGTAATATGCGAAAGTGGTACAATGGGAAAAAATTAAGGATTTCGTAGTTACTTTGTACAAATAAATCAAAAACATATACTGTACTTTTTATAAAGTAATATACACAAGTTCTATCGCAACTCCTTGTTATTCGATGTTACATTTATATTGCAAGATATTTTTTGATTTCTTAAAGGAAAATATATTCAGTTCTATTCTATGGTCAAAAAATGTTCCTGAGTAAATTTAACGTCATATAAGCAGATGCAACAATATAATCAATCAATTACTTAAAAAAAAAACATAATAACTTCTAATACTCATTTGAAATGTACATCGTCGAATGGGTAAAAAGTGAATATTCAAAAGCGCTTCGCTTGAAAACCTCATTTCACTCAACTGCTCCACTCTAATAGCGCAAAACGTTTTGACACATTTACACATTCATTTTTCATTAGAAATATATAAAATTGGAATGCCTGACAATGGAAGCGATTTCGAAACCAACTTATTTTTTCATTTTATGACAGTTAAATTACCTATCCAGTTCTAAGCTGTTTCGATCACGTGATCACCCATTTTTCTCCTCTTTTTTGACCGGTTTTTCTGCTTTCGTCGGAAAATGTGCTCAAAAACGTCAAGCTTGAAGGCTTGTTATGAAAGATTTATTGTGTTTAAAAAAAAACAGAAAATTGAGTGCAACTAGGCTGTTTCTGAATAACACCACCTGCTATTTTCATGCATTTTCGAAGAAAAATAAGTTAAAGCATATGTCACAAAGTTGCCCTTTTTGATTTAAGAACACCCTTAATTGATCCTCTGATAAAATAATTTTTAATGAAGATTTAAAAAAAAAATCTATGTTTATCGGGGCAAGTTAATTATGGCAAAAAAATTAAACAATATAAGTAATTCAACATTCGTTTGTGTATAATGTTATCTGACGAAATTAACGTTTCACAAATAAATGAATAAAATAGTAAGCATAAATAGAATTTAAACGATATGCAATTTAACTCAATACTAAACCACTAAAATAACAAGAATCAAAAAAGCAAAAAGTATTAATAAAAAAGTAATATGTAAGATAGTAATTAAAGAATAGGAAAAAATAATTTTTACATTAGAAAAATAGATATTTCTTATTCAAATACACACACACACATATGTATATATAAATATAATATTAATGATCTTAAAATGATCTGTTTAAAAAAATAATAAATAAAATTTATATTGAAAATAATTTTTTATATAAAAATTAATAACGTAAATAAAATAAACCAATTTAAAAATATTAGTTTGTTATAAAACGCTGCAATAAAATGTATAAATATATAAGTAATTTTTAAAAGTTTAGAAATCTAATATAAATTAAAAAATACCTACAGTTTGCGTTTCAATATTAATTCAAATGTAGTTCATTTTAATTATAAAAATATTATATAAAATATTAAATTAAATTTATTTAATGATATTTAATAAATTAAAAATATACATGAATAATGAAAATTAATTAAATGTTGTAACAATAGCTAAAAATGTAGCTCATTTTAATTATCAAAATAGTATATAAAATATTAAATTAAATTTATTTAATGATGTTTAATAAATTAAAAATATACATGACTAATGAAAAATTAATTAAATGTTGTAACAATAGTTAAAAATTAAATAATAATCTGATTTAATTTGAAAAAAAAAAATAAATCAGATGATAAACATTTTTATACAGTGCGTGTCAAAAGTTCAGACAGAACAATTCAGAAAGTTCAACAGAAAATTTCAAAATAAACTTTTATTAATGAGTGAAAGTTAATTTCCTTTTCACATAATCTACAAATTGTAGTTTTAAAAAGATAGTTAATAGATTTATGTTATAAAATTTATCTTAAATAATAAAATTTATCAAAACAACAAAAATGAGTGTGTCAAAAATTTAAGCACAGTAGTTTTTAGTCTTTAGCAGAACAAGAATAGAAAAAATTAATACTTGATTGTTGCTCCTTTTTGGCTGAATTACTTTAAATATACGGTTTTCCATCGATAAAATGAGATTCTGTATTGTTTCTGGTTCAATTTTAAACCAAGCGTTCTCAATGGCATCTTTCAAATCTTTAACTTAAAAATACTGCTTTCCATTTAGATAAACTGCATGAGTGAGAATACCCCGCATATTTTCTATAGGGTTTAAATCAGGACTAATTGCCAGCCATTTCAAAACAGATACTTTTTTCAACTTAAGCCACGATAAAGTTAAGTTTGAGTTAGGGATCGAAGCATTGTCATGTTGAAATAACCATTTTTCTTCTCCCAAAACCTCGGCAACAGGAAGCAAATGATTAGCAAGTGTCTCTTGATAGTTTTCAGAGTTTTCACGACCACTGATGAATGCTAGAGTTGTCTGACCATTGAAAAAAATAGCGCCCCATACCATTACAGAACCACCATTATGTTGTCGGCTAAATACACTCCTAAGTTCTTTGCGGAGATCATGCCAATAGTACTTAAACCCATCAGGGCCATCAAGGTTCCATTTTTTTTCATCAATGAATATGACATTCAGCCACTTTTCACCAAATGACATATGCTCTTTGGCTCATTGTAATCTAGCTTCTTTATGGTGTCATTTGAGACACGGTAATCGAGCCATTTTACGGTATTTGATGTATTTGAATTCCAAAATTCATCTATGAACAGTCTTTTTCGATATTTGTCCTCCAACTGCATGTTTTATTTGCGAAAGGGAATAATTACTAGTTGAAATCAAATTTCTGATATGGCTATCTTCGCGCAAACTAGTCACTCGCGGCCTTCCTCAACGAAATTTTCGTTTGAAATTATTACCACGAGCCAAAATGTGATGAATACCTCGTTTTGATTTTTTTTAATGTACTAGCAATTTCAGAAACATATTTTGATTTTGCTCTCATACTCCATATTTTTATCACCTCCTCCTCTGAAAATTCTTTCGACAGAGGCATTTTGTACTAACTCATAAACAACAACTGACTGCTTCTTATACGCCCAGAAATTGTTTGCGTGCGCAATCGCTTACGTCAGATTGTAAAATTTGCATAAAGACGATTTTGTGCTCAAACTTTTGACATGGTTATTTTTGTTCTATTCTTAAACTTCAC
This sequence comes from Maratus speculifer, assembly GCA_964019185.1. NCBI lineage: Eukaryota > Metazoa > Arthropoda > Arachnida > Araneae > Salticidae > Maratus > Maratus speculifer. Next base: position 330,861,333 of record OZ025297.1, read on the forward strand.
GGTTTGAAATAAAATTTAAAAGTTAATTTCAATGAATATGGTGTTAAAATAGATATTATTAACACATACAAGACAGATATTGAAATAAAGTGAATATTTAAAGTTTTATTTGAAAATTGCTATTGTGCTTAAACTCTTGACAGACACTGTATGAAAAATCAACCAAATCGAATTTACTTCTAAAAAATTTTTGCTAAATATTTTAGTTTAAAATCATTCATGAGATGTCACCAGCAACGTTACTTAAGTAAAACCAAAAATGTCATCCTTAGAACTTGCTCCCTAGGAAAACCTAGGAGAATCCTGAAGAAATTAAATCCTTTTCCCAGGAACGCCTGATACTCATTTTAGTATCAGAAGGAATTCTGCATGACTTGGAGATCTTGAGGAAGTTTTCAGGCACTTTGGTGCTATGTGGGTTATAATTATAATCGGATATAGAAGAAAAATTGTTTTCAAACAAAAATTATTTACGCAATAATACTTTTTTTTATCAATATAAGAATTGTAATAATAATATTAAATATATATATTGACTTTAAACACGATTAGGCGAATTTTACTTGGGAAATCAACTGCAGAAATAAGTAGTTTATATTTAAATATCCTAAACATTTTTGTTATATTATGCAATAATAAAAATCAACAATATCTTCACAATTTTCTTAAACCAGACTTTTTATTTAACCATTATATAGACAGTCGAAGATAAATGTTCATAGGGCTAGTAAAAAAATTCTGCATTGTTACTTTTTAAGCAAACACATAATTAATTTTTACGTAAAGAGAAAATAGATAAATATGGCAATAATAAGGATTGGTCAATTAGATTACAAAGCTTATGATGCATAACATCGAGATTGTAAATACATATTTGAACTTTGGCCTATTGAAAGCTACGTCTTACAACATTGCGTTTCCTGACGGAAAGCCTTTTTCGTTTTAATGTGAATATTCACTATTCAGCAAGACCGCACTTATCGCTGTTTTGTGCTGACTGTGTATGGTACACAATGATGAGTATAATGGTTATTAAAAATATAAGCCTACTAATAAAGTGCTGTAACGTTATCTATATGAAAAATATAAGTATTTTTTAAAACTATTACATAAGAAATGACCAGTGCATCTTTTGATTCATTTTGAGTTTGAAATAGAATTCTGCACTTCAAGGTGCATTTGAACCGAAACCGATAAATATGCCATAAATAACCATCTTAAAGTAAATCGGAAATCCGACATACACTAAACGACTTATTTATTATTTAAAGATGAAAAGTGTTATTCATATATGCAGTATTTCTTTGATTGTCTCTTATTTGTATCATAAATTTGAAATAAACAGTGATATATATAGGTATGCGTAAAAGTAGCTGTGATTTTTAATTTTTAAGAAAAAATTATAAAAATATAATCTTTTTATGATTAACAGTCAAGCAAAAGTTGCATCATCCCTTTCCTTGCATTGCATTTGAAATAAAACTAATATGAAAATCGATATTTCTCGTCGCCATCCTTAAAAGAACAGTTATCATATTCACTACTTTGAAAAAATAAAATGAAAAGTTAATTTTTACATCGTTTTGATTTTTAATGTGTACATCTATACTGACCCACATATTTTATCGTCCAAAACTAAAGGACCATTAATTGCGGCCTGCATTTTTTTTTTTTTTTTTTAAATAAGCTCTTATTTGAATTAGAAACTTGAAACGTTAGTTTACAAAAATGAGTAAAAAAGTAATAATAATAATTAGGAAAATTTGCAATGTAGTAACCCGCATTATAGTTTTTGCTTGTGTTTTTAAGTTCTAATTAAGTGGAAATGCTTGAAAAGAACGTTTAATTAGAATATTGAAAATAGGAAAAAAAATTAGCAATAGAGTTGAATGCATTTAGTCACGTTTCATTTATACTATTTAATAAGGCAGTGATATTTTGTCATTTGGAATTCTGAAATATGAAATAAAGATAAACTACATTAAAAGAATAAATATTTATTTTTTGCATCTTTTTTCTGTACATTACACTAGTTAAGTCAAATAAATACATCTGATTTCTGATTATATTTTTACTTAAAATTTTCGTCACAATACTTTCTGGATACTTATTCATTATAGCCCTAGAAAAATTTAGAGTCACTGATTTTAAGGTATATGCTCGTTAGAAAGTATAGATAATAAAACTACCTGTCACTTTATGTCTTTAGTTGGAACGTTGCAACACATAGCAAATCTTACTAAAATTTAAACTAATAAGGAACCAGATTACTGATATTTCTCCAACATTCATTTAAGCTAAGGCTTTTATAATAGAAGTTCTATTATAGGAGTTCAAGTTTAAGCACTTTACTGAGGTAGGGTGATCTTCCTATGACAACAAACCATGCGTCAGCTGACTGGTATTTTGTAATCTATATCACCTAACGTACCATACATAACAAACACTTAATGCGAAAAATCATTGCAAAAATCTGACACTGCTTACTGTAAAAATTCAAAAGCTATAATGTCATAAATGTTCATAAATTTCATCATTGATGTGTCAATCGTTGTGAAATATTGGTGTGCAAATTAAATGATTTTTATTGAAAATCGCTCTATTTATTTGAATGAAACAAATATAAATGCGGCGCATTTTAAAACATTATAGTAATGAAATATTGTATAGTATATATAATCAAATACAGTATCAAAAATAGTATTTTCAAATCATATAGCGATTTTTTTTCTTTTGCCATCTCTATCTCTTGGCACTCTATACAGAAAAATGTATATATATATATATATATTTAAATAAGACTGATATATTAAATTCAAATCGCACACGATATATAATTAACTAAAGAAATATATAAATTATAAAAATATTCTTAAAAGCAAAAACTCACGAACATCTACACCGCCAAACAAAATTGAAAAACCACTACGTGAACAATAACTAATCCATAAATTATAAACTGATCCAACAAAATAACAACTCATAAATAACTTAAACAAGAAACTCGAAAAGTAACAAACAAGGAGACGGACGGCATGGCTAATGACATGCACTGCTGGGTTAAATCTGATTTTATGCATGCAACATCCCCCATGCCCGTCACAACCATAAAAGAATTTTAACTGAAAGCAATCCATACTAAAAATAAACTATCGACTAGCAATAACCTTCAAATGACCCTCAAACTAAAACATTAAACTTGTCGAACTATCAAATCCATTCAATAATGATTTCAGTTCATTTCGACGACAACTACCCCTAACAAAATCATTCATAATATTTTTCATAAAGTTCCGAGGGTAATCTTGTTCAGAACCCAGTCTGTACCACTCCACAATGCCATTAATCGCATTTCCAATTTCTGAACTCAACCTATCAATACGAATCAAACCATTTCTGAAAATATTTCTTTTTACCGAGACATGAACGCATGAATTGAAATTCATTAACTTTAAAGTTCGGAAACTGAAGTGTTCCGTTTATCAAATATCTTTGTAACCAATTTTTTACGCTCTAAAATTAAGTTTACATCCAAAAAATATTTCTGCAATATTTCTGTAATCCAATGAGGAGGGCTCTAATTTTAATGTTGTAGGGTAATATAAGAAATCTAAAATTATATTATCGTTATTTAATTTAACAATTAAAACATCATCAATATATCTATAACACAAAATATTTTTATTTAAGTTATTGTTACGTTCATATAAATATAGGTATATGTCAGCTATAATAGAACTACAACTCCCCCCCCCCCCATTGGAATGCTACGAATTTGTCTAAACGTTTTTTTACCGTCGTAAAGGTAATTTTCTTCTACAACAAATTTAAATAAATTCAAAAATAAATCGATATCAGTTTCTGATTTACACTCAGTAACATAAAATTCCACAATTTTCTCTTTCAAATCCGTTAAATCTATATTATTGTATAGGTCTGCGAAGTCATATGCATACAGACCTGTAATGTTTTTTATATTTTTCAGCTTATCCAATAAGATGTAGCTATTTTTTAAAATAAATGTTGATTCCCTACCTGTCACTTTGTGAAACACACCTGTTAAAATCTCCTTTAATTTTTTGCTAACCACCTCAATGTAAGATCCGAAACCACAAGTTATGCTTCTGAATTTAATTGGCTTTTTATGAAATTTAGGAACTAATATAAGACATGGGAAATTTTGACTTTTTTGTTTTAACTTTACTTTTTTATAAAGTGCTTTGATTTTATTCTCCACAACAGTAATTTTTGTATTCAAAAGTTGATAATGATATTTATTGTTATAGCAATCATTCAAAAGCGTACTATAAAGTTTTTTACATATCAATGCGTAATTTGTGTTGGCTTTGTCTACATATGTAATTATAAATTTATCCTGGAGATTCTTAATTGAATTTATAATTTTTATATAATTTTCGCGTGACATACCGTCACAATCTCTAATGTATTCCATTTTTAAATCCTTTAGTATATGGTATTTCCACTCTTGAAAAACACTACATAGTAAACTATACCTATACATAAATTTTTGTATAAAAATATCTAAATTTAAGTTAAAGCGCTTAATTACTTCACTTTTAGGTATTATGCGTTTCACTCTATATTTTGTTCCATACTCCATTAACTTCCTCAACTCCACGTCCCCTACTATCTCCAAATTTCCAGTTATAACGTGTCCAAAATCGTTATCTATATAATTTATGTAATCACTATCATTGCAATTGCAAATGCTTTCTCCGGTACTTTTCTCAAGATTTTTTGCAAAACTGTTATAGTTAAAAATTTACGCCCCAAAGGTTTATCATATTTAAAAGCCTTAATTATTTTAAGCTTGCCCACAGGTAATAGATCATTATATTTATTTAATATTTTATTATAATTTAGTTTATTTTGACTATTTCCAACATAATCCAACACAAAATATATCTTATCTACTGAACCTTTATTGCTATTGTTTAAATTACAGTAAAATTGCAAATTCTGTTTTTTAATTCTATACCTCAATAAATCTAAAGCTAAATCTATGTTACTACATCCTATATGTATATATATACATATTTATATGCATATATATATGACATATATATATGTATAGATTTAGATATAGACATATATATATATATATATATAGCACTTTAAGAATAATGTGTAACGGCAGATCCAAAGTCCCGTGCCATAATGAAAAATGATATCAAACTATTAAACTTTAAAGGAAATAAAAACGAGTAAGAAAAACAGTATAAAAACAATATAAAAAGGCTGTGGATCTCATCAACGGTGGGCAGTTTTAAAACACAGCAAATACATATGAATGGATGTGGAAAAGGACTATTATAATGTAGTGGCAGTGGGTTTCGATCAGAGTGCTACAATTTAAAAAAATCAAATGTACAAAAACATTTGAAATCATAACACTCCCCCACTGGACCCAAACGCCACAGAAAACAGCATATAACACATTTAACATTGATACTGCCGAAATGAACAAGTATGTAATATAACTTAAAACAGAAATAAATAAAGTTGTATTACCCAAGCTTCAGAGAAACAGCCACACAAAACAACTGAAAACCAGCATCCAAAATCAATCCGTATTCGTTTCCATGTCGTTGCCACACGATTGCAGTCATCCTTGTAAAACTGTCCAAAAGGCTTTAAGTTATACAAATCATTAACTGTCAATCATATAGCAATTACTTAAAAATGCAGACTGTCAGTAAAACTAGTATATTTTTTAATAAATTTTAGAGGTAAATTATTCTTGTATTGTAAAATATTAATTAAATGAAGAAGTTTCTTTAAAAATAAATTTTTATTTGAACAGAGCTTGTAGTAACGAAAAATTTGACCAATAATTATATTAATGTAAACACGTTTATGAATATTTGAAGTCCAGTTAACCAACTGATTAACTTCAAAATTAAAATTATCTCTCTTATTATATATGGAAATTTGTAAATCATTTGTAATGTGGATTTTTAAATCGAGATAGTCAGCAGTGTTATTATTTTCATTAGTTTTTTTAGGACCAGCATATCAGGATAAATATCGGATGAAATTTCCAAAAAATTACGCTCACAGTTCAAAATAATTAAATCATCAATGTATCTGAAAGCCAGAAAGTTAACATCTTTATTTACACATAAAAATTGATATTCATAAAAAAATAAAAAGAGATTAGCTGCCGTGGAAGAATAACTTGTCCCCATTCCTATCCCATTACTTTGTAAATAAATGTCTGAGCAAAGAGGGAATCACTCTAACAAAACATTGTTTGCTAGATATAAAAATATAAATCCAGCCATTATATTACTTGATTTATACAATCTCTTTATTAAGAATTATAACATTAAAGAAATCAAAACTATTTTATTTAGTTTAAATTTTAAGATTCTACGAAGCTTACAGCAAAAAATTAATGATTTTAACTGTGATAATTTGCAATTTAAAGATTTATTGACAGACTTTTTATTGTATAAAATAGGTAAATTTAAACAGTGCAATATGGATAAAATATATTTTGTTAGTACTTTCCAACAAAAAAGTTTTGATAACTTATATTTAAATAAAATTATTACTAAACATAGTGAAATATTTCCTATAAAAAATTTATCTATTATTTCAACTTTCAGATATGTCAATACTTTGGGTAATAAATTATTCAATTATAGAGAAATTGCACAAAACTTGGATTCCTTTTTAAATGTCCCTTGAGATTGTAGCTCATATCAGAATTCCCCCTATTATGATGACAATTCAAAACATGTAGTGACCGGTAACCTTAATTTCATATCTAATGATGAATTGAAACATCTAATGAGTTTTGGAACAAAATTCAGATTAAACAGGAAAATGAATCTAAAAAAGTCTTTCAGTCTATTTAAATCAGAGCTACATACGTTCATACTTAATTTAAGCTATAAATACAATAAACCTATCCCCCTTTTTAACGATTGGAAACTAAAAATTTTGGATGATTTTAAAGTTTTTCAAACCAATTACATGAATGACTCTACTTATACTTACCACAAACTTACTTTAGATATACAGAGGGAAATTTCAAAATTAAAAAATTCTTTTGTTTTTTGTTCAGTTGATAAAGCATCTAATAATTTTGCAATAATCTGAAAAAGCTTTTATGCTGGTCTGATACATGCTGAGCTCAACAATAGTGTGACCTATAGTTTATATGAATCTACAATACAAACGCTTATAAAGAAACATCTAGCTTTTTCTAAAAAAGCTCATATTCCTTTGCCTAAAGTTAAAAATTTGTCTTTTCCTTTTCTATTCGTAACCCCCAAATTTCACAAAACGCCTGTTAAATATAGATTTATATGTAGTAATGTAAACAGCATCGGTAACGAATTTAATTGCAGGTTTGAAAAAATGTTAAAGAAGATTTTGGATATTTTAAAATTTAAATATAAAAATAGTAATGTTTATTGGATTATTTTAAATAGCTTTGAAATTAAAAATGAATTGACTAAAAATGACATACAAAATATACAAACTTTTGATTTTGAAAACCTTTTTACTAACATTCCTATTGCAGAGTTGAATAGTATTTTATTTAAAATTATTGATTTGATCAGTGGTGACATCGATATGGATCTTAATTTATTTAAATTATTGTGTAATTTTTGTTTATATAATAATTATGTATATACAGGCTCAGACATTTATTTACAAAGTAATGGGATAGGAATGGGGACAAGTTATTCTTCCACGGCAGCTAATCTCTTTTTATTTTTTTATGAATATCAATTTTCATGTGTAAATAAAGATGTTAACTTTCTGGCTTTCAGATACATTGATGATTTAATTATTTTGAACTGTGAGCGTAATTTTTTGGAAATTTCATCCGATATTTATCCTGATATGCTGGTCCTAAAAAAAACTAATAAAAATAATAACACTGCTGACTATTTCGATTTAAAAATCCACATTACAAATGATTTACAAATTTCCATATATAATAAGAGAGATAATTTTAATTTTGAAGTTAATCAGTTGGTTAACTGGACTTCAAATATTCATAAACGTGTTTACATTAATATAATTATTGGTCAAATTTTTCGTTACTACAAGCTCTGTTCAAATAAAAATTTATTTTTAAAGGAACTTCTTCATTTAATTAATATTTTACAATACAAGAATAATTTACCTCTAAAATTTATTAAAAAATATACTAGTTTTACTGACAGTCTGCATTTTTAAGTAATTGCTATATGATTGACAGTTAATGATTTGTATAACTTAAAGCCTTTTGGACGGTTTTACAAGGTTGACTGCAATCGTGTGGCAACGACATGGAAACGAATACGGATTGATTTTGGATGCTGGTTTTCAGTTGTTTTGTGTGGCTGTTTCTCTGAAGCTTGGGTAATACAACTTTATTTATTTCTGTTTTAATTTATATTACATACTTGTTCATTTCGGCAGTATCAATGTTAAATGTGTTATATGCTGTTTTCTGTGGCGTTTGGGTCCGGTGGGGGAGTGTTATGATTTCAAATGTTTTTGTACATTTGATTTTTTTAAATTGTAGCACTCTGATCGAAACCCACTGCCACTACATTATAATAGTCCTTTTCCCCATCCATTCATATGTACCGGGTGTCCAGTAAATGACTGACCCATTTTGAATGTAAATAACAAAAAAACTGTTTGAGATAAAAATCCGCGGCTTGCTGTATTGTTATTAGAATATAAATAAATTTTAAAATATGCACTTTGTTAATGTAATATAATAATATTTAAAATAATATCTCAGTCTCAAGACTGAGGAGGGGAAATATAATACAGATGGTTCAATCACAAATATTATTTTAAATCACTTTCCAACCAACGTACCCTATTTTTGAAGCTGATTCGAGAGTCGATTCAACATATAGATTCAGATTCGACAACATATAGATTCAGGTTCAGCCGAAAATCTCACATTTATGGAAATTAGAGTCATGTCTGTATTCAAACAGCCTGTTACCGCCAGCGCGATATTTTTTCCGAAATTTAAACTATATTAACAAAGTACATGTTTAAAAATTTATTGATTTTCTAATAACAATACCGCAAACCGCGCATTATTATCTCAAACCGTTTATTTGTTATTTAAGTTCAAAATGGGTCAGTTATTTACTGTGTTTTAAAACTGCCCACCGATGATGAGATCCACAGCCTTTTTATATTGTTTTTATACTGTTTTTCTTACTCGTTTTTATTTCCTTTAAAGTTTAATAGTTTGATATCATTTTTCATTATGGCACGGGATTTTGGATCTGCCGTTACACATTATTCTTAAAGTGCTATATACATAATTTACGTGATTATTGCAGCTATAGCGCTGATCATGTGGATATTTCGTGAACTTAAGTTCACTCAAAACTTTAAAATTTTTGGACTATATATATATATATATATATGTCTATATCTAAATCTATACATACATATATGCATATATATATTGTAGAAGATGAAAGAAAAATAAAGTTTTCAGTATAAATTCTGAAACATTTACCAACGATTCTATAAATATTGCTGCGAAATATCGCCATTTAATAAAGTGAATGAAGCCAGCTTAAGCAAAAATTTAAAAACTCAAAAGAACTGTAAAAACCCACTATAAATATACGAAAATATAATATAATCATTAAAGATATGCTATAACTTCTTTCGAGTTATACCATGATTCTGATAACTGCTCTTTATCATATTATTTCTCAAAAATGAATACGATTTTAAGATTTAAAGAAGTTTTTAATGAAACGAAAGTTGCAACTGATTTTCAGAAACGCTGCCGAAGAGAATAATTTTAATTAGTTTTATCAAAATGGGATTACAGGTTTTTTGGTTGCTATCCATTCTCAATTAAACATTTTGAACTATGTGATTAAATTTACATGTTTATAGGTAACAAAGTAATTTTATTTTTAAAGTCAATCAAGACATTCGATAGAGTGGTTTCACAGATCGTTTCACAGTAGTTATGTGATTATTTTTTCACATCAGATAGAGGTTAATTTAATTTTATTTGTTTAGGTTATATTTATCTGTGGTATATGGAATATGTAGTTGGGTTTTACACATATTTCTTTCCTATGAGGTTAGAATGGATGAAATGTATCAGATTAGAATGAGTGAAAAGCATTAAAGAAATTCCAAAAGAACTACTGTCTACTAGAAAGCTAGCAGTACAATAGGAATCTATTTAAGCGATAGTAAGGAGAAGTCAGGAACAAATGATAACCTTATTATGGGGAACTGTCACTAAACGAGCGCTACACATAAAACATGGCGTTACCTATGAAAAAAAACCGAGATCCTATAGATTTGAAGGAAAAAGATGAAATCAGAAAATAAGAGAATCAGGTGGGATTTGAAAAGTTGAGAGTTGTAGAAGAACGGCGAGTGTGTCTTCGTGGAAACAGAGTATATTTTTCTTCGAAGTGCATATGTGTATTGGTGTTTTGAACAGATAACTGTGGTTGTAGTATTGTATAAGCCTTGCTGTTTAATTCAAGCGATAAAGGAATAATATTTTTTATAGAATTATAATCTAGCGCGTAGAAAATATCACAAGGGATAATTTAACGTATGACAAGATCTACCATGTTCTTGCAAGTATATGTGTATTTTACACGCAGGTAAGTGTATCCTACAGAAATATTCAATTTAATATTTATTTGAAATGTACTAGTGAATTAATTTTCAAACTTTCATAGTGTCTGTTATCAGACAACTACACCGGTGGTTGCAAAATATTAAATAATTACGATAAATATCGTCACATGTAATAGATTGAAATTGGAAGATTATTTATCACAATGGTAATAGAACATATATATATATATATATATATATACTATCGGACCCGACATATGTTGTCCTGGCACCGACTCCAAAAAATCAAGTAAGTGTACATAAATATAATAATACGCATGATAAATATTACGCTATTAATTTAATTTCTTATTACAATTATATAAGGAAATTATTTTTCACTTTGCAGTAGTTCTTGAAGTCGGTTCAATTTTTGATAGAAAAGTTTATTTTTCTCTTTTTAGTTAAATGTTAACGATTTTCTGAAGTCGGTTAGTTAAAATTATAATACAGAAAAAATATTGTAAATCATACACGTATGTCAGGAGTGGGTTTCGATCACACGATCTCTTTCTTCGATAGCTAGAGCTTAAATCGTGCGCCTTAGACCGCTCGGCCATTGTGTCCATTCTATTCAGCGAACTTATTCAACACTTTTAATTAGAAAAAAATCACTTACTTTATTAGTTTTTGCCTAATTACTAAAAAAGTACTGAATCCATTTCGATGAAATGTGAATCTAAACCATTCTAGAATCCACTGGGACACACACAAAGAATTTCATTAAAATCAGTCCAGTCGTTTAGGAAGAGTTCAGTCACATGCACACGCACAGAAGAATTATGTATATAAAGATTTGCATTGGATACTTAATTTTAATTTTGAAATTGTTTGGCTAGCATCGACTCCAAAAACTCAAATAAATGTACATAAATATAACAACACGCACGATAAATACTACGCTCTTAATTTAATTTCTTATTACAATTATATAAGGAAATTATTTTTCACTTTTCAGTAGTTTTTGAAATCGGTTCAATTTTTGATAGAAAAGTTTATTTTTCTCTTTTTAGTTAAAAGTTAACGATTTTTTCAAGTCGGTTAATTAAAATGATAATACAGAAAAAAATATTGCAAATCATACACGTATGTTAGGAGTGGGGTTCAAACACACGATCTCTTTCTTCGAGAACCAGAGCTTAAATCTGGCGCCTCGGCCATTCCGTCCGCAATCTATTCGGCGAACTTATTGAATACTTTTAATTAGCGAAAACTCACTAACTATTAGTTTTTGCCTAATTACTAAAAAAGTACTGAATCAATTTCTAAACCATTCTAGAATCCACTGGAACACACACAAAAAAATTCATTAAAATCAGTAAAGTCGTTTAGGAGGAGTTCAGTGACATACACACGCACAGAAGATTTATATAAGGTACCCTGGGTAATAACGCCAGGCGGGGTAATAACGCCAAGTGCTTATATTTTGCATAATTATGAAATAATCAGGTAAATGACACCCATGTGCTCTGCGCAGAAGGGTTTTGAGTCATATAAATCGCAAAAAACAGCTTCAAGTTAATTTGTTTCATTTTTAGGTCTTATTGTTTTTACAAGCAACTAAAATTAACGCTTGATCTAAAATTTGCGAGATAAGGTTTTTGATCTGAAGACTATATTTTTTATCCAGAAATACTTTGTTTATTACATAAATTTGTAGTGCATTTCGTGTGCTTTCAAAATGTTGTAGAAGATTTTGGATATCTTCTCGAGATAATTTGTAATTTAAAATGCACTGCGTAATAACTATACCGGGGTAATAACGCCAATCCTTGGCATTAATACCCCGGTTGATTCCCAACAGTGGCCGAGCTACATCCTAAATACTGATTCAAATAAACACAGTTAAAACTGTGCAATGTTTCTAATAATTCTATATAAGCGGTCCTTTTAAAGCAAAAAGAAGCTCACGATCTGATATTCTTTTGCCTCACCCCCCCCCCCCCACACACACACACCACACCTTTATTTTTCTTACACTTTCACAAAAAATTGAACATTTTCAATAGCTTAGAATACAATTTGTCAATTTCTAAGTTTGTAGAGTTTGTATTTTTACAATTGGGCAATCTACATGCAATTATTCCATCTTATTTCATAGTTTTGTTTGCATGGCGTTATTACCCATATAGGTGGGTAATAACGCCAAATAGCATTGGTCAAGAAAAAACGCCATTACATTTTATGAATACATATCTGTTAAATTATTTTATTTTATATAGATAGTCAATGAGTTGCTGTATGAGATCTTATATTTGTTTGAAAAATACAATCTAAAACTAAGCAGTGAAAATTGGTAGAACCTTAACGTGGCGTTATTACCCCAGGGTACCTTATGTAAAGATATATGTATATATATATATCTACGTATTATTTTGCTATTCATGGCTAATACGTGGATGAAACCGCACACTTCATTTGTAGTTCCAGAGCATTTGGGGCCTGATGATTCTGCTTTTGGAGCTACAAATTCTATTTGCATTCATTTTATTTATTTATTTTTCAGATTTACTCGTTACACTATTTTTTATTTTATTATAATTCAATTCAATTCTAATTCTTCGTTTTGGTTTATTGTTTTAATGATAAAATCCATTGGTGAATCTTGTCTACTTTTAATGGTATTATATATATATGTATATATCTATATCTATATCTATATATATATGTATATATATATATATATATATATATATATATATAATTTTTCGTTGAAATGTATGTATATATATGTTTGCGTGCTATGTGTGTAAAGCAATATGAGTAATTATTAAGATATATACAGGTAGCGACACAAATATATGTATAAAATGATGCGTAACAATCTTTCTTTAAAATAAGTTTTAAAATGTTTTGTTCAATATTTTTCATACGGCCTATCAACAAAATCTGAAATAGAAATATTTTCTTAAATATATTGTTAGTTTCTCATATGAAATACAGTAAAACCACGCTTCGATGTTTCTCTTATTTTTTCTTCCACATCAATCAGACACGTCTGTCGCAAACTGTCCATTCTGCCGCCATATGGCACACAGTTGTGCCATATGGCGTACTTTTATCACGTACTTGGAAGTTAATTATAGACTCCCGATATAGTCAACCCTTTTCTCTTTTTCCCAGAAAAATACTTTCTGATAATGTGACAAAAGAGTACCATTAAGAAAAACGAGAAATCTCTAATCATCTTTACACATTTCTTTGTACATTAAATGGAAAACATTTTTGGGGACAATATTGTAGTTTTCAAAGATACCATTTTCTAAAAAAAAATTTAAATAATAAGATACATATTGTATAAAAATAATAGCTTGTAAAAGTAATTAAAAATGAATACATTAAAGTTATATTGTCATTAAAAGGCAAAACGAACGCAGGACAATAGTAATTTTATTGCGCGTACTTTGTAATATCTTCTGACAATAAAGCATAAAAAACATTTGCAAGAAAACTAAGATTTGATATATATTAAATGACTATGAAGTTTCTCAAAGTCCTCGAATATCACTTTCTAAAATCTTCCCCAGAAGCTCTCAAGGAAGACCTTGAAGGAGAGCGTAAAGAGTTCCCCAGTATGCTGTAAATTTTCTGTTCCTGAGGACAATTCCTGGTGACAATTTTCTGCTTCCTCAGGGATTCTTGGGAGATGTTAGTGTTTTATTGTAAATTCTCTTGGGGATATCCTGGGGAAATTTCTGCGCTATGTGGGTATTTAATATAGCTATGCATACATATGTGCACATGCATGTTTGTATGGAATGTAATATAGATTATTATTATAGAAACACAATTATGGATTATTATTATAGACACAAATGTATGTATAGACTGACGAATAATTTGTTAATTTAAAAAAAAATGAAAACTCTTTTGTTTAATATTTTACACTCAGCTTATGAACAAAGTCTGAAAAAGAAATAATTTCTTAAATATAGTTAGTTCTTAATGTGAAATATAGTAAAACCACGCTTCGATGTTTCTCTCTTATTTTTTCTTTCCCATCAATCAAGCACGTCTGTCGCAAACAGTCCATTCTGCCGCCATATGGCACACAATTGTGCTATTCTTCTTTCATCACGTACTTGGAAGTTAATTATATACTCCCGATATAGTCAACCCTTTTCTCCTTTCCCAGAAAATACTTTCCGATAATGTGACAAAAGAATAACATTAGTGATAACGAGAAATCTCTAACCTTTTTATACATTTATTTTTATAATGAATGTAAACATATTTTTGGGTACTATGTTATAATTTTTAAAGATGATATTCACTTAAAAATACTTAAATAATAAGATATATGTTGTATAGAATGAAAAGTTTAAAAAATAATTAATAAATGTTATTTAAAAATAATACGGCCGTTAGAGAGTAAAATAAACGCAGAAGAATTGTCATTTAATAGCGCGTATTTCGCAAGCTACTTAATGACTTAAAGTAAATGGCTTATCGTTAGCTATTTAAACATTGGAAATTCTAAACACATAGAAAAAATTAAAAATCTAAATGTTCTTTTCAGGGATCATCTATGGTACAAGGATTCTGGATCATATTTCGTTACGACGCTATCTAAAAAAATGGCTGAGATATAACCGTTTGAAATTCTAGGTTGGGTACCATTTTGTAAGAATACAGAAGGCTAACAATAAGAAATTCCTCCATAATGGAGCTCAATTTATCTGTTTGATTGAGCATGTGTTGTTGAAAGTTTATATAAACGTTTAGTTGAAGCTGTTTAATCGAACGTTTAAATAAATTTGTTTTTCAAATTTACAGCTTTAGATAGAAGAATAAGGTAATTTATGTGCATTTAATTTAAAATGTTTTATGAATTAATGAATAATATACACAAGATGATTAGCTAATATTTGCTTAATAAATCAATCTAACACGAACTGCTCCTTGTTTAATTATTGATTAAATACTCAATATTTTTTAGTGTAATTTCACGGCTTAAAATTTAGATATGTGTTCACCGATGCTGGTTTGTTTGTGTCTCATATTACGCCTCAAGATGGTGTGCTCATGAAGACTACTTCATCTTGTGCTGCAATGTATCCTTACCTCTATATAGCAGTGCAATATACCAAGCTGGGCGTTGATATCGTAGCTTAAATGGTAGAGCACTTGGGGGATTTCTTCAAGGATTTTCGGGTTCGATTCCCGTCTTGGACATTCTTCACCATGTTGGTTCTACGCTTAGTTACCAAGTGATAATTCACGTATTAAATATTCAATAATTTCAAGCGTAATTTCACAGCTGAAAATTTAAACTAATATTTAAAAGAGTTTCTAATAACCTTCTCATATTAAAATTCAAAAGTACAACATTACTTTTAATACGGAGTGAGTCGAAAAGGAACAAATAACCTTCAGAACGGAGAAAAGTCACTGTTTTCTCAGTTGAGCTTTTTGGCAACTTTTTGTGGTGAATTCCAGTCCATAAGTCATATATAGCTGAGGTGAAAGACTAGCTTGGAGGAACATCTTTGATATTTTCTGGAACCGCCACAGTTCGTTTACCATTCAAGTGTGGAACATGAAAACGGTTTTTGGCAAGGGATGAATTTTGTAACAGAATTATTAATATTTTGATGGACACTTGAGATCTAACGATGAATCTCACTTTCAATGAACAACTTCATTGTGGCAAAGATACTCCAATCTTTGAATGTTTATCTTTCTCTGTCAAACAAATAGTCTCATACATGAAAATAACGTTCTTAATCTCAATAAAAACTATTTCAGGCTCCTCTTCAAGCTAATATTTAAAATACTGGGTAAAATGAGATAATTTTCTTCCTATGTTACTGTAAAATATTAATAGAATAGAGATGCATTATAAGTTTCCAAAGAGATAATAATAATATCCAGAAAAGCTAACAAGGGGAACACATTTAATTGAATTCTGTTTATATTTGTGGGTATTTAACTCTATTACGTTTCAGTGATTTTAACAATTAAATTAATTTTCTGAGATTTTAAAATATATGTTACAAAATGTAAATAATACTTATGATTATTCTTTATAACAAAGAATAACTTTAGAGGATTTTTTTCTTGATAGAAATACTGCTGAATCCTAAATGTATCTCTCTTATTGCATACGAAAAGAGAGGAAAAAGAAAAATCTTATAATTCAAATTTGCTCTATTTTGTGACATTATTGATGAGAACTTTTCTGGTAAAAAGGGAATTAGGATTAGATATTAGGAATGCACTTTATGGTTAAGTTGCATTAGAGGAAGAATAGCATATCTGTATCACATGACGGCAAACTTAACGGTCTGTGACAGATGTGCGTGATTTACTAGGGAAAAAGATAAGAAAAAAAGTATGGGAATGAAAGGGTTTTCATTACTTTCTTCGAAATATCAGAAAATGTTTTTCTTAAGTTAAGTGACATATTAAGCATGTGAAGGAAATGAAATATCTTTCAAATTCTTAAAGATACTCTATACATCTTTTGTGTGCATGAAGTTTAATTGTGCCTTAATATTTGTTTTACATGCAATCGATAAATATTGGTTTCTATAAAATCGTTTGTGCGAAATATGTTAAAATTTGTTGTCAGTTGCATATAAGTAATCTACGCGCACATCATACTGCATCGTATACTACACAGTGTCCGCTGCGCCGCTTTTGAAAATTCATCTAAAACAAACAGAGTTTTAAATTTCAATTAAAAAAAAGTTTTCACCTTTACTCTGTGACCCAGGGACATCGCAGATCGATGTACTAGCGCTTATATCTAAATTTTCCTCTGTCTTTTAATAATATCTTAACGTATTTATTATAATTTAATTCTATAACTTTAATCTGCGCATTCTTTATTTTCTTATTCTGAAAAAACTTTAATCTGTAAAAAGCAATACTTTCCATAAAACCATATTACTTTATTTTAATTCATCCAATCGACTATGAGAACTTATTTCTTTTTTCCGCCCGTTTAATTTTCGCATTGGTTAGTTTTTTTTTGTTTTGTCAAAAATTAATTGGCTACACCGAATCTGTGTTCGTGCGCACTTTGATATATAATGGCATTATTTTGACTTGAGAGGTAGTGTTCTACGTTTTTGTGTTGCTGCAATAATGCCTTACACCTGAAAGTAACTTTTTAGCAGCGAGTATTCTTCTCTAGCATGCTAATTTTTCATACTGTTGTCTATACATAATACGGCTCAGATATGAGTCCAAAACTAATGAAACTGTTTTTATCTATATGATATCAATAAAGTGAATAAAGATCTAGCTTGCTTCTTTACTTCAAGAAGAAATTCCTTATGGAGTTAAAAAAATTATTCCTACTCTGAAATCATGCTCTCGACGGCCAATAGGATTATAAAACCCATTCGTCACATTTCATGAGACATTATGCTGCGAGTGACCTATCCAATTGTATCTGATCTTTTTTTATGCGGAGGTGGTGTCTACGAAAGTCAAATGTGTTTTGCGCTATTTAGAAGTAAATGATTTGTGAGTCGTGAGTGATAAAAGCCTATAATTCAACACGTCATATATTTATAGTCAAAGCTCTGTAGAATCGTTTATCGACATGATTTTATGATTCTCCTGTTACTAACGACTCTTACTACTTCTAACGAAGATTCTACTTAAGTCCATTATATCATTGCATGCCTAGTATTTAATATTTAATAGTGTAACTTACATTACGCAAATTTTCACTAAAGCAACATTCCATAAAACAGAATTCACTGATAGTAAAAATTGTTTACTAACATTTTATTACGTAAATGTTAAAAAGTTATTATTAAATTTACCACGGGTTTGAAGTTTAGATAAGCTTATAAAGCTTGCAAAATTTAATAGAATATAGGTGTTTAATCTGTAATTTGACTCAGTTATAATTTTGACAAAATATTATTATGACAAAATATTATAGTATGACAAAATATTATTATGTCAGTCGAACATATCCCACAAGCAAACAAACTGAGACAAACAAAAGATCCGTCATAATGCAAAAGGATCAACTGCGCCATTTTACCGATTTACAATCTTTCGTTAATAGCCTGTCATTGATAGAAGAAGGTAGAAGAGCGATTTCCGTGTTATTAGAGAAGACATAATTTTATGGCAACGTTCGAGATTTTAAACAACTCAAAACTTTAAAAAAAAATCTTATTCCGAAACTTGTGCAAAACGATGAATACTGACTGCATAAGTTTATACTACCGCAATGCAAAAGATGCTCTTGGTGAATAAGAAACCCAAATGTGGGATTATTTAGCGGATAAAAAATGCTGTGTAAAGAACGTTCCGATAAAGATCGGGAAGTAGATCTTTGGAATAAATTAAAAAATGACAAATAAAAACAATCAGAAGATTCACGTAAAGCGTAGCAAATGAGCTTTGTTTGTTCTATAACGAAGTTTTAAAAATATTCAGATCTTGGTCTAATAGTAATCAATACTTCGGATGTTGTATAGAATCCGAGCTTTCTTGTGTATCCCTGTAAATGCTATCTGCTTTCTATTATATAAGAAGTAACTTCTAGTAAAAATCAGCAACGTATATCAATTTTATAAAATGTGAAATAGTTTAATATTATTAAAACGCGTCCCCAAACAATATTTCATATTATACCATAATGTAATGGTATATTTTTGTGTAGCACTGTAAAATGATAACAAATATTCTTTGCATCACAGATTGTACAGTATATATGTTTCAATATATACGTCATAGATGCATATCTATTTTATTTTGTTCGAAAGAATCTAACATCATTAAAATGCACTAAGAAACTTAAAATACTTAAAACAGTAGAGTATATGAAATATTTGTGTATCACTGTAAATACTGTCTGCTTTCTATTATAAAGGGAGTAACTTCTAGTAAACCTCAGCAACGTATATCAGTTTCATAAAATGTGAAATAGTTTAATATAAATAAAACGCGGCCTAAACAATGTGTCCACCTATATCATTATGCAATTGAATACTTTTGTATGGCCCTGTAAGTGAATAACAAATATTCTTTGCACCATAGGTTGTACAGAATGTATATTGTAGTATATAATTCATTGATGTATATCAATTTTACTAGGTTCGAAAGAGTGTAACATCATTAAAATGTACTTTAAACTATTTTTTTTTCATTGGCCATAATGTAACGGAGTACTTTTGATTGTCTTTGTAATTAAACTATATATCCGATTTTCATAAAATTGAAATGACTCGACAAAATTGTACAACAATTGTATATTTTAAATTTAAAACGATTCGGTTGGGTAGTTTTTGCTCTGTTATATGCGGACGGACAGACAGACAGACGAACGGACGGATTGAACGACGAGTATAGGTGCTATGTATTTACATATTTACGATCGCACGCAATGACATTTACAAAATAGATAATTTAATCGGAAAAAGAAGAAAATCTCTGAGTAATAATGCATAAATTATTTTAATAGGTTTTTAAAAAGAAAAAGAAATTACATTGCACGCATTTAGATGAATAATTGAAATCGCTTAAACGAAGGAGATAAATAAATAAACTATGATATTTGAAAATTATATTAAATATGAAAAATTTATAGCGTGTTTTTAGATAATGATGAATTTTAAATTCCGTTATAAAGACGCATGATTTTGTTTCTTATGAACGGCAATCTCTCCTTAATATGCTAATTATGTAATATGTTCATAGAAGATAGACATTTTACGAAAATATAAATTTTGCTGAAATGAAATCTATAGTTTTTAAAGCGAACAAACGTTTAAAATTCAATCATTCTGCACTTTCTGCGCTGTCGCAGAAGGATTAAATTTTTAGGGTTTTAACCATTACAGCATGTAGAGTTTTTTTTTTATGAACGCCATTCATTGAACCAGATATACCTAAAAACCTTAATTTTATAGGAATTAAAAATTAATTTGATGTAAATTAGTTTTAGCATGTTGAATACAGTATTTAAAATACTTTTCCAAATGTTGGAACCATTTCGTTAAAACTAACGAATCAAAAATTAGTATCTAATAATAAAAATAAGTGACACTTTTCGTTTTCCATTTAACCCCTTGAGGGGCAAGTAATAATGTCTCTGTAATATTGAATTCTCACAGAAAAAAAATAAGAAGAAAATGCAGTTTTTCAACGTTTTGTCGTCAAAGTTAAAAATATGAAATTTCTTTAAAAGTTTCTGGTGAGAATCTCGTTCAAATTAGGTGGGATAAAATATATCCCACCGCCACTCAAGGGGTTAATATTTCAACGACAAAGATGATTTAATTAGAAAAATTTTATATATATATATATATATATATATATATATATATATATATATATATATATATATATATATATTGTATTCTCTGTCCATCATTGGACTTTTAAATAATCTTATGACATATTATGTTTAATATGTCATTTAGCAAAAGGAAAGAAAGATAAATTTAACTTTCAAGAGACTTATTACGCTTATAAAAGTAAAATAAACTATATTTAACATCTGGTTAAGTTGTTCAACAGCAAAATAAATGGGGTTTTCCATTAACACACGTAAGTAGGATTCCAATGGGAACATTATTTTTTTTAAACAAGTATGTGGTAACATTTTTACTAATGACTCTGATGGTTGAAGTTTTGTGGTAGAGTTAGTTCTTAGAATTATAATAAGAATTTATTTGTTTCTAAACAATTTATTTTAGTATAGCTCGTTCACTAAAATGAATTAATGCATAGTTAAAAGAGAAAGTGCGGTTGATAAATTACACAAATCTTTCTACATATTCACAGAAATGGAATTTAAGAATTTATTAAAAATTAAACGAAATATGCTCCTTTCTGAGTAGTTAAAAATCGAAAAAATCTAAATAATGAAGCCTTTAGATAAATATCCAAATGTATTATTTTTATCTAACCTTTATTTAAATCACATTGATTAAAATTCAGTTTACTAAATAATTGCAATAACTAGTGTCATAACTTACCTGTCATTTCCCCAAATTCCAGTAAAAGAAACTTGCGTATAACTAATGCAATATCACTCAAACTGCGGCCTGCAGACATCAAGTGTGCAGGTGACTTTAAATATTCGGGTCAGGACGCATTAATATATTTTTGTGAAAATTGAATTGTGCATATAAAATATTAAAGATTTTCACTATTGCTTCATAAACTTTTATGGTAACATAAAACTGCCCCTATATTGTTGACAAATTTAAAATCAAAGATAATTTGAAATTACTTAATTTTGGATTATATACCTTTATATTCGAAATAGATAAAAAAAATTGTATAAAAAAGTCCGATTGTTAAAAAAATTTCGATATTCTTCAGAACTTGAAAATTTTAATTTTATACTTATTAAATAGGAAATGCTGGTTCTATATATTTTTTTATGCTGCTTTCTTATGCTATCTTTGTTATTTTATTGATAAATGTATCCCTTTTTTTGGCTTGTTATATAAGTATAACGAATTGCGGACAATATAGTAAAGTAAACATATACTAGATTGTTAAGCATACTGTATCAAAAATGTAAAGGCAGATAGGGGAGACTTAAATAGGCAGATTTCATTTGGGAATGTGGTGCGAAAATTCAGCGTTGAAGCTTTAAGGGCTTTGTTGAGCTCAGCGAATTAAAATGCATTGTGTATTTGAAACGTCATTGCCTGCCCGGATTTCCAGCAACATGCATTGTTACGTTAATGCGGAGCTTGACAATGTACCGTTGACTGTGTCCCCTTTATGTATGGGCGTGAGCTAGAAAGCCATTCAGATCGAACTCACGTACAACAGCTCTGCTAAAATCTGCTATGCGTAATACTGATTCATCTACCACAGGAATTCTGCAACAATGCTTCTATCATGCCTCGAAGCATAAAATGATCTCCAGGCATACTCCTATCCACAAACACTCCTATACGAAGTCTGCTTACTTTGGTCCCTTCTATTTGTCTTTACATTTTCGACATCTAGTTCTGAAAGACTGTGTATTCTTGACCCACACGGAAAAATGATTGGATATAGCTAATTTTTTAAGCTTTATAGAGATATTCTAATGTCATTGGCTGAACTAACCTATAATGTTTTAACTGCTGGTCAACGGAATTAGAGTCCAGAAGGTACAGTGTTAAAAATTTACTGAATTGTGCCAGTCATTCAACCGTTTTTTGAAAAAGAAAAAAAACGGCTTCATAACCGTATGTATTCTCACTATAAAATGGGCTTTAATATGGTCAGAAAAACATAAAATGACGGTGTAACCGTTTTTGATAAAAATGGTCAAATGATTAGACAGAATGCCGCAATTTTTTAACGTGTGCCATGAAGTCAATATTATCTCAAAAAATAATTCTGAGAAAAACAAAAACAAGATGTTCATCTGTGAAGATAGATATGTGAGTTTTAAAACAAAATACTTTTAATACAAAATAGTTAATGATTAAAACAAATTGCGACGATTTGAACATAGCTAGTGTTAAATGCACACCATGGTGAAACTGGAATGTTAAAAGTAATTGATTATTTATTAATTTATAGTTTATTTTTCTGTAAATTTTCGAGAAGAGATTGAACTGTTTTTCCTTTAACAACAACAAAAAAAAATATATAAATATTACTGTTTAATGATTTTCTAAGACCGTGTTAACAGTTATTTTCCGAAATAAATTCAACAGAAACTACTGAATGCAATACCCATTCTACATAATGAATATGCTTTAAATTGATTCCAATTAAACTTTCATTAACCATTGTAAAATTCTGTTTCTTTTTATGGTATTTATTTTTACTTTCTGAACACAATTTAAGTATTGTACTCCTGAGCCGCATGTGTGTGTATTTGCATGTCTATCAGTGAATATGTGTATGTGTCAGTGAATACGATAATTAACAAATACTTCATCCTATTGAATTTGTATTTAGCTAATGTGTTACACAGGATGGTTCAGAACTATGTGTTAAAAATGCAAAGGCAGATAGGGGGCACCAAAATAAGCAGATTTTGTATAAAAATATAAGTGTGAAATATATAGCGTTTCGGCAGTAGAGGACACTGTTGTGTTCAGTAGATAAAAGCATTTCGCTGGCTTGAATAACCATTCTCCGCATGGATTTTCAGAATAATGCGTTATTGCACGAATACGGAGCTTGCTAACAATGGATTTCATGTATGCGGATTCACATGGAAATGCAGTGGCTTCTCAGAGGATGTACATGGAATGATTTCCGGATAGGAATCTGTTGGGTCATCAAACATTTGGACGTTTTCATTGGGAGATGCCAAAGCAGATCGAGACATGATTCGGCAATGGAAATGTCTAAATTTTAAAGCTTTATAATATAACTACATTTTTAAAGCTACATTTAAACGTTATCATAGGTAGTTTTCATAAGTAGATCGAGGTGTGATACGGACACGGGAAGATATTGGAGAATTTTTGATTTAGCATATTACGTGCAGTAGTCTTTTAACAGGCTCGGGAGCTATAAGACGTGCAGTGTGGATAAGTAATTTCTTTGTGAAATTCCAGACTAATAATAGGCACATCCGCAAGCTTCGTAATGGTGTAATGATGAATGTTGTTCAAAATCACAGCAAGGAATGATGATTGAAGTCAGTGAAGCGTTTTCAGCTGCTGCACTCAACTGTCAAAACTCTGCATGTCCGCATCCACATTGCTATACGTAATCTGCTTATTTATGTCCGCTGTACATGTCTTTTCTTTTTTGACATATAGTTCGGAACCACCCTGTATATCCCGATCACAGGGACTTTATAAGCAATCGTAGAAATTTTCCGACGGATTGGGTATTTAATCCATTTTAAACACTTTTGCAACCTCTACTGTAGGAAAAATTGCCAAGAAAACTGGCAACATATTAGTAATGCGATGATGCACAGGGTAAAGTCGAAAGTTCAAGCGTTCGAATTATTCTATTGTGTCGGAATCTTATTTATTTATATATTTATTCGAATATTTATTTATATGAACACAGACAGCGATGTTCTTAAAGTCGAGTGAAGCCATTTCAGATTCATTTTTTAATTTTTAATAATTATGTTAAAATATGTGAAAGATTAAAATATCTATCTTTTTTTTTAAAAAAAAGGTGATGTGACAGGATAAATTCTATTTTATTCTTTGCATAAAAAAGCATATCACACCTAATTGCTTGAAGGAAAACTGTATCATTATTTTTATATTTTTTACAAAACCATTTCTATTTCCAATTTTCTGCTTTTGCTAAATATTACAAACACTTTTTCTTTTTCCATTATATTAGTAAAAAAAGGCTATCGGGAAATGAAAAATATATCACTTTCAATATCAGACTCTTCTGAAAATTCTCATGTGGTATTGAATATGACATACGATATTAATGAGTTTAAGGAAGTTAGATAAAAAATCCTGAAATTAGGAGTAATTTTTAGATCATATATTTTAAAGAGCGAATATTTATGCAGAATGTGTAGATATTTTTTATTCTTTGATGTGAAAATTGATGATAAATTAATAAGCTGTACAGCTTTAAAAATTAAAGTCTTTTTTATATATGCGTTTCTTGTAATTGTTTTTAATAGGATCATTATTTTTTTAAGAAATGCAAACTTGTTTAAGTTGTTTGATAATATACATATAATAAATAAGGATTTAATCGAAGAAAATTAAAGATGTGTTATGATAATTTTATAAAGGTTCGTGCTACTTTTGTGAATTCACGTGAAAATTCTACTGCCATTTTTTCTTTTAATTAATTTAACATTTTAAGCAATTTTTCTCAGTTATGATGATAGAGAAATATCGATATACCAGGAAAAAGAATATCAATATTTGACATCGATAACAGACTTCCAAAAAACTTAAAGGATTTTGTTTTATTGATATTTGAGATATGAACATGAATAAATTCACCGCACTTCATTGATATAAGTTGTGCAGATGATCATTAAAAAAAAAAAAAAATCGCAAAAATTGTTTTGCACGCACGTTGCACAAACATTGTGGCAGTTATTACTAGCAAACGTTGCCAAATTAATTTTTTTGGAGGAAAATAAACAACCAAACAAAATATATATATATATGTGTCAGTCAATGGGATCATTTCATACAGAGGACATTATTATGAAAGGATAAGATTTCAAATAGATATAAAAATGATGAATAAACAGTGTATTATATAATATTAATTTGGATATTAATTAAGTGAAAAGGTTGTATATCTATTATTTTAAAATATTGAATTAAAATTCCATGAATGGAAAAATTACTTAAGATTTACAAAATATTGAAAGTGTAGTCAATGTCCAATCAGCACCCTGTAAAGGATGCGGTACACATGCTATTTCAGTACCCTTCCCATTCTCGAAAAATTCTCTAGTAATAAAATCAGGGCTCTCAAATGCTACGTCAACGGAACATCAATGTTTTCTTAGAAAATTTTTCTTTTTAGATTTTTTGTGCAAATTGCTCAAATTTCAACATCGGGGTTTAATTATTTCGCAAATTCTGTATAAACCCATGATGAAATTTTCTGTAAAAATGGAAATGTCATAATCCCTGAAAATTGAATATTACGTGAAATATTTTTATGCGAATAACTTAAGGGCTAAAAAGCAAAAAGACCTGTTCGCTAATATTAATCCAATGGAATAAAGGAGGTGGGTTGATAAGGGTCATATTTTGCCCATCAGACCCTTCATTCCCCTTCAGCACCTGTATATAATCAATAGTAAATGCAACACTAAATTCAAATTTAGGATGAATGGGGCTTATTAAGATTATTATTTCAATACATGAAATATCAGAGATAACTAACTGAAAATAATTGTACAAACGAAATTGTTTCAATGTTCAGAAACTTTTGAAAATGTATTTTGAATTAGTTTTCCTCATTGATTACTTCACCCAAATCACTATTTGACACTCCAGCGGTGGCATCTTGTTGTACATTAGCATATTCCAGACTTAGTTTTTAATTTTGGTTTAGTTATGGCACCACTAGGCCAGAAACCACAATATGGAAGCGAGAACTTTAATTTATTTGTGAAGAACACTGTTAAGGAATTTATTAACCTTCTTACTGCTTATACCCTCTGACTGCTCAGCCTCGCTTTATTGATCTTCTTTGTTTTTTAGCATTGTATCATAGTATTCTAAATCAAACTCAAAACTGATCTATAATATGCATATATACATGTATGCGTACTGCAGATGAGTTCTGTTTTTATTTTTGCAATCCGAAATCGACAGTCTAATTATTTGAAATCCAAGTCTGTAAGATTGAGTTCCATTAGACATCTAGAACTATAAATCCCGACATCGAAAGTGCAGAATTTTTTTTTAGATATTTGAAAGTTGTTCCAAAACAGATTTTCTCATTTAAAAAACTTATGTAGAAATGAAAGTTAACTATAAATACTCGCTCATGGTAACATTTCGTGTTTTTAATGTACCTAAAAATACACATAAAATAGCAAATTGGTTTCAAATCTATCATAGGCAAAATCTAATCAAAGTCGATATTCTTATTACTTCTTCTTCTATCTTTCGGCAAATAAGGCAGAAAAAATTGAGGTCTGTTTTCCAGATGTTCTAGTAAACAACTTCAAAGAGGAAACGAGAACAAAGGATATCCACAATTTCCATAAGTTACATATATTGACCGTTCAAAATCTTCAGAATCGGATAAAATATTTTTTCTTATATCCAATCAATAATTCATCTTAGATAGGTTCTTTTAGGTTCTTTTCAACCTGTCTTTTAAAAAATATAGACAAAATTTTTGTTTTTTAAATCGTTCCGTTTCATAACACTTTTTCTTTTTTTTTCCGTTTTTTAACACTTTCCAACAAAGTTGAAAAGAGCTTATGCATTCCGTTTATTTATGCATTCGTCTATCCGTCTGTCCGTTTACAGGTCACACAAAAATAATTCCATTAGATAATGGCAAAGTGCGGGGGAATTGTGTGCGACATATTTTAAATAGGTTAAACTGTTTCATGTATAATAAAAATTGATATACATTACTGAGACTTGTTATAAATTATACGATACTGTTTAGCGTAATATGAAGTAGAGATCTGCACGGGCCGGGCAACGGCCCGAATCTCGAGCCCGGCCAGGCCCGGCCCGCGGGCCGGGTTCGAG
Organism: Maratus speculifer; assembly: GCA_964019185.1. Classification (NCBI taxonomy): domain Eukaryota; kingdom Metazoa; phylum Arthropoda; class Arachnida; order Araneae; family Salticidae; genus Maratus; species Maratus speculifer. The sequence goes on from OZ025297.1 coordinate 330,889,115, forward strand.
CCGATTTCTATTAACGGCATTCGGGCTCCATTCGGGCTAACGGCATTCCATTAACGACGGCCGGGCTCGGGCCTTAATTTTTTTCCTTCGAGTATCGGGCCGGGCCGAGCCTAACTTATTTTTTCCGTATGAAGCCGAGACTGATTTCGTTCTTCCTAGTCTTCACGGACCAAAACAATCCTTTCCTTTTGATTCTCCTTTTCTCGACGTGGAAAAGTCTGTTCATAAACCAGTAAAGTTTGGCTTGGTCCAAAATTTTTTCAAAATAGGCATATTTTTTAAGTCATCATTATTGTACAATTAAACATTAAATTTATTCTTTTTAAAGAATCGTAGATCACGAGGCGTCTCAAAATAGAATTAAACACATAAAAAAAACATGATTATGACGGAATTTTCGTTTAAATTGAAAACTGCAAATTTCTTTTAAGCTATTCATTCATGTAAAAGGAATACAACAATACGCGAGGAAAAAAATATATTAAACATTTACACCTGCTAAGAAGGAAGCGCATTTTTTTCTTTCCAATGTCTTAAAAGATTTTACTTTTACCATATACCTATTTTTAGATTTTTTTTATGCATTAATAATACTAATGATAACTGAAATATTTTCATACAACAAACAAAGGTTCATTAAAAGCGTAAATATCCCAACCTATGGCACTTTTGCATAAATAGAGGTTATAAACATGAAAGAAAGAAATAAAAAAAAAAGAATAAGATAAGTTTTTTTGGTCTGAACTCTTCCGTTAGAGTAAAGGTCAATGTTCTGTAGAAAAACACCCTAGCCGGGTCGGGTTCGGTCCGAATTTTTAACTTTTTTCGGACCGGGCCAAGCTTGTGCCGAAATTTTAACTTTCAGGCCGGGCCAATATTTTTTTCGTTCGGGCCGGGCTCTGGTCAAAATTTTAACTTTCGGGCCGGGCTCAGGCCTGGAAATTTCGGCCAGCGCAGACCTCTAATATGTAGTACATAGCATTTACAGAGACACACAAAAGATTTCAAATACTCTTTTCTTTCTGAAGTACTGTTCATGTATTCGATGATGGCTGATGGATGGGTGAAATTTATTTTAATTATGATATGCACGTTTAAGTTTCACTAAATCTATGCACATTATATGTTGTGTATAAATGCTATAGTTGATCTACCGGGCTATACAAAAGAGCTCACCAAAGTTACGGAATATGAGTGTAAATTACTGAAAGGTGATTCTTAAATAAGCTATGCATTTTTATGCCAAACTGCATTTAATTTACTAAGAAATGTTTGCAGTATATAGATAAAATGATATTCAGGCAGTCACGCAAATAATTAGGTACACGGACGTCATGAATGAAAATTTCTGAGAGTGTGATTTCAATTGTTTTAAGAGAGTTTTAGTTAAAAATAAATTCTAGTGTAATACTACGTGTAATAAATATACAAGGTAAACTACAGGCATGAAAAAAAGCATTCAGGTATGTTTCCAAGAATTAGTATAAATTGTTGAAAAAGGAATTTCAAGCTACAAAATATTTTCTTGCTAAATTAAATTTGAAATTTTAACATTATATAGTATGTATATAGCTGACGCATCAAAGACAGGGCTGTTCAAAAGTATTGGAATACAAATTTTCCATATTTAGCTATATACTCTTACTTCCCTAAATAACGAATTTTTGTTAAAGATTTCATGAAGTGTTGGAACGTGCTTCATAATCTATGCTTAACGCATGGTTTTTCCTACTTGTTTAATTTGTGAATATATAAAATTTTCAATTTGTGCCTGAGTCTAAACATAATTCTAAAAGTTGACACCGATTCCGTTTTGGGCACTCGCTCGGGGCGAGTGCTTCGCATCTGTAATACAGGCTGCATACTCATCCGATAGTTTAAAACAAATAAAATGACATCATAAATGACACAAAAAAAAAAAAAAAAAAAAAAAAAAGAATCAATCTTCTCGAAATTGATACTATGGTGGATTAGTAATTTATGTCCGTAAATAGGGATCTAAAATTAAAAATACTTTAGAATATCAATTTAAGTATCATTAATCATAATTTCACACAATTACAAATGTAAGTTATTTAATCATGTAAGTAATATACAAATAACCAAATCATTTTATTGTAAAGGATTTAAAATGAATAATAATGAAAAATTCTCAACTTTTTGGCCACACTGTCTTGAAAGTATTTTTTCAAACTCAGATGAAAATAGCATCTCTTTTATGAGGAAATCAGCTATTTATTGGTTTACTTGTTAAGCAAGAAAACAGTCAGCTATTAAGAAGTAAAGTAAAAAAAAAAAAAAAAATTAAACATTTAATTTTTTAAGGAAAAGAATAGTAGTTACACACATGCAGACTCAGGTTGCGGAGAGGTTATACTTATATTAATTTAATAGTTTTATACGTACACCTAATACACAATGCTCTGCCTTTATTTAACTTCATTTTTTGCATATTTTCAATAACTTCGATTGATGAATAAACTACTACTTAAAAATATGCCATCAAGAAACAGGATACTATCATTATGATAATTTTTTGTTGGAAATATTATGAGAGATCAAAGGAAATTATTAAAGCTAATTCCCCGAAAGAAAGACTGCATTTTTAGTCTTCAATTTTTCATAAAACAATTTACATATATTTTCCTGTTTATGATAAATGTAATGGAAGCTTTTGAGTTATTAGTCTTTTTGAAAGTCATTCTAATATTTCAAATTGATTATATTGAAAACAAAAATTTAAATATCAAATCATTTACTTTCATAAATTCACATATTCGGCAGAATCTAAAATTATTCTGAAGTAATTTTTTACGTTAAAAGATTGCTACTATTGCCTCTATAAGTAGAAATTAAGAAACAGATTAGAGAATTTATAAAGTTAAACTTAAAATGGGTTTAACTTTATAGGAACTTCAGCAGGAACTTTGTAAATTTGTTTCAAGGATTCATAATAGAGTTTATTTTAATATACTGATAAAAATTTCAATAAATACATAGAAAAAAAGTTCTACTCTCTGTACATTTACACCAGTTCTTGGTTAAATGAATTTGATTGAGTTTCTCAGTCATCATTTTACACACTTTTTCCTTATCTTATTTCTAATTCTCTGTAGGGATTTTCATGTCTTTATTTAAAGATATTTTTATATTTGCTAAATTTTGTAATTCAAAATACACACTTTTAAAATTCTTTTGCAATTTTATTAGAAATATTAAAGACGAAAATTCAGTTCTTAGAATAATTGAGAAATGCTTTATAATCAATACCATTAACTTCTGCAGTTCAGTGAGTAAGGTGTACTTCTGCTGTCAAGAGGTTTAAACCCCATGACGGCTAGAAATAAATCATATTAAAGTCTAATAACACAGCAATTAAAATTTACTCAGAAAATTCAAATTCTTTAGAGCTCTCTGAAGATTGAGTAATTCACTAATTTTAAAAACTACGTTTAATTTTTATCATTAAAAGTAAATGTATGGAGCCTCGTGTATATTTAACCATGTTAATTTATAAAGACTATCATAAATTTACCTAATAACTTCTGTGACATTTAACAGAATCTCGGTTTTAATAAACTCTATAATTGTACATAAGACTTACTTAAGATAACTCGTAGATTCTCTGTAATTAAACAGAAATTTTTTTCAAAAATGTTTGGCCATGAGTAATTATGCTTTTCAGAAAAGTGTAATTTAGAAATATTAAAATTCATCTATAATAAATGTAACATATAGGGTCGTTTAGAAATATCTGTCAAAAAAGTAAAAGCAGGCAGAGGGGACCTAAATAAGCAGATTTCATATATGAATGTGGGAGTGGGAATGTTAGCATTGAGACATTAGATCGTGCTGCTGAGTTCAGCGGATAAAAGTACTTCGATATTTTGAATCGTCATTCTTCATACAAATTTCAAGCAACTTGTATAATTAAATTAATGCGGAGATTACCGACTTGAATTGCAGTTTGATCTACGCATGGAAATGGAGCGAAGGGTGTACATGGAACGATTCCCGGATAGGTTTTGGCTAAATTGTAGATCATTTGATTATCTCCACTAGCAGTTGTGTGTGAGTGGATCATTTTGTGCTTCAATGCATTATATGGATATTAGCGAGGAAATTCTTAAAGGCAAGAAGAAGTATTACACATAGTAGATTATAGTACTTCACAGTAGCTGCTCGTCAGGAGGTGCTGCATCAATTTATTCACACCACTAAAATTGTGTGGTAATTTCAGTTTCCTTTAATAAATAAAATTTATCGAATTAATAATAGAAATGATTCTCTTAAATTTTGGTGGTAAGTAAAAACTGATGCAGCACTTCCTGACCAGCCGCTATTGGTACTTCAATAAAATCAAGAGCTGTTGGATGTGCATTTGATGTGAGCCATTCCATTGTCCCCCCCCCCCCCCCCAAAAAAAAAAAAAAAAAAAATCCCATACATGTCGGGAAGCTCCGCATTAGTGTAACAAGCATATTTCCGGTAATGGCGTTTCTAATCAGCGAGGCACTTTCATTCGCCGAATTCAACAGCACATTCTGTTGCCTTTTTGCTGCATTTCCGCACCCATCTTCCTATACGAAATCCACCTATTTAGGTTCATTCTACCGATGAATATATTTTTAACACTTTCCAAAAATATTTAAAAGTGTTTATGATTTCGGTTTGTGTGTCCGCCTGTCTGCGCTCTAACTCCCGTAAATATATTCAGATCAACCCTGAAACTTTTGGAGGTTATTGACGCTTATCCTAGCACAAATATTCTTATACACAAATTAATGGCTGATTGTATACATTAAAGTCGTTTTTGCAATCTTTATGAAAATAACATTTTTGACCTCATTAAGTATGTTTTTGTTCATTACAAGTGAATATAATATTTTAGAAGCAAAATATCATTTATAAAACCCTCTAGATACCAATGCAACATCCCAGGTGAGCCTATATTTTTTCAATAATATTTTTAAATAATAACCATTGTCACGTTCACAGTTTATATATCGACTTATTGGGAAAACTAACGAAGGTGTTTATATCTAATAAGCGGTTGTTTTAAACAATGGTATAGGGTAAAATATGATTTTCTTTTAAATAAAGTGGCTGAATATTATACTGGAACACTTATTTTATAAAAGTTTTATCTTTAAAATGTATGTTAAATGTTTAAATCTCAACTTTAAAAGTATTTAACATATAATATTGGCCATGCCTTTCGTCTTATGCTCTTGGGATCTTTAAGTCATGTCTTTGTTAGAATTTTTGCTTTTCTCTTTTTCATTTTACTTTTATTTTTACATCTCTGTGCAGTCTAGACTTAGATTTTGTTGGGTTCTAGTAAATAACGATTTTTATCCCATCAAAAGACACAACATACGTTTCTTTAACCGATATAACGTTATCGTATAAATAAAATGTTTACTTAATATTAAAAGACTCCTAAGACTGTATCCATAAATCAAAAATTAAAAAGCAGAATTAAGAAATTCATAGGCAATCATAACATCAGGATGTTTCTTAAAAATATGTTCTCCTAAAATATATATAGATTAATTATAAGAGATTCATTAATTACAGTAGAATTCTTAAAAAAAAATTATAATAAAATTCTTAAAATAATTATACTAGAAATCTAAAAATAATTATAATGGAGTTCTTTAAAATTATTTAAAAAAATATGTTTTCGATATCTTTCTTTTATCAATTTTTCTCATTCTTTATTTTTAATTTTACATAAAATCATATTTATTCATTTTCCTTTTCATGAAAAATATTTTTGTAAATTTTGCGTTTCTTTACATTTCAAAAGTCATTATAATATTTCAAAGTGATTATTGTAAAGTTTAAAAAATATCGATCTAAATGTCAAATAGCATTTCTTTTACTTTTTTAAGTTTGCATGCATTGTTGAATCCGAGATATCATATTAATGAGGTTAAGGTTTAGAAAAATAAATCTAAGTTGTACATTAAAGTATATTCATACCGAAATCATGTACTTTATATGCAGATTATGTTAATGTTATGCCTTTTCCAATACGCAAATTAATGATAGATACATATTTTAAAAGGGTTTTTTGTATAATTTTAAAAAATACACTTTGTTGGCTGATTAAACAATTTTTTATGGATTACGAGTGACTAGAAATTACTTTTATCAAATAATATAGCTTATTTAGCCCTCCTATTTCCAATGTGCTCTGCAAGCTATATCTATCTTTTTGCTCCGCATTTCTTGAAAATAACCGCCATTTTCAAGTGTCATATCGAGGTATCGACTTCTCGGTGAAACTAATGAAGCTATTGATATCTAATCAACATTTTCTGATATAGCTTCTGTTATAAATGGTTTTGTGTAGCTTTTCCCAAATTGCATTTCTCACATCTTGTTCAATATCGTATCTTGTTTGAATATTATATCTTATTTGAATCGTATTTTGTTTGGATAATAGCTATTGGCACGTTCAGATTTATATATTGGATTATTGGATAATGAAGGCGTTGATATCTGATAAACCGTTGCCATTTTCAGTGGTTGTTATAAACAAGGATTTTTAGTGAAATGATATGTTTATTATAAAGTACTTAAATATTAGTTAGGAACACATATTTTATGGAAATTATATCTTAAAAATATATGCAAAATGTCTAAATTTCAACTTTAAAAGCCTTTAACATGTAATATTATTTGATGGCTTTGCCTTTGGTTTTACGCGCTTCGAATCTTTTCTTCTTGTCTTTCTTCGTATTTTTGCTTTTTCCTATTTCATTTTGCTTTTACTTTTTGTTTCTAGATAGTCTAGATTTAGTTTTTGTTAACCTCTTCAGACCTGAGGTGCACATTTGTGTACCTCTGATTTCAACTGCGTATCTCACTTAATATTTGAAATGTTTTTATTGAGACGAGAAGATGTTATTTGTGTACGTTAGCTTTTTCTATTTTCAGCAAGAAATGGTGCTAGCAGTCTTAATTCATATGATTATGGCGAAAATAAACGAGCGATGGCGAAAAATATAAAACTTCTAAAAAGTAAGTACGTTTTTATAATAAGAAAATTAATATTTATTCATAATATTTTTAAAGAATGTTTATAAACTCTTCAGTATGCATAAATCATTTAATTTTTTTAGCTAGATCATAATATCTATTTAAATTAGATGTAATTTGTAAGGTACACGTATGTGCACCCCCGGTTTCAAGTCTGTGTTTTTGGAAAGAAGTCATCTCACACAAAAAATTTGTACTAATTGGTGCAGTGCGAAAGTTGTTGAATTATTAAAAAATATATACTTAATTATAAATAAGAATTCATTTTGTGGATGTTTTAAATTAAAAATTAATTTTTAAAAATCATAATTACTATATATTTGTAAGAGTAAATAAACTGATGAGGCCAATGGTGATGATGAGTGTTCTGGCAATAAAAATTTAGATGACACAGAAAATTTAGATGAGGACATTGCTCCAGTACCTATCCCGAATCCATGTAACAATAATGTTTAACCTAAAAGGCCTTAGTTATGGAAAGCTGAAAATAACTAAATTTTTAAAACTTGTGTTATAGCATACTAGAATAATAAAATCTTATCTTTCGCAAATATTTATTTAATATTTTTTTCTTCTAATAGTATTTCGAGGATCATTGATTGATGAGGATTATCTAAAAGCAGATTTTACAGCATCGTAAATCCTTTTTAATCATTTCTAGATTAGTTAAATGAAGAGTTTTGAAAAAAGTTTCATATGAAAACAAATTCCGTTCAAACAATTCCAATTCCGTTAAATTCCGTTCAAACACGAAACCTGGACGATTAAAGCCGATTTAAAATTTAATAGATCATCAACTGCTCTGTCCAGGTTATCGATGAAGGGGACTTTAAGAAATGTTTGTAGTAAAGATTATTTCTCATTGTTCAAACCGCAAAAAGCACTTATAAGGGAATCTATAGAAATTGGTTTCAGGAAGAAAGAAGTCTGCAATGACAATATGTCCTTTCAAATACCTAATATCTGGTTTAATATTTTAAAAGAAATACTTTTGTAATTTTCCTCCATGTTTTTGTCATTGTTGTATTGTCTACTGAGTGATGGCAACTGGTACATGTTTTTATTTTTATTTTTGAATCTTGGCCTTTAATGTTTATTTAGTATAATTTTTGTCAAATTATAGTGTGCCAATATATTTTTAGTGTAAATTATTTCTACTTTAAAAATATACCTCTGAAGATGACTCATTAGATTGAGTTCGAAACGTTAGGCATTTTTAATCTTTAATAAATTGTCTTTACGCTGATAAGTAATATTTTTTGCTTTTAACTTATGAGTTAAATATTTTTGTATACTTTGCTTTTGCATTTTTAAATATAAATCTACGCATTAAGTTAGCTTTAGTTTTTTTTCTTTTAATTAAAAGCATATGAACATGCGTTAGATTTCTTCGGTTTTCACTATATATCAGTAAAAAAATTATATTAAATGTAATATTAGATTTATCTGAAAATTCATGCGCAGTCTTAAGTAATACTTTAAAAAATCTATATATATTACGCTGTCGTACGTGGCACAGAAATTGCGATTATTTCTTAATTATTTAATGGCAACGCCCGAATAAAACACATATCCTTGATTATTCTGTAAAATTCCTTTGGTAGTATTTAGGTAAAGTAAATTGGGTTTATTTACGTTTCACTCTTTCACTACAATTATGGAGCTTCAAAATATTTTTTTTTATTTTTGCTTATAAAAATAAGTAAATAAAAGACATGAATTTCAAACGTTTCAGCCTAAAATTAAAGTTATGTATTATAAATGAAATGAGTGAAATGATTATATTTTAAATAATGATTTTAATGAAATACGAAAAAAAAATCACAGGCACAATGTTTGGCAATTTATTACTTGCGCCCAGCTAGCACAAATTTACCGAGTTCTTGATTTGTCTAGCAGAACTTTTCAATTTGGCAAAGAATTGCGCAAGTGCATTAAATTATGCAGAAGAGTTCCGTATCCTGTTCCGGTTGGCGCAATTGTCAAAGGAATCCAAAATAGCGTCGAAAAACCTTTTAAACTCCTTATCAATTTTTTTATTATGACAAAGAATCATTTTTTATTTGGGGGAGGGGGGGGGAGGGGGCATTAAATGAATCGATGTGGTTGTGATCTCCAGCTTTTTAGATTGATTTTTCATTAATAGAATGAACTTTATTCGTTTGTTTTTGTATATTTTTTGTATTTAGCATATTTCTTCGGAAAAGTTTATTGATTTTGTTTTAATTTGACATACATGATAAATATGGGACATACATAAAATTATAAAAAAAATATAAATATATAATATTTATTTAGAAGATATTAGAAAATTGTTATATATTTATTTAGATTGATATATTTATTAGAGAATTCGTGCGATTTTCAAGTTGTTAAAATCTTATACTGCCCGTAGTTCCCATACATCACCAGCTTTTTCGCTTCTAAATTTCTTCAATAATCCACTATGATTGTCACAGTAGGATCTGAGCTTCGGCATAAGATGGGACTTGTTTTAGCTGAATATTGTCAGTAAGAGATCAAAAGTTATGCAGGCGCCGTATCATTTCATGGAGAACCTCCGAATTTTCGACTTCATTCCATTACTTTTTACCACTGTACGATACTGGAATAACGACTGCACTGACGACTGACAAAGGTGTCGGTAATCATCGAATTGAGATCACGCAATCCTAATTGGGATTATAATGTATTCGAAGGAGTTATTACTGCTAGATTTGCCAGAACACTACATATATATATATATTTTTAAATACACTTGAAAATAATGACAAATGTTCTGAGTTAAATTAAATTTGTTGTAAGCTCGATAAAGAAAGGCTAAAGGGATTTAAATACGAATTTTTGCAAATTAGCCAGCTGTAGCTAAATTTATGTATGGCAATTTATTTTTACCACTAAGTTTGGCGATATTTTGACCAAAATTTGGGAAAATTTCGGTGTGTTGGATAAAATTTTTGTAAACTTGCTGTTAGTAAATTTCAACAAATATTTATTGTTTAAATTGATTCTTATACCCCCCCCCCCTTCCGTTTCTCCCCTTACTGATTGAATTTAAAAAAATCAATTTGAAATTCATGCATTGCCCTCAGGAATACATATAGACCGGAAGTAGGCAGCACAAACAATCACCTCTTCCAGTTCACGGATGAAAATCAGGTTTAGTTAAACATCAATTTGCATATAAAAATTCAATCGGTCTTCCAAGCCATATCTTGGAGGAAAACATCTGACCCGGGTTTCGCGATTGGCTCGTAGATTTACAATTTTGTTTACTTGCACCCATTTCGTCATGCTTTCTCACTTTTGAGTAAAAACAACCTTATCTAAACGTTATAAAAATATTCATTACGAATTCAGATATAATAGAATCTGAAAATAATAAAAACCCATTTAAATATACACAAACAAAAAAAAAAATCAAATTATCAGTTTTATATTTTCAATGTCAAAAAGAAATTTATTTTACATAAAAGCAGTAATTTGCATTTAAACTATTATAGCAGTATATAGCATATAAGTAATAATGCATATAAGTAATAATAGCAGTATTTTTTATTATCTTTTTCAATTTGGTACATATCATCGTATTTCAATAAGAGTCGGATAAAAAAAGATATTCAACTGAATATAATTCTTCTAATCAATCGAGACATAATATAACATAATATTAATGAAGACAGTGAGATAAACAACCTGTAAAAAATTGCATTTTTTACATTTCGGATGTCAAAGAATCTTATTCTACGTTAAATGAGTAATGTGCATATTTTTATATAAAAATTGATTATTGATTGAAAGTAATAAGCGTAAATAGAACACAAATTTTTAAAAGACTATTTTGCCACATTCAAAGGACTTTTTGCATTCAGTTTTTTTTCCATAGATTAAAATTCCATTAATTTTCTACAATCGGAAAATAATTTTTAATTTACCGACTTATAAACTTTAGCTTATTTGCTCTATTTCAAATCTGACTTGAAATATCTCAGAGGTATTTCTATCATTTAATAGTAATGATAACGGATTTTACTTCGTGCACACCCCCTCTCCCCCCCTAAAGAACCCTCAATTTTTCTGCTGAAGTGAAAGGAAAAATTCTATACCTAATTGTGTGTAGAAAACCTTCAACATTAACTTTCCATTTTTCATGAAACCATTTACATTCAAGTTGCTACAAATGATAAATGTTTTAGAATTTTTTTCCTTTTCTCTCTTTTTGAAAATCAATATGTTATTTCAAAGGGAATATTAGGAAGTGAAAAAGTATCCATCTAAATGTCAAACTTGTTTTTCATATTTTACAAATTTGCATATGTTATTAAACCTGACATGAGATATTTATGATGCTAGTGAAATAATGAAAAAATGGTTATAAAAGTTCAATCAATCATTTTTTATAGTTTCGATATCAAATATTTTAATAAGAATTAAATAAATGTTATGTATTCTCTATAGGAAATTTGATAATCGAACACATAGTTTAAACGTGAATTGAAATTAATTTATATCTCTCTCTCACTCTCCCTCCTCCCCTCTTTCTCCCCCTCTCTCTATGTCAATTAAAATTTAAGATAAATATATTGTGTAATTCCAAATAACATAAAATAATATTAAAAATTAAATTTAAATGGTATTCTGCTAAACTTTAATTTTTGTTTCAGTTTAGTCACTTTGACTGCTTTGGCTAAAATAGATATACAGGGTATTTCAGGACAACTTTTACAAAGTTTCAGGAGAGATGGAGAGTACTTAAATCATGAGAAATCATACAGCGTAAAGATTTCTTGATGTCGTTTGTCATCGAATCATTCGAATAATAATATTTGTGTTCGTCTCATAAAATCATCCATTTTTTGAACACATACAGTTTATTCTTCAGAAAACATATAAACATACACTGAACTTCACAAACATATATTAAATAATAGTTTCTCGGCTTTTTGCCGGATCAAAACAACTTCCATCCAAGCGGGAATAAAAAAAAAACATTCTAAACTATTTTTTCCCTCGGGACGGGGATGACGTCACGACAAAATCCCCATAGGGATCATTTCTTTCCCCAAGGAATGAAGTCGTAACACAGCGATGCATTGTCGAAAACGTTTTCCATGCACGGTAGCGATAACAATACATCGCAAGAAAGGAAGGAAATGAATAGGTGGAGAAAACCCGTTTATTATTCTCACTTTTGCAAAAATTGTGGAATAATGTTGAACAGTGCTGAGGAGCTGCATGTATTAGGGTAGCTACTGAAGATATAAGGGCACGCCCCATATTTTCGAGACTTTATATCTTCCATGCGCCGGAAATGTGATGCCTATATCACTACACGTGTTTGTAATTTCGAACACATTTTTTTTTTTTTTTTTTATGATTATCGTTGTCTCTTTTTTGTTCTTATTTCTTAACTTTTTATGCTGTACTAAGAATAATTTTTCTCATGTTTTCTCAGTTTTATATAAGGGTTAGCTAAGGAATACTGGATGGTAACTAGAAATCGAGTAAAGAATGCTCTGAGAAATTTAAAGTGTATCCCAGTAATTTTACGGTTGTTATAAAGTATGCGGATAAATCAGCAGGATATTGTAGACTTGTATAAGAATCATACATCCAAACACAGATTGATAGATTTAGAATGGCGTTATATAAAAATCTGCAATATTCTTTATTTATAAGTTATTTTTACACATATTAAATTTGTATATTTATACGATATCACATATGAAGTTTGTGTGTAAATATACCTGGTAAAAATTATTATCATGATGATATTTTTTTTTAATTAAAAGAAAAAAAATCACTTTTAAATTATAGAAGGAAATAGAAAGTTTAATAGCTAATTATGTTGCAAATAAATAAAATAAAATAAAGTATTCCTTACGTTTTTTATTCTTCACCACTCTTCAGTACTACGTAGTCTACGCAGTACTTTAGTACTCTGCACTGTAAAAAAAAAATTCTGTGAGGTTACTAAGAACTTTTTAGGAAACTGGGATGCCTAGAACTTTTTATGTAATCGCAACAGAAGAAAATCATGTAACATTACTAAAGTTGCTTTAGTTACTGCTACTAATTATTGTTTAGTAAACATACTAACGATTTTTTAATGAGTTTCCTAAAAAGTCGTCTCTAAATTCACTAAATATTGTTTAGTAAACTTACTACTGATTGTTCAGCGATTTTAGTAAGGAATTTTTAGTAAATTTACCATTGATTATGTTGTACATGATCTAAAGATTTGTTAGAGAGTTTTCTAAAATATTTTTTGTAAACTTACTATTGATTATTTAGTAAATTCACTAAAAATTTGTAAGAGAGCTTCCCATATTAGTTTTTATAAATGTACTAAACATTGTTTTGTAAGCTTACTAGCGATATTTTAGGATGATCACTATATATATTTTGATAAATTTATTGAGGATTATTTAGTAAACGTACTAACGAATTTTTAGGGAGGTTTCTAAAAATCATTTTGTTAGTTTTCCAATAATTTTTAGTATTCTTACAAAGAACTTTGTAGTACATTTACTAAGAATTTTTTGTACATTTGCAAGGAACTTTATGTCACATTTACAACGAACTTTTTATGATTGCACCCTAAATTTTTGTATACTTTATCAAAAAAAATTATAACTTTATTAAGGTACCGGCAGAAAATTACCTATAATTTTTTAATATTGCATTTAAGCCAGCTTTTGTGTTCTTGCCAGAAAGTCCTTTGCAACAGTACAAAAGTTAATACAGTAAATTTATAATAATTTTTTAGTATTGTATTTAAAATTTTTTATTTCCACTTACCAAAAAATATTTGTAACTGTACAATATTTTAGCAATTGTATTACTACTAATGGTTTCTCAGCAGTATTCTGAAAAGATTTTACGCAATTGTTTTTTGTATGCTAATAACTATATTAATTGGAGTTGCTATAGCATTCTTTGAATATGAAGTTAAATATTTACAGTTTTAATTATCCAGACTGGAGTTTTTCTCATGTATCAATACTTCGATGCAAAATAACCAATATGGTCTGATATGTGTTTCAGTACTACCACAGAAATTGACATAAATATTTGTATGTTACGCGTAAGAAAACTCGGGGAAGTATCACTTAGATATTTAAAATAGGTACAAAATCCTTTTTTGTATCAAATGAGCAGATAATCTGATGCAGATCTTACGGTTTTTAGTTAAATTAAAAAAAAAAAAAATAGATAAAAATAATGTAAATAAAGTATTATAACTGAGTTTTAAAATATACCTAAACAAAAGTTATTGATATAATTTAGACAAACTAAATTTACAAATTTTAAGGGTGATGTTATATAACTAAGCATTGTGCTTGATCTAATTCAATAAAAGATTTAAAACCTTTATATTATGAGAAACATCATCTGTTTATTTTATGTAAATATGTGTCTAAACTAGAAATGAAAATACTGTAGTCTTGTAAATATTTTTAATGCTTCTTAAAGTAGTTTTTTTCAGTTCTATGGTTATAAGAATTTCATTAAAAAGTATTCTGGCACATATATTTGAAACACTATGCAATAACTAATTCAATGGCTCAAAAACAGATCTTTCTAGCTTTATTTTTTGTCTTTGTCTCTTTCATCGACTTATTCCTCACAAATTTCTTGCACCATCTATGCTTAATATATTACGCATTTTTTAATACTTTATTTGCTTGACAGTTTTGTTTCAAATTGAAATATTAAAGAGGAATAACTTAATTCATAGGACCACAAATTCAAAACTCTAAACTAGCTTAAAGATCCTGAAGAATGGGTTGAATATTTATGAATCTAGTAGATTTCTTCTGTCGTTAATATTGCCCTGGAATTAGAATATTTAACTCAAATAGTTACAAATACGAGAGGTGGTATATACACCTATAACATAGATAGACTATAATATATGTTCGCAAAAATTCATCTTTGACATATCAACTGTAATTGTGGGCAGGTTTCGCCCTTTCTAGTATTTATCAGTATGTTATAATTAGTAGAGTTTACTATACAATCTTTCTAAAAGTAGAAAACTCTTGGAAACTAGAGTAGAAATAAAGAAATGTATATTGCTTTGGAAAATACGAGTTGTAGTTTGATAAAAATGTAATATGCATGTATATGTACAATCAAATGAAATTTGATTAAATGACAAAATACATTGAAATATGAATAAAATTTATTAAATAACTATTTATTAAATTCATTACAATAAAAAACCATTTATTTATATTTAATATGACTCACATTTTCTAAATATTACATAATTAGCATTTATGCAAATACCTAGGAATTACATACTTTTTTAAAATTATTTTTGGAGCCATGTTTTGTCTAAATATTAATAATCAAATCCATACATCTGTTAAGATAATATTAGAAAAATATTGTTAAAGTGGTATTGAAATAAAATAATTGGAAAACTTTAGTGCTGCAGAATAATGTTCCCAGGATTTTTTCATTCATAATGATGCTTTTCCTCAATTTTCTTCGTCAAGGACGCTCACGTTGTTTTTAAATTTAACTTCAGCTTCTTCATGAATCTAAAAAGAAAAGTTAGGTATTAACATAAAATGGAAAGAAATTTAATAAAATTTTTAATAAATATGATATTATAGAAAAAACAATATTCATCTTCGTATTGAATAATTGAATGTTACAACAATTTAAAATTAGCTAGATGGAACCCGTCAAAACTTGGTGGCAAAAATCTTAATGGCATTAAAAAATGCTTATTTACCACATTAGTAAATATTAGAAATTTTAAAAGAATAATTTATAACAATGAGAAGAACCATGCATTTTAAATACAAGCTAATAATCAGAATTTTGGCTGAGTTACAGACACATGCAGTCATAGGATTTTTCTCATCTGAGGTTTTTTCACTTACTGACATAGCATCAATAAATCGTAAATTGCTCGCATTATTCATTACTTATTTCATCAAAAATGCATTTGTAAAGCTATACTGAAAAAATCTTTTTTATAAAGGCTTGGCATTCTTGTAACTTATAAAATAAAAATACAATAACCCATCGATAGGTGACATTGTAACACAAATATTGAATACAGGTAGTCAGATCCAACCACCTCTAATTTTGCAGCACAAAAAATAATATTTTAAAGACTTTTTTTTAACATAACACACTCCAGCATAAAGATTAATATTTTTTTATTTTTTAATACTGTACGGGTTTAAACTATTTTATTCTTTTATATTAAACTGTATGCAATTAGTTTGCAACCATTTTCTAGATATTTCGTAGAATATAGATACATGGGATCTTGTTTTAAAAATATTTTTACGGGAACTCCAACAGACCACCCATATAGCCGATTTATTACTCTCGGAGACAGAGATCTGTGTAAATAATTAAAGGCATTTAGGCAGAAGAGTAAGATCTAAGCAGATAGCACTAACTTCTTGCGCTATCTTTGATCTTTCGTTTCGGCGCTTTGATCTAAAAGTGCACTTTCAGTGCACTGAATCCGAACTTCAAGAGATAAATCGAATGCGAAGTCAGTTGACAGCTTTACGACTGTAGATGTGGGAGATAAAAGTTCCCCTTCCTTTGTAAATTTGGGAGGGTCAACCCCTCAAAAATCTTTTAAAGAGATTTTACCCTTGTTTCGTTCGGTCAACAAAGATTGATTGATTGCTCTTTTAGTGTAATAAAAACTAGTGCTGTTCGCTCCGAGCTTAGCTGAAAATATATAGTGAGTACAGTGGACAGCCATCAATTTACGATGGGAGTCTGACCGAGGGCGTGAAACGGTTAGGCGGACCTCAGAGCTGATGCATCCACATAGGAAAAGAAGCGCGGTCCGATTTTACCAAGTCCCAGCGCAAGTAGTCGGTTAGATTGCGGAGGTGCGGCCATTTTGGGCGCCTGTTTTCTGAGAGAAAAAAGCTGCCCTCTCCGATATTCAAGCATTCTGTTCGGTGTTTTTCCTGCTGCGCGGATGGAAGTTTTTGATTAACCCATTTTAGGCCAAGCACAGAAATTTTATAAAATGTAGCATTATTTTTATTGAAATATGCTTAAATTACATACATTAAGACACAAAAAAAGATTCGTGCATGAAAAATAATATTTTATATAAGAAATAATATTTTATATAATAATATAAAATATTATTTCTTATAATGAATAATATGAATATGAATAATATTTTTATGACTTTTGTTTTATTCTTATTTCATATACAGAATTTGCAACTTTAATCTATTTTAAAAACATATAATTCATTTCAATTGGAATAATAATATATTTTTAAAAAGTCGAATTTGTCAAAGGCGTTTCAAATTAAACCTCTAGCGTAATTTGAAAATTTTTTAAGAGAAAGTGTTTACTCCAATTGAATTACTAATATTTTATGGATGTCTTCAAAAGCCTTAAAAAATAGAAGAAAAATAAAATTCTTGAAAAAAATGTGTCAGAGTGTTAAAAAAAAATATTTATCTAAATGTTTCGTATACGAACCTTTGGCCGAAAATGGGTTAAGAAGAGATTCGCCAATCCTTTGAGGTCGAGCCACCGACGATTCGTCATATAGTGCGCCCGATGTCTGACCCCATTAGAATGATATCTGCCAATGCCTTAAGAGCCCTGTCCTCGATCGAGGAAACGCTCGCGAGCTAATGCTATTCCTATGGGCAGGCCTGTCCAACCTTTTACTATGCAGGGGCGCATATCAGCTTTTGGCAAGCAATGAAGAGCGCCATTATTAACATGGCTCAAAACATGTAAAAAACATCTTTTTTTAATATTAGTAGTAATATATATACATATATATATATGCAAATGAGTCAATGCTCCTATAAATCTAAAAAAAAAAAAAAAAAAGAAAAAAGAAAAGAAAAAAACAGTAACAGTAAATTGTAATAAATTTCTAATAATACATTTTTCTGCAGGGATTATCTAAAACATTTTTGAATTGTTTGGAACCAAAAGTAAAATTTCATCTATTATTAAAATAAAATGATAAGCAGAGATGTAGTTAGGGTTTTTTTTTGGGGGGGGGACGCAAGTTTTCTGCAATAACTATAATTTTTTGGAAGTGTAAATTAGTCATAATAAAAACTACAGAAACAAAGTCGAGGGTAGTTCCAAAGAGTTTTCATTGATGGAAATCATTTCGCATAATTTTACAGATATAAAAAAAAACAAAATTACCTACAGTTTCAATGGTAAGGACTCCTCCTTACCATAAAAGACAGCCTTTATCCCCCTTATAAAATAGCTTAATGACCAGTGAAACAGCGCCAATAGCAAAAACAAAAATGCTGAACTTTCATGCACGAAGGCGAAGGATCGCTTATTTTTTTTCACATTTTACTTCTTAACGTATTAAAAATTATTGCCAACATTTATTAATTCTTATCGGTATAATTTCTATAAAAAGATTTATAAAGCATAAATATAAATTAGTAAAGAAATGCAGCAGCACATGATTAGTTTAAAAGAAAATATATATAGTGCTATTGCATTTCTTTTAATAAATTACATGCATTAGCAATAGAGCACCGGAAAGCTCGTAAATATGTATTTTAAATATGTATTGATTAGGTATTATTGATATTTCAGATTATGATTATAATATTTTAAAATATGTTTCTTTAATTTTTTATGAAAAGTAAATAAATGTTTTTTGTTTTGTTAACTTTAACCTGTATTTAATTTCTATGGGATGACTCTCAAAATATCATTGAGTAGTCTCTTTTTAGTTACTTTATTGTTTGTTGTTGATTAACAGGAACGGACTTCTAATAAGGGGGTGGCAAAAAATATCACTTCTTTTTTTTGTTAAATCTTACCCCTTCTAGAAGTGATGATCATGCGCTTTTTTAGACCTGTAAAATCAACATCCATGAATTTCAGTCAGGTATTGACCCTTGCCTATAGTGGCAGTGTAGGTAATGATTTTAAGTAGGCTTGTAACTTCTCCAATTAGAAGGCCTGAAACTCACCAGTAAATATGCTTTATAAATGCGAAATATGTAGCAAAAAAAGTGATCAACTGTTTTAAAAATGATGTCCTGAAAGCATCCATAGTGTTGAAGTTGTAGATTTAATAAATCATCGCCATTATACGTTGCCTATGTCCTGTGACGACATATCTAGATATATAACTAATGCTTATGCTGCCTTACACAATAAATATTGCCAATAGGCATGGATTGTAACAAAGGTGCTTAACCTTCGAATATATGCAAACTGCTATCATTTGACAGGTCCCTCTATTAGTGAATTTGGATACTTAAAATGTTTGTTAATAGGGAGAAAATTAGGGTGGGGTGGGACACTTTTTATAAAAGTTAGAAAGTCAACTTTGTTTAACTCAAAAATCCGAAATTTCAATTTATAGAGTGCAAGGTTAAACACTTTTTAATCTCCCTAAACATTACAGAAACAAAACACAGAAAATGTATTTTATAATTTAAAAAAAAAAATGTAAGCTTTAAAATGTGCCCGATACCTTCCCACTAACAGAGAAATATCGGACTGCAATAAAATAAAGCTATAAGGCACAAATAATCTAGTGTCGACTAGATATATAATCAAATAAACATTGTAGATTGATGTAATGTATGTGACACAATATAGAATTCCAGGATCTTCATAATTTAAATGAAAATTCAAGATTGTTAGTCATAGATAACATTAAAAAATCATCAATTAAAATTATTTACATTTTGAAGTAAATCAACATAGTATCAGTGTTATAATTAATATACTATCCTCTAACATGTTAGCAATTTACATTCATCTTATTGAAAAAAAAGATATGTCCCATTCTACCCCACTTCCTTATGTGTTAAACTTCTTGTATAAACAAAAATGCTACTTTTAGGCTTAGTTTAAATTATGGATAAATGCAGTATAATGTTCCATAAATAATGAAACTATCACATCTATCCAAAACAAATAATTAATATACGGAAAACATTAAAAGTAAATCCACTTATGATTCTTGAAATAATCTTTTATACAATTTTCAAGCTTATACAGATAAACATTTTTTTCAACTGAAGATTTAGCTATCATTGTTTCATCTTGCGTGCGATTGATGAAATGTTTAGAATGATACATAAAGAGAAAAACCTGTCCCACTCCTCCGATTATTTCACACCACTCTCCACTATACATCAATATTTTGTAATAATTACGTAAAACCATATTGAATACTAATATTTATATGTATTAAAATTATTAACTGCATTTACCATTAAATTGTGAACACTGCTTAAAATTTATAATTACTGAACAAGTAACTAAGAAAACAATACATATTTTTATGTTTTAATCACTAAACGAATAATTTAGTATTTAATCTAGAAAGAAGAAGTAGCGAGTTGAAAGTTCCCCAAAAAGGCACTTGTTCAATTTAAAAGAAGGGCATTATTTCTCGAGGAAGTGTATTCGTAATTTCTTTAGTGATGAAAAAAAAATATTTTTCGTAAGATTAATAAAGTGACATTTTTTAATGTTTAATGAATTACAAATTGAAAAAGACAAATATTTTTTTTTCTTCAAAATAAAGTTCTATAATTTTTACAAAATGCTTGGCCTACATATTTAGAAATATTGCAATAGGCGGGAGGGGGATTTCTTTACAAGAAATCTTTGTGAACAATTAAGGTCAATATAGCTATTTTTTTTGTAGTTAGAAAAATTAATGGTAATTGACTGAATGCACATTTATGTACATTTTTTGATAGCAAATAAATAAATAAATTAAAAAAAATAATAAAATGCTTCAACCGAAGACGCTCTTTCTCAACTTAACGTTTTTATACAAAGTTCTTTTTATCTTATACTTCCTTTTATAATAGTTGTTGAGTAAATATTTTTTCATTCTTCCATAGTTCCAACTTGCTATAAGTTTGTAATTGCAAAAGTAGACCGATAAACTGGCATACTGGTGATTAATGTGTTTGCTCTTAAAACAAAATATAGATTCATCATTTTTTTACGACTAATTTTACATAAAAATAAAAACTTCCATGAATAATTAAAATAATATAAATAAAACACAAATTTAATAGACATGCAATTGAACTACTCGCTTAAAGCTTTGAAATTATCAGACTACAAAATAAATTATGGGAGAAACTTAATTTTCAGAAACTATTTTATAATTAATAAAATTGTAACTTGACTTCTCCCATGTCAACTGTAAATTGACTTGTCCCATTCCTTCCTTAGCTGGCATGTCTCATTCCTTCCTTAGCTGGCATGTCCCATTCCTCTACACTTTTTTGTAAACTTCTTATACAGACAGAAAAGTTACTTTCAGATATAGTTTAAATTATGGATGATATATAGTATAATGTTCTATAAATAGGGAAACAATTATATATACAGTCAAAACGTTCGTTAACATGAAATTCATAGAGGAATGAAAATTTTGTTCATGTTAACAGTACTCCACGTTAAGCCTTAACTACGGTGACAAAATTTGTCATAACTATTGTGAGTGGTCTGTCAGACCGCTTAACTATGATTAAAATGTTATATAACTATGAATAAAATGTTACATTTTCTCTATGGATACTATTTATTTATTAAACTTTATAGACAAGATAATTATTAAAAAAAACTCAGCTATTCAAAAGTCTCTGCAGACAGTAATAAGACTCGAAACGAAAAGAAAATTTGACAAGTATCTATAGTTAAACTAAAAATTACAAGAACTGTGAAACGTGATGAACTCGGGGGTCTCTGAGACCACTAACAGCAATTATGCGTCATCAGTATCCAATCTTTGTATTACTTTTTATAGAGGATTGTGAAAAACAATTCATGTTAAAAGTAATTCACGTTCAGCGTCTTCATGTTAAGGAGGTTTGACTGTATACATAAACAAGTCGCTAATGTACAGAAAGCATAAAAATATATAAAGCAATTTTACTTTTGGTTCTTGAAATAATCTTTTTCTTTTTTTAATTGCAAAGCTTATGAAAATCCGCTACTTTATTCAACTAAACATTGGGGATGCTTTTGCTTAACGGAATACATGACTGATGAAATGTTTACGAGTGGAATATAAAGAGAAAAATCTACTGTCCCATTCCACCTCACTGTCGCTTCCTGAGTAAAAAAAAAAAAAAAAAAAAAAAAAAAAAAAAAAAAAAAAAAAACCTTGGGTTAAGGAATGGAAGGAAGATTTCAGGTGTTTAACTGCTGTCATAATAAAGCAGGGTGGCGAGTGGTTAGATAAAAGCACAGTCAATGTAGATGATAAATACCAGTATTTTGTTAAAGATAAATCCAGTTTATATAATCTCTTTATATTATTTGAAGTATTTTTTGTAAGAAAATACTGGTAATTTTCTCTTTTCTTGACTGTGTTTTTCCCGGTTTTCCCTGACCACTCGCCACCCTGTAAAGTAACAAATATAGCAGGAAAAAAATAGACGTTTAAAGATTTTTTAATTCTACGAGTAAGGATGGAGACAAAGATAATCATATTTTCTTTTATTACTGAGGAGGGGAGGGAGGATATTTCCAAAGGGCTGATAATATAACTTATTGAAAACTTACAAATAGCGCAAAAAAAATGAAAATTAATCAGGGTGAAAGACTAAATTTTCTACGTTTTAAGGAGAGAGGCAGGGGGGGGGGGGACGTCTTTTTCGGTGGTAGGAAGAGTAAATTTATATGATCTATTATTTATTATTACAAAAAAGTAACAGATAAAATGTAAAAAAAAGAAATGACTTTTAAGGTTTTAAACTTTATATGTTGAGGAAGCAAAAAAAAAATAGCGATTTATTTTTTTTTTTTAGAAAGGGGGAGTATTATATGACATATTTACATTAGTGAAAATGTACTTATAGCCCAGTGACTATTTGGTAGAATTCGATTTTACAAAGAAAAGTAGGAAACTGGCATAATCCCTTCAGATTAGATCTACAATGAATATATTAAGTTTTCCTCTTCGTATTGGGTGAGCGTTAGAAAAATATTACATGCATAATTTAAGAACTAACTATGTAAAACATTGTCAAAATAGATGTTGTAAAGCTTAAAATTATGGGTAAAATGAAGACTTACATTAAATATTTTTGCTGAACATTAATGCCACAATTAAATTTCAAAGTTTAACCACAAAGGTCATGAGGTTTAGCTTAAAACTAATTAGGGGAAAACTGGAAATTCTTTTAATCCCTTCAGGATAGACCTAGAATTAACGAACTGAGTCCCCCCCCCTCCCCCACGTACTAGATGAATGTTAGAAAATATGTACATATAGTGGAAATGTACTTTTTAAAAAATTATCTTAACAATATCTCAAAAACAACAAATTCTATATAAAACTATGTCAATACAAATGTCTTAGATATTGAAATTCGCAATAAAATGAACATATTTTTGTCGCAATTCTATTTCAAAATTCTGTCTTAATCGCTAATCCAAAGCCTGAAACCAGGAGAGACCAAGTTATCCATCCGTCCTGTCCCCATTTGTTACATACCTGTATATTTTTTAAATTGTTGAGGTTTTCAAGATGTTTTTGTAATTATGTTGTTAGGATTTTATTTTGTATATTTTGAGAATTATAATTTAGTAATTATCAAGAAAATGGTGCATGAATGATGATATCTGTTTTACATTTCATTTCGCAACTGACACCGCCAATCTAAAACCAGAATTTTAAATGAAAGCCTTTTTACTTAAAGATTAATGCTATTTTCCATATTCCTAAGGTTTTAAACTTTTATGAATTTAAATGAAGTTTCTTGTATAACAGTCGAAAATCATTTTATTAGAACAATAATTGTCGTTTATGCAAAATATCGAAATTTAAATTCGTTCTATTTGTTGACCTTGAATTCCTCTAAGGAAAAGTCGTATGAACATTCATTTGTTCGCTCTACCCCCCCCCCCTCCCCTCGATCCTTGCACTTAATTTTCAATTTCCTTAATTCTAACAGATACGCATTGTTGTTCACTCTATATACATCATGTTAGGTGCTACTCACATTTTATATTGGAAATAATAAACAATATTTCCCATCATTTACGAATCATTTTTAAAATATTCTAAAATTTATAAAAAAGTGTACTTTTTAAGTTAATTTGTTCCTGGCGGGCAAAAGCGCGCCTAGCGAAAGGATGAAACATTGTACATTCATTTCTTATCTATGTCGATGGGATTAAAATAATTCCTGGTTTTCCCATAATTAAATCAGACTTCGGGCTTTCTTTTATACCCCAGCAGTGGGCTATAACCTGCAATCAAGAGATTAAGCCACAATTCTCAAAATATCCACGTTAAATTATGCATCAATAATTAAAAATTACATTTACTAATAATAACAAGCACGGTAAAATTATTATAAACTTTTTTGTTCGTGATTCAAGCTCTTGTTTAGCGATTTATGCAATACTTTGAAATAGAATTGTGAAAACTCAATAAAAATGTTAAATATCGGTTATCATTTTATTCGGAATTTTAAGTTCTACAACATTTGCATTGACAATGTTTGATGAGTCTTTTTAAATATATTTTTATGGCAATTAATAAAAACGTGTTTTTAAATTCTAAATTTAAAAACTGCTGGGCTATAAAGAATTTTAAAGACTTTCTACGCGCAATTCTATATGTTCTTTAAGTTGAGAAAAATATGGGGGGGGGGGGAGGACTGGAATATGACATTTTTGGGTGGGAAGAAATGTTTTAATTGATAATTTATCTCGACAGTAAAACAACGCATGGAATACAGATTTATTTATTTTATGTTATTTTAAATTAAGGAATTTTAAAGAGTTTTTAAATTTTGAGTACTGTTACTGTGTGAAGAAAATTCGGAAGCAAAATTTTAAGGATGAAATTCGTATGACGTTTTAATGAAATGAATGTGATATAGTGAAATGGTTAATGAAATTTATTCACTATAAAGAAACTAAGTAATTACATTTTTTTTAAAGTAAGTTTTAAACACTTTAAATTTTGGTATTGTGGAGAAGGGGATAAAAAGGGGATGTAAACTTTCAGAAAAAGAGCAGGTAAATTTGATTTATAACATAAAACATTAGAAATTTCATACTTGAAAGAACACAGACATAAAGAATAGTTCATAGACAAAAAGATTAATATGTAATTAACAGAAAATAATAGGAAGATTTGCTTGCTAATAACTAAAAATCAAATAGTCGTTTCTCAGTTTATGATTTTTATTTATTATGAATCAAGCATAAAGAAAATATAATAAAATTTAACTCATACAGAATAAAACTTTACTTAGTAACTAGAAATTTTTATCAATACCGGATTCAAGATGGATGCATTTCATGCCTCCGTGGCTACGTAAATAGTGATTACGTCACTATTGAAGATCATTCTGATTCGCTGACAGGTGAAAGTAACATATTTCATGTATTTGTACTTTGCGAGTGGTCAATATTATACCTGGTTACAGATCAAATTTTAGTAAACATGCAGATTTTTGTAGCTTTACAAAAACTAGTGTTGTAGATTCACGTATAAAAACATTTCATATTTATTTACTTAGAAGGTGTCACAAATAAAAATTAAATTAAAGAGTTGACATGTTTCGGTTCATTAATAAGAACCGTATTCATAACATATAAAATCAGTAGAAAATTAAATGACACTGGATATAAATATATTATAACATGTCAACTCTTTAATTTAATTTTTATTTGCGACACCTTCTAAGTAAATAAATATGAAATGTTTTTATACGTGAATGAAAAAAGGTGAAGTGATTCTGTTTTAGTTTTTGAAAAAACGAAAGCTAACACCAGTTTTAACATAGTGTTTAGATTTCCAGATTTTTTTTTTACAGTGTGCATATAAAAATATTTCAGATTTTATTTCTATTTGTAAAGCATTATGCTATTTCAATATGAGTATTTGGTAATTTTAAAATCATTCGATGTCAAAGATTTTTTTTTAATTTGTGAATTCAACTTCAATATATTATCTGACACAATATTAATTGTGTTAATGTAATAAAGATAAACGATTGAAAGAAATATCAATTAATCACTTATATATTTCCAGACCTATGAATTTTATTTTACGATAAACGAGTAAATTGTAGATATTTGCCAGACAAATTTGAATTGTTAGAAAAAGTGATTACCTTCTGAATACATGAAAAGTAAATTGTAAACGAATTTAAAAATAATAAGCTTAAAAAGGTTTTTTTTCTCATTAGGTTTTTTTCAATATGATCAAGGTTTTATTTATCTTTTACAATCAGTGGTCTAAAGTTTTTTTTTATTTATTGGTGGGAAATATTTTTTAAATAGATTTTTCTTTTAGTATAAACCGAAACTATTCACAAATAATTATAAGTTAATAATATATTTTTAAAACACAAAAAATATCTTTAAAATTATTGAAGAAAAAGACAAAATTCAAAACACAATTTTGCGTAGAAATATTCTGTCATTAAATTTCAATTTT
Organism: Maratus speculifer; assembly: GCA_964019185.1. Classification (NCBI taxonomy): domain Eukaryota; kingdom Metazoa; phylum Arthropoda; class Arachnida; order Araneae; family Salticidae; genus Maratus; species Maratus speculifer. Next base: position 330,915,621 of record OZ025297.1, read on the forward strand.
TCATGAAATTATTTCTTGTTATGTTACTACACATGATAAATATTTTATAATTTTTTCTTCTTTTTCCGATTTAAAAAATCATTATGTTATTTTAAAGGGAAAATTGGGAAATCTAAAAAACTATCCATCTGAATGTCAAAAAAATTTTCTTTACCTTTCATAAACTCACATATGCTATGCAGTCTGTCGTGTAATATAAATGAGGTTAGGGTAATAATAAAAAAAAAATTCTCGTGAAATAAAAGTTGAATTAGTCATTCTTATAGTTTCAGTGTCTTCTTTTTAAGCCGAAACGGATAATTTATATTTTTCATGCGATGCGAAAATTGACAATCTATTAGAAAATTTAAAACTTTTTTTTTATAATAATATTTAGCGAAATATTATGCTTTTGTATGCTAAGATGAAAAACAATATTTTATATTTTTAGCAATAGTTGCCCATATGCGATAATGGAATATTTATGCTGTGCTGCCTTCTGTATGATTTGGAAAATTTACACACACCTCGGAATACATCAAAAATTAGTTATGTTTTGAAATACATGTCACACCTGAATGCAACTCCCAACAAGTACTCCTGTAGTCGATGTCTTTGTACGTTCTTATAATATAACTATAAATGCTACATACTCTTAAAATCTAGAGTAAGAATATTTAATGTACACACTGTTAAAACTAAAAGTTGCATATGGCTCTGGGTGAAACGCTTGTCCCGTCAGCGACTCCCCTAAGGAGCCAGATTTGAACCACTAGGTGTGCCCTAAGGCACGCCATGGCACCACATGGCACCCCAAGGTATCCACATCGCACCGTATGAGATGCCATGGACTGCCCAAGGACATCTCTAAGGGTGCAATTCTGTCTCCCTTAAGGGTGTCGCTCACGGGTCAAGCGTTTCACTCCTAGGAGTGCCATATGGAAACTTTAGTTTTAACAGTACATTGGTAAAGCATATAAATTTCATTACGTTTGACGTAGCATAATGTCGATAAAATGCATCGTAAACCTTTCTTTTATTAACTACAATGCAACGGAATTATTTTTGTGTCCCAGTAAACGAACTACAAATGCATTTCTTTTTCAATTTCAGATACTCCTTTTTAATTTTCTATAACGTGTAAAAATTACATGACAGTCCGAATTTATTCATCAGAATTAGAGCACGATCAGACACACATGCAAAATGAATTTTTAAACACTTTTTAATTTTGTTAGAAAACTTTATACGTTTGGGGACGAGCAACCTGTACCTCGGCATCTTATGCGGCACGTATTGTTCTTATAAAAATTTCAAAAATTGCAGCCAAACATTTTGAATACCACTACATAAAAAAATTCCATTTATCAAAACGTGTCAAATACATATTTCGTAGTTTCTGTGTAAATTAGTTGAATCACATCATAAGGAAATTTTCTATAATGTGATATCGAACAATACAAAAAAAGTTGCTTATTCATTTACGCATTCATTCTTAAGATGTTTGCAAAAATTTTTTTTCATTGATTACACTATAAAGGAATTCTTTGTGTTTCCCTATAAACAAACTATAAATGCTTCCCACTTGACTTACTTAAAATTTGTTAAATTTCCCTTCCTCTCTGGGTTAAAAAAACTTTTTAGTAACAAAAACTTGGCTAAACATTTTTTTTTTTTGTTTGTTTGTTTTTGTTGGGGAATCATCGAATCTTTCTTTTTAGTGCCAAAAAGGAGTTCGTCCAAAATCTTGGTAAGTGGCAATCAGTCGTTTCGAAAAAAAAAAATATTTTATCAGTAGAATTAATTAGTGTTTTTCATGTAGACATATGTTTTTTTAGAAATTAAAGAACTTCATTTTAAATCTAGAGTTCTAAAGCATTAAGCAAGAAAAATTTTTATTTTTTATCGTAAAATCATATTTTGTATCTCCGTATAAATATCATGCAGTCAATGCAAAATTTCTTCTATTATGGCTTTTAAAGTATGAAATATGTAATCTATCGGATATAGATAACAAGAAATTCTTCAAAGAATAAAAAAAGGTTGAATTCGAAACTTTTGTGCATGCATCCAAACATTTTGAATATCAACTACATATAAAAATCCGATTTATCAAAAAGTGTCAAATACATATTTCGTAGTTTCTGTGTGAATCAGTTGTATATTACAAATAATTTCTCAATATTTTTTGAACTGTTTGCAAGTTTAGCATTCAATAAAAAGATATATTGCTTTATAAAATGTCATAAATTTCGCTAAAGGAGCATTTATAGCTATTGAAATAAAATATTTTTTTCTTCGATTTAGAAATTTTTTTAATTTAAAGCAATGTGCATTTTATATTGAAAACAGGATGTATACATGCTACATGTTTGCCTCTGAATTTTTGTATTACTCTGTTCAAATATTTTAAATCGGAATTTATCTTTATTATAACTTAATATATCACAAGTAAATTTGATACAATTTAATATCGAAAAATATGGAACAAATTCTCTTATACATTGTCGTATTCATCCGTAAATTGTTCATATTATGAACTGAATAAACAAGAAATGTTGAAATTTTAAGTGTAACTTTTGCTGAAACAAAATTCATAACAAGTACAATAGTGCATTTTTCGATTTATTTTTCCGAGTTTTTAAAGTTCATGTATTGTCATGTCATTATTATAATTTATATTGCTAAATAGAATATTGGTGTGTATTTTTCTTTACAATATTTACTATTATAATATTACTTAATAATTTATATAATGATGTATGCATATAATTTAATATGTTTCAAGAATAGTTACAAAACTGTATTACAGAAAAATGTACAAAAATAGCTCGTTTATTTATTTATGTATTAATTCGTGATTTGATTAAATAAAGAAATAAAAATTGCTGATTAGCATACAATAAAGACAAAACAAGTGGTAAGTCTTTATATGCCGGGAGGCGGAAACATATCTCACTTCATTAAGTTCATGGTTGAAATTCCAGTATTAATTAATACTTGATTCGCATTTTAAAACGCAATCGTTCTGCCAAATCATATGTTGGTAGAGAACACCCGAAAACCCGTTTCTAGCAGTTGACTCATCTATTTACCATTGTGTTCCTGCACCCAAAAATATAAAAACATGGAGAACTGGGAGCAAGAAAACATTATGGTAAAAATACCAGTTGTTCATGGTTATATCATATGGTAAATTCACCGCATTTCAAAGTTCAACTAACAGTGAATTTTGAAAAAAAAATTAACTGCATCTTTACTTAAAATTTTACAAAATATCTAAAAATATTGATTTTTTTTAAAAAATTCAACAATCTTTTAAAAATATAGATATTTTTGCCCATTTTTATAGATTTTAAAATGAATATTATATAAGACTGCATACGGATTTTTACATACATCTAATATTGCATTTAATATATTTTTTATTGATATTTATAGGATAAAATGATTAAAATTAACAAATTTTTTCATATATTTTAATTTTTAAAAAAGCAAAAAAACCTAATTGCTCATTCCATGCACAAATAGATAATAAAGAATATGTAAAAAAAAAGTTTAAAATCTCTAGCTGAAATGAAAACGAATCCTTAGCATTTTTAAAACATAAAAATGAAGAAAATATGGACATAGAGAAAAATCATTTAAAGTTTTAATTTGCGTAAGTAATTGCTCTAGGTGTACTAACAAAATTTACCATATCTCACGATATCGTTGCCGTTTTGTTAAAATTGGGGTATTAAAATATTCACAATTACACCGAATTTCATTTAATATTTCAAAAAAAAAAGAAAAAAAGGTTTTTGTTAAATTTTGAGTTAAATTATTTTGAGTTAAATTATACCCTAAGCAGTGTTGGCAAGTTTTTGAGAGGGTGACGATTTCATCTAGTTTTAACCGCCATGTAAAAACTCCCTTTTTGTCATAGTTTTGATAATGACTGTCATAAAACTAAAATTGAATTCAAAATTGTTTAAAAATAGTTTTTTAACAACATTAAATTGACAATTTTTTATAATTTTTAGTTCTAAATACTTGAATAAACTTTTTTGATAGTTTTAGACATTAAAAGCCACATATCCTGTATAAAACTAAAAACATGTTTTTGCTCAACAAATTACTTAGAAAGTAGAAAATAATTGTAAGCTATAAATATAGAAAAAATAAGTACTTACAAGTATCGTCGCATTAAAATATAAACTAATCAATTGAAATGCTTTGATTTTTAAAAAAGAAAGTACATGACGAAAATGTTTGTATAATGTAGTATAAAATTACATATAAATAATATAGATATTTTTATGTTGTTTTAAATGCTAATCCCATTTTAAGACTTTTCCACAAAAAAAAAAAAAAAAAAAAAAAAAATTAAAACTAGACTTGCAGTTAAAAGCTTGAAAAAATATGCTGAAACATAAAATTATTTTCAAAACTATTTTATAAAGTATAGAAATATAATTTAAACAAGTTGTTCTAAATAAGTAAATTGAAACTAACGTAATAGAATAAAGATAATTATGTGTAAATATTGAAAATAAGCAAATCATCTTCTTTAAAGTTATTGATTTAAAGAATGTTTAGCTATATTAATTTCATACTAAATTTCATTTAATTACTTGGAGAACATTTGTATTGCAACTGTGATTTATATCTATTGTTTATGTACAAAAACATACATTTTTAGAATCACTAAAATTCTATGTAAATAATAGTCAGTAATTCAATAGTGGCCCACAAGATTTTTTTAAAGGATAAATTAGATTGTTTTTTTTACATCATACTAAACATAAAATATCAACAAAGATAGAAATAGGACTTTGAAAAATGCATTAAATAATTATTTCAATATTTGTAGCTATTTTTATGAGTTTAACATTTATGAAATAATTCGAATTATGATATATTCTAAATTTGTTTTTAACTAAAATACAGTAGAACTAAATTAAATAATTTATATAACATATTAATTATAATTTATTCAGTTTTCAGCTTGATTTAGTGATACTAATATTATCTAAAAAAAAAATGTTCATAAGTCTTTGACATTTTTCCACTGATTTTGACATGTCATGTCAAAAACCTAACCTTGACTTTTGGTATTTTTTTCCTTTTTTACGAGGGTAAAAAACAATCCTCTGACAAACACTTTACTTTTTTTGTTTAAAAATAAAACATCTTTTTTTTTTTTAATTTACAGTGATGTATTAGTAACAATTTGCTTATAGATGATAGTAAGAAAAAATCCCTGTCGGGCCTATAGGCGGAGGTAGATTTCGAAGAGTGCTCATTTCAACAAATATATATACAGTGAAACCTCCAAATAAGGGACACCCTTGGGACCGGAACTTTTGTCCCTTAAATAGAGATGTCCCTTATTCAGAGTTTTGGCTGCTATTTTTAGTTAATCGCCCAGGAGGATATAAAAATAACAAATCATTAAAAGTGATGTTTAAATGTACCTGAAGTGTGTAAATTGTGTTAATAAGATACAAATCGAATAGAAAATTAATAAATTAAAATTTTCAAATAACCAATAAATCATTAAATTATTTGCAGAATTATTGATATTTTATTTTATAAGCAAATTCTGTACATGCAAAAAATATTAAAACATTTAAAAGAATTTTACTTGAAGTAATCAATCAAAAGTAGTTGTTTTGTAAATTTCAATTTTTCACTACTAAACTTTCAAGTGCTCATTTACCATACTTATAAATTTTAGTTCTTCATTATCAGCAGTGTATATATATATATATATATAAAAGTACTCAACTGCTTTGCGTTTTTTAAGGCAACAAATCTCTCAACTGCTGTGCTCAACAAGCAGCATTTTTTTTTGACACATTTACAAAATCATTTTTTAACGGAGAGGTATGAAACTAGAATGCCTGACTGTGTAAGTGATTTGGAACAGAACTGTATTTTTACTTTTTTTTTTTTGGTAAATAAATTACCTATTGAGTCATAAGCAATTTTAATCATGTGAAAATACTTTTATACCCTTTCTGAGTAATTATTCTTCTTTCGCGTGAAAATTCAGTTCAAAAAGCCCACTTTGGCAAGATTTTCTTTAAGATCTATTGCTTTTGCCCCTTCTCTCCTAAAAAAAAAGAACAGAAAAAATTCTATTACATAGTTTCTGAACAGCAACACCTGCCAGTTTCAAGCATTTCCAAATAAATATAAATTCAAACTTATGTCACAAAAGTTACCTTTTTGATTTGAGAAAACCTTAAAATATCTGTAAAATTCTTTATTCCATAATTTTCTTTTGTTCTTCACTTTCAGAATCACCTTCAAAATTTTCAGCATTACTTTCAATGGGGATAAATGCACTGATGTCAAATCAGAATTGTGGGTAAATAAATGCTCGTCAGTTTTGTTACATGCCTCTGTATCCACATGAATGTCTGTCTGTTTGATAAATTCAGAACGATCTGAATTTTTAATTTCATCACAGACTATTTCATTATCGGAAATGCAAAAACCAGTCCATTTGATCGCATTTTCAACTGTCCCTTAAATCGAGTGTCCCTTATTCAGAGGTAAATACATTACACGTCCTATACAAAGGGACTGGGACCGGAAGTTTTGTCCCTAAAATAGAGGTGTCCCTTATTCGGAGTGTCCCTTATTTGGAGGTTTCACTGTATATATATATGATTAGAGATAAACCCAGTTTAATAACTTCATTTGGCCGTTTACGAAAAATTTTTAATTTCATTTTTCTGCAAAAACTATTTTTATCAGAATCATCTTAAAAAAAAAATCAGCTCAAATGCCCATTTTGACAACATATTTGAGAAATAGATTCTGAATTTATTAAAAAATCGATCAAAACAGTACATTATACAGTTCCTAAATAACAAAAAACTGTCAATTGAATGCATTTGAGAAAAAAAAATTGAATTTAAAAATGAGTCATAAAATAACCGATTTGTTGTTTGAATACATCCTTAATTCTTTAATCATGATTGCTTCGGAAAATTTTGTGTGAAATACTCACTTTGACAGCATTTTTAAAAATATATCTTATCCTTATCAAAAAACTGGCCAACGCGTCACAGTATATAGTTCCTAAATAAGAGGATCTGTAAATTGGATGCGTTTGACAGCGAAAATGGATTTTAAAACGAGTCATAAAAAACGCAAGTTGCTATGTGAAAACTTTCTTAAATTTTCAAATCACGAAGACTTCGGGAAATTCTGTTCAAAATACCCTTTTTGGTAGCCTTTTTCAAAATATATCCTGTCTCTATCAAAAAACCGATCAATGCATCACATTATATAGTTCCTAAATAAGAGGATCTGTAAATTGGATGCATTTGAACGCAAAAATGGATTTAAAAACGAGTCAGAAAAAAACGCAATTTCTTATTTGAACACTTCCTTAAATATTCAGTCACAAAGATTTCGGAAAATTCTGTTCAAAATACCCTTTTTGGTAGCCTTTTTCAAAATATATTCCGTCTTTATCAAAAAACTGACCAATGCATCACATTATATAGTTCCCAAATAAGAGGATCTGTAAATTGGGTGCGTTTGAGAACAAAAATGGATTTAAAAACGAATCAGAAAAAAAAAAACGCAATTTCTTATTTGAATACTTCCTTCAATTTTCAGTCCCGATGACTTTTGGAAATTCTGTTCAAAATATCCTTTTTGGTAGCTTTTTTTGAAATATATTCTGTCTTTATCAGAAAATTGGCCAATGCGTCACTTTATACAGTTTCTAAATAAGAGGATCTACCATTTGGATGCGTTTAAAATCAAAAATGAATTTAAAAATGAGTCAGAATATAAGCAATTTTGATTTGAGGTTTTTTCTCCAACTCCTATTTTTGTTTAATTTTTTTTGCTATACGAATTGGTCCTATGAAAAACTTGTCAATATAAAAGTTGTAGATATTTTTGAGAAGATGTTAAATAAATTTAATCAGATTTGATACCTTAAAAATTGACGGAGTTATGGATCTTTCTCTTTTTTCAGCGCCCTTTTTCTTTTCGTTTTTCATTTTTTTCATCGGTAAAAGTTGGTCCTATCAAAAACTTGTAAATACAAAAGTTTTAGACAATTTTAAGAACATTTACAAAAAATTTAGTTGGACTTGATATCTTGAAAATTGACGAAGTTACGAATTTTTTTCTCTCAAAATCCCTGTTTTTTTCGCCCCTTGAGCCCACTTCTAAATTTATCAAAAATCTGTCATGCATATACTTTTGGCCAATTTTTAAGAAGTAATAAAAACTTTAAACCGATTCGATATCTACTTTAATTAAGAAGTTATGGTGTTTTTTCGGTTTTCACAAAAACGACCCCTATTCCGACCCCCTTGGTCCGATTTTGCCCATTAAAGAACATAGCCAAGATTTTATCCCCTTTGATTTTATGTACCAGTTTGGTGGAGATTGGTAAAGAATTATAGAAGTTATCGTGTCCATAAAAAAGTGATATATATATATATATATACAGAGAGATAGATAGATAGATATAGGTATATTAACTGGTGCGATTGCAATAGGTAGTATTTCTTACGAAATCTACCTAAAAGATTAACTTTTTTATATACACAAGAAGTGTATGGAAACAAACTGCTATAAAACTGAAAAAAAAAATTGTAATTTTCAATTTTAATCTGTTGAATAACGATGATACTTCTATCCATTTGTTTCTCAATTGTTTTAAAATGTTTTCAAAGTTTTTACAAAACGATTGAATAAACAATTATGATGTAAGTATTTTCTTTTCGAGTTAATGGTTATGAAAATCAATAACATGAAGATTAAAATTGCTGATCCATGACAGGAAAAAATGAAATACGAAGATGTTTAAAATACTGTTTTAATGAGATACCATTATCTGCTACAAAAAACCATAAATTCAAACTCATGAACTTCGCATTTTACGTTTATTAATAATTGTAGAGATTTGAAAATGTACGGAATAGAATATTTTAGTTATTTTTTAAAATTCAACTTAAATTCTTAGAGCTATATTTAAATTACTATAAAAAATCAAACATTTTCCTTCTTTTTCACTATTTGAAAAAGCACTTTAATGGGAGCGTATGCATTTTTAGTTGAACTGTTTAACAATTTATAATTTTTTGAAGCATATAAAAAGAATTTATAACTTTATACGCAAAAAAAATTTGGAATAGATTGCAATTTGTTTTGTTTTTTTACGCTTGTTTCTTCTTTTTAAGTACAAAAGCCGTGTGGTTTGGAAATTATTTTTATGTATTTTCAGAAAAACAAAAACAATATTTTTTCATAAAATAGATTTATAAACGGAACAAAGCTCTTTCAACATTAATAAAGGAGTGTTACTCACCATGATAAATATTTCTTCTTTGAGAAATTTTCATATGTATATGTGTATCTGTAAACAAACACTTATGTCAAATGAAATCGTACTTCTGTTTTGATTACGGTCTTCTCATTAACATTGTTGTTTACCTTTTACCAGACAAAAACGAAACTAGTTTGCTGAGAAAATCCCAATATTTTCTTCTATCTCATGCATTTTTATAGTTTAAAACAAAGTAGCTACAGACGTTAATATTCCAATATTATTAGTTTAAAATTATACAAACTTTGATTTGTATTTTTCTGTTTTATTGAAGTAGTTCGAATAAAATCGAATTAATATCGATCCTGATATTTATTATATGGAATAATTTTTCCTTATTCTTTTATGTATTATCTGTTTGCGAATAGCCAGATTCTCAGGACAGGAGTTCCTGTCGAAGCACAGGGTGTTGATGGAGTGCAAAAAACTGAAAAAAATATACAAAAATTGATCTTACAGTGTCCTTTTCGGGCGGTATATTTCTAAAACCAAAGTTTAAACTTCTGGCCACAACCAAAAACAATAACCATTTTTTTTTCAATTCTATTCATAATTTAATGCACATTTTCGAAGATAAAATAAAGAAAATGGCACGAAAATCGCTATTACAGAAATCCCTTCAAGGAGAATATTTGCAAATTCAAGGGAAAACTAGTGGACATAGTCAAATACATACACAAAAATTTTGGTTCAGTTCATACGCTTTAAGCTGGTACAAAAATGAAAAGGACACAGGCATCGCTATAACTGAACCCTCTTCCAGTGCATTTTTTCCAAATCAAAAAAGGACTTGCTGGCCTTAGTGTAATTTCCTCCACGGAGCTCTAAAATGTCCCCCCCCCCCCTCATTGGCGCCACTTAAATCTTTCTCGAAGAAAACTGTCTGAATTCAACAGTGAGATGCATAATTATTGGTATTCTTTCTGGTTGGAAATATATATATAAATTCATTTAAGACAGGATTCTGTTATCGACAAATTTCAATTTAGATTAAAAAAATGAAAATATTTTTAAATTGCAGAATACAATCAAACACAATTTGCATATTTTAACGGATATTTTTTACAGTGTATAACGCTCATAAAAAAAGAATAAAGGGGTGAAAAATGGCTGTACTTATTGCTGAACAAGTAGGTTGGTTAAACATGGATGCGATTCAGACATTCGAAGTGTCATTAATGGAAGTCACTTCTATAATATACTCATAGAAGTGACTTAAAAACTGATACATTTAAAAATGGTCTGAATGCACTCCATTTTAAGACAGTTATATGTTTGAAATTCAACTCAAATGTAATTCCTTTCTAAAGCTATGTACCTCAATCAATGCCTCTACAATTGCTGAACGCATTCATAGAGCTCTTCGGATGAGGTAATATACAATTTAGATTCCTGGATATTATATATATATATATATATACGGTACTGCTTCTTTTAAAGGACCTTCGAAGAATGCATTGATTTCTGAAAATCTATTTGAATGAAATGTGCAAAGATTTTTGCGAGAAATTCTTGCACAAGTAATTTGATATCCGTAAATTGTTCTTAAAACGCTATTATTGCTTTCAACATATGCAAACGACTTCTGTTCATAAACATGCATTTTCTGGAACACATTAAGAGCATATTTCTTATTTAAAAAAGGGGGGGGGAGAAAAAAGCATATAATGAGTTTAAAATCGTAATGAAGTATGTAATAGTAAGGTAAAACTGATAATTTGCAAAATGTTTTCAAAAATAAAATAATGTTTTAATCATAGTTTAAAAACTTTAAAAATTATTTTAAAAACTCGAATACTATCCTTGTTTTCGGAGCACAGCTCCTGCAAGAATTACCTGCAAAAATTGTACTTTTGAGAGCACCGCAGTGTCCAAAATATTTTTCGCTTTGACACAAAAAATGAAATGGTCACCAGTAGTGACAAAATCTAGGAGCGCTTTAAAACTATATTAATTCGTGAACTCTAACGACCGAAAATGTCGGCTTATAAATTTTCCATAGAGTTAATATTTCGGTTGTTTCAATCAATGTGCGCCAAAACAATGGTTTTTTTTTTAAATCATTTATTTTCAAAAAAATTTCTGAACCAATTTTACTATATATTTTTTTTTCAAATGAAACAGATTTTATTGTAGATTTATAAGCACTGGCTATTTTTTTAATATTCCCATTTTTATATTTAAATTTTAAAATATAAGCGTTTTCTATGACTTTTTTTTTCAAAATGGTAGCAAATTAAATTGCTTCTATTGTTGGTAAGAAAGGAATATTAATAAGGTTTATTTAACTTTATTGGTGCCATTTCTCATAAAAATTAATAAAACTTCTAAAAAAATGAACAGAATATCATGTGAAGATTTAAAAAACTTTCTTTTTTTCTCAAAAAGTTGTTACAATTCAATATTCTGTCATTCCATTAATATTGAGTTTTAAACACTTTGTAAAATACTTCAAAGGGCAAAATGACATCATATTTAATTAAAGGCGACCATTTTATTTGATAAAACTAAATATTTTATTACAATTGATAAATTTCAAGAATTTTACTTGCCAGCAGCAAGATTAGAAGAAGTAGTAATAAAAAACATAGCTAAGAAACTTGATTTCAAGTTTGGAAGTAAGCTATTGCGTGTTGCAATATTTTTGAAACGATGAATGTAAATATCAAAGGTGCGTATATAAGGTTTGAGAGTGAAAAATAATTCTGTAATTGACTCAAAGTGAAAATTTTTTTTCCTGATTTTCAATCGATAATTTCGAACAAAAGAGGCTCAATTGATAACTTTCTAATAATTAATTATCTTGATTAGGTGTATTAATGCAAATTACTTTTTAATGTTTTGAGTAGTCGAAGATTATGGAATTCTTATATTAGTATAACTTTTAATTTATAATAGATTTTGTTTTAAGAGTTAAACTAACTAATGTAAGAGTTCTTTTTTTAAACAATTTCTTTTGTCAAAATGTGACGGCTTTCATCTCTTTTTAATTAAAATCGTAAACCTATTGTTGCAAATTATGCATTTTAAACCTCATCCGGATGATCGTTATGACGCCATCAATATTTAGACTTAAAATATATACTGACTTTTTTTATTCTTAATGCGAACTATTTATTTTCTGTAACATTCCAAGTAAGTAGCTAGTAATTTAGTTTGTATTTTAAATTATGCGAAATGAAAAGAAATCGATTACAGGGAATATGATTTTGGATAATAGCCGCATGGTACGTATTAGAAACAAAGAAATCGAAGAAAATGTAATTGGAACGAAATGTCGATGTGGTGCGAGAATTTTTAATTACTCATTTGGTCGCTGGTTCAATTACTATGACTAATATTATTCAAAATTCTTTATTTGCAAATTATCTACACATTATATTTACATTTTAATTAAAGAATGTGGATCCAGCGAACGCACGATAGGTCCGCTGTGATCGCCTATAAACAAACAACAACAGACGATTTTCATATGTTGCCAAAACGGCAAACCTAAAGTACAGTAGAATGCGCCATGGAGGCGCGCGACATCCAAGGTTATGGGGAAGCCGTAATATACCGGCCACCGTTGCCATGTGCCAACATTTAACAATAATATTAAATATAACAATAAATAATTGCAAATAATAGGAATTTCAATTGTACAACCAATAATTCACTATTTTCGATAAATTACAATTATACTTCTTTCAACATTATTACTTAAATTATTACTTATTGTAAGTTTACCAAAATGCGAAACAGATAAATTATAATACAAACAATAATTACATTTGAATATTATGCAAGATAATTATCAAATTAACATTCAATGAATGTAACAATCTAATAAATTTAACAAAGTTAATAATATTTAATCAAGAATATATAGAGACGAAGACACGTAAGTTTACACTTTATGTTATGAAGCTAAGTGACACAAACTATGAAGCTAAGAATTAAAAATTTTTAAAACCCAAAATGAAATTGCTATACATAATAAACAATTCAAATACAAATATACAATAATGGTAATAATAATATAATAATTTAAATCTTTCACAATAATAGAATTCAGCAATTCTCTAAAAGAAGGGGACAAACTTTAAAGACACACCTCGTATTTATACCTTTTGATGTTTTTATATGTAAAACTTTAACTTTTTTATCAGAACTATGTATTACTTTAAGAGCACACACTAGTCACGCGGTAAAAGCCGAACGCTAATGTAAAGTCTATGGGGGCGTTCTTTTTGAATATCTCGCTGCAATTTTCATATTTTTACATGATTTTCTTTCACAAGATAGCTGAGGACGATCCACAACCGGCATAGTTTTTACTTTTTCAGTTTTAGTTTCAGATTTTCTTTAAACAATTACTTAAACTTTCGAAACCGGTTTAAACGGGTTCAGAAATTGAAACTATCGTAATATAAAAAATATATAAGCAAAATCGAAAAAGTAAAAACTAGGCCGGTTGTGGATTGCTCTCAGCTATGTTGTGCAAAAAAAATCATGCAAAAATATAAAAATTTGGGCGAGATATTCGAAAAGAACGCCCCTATAGACTTTACATTAGCGCTCGGCTTTTACCGCGTGACTAGTGTGTGCTCTTAAGGACACGACCTAATTCCCATTTGCCAGGAGGTAAATTGTCCTCATTTAGAATAACCATACACCACACCCTTCCTGTAGGTTGTCTTTCTCAATATACCACCTATTCCATTGTTGTAAATTAACTAAAAAATCAGTGTTCCATTTTTTCCATAAAATTTGGGTCATTTTTGTTAATTTTTGCCAATGGGACAGTTTATTATCATTAATTTTGCTCAAATCGGGTTCAGGAATTGAAGTTATGGGTCGACTTACCAAAAAATGGGCAGGGGTCAAGACTTCAATTTCATTTGGATCTGATGACAAATGGACGACTACTAAGGGGATTACTAAGGGAAGAGAATTTAGAATCCCTCCGATTTCTGTGATTAATGTCCAAAATTCTTCGAGCATGACTCGAGAATTGCCCAAAGTTCTTTTGAGATGATGTTTAAAGGATTTCACTCCTGCCTCCCATAATCCACCAAAATTGGGTGCACGAGGAGGGATGAATTTCCAGTCAACAGCCTCGGAAGCCAAAAAATTTGACAAAGCATCATCGGGTTTGCATACAAGGACATGTCATTTCTTCAACTCTTTATTTATAGCTACAAAAGTAGTCCCATTATCCAACATTATGGTTGAGCTTTTATCTCTTCTAGCGAAAAATCGTTTCATTGGGGCAATAAATGATTCAGATTTTAAATCTGTCACTATATCTAAATAGATTGCCTTTGTGGCGAGACAAACAAAAACTGCAACGTAAATTTTATTATATATCCCCTTTCTCTGATTTGTGTACTTAATCATATAGGGTTCACAAAAGTCAATCGAATATTTTTGAAATGGCGGGATAGGATTTACTCGTTCGGCTGGCAATTTTCCCATAACTTGATTTACCCTATTGGTTTGTTTCTCAAACACGTTACACATTTGTGAACTATTTTACGAGCCAAAGATCGCCTATTTATTACCAAATATTTTTGACGGACATGATGTAATAGTGATTGTAGCCCCATATGGAAAAACATGGAATGAAAATAGTCAAAAATCATTTCACTTAATTTAGGATTATGAGGTAACACTACAGGGTGTTTCCTCTCATAAATCAAACTGGAATTGTAAAAAAGACCTCCTATTCTAATTAAATTTCCGAATCTATTTAAAGATTTAGAAATTTTAATCTACTACTATATGGTATGCTCCTCTGGTTTTTCAAATGCTTTAGCTCTTCAGAGAAGGCTGAATACTGTACCTGTTTAACCAGGAAAATTTCTGCAACTCTCAATTCCTTAATGGACAAGGCACCACATTTTTTTTCTTTAGCATTTTGGCAATTTTTTATAAATCTAAAAATATAACTAGTAATACGAATTAAAAAAATTATTTGTCAAAGAAAATAAACAATTATAAAAATCATTTTCTGTTTATTCGAGAGAATAATGTTTTTATCACTCTTAAATTCTGACTTATCGTCAGTGTTGCTTTCCATGTTTACTGGAAAACTTTCTGCATGCTGAATTCTGTCCCGAAGAAAATTTGGTCCACAAAACCAAAAATTGCAGTTGGTCAGTTCTTTAGCATCTAGACCTCGAGATAAGAAGTCAGCAGGATTTTTTTCCGATGGTACATGTTGCCACTGATAGGAGTCCGTGAGGTCTTGAATAGAAGCCACTCTATTGCTTACGAATGGTTTTAATAGATGGGGTGATTTTCTAATCCAAGCAAGTGATATTGTGGAGTCACTAAAGAGAAGAACAATTTCTATTCGAATATCAAGTGACGGTATAACTTTATGCATTAACTCTGCTAAGAAGAGACAAGAGCACAGTTCAAGACGAGGGATTGTCATTGTTTTTATGGGGGATACTCTAGACTTGCTACAGAAAATTGTGCATCAGGAGAAACTTCAGCTGGTATATACTGGATGTATATGGCGGCTCCATGTGCCAACGAAGAGGCATCTGCGAAGCCATGTACGACTATGCGCTCTTCGCGAAAAACAAATCTAGGAATTTTTAAATTCTCTAAATCTGAAAGAGTGGAAACAAAATCATTCCATTTTCTCGCTATGGAATCCGGTAATGGCTCATTCCAATCTATTTTAGCTAACCAAGTCTTCTGCATAAAGATCCTAGCCCTTGTATAGGGCCAATTAATTCTAGCGGATCGAACGTTTTTGAAATTAGAGAGAACGCCTGGTTTACTATAAGAGTCCTTATTTAGAGTCTTCAATTTATATAAAAAACAGTCGCTTAGAGGTTCCCATAAAACACCCAATGTTTTTACTGAACTACAATCTGTTTGATCATCGAAATTATATTCGTTGGCAGCCATAGTATTAGATTCAAGTTATTCGCGGTGGTTTGCAGAGCATTTGTACAATTTAATATTCCCCGCTTCAAAAGCTCTATCAATTGGGACTTTAGAACTTTTGCCTTTTCGAGAGTCGATTCCCCAGAAAGTAGGTCGTATATATAAAAATCCTTTAAAACTACTGACGATATTAGAGGTAAGTTTGGTTGCTCATTAAGAGCTAATTGTTTAAGAGCACGAGTTGCTAAGTAAGGAGCATTAGATGTCCCATAAGTAATTGTATTAAATTTATAAGTTTTCACTGGTACGTCAATACTGTCCTTCCACAAGATTCAAAGAAAGTCTCTTTGTGATGAATCAATTAATACCATTCTATACATTTTCCCCACATCCGCTGTGAGTGCATATCGATGTTTTCGGAAACGTATCATAATTAAGAGTAATTCTTGTTGAGGAATTTTGCCCTTTAAAAGAATGTCATTCAATGACAAACCAGACGCCGTTGGCGTTGACGCGTTAAAAACAACACGCAAGCGTGTTGTACTTTTTTCTGGTCTGTAAACCCATGATGGGATATGTAATAAAGGTCCTTTATGGGTTCTGATTCTTCTACTAATTTCATATGATTTAAGTTTTTATATTCTTCCATAAATTCCGAATAGAGAGGTTGCAAATTCGAATCCCTATCTAATCGGTGCCAAACTTGATCGAGCCTTTTTTGGGCTAGTTTTTTGATTCTTCTAAGAGTATAGCAACCTCCGTAGGCATGCTGACAACATACTGACATTGGAAGTTCGATAATGAGTTATTTCAAAGTGATTTTCGCAAAATTTCTCTTCGTTACTAAGTAAAGAACTAGAATCATTAATATTTTCGATTTCTCAAAATTTTCTTAAGAATTCGTCTATTTTTTCATTGGTTAATAAACCACAATATTGGTAATCATCTGAGGAATTATTCACGACACCGCTAGCAAAATATCCAAACACGGTTTCTTGAAATAACAAGTTTTGAGATGAACAGCGAATTTTACCTGATTTTAATAAATCGAAGAAACATTTCGCGCCAACCAGCAGGTCTATCCTTCCAGGGATATGAAATTTAGCATCTTCTAACGAGATATCTGAAGGCATATCCGCAATTTCTACACGAATACGTGTAAGTGGGGTTATTTCTGTAATTTTTGGCACTACAAGAAGTTTCAGTTATCTTGTGAAATCTCTATTTTTATTTGAAATCACAGTCTTAACTTTATAATTCAATGTTCTGGTTGTATTATTCAAACCCGATATTGGAACAAAAACCTTTGATTTTTTTCCAACCCAATTTCTTTGCAAAACCAAACGACACACAATTTATTTGGCTCAAGAGTCTAAGAGAGTCCTTCCCTGGATAAAATTTCCTTTATTTGTTTTAATGTCAATTATGGAAGTTGAAAAGGTAACACTTTTATTCGAAGCGAATAAGCAATTAGAAAGATTTTGTGAAGCTGAAGGCGCTGGGATTGATTCTAGACATCGTCTGTCTGATCAACATCTGTCTTTTGGTAATGCATTTCATTATTGGAACCAATTTCTTTATCTCTATGTAATAAACTGTTGCTGGGGGATTTGGAATGTTTACATAAATGTTTCCAAACACAGTTAGCTGCTAAATGTGATTTGTTAAAGCATATCTGACAAAGTTTATGTTTTTTAACGACAGAAAATCTTTCACCAAATTTCATATTTAAGAATTTGTTACATTTATATAGGGGATGAAATGAGTCACAAATAATACACTGTTTTTCAGAACTATTTACTAACAAGGATTTTGATTTTGTTTACTAGGGATTTTTGATGTAGTTAAATTGTTTCTATTAATGCTTTCGAGCAACTGACTTCTTTTTTTTTAAAAAAAGTCCCTTAAATTGTCAAAACTAGGAACTTAAGATGTGTTTATTGACAGTTTAAATTGTTTTCTCGTTTCATTATCGAGTTTTTCTAAAATTATAGTTGTAAACAAAATGTCAGAGAGGTTATTTCTCTTAAATCCTAAATTGTTTAGAGCCCTGATATTTTAGTTTACGACATCTAATAAACGCCTTGACTTTTTAGATGATTCATGTGTAATTCTTTCAAAATCTAATACAGCCTTTAAATGTATATTAACAACTATTCGTATGTTCTCAAATCTATTTTCTAACGCTTTAAACAACGAATCAAACGTATCATCTGAAATTTCTAATAATTTAGCCTCATTTCTTAGTGCTGAATGCAAATAATGTAGTTTTTGAACTTCAGTCAGTTCTTTATTATTCGTTACTATGTTATTAAATTCTATTTTAAACATATTCCAATCTTCATATTCTCCACTAAATAGCGGAAGAGGTATTTCAGGTAATTTTACTTTACAGTTTCTTATCTTTAACTCCGAATTTTTAGTTTCTTTTTATTAAGAATATAATAATTGATTGAAACTTACCTCTAGCTGTTCTACTCGTTCTTCCACCTCGATCAACGAAGCGTCAATTTAACTTAAGTCATGTTTCTCAGGTGCTGTTGTATAATAATCTCGGCGTAAAGTATCGATGTTTTTCGACAATTTTTGAAGATCTTGATTTTCGTTTGAAATTTAATTATTGACAATTCTTCAGTCTTTTCATTAATAGCATTTTCTAGTCTTGTTAGCTGAGGTTTTAATGAGCCTCCAGTCCTATTCAAACTAATTAATGAAGCCATTTCAATCCAAAATAAAACAAGGAAGTTTAATACGAACGTCGAATTAAAAACGAAAGTCCTCCTGTTGCGCCGACCAATGGAACGAATTGTCTATGTGGTGCGAGTATTTTTAATTACTCATTTGGTCGCTGGTTTAATTACTACGACTAATATTCTTTGAAATTCTTTATCTACAAATTAGTTACACATTACATTTACATTTTAATTAAAAAAATGTGAATCCAGCGAACGCACGATAGGTCCGCTGTGATCGCCGATAAGCAAACAACAACACACGATTTTCATATGTTGCCGAAACGGCAGGTCTAAAGTACAATAGAATGCCCCATAGAGGCGCGCGACATCCAAGGTTATGGGGAAGTTGTAACAGTAATGTATGTATTACTTATATGCATGCATATAGTAATATGCATGCGAGTATTCATATGTATATATTTTTAAGCATGTATGATTGTATTAGTCGCATGTGTGTTTGTACTTGAAAATTTTCGTAATCGTCTTCGCAGACAATTGGCATAATTTAGTGAGCGTTATTTCAAGAGTAAAATTAATCATTTGGTAAAGGTTCCAGTTACACAAGATTACCCAAAAATATTTTAATTCGCCACAAGTGAGTGTGCTACAACTGAAATAGAAGTGAATATGCTGAAGTGAATTCAAAAAGCATTTTTTGCCAAGATGGGCACTTGAAAATGGATGCATATAAAATACCCCCCTCCCTCCAAATAATCCCTTTTTCTTAGTTTGTAGGTTTCAACTAATTTTACTGAAAAACTAAAACGCGAAGAACCCAATTAGAAAGGAATCACCAGTACTTAGTTTCAATGAATATTTCGCCAAATTAGCTATAGCCAAGTTTAGACCATTTATGATGATTTAATTTTGGTCTCCAAATTTCGCATGAGATTTCATGTATTGCTTATGACTATCAGATAACCAAAGAAGTTCGTGCTACTTTTGAGAACAGTCACATTTGTCCCGTAGCTTGGATCAACTGATTCTGATGATGTCATGTCTGTATATTTTCTTAAAACCGCATTTAGTCAAGTGTTGTTTAGTGCACACAACTCTTGACGGTGTAGTGTTTCAGAATTCGTTTTGTGGGAAGTGCGATCTTTGAAAGAACATGTTACCTAAAAGAGAGTTTTTTAAGGCCTTTTTTTCTGTAAGAATTCAAATTAGCACACAAAGTTGCAGAGGCCACTAGAACAATATGTTTCATGTTCTGGTAAGTTATTAGTAAAAAAAAGAACCGCTCAAAAGATTTGAACTGATTGTCGAGCAGGCACTGGAGTCTCGATATAAAAGTCCCGCGTTGGCCGTCTATCCACTTCTATACAAAGACCAGCTGGAGGAGGAAATCAAGCAGCAGCATCATGAAACCGCCACAACAAAGCGTTGTTTGTGGATCAAATATGGACATGTGACAAAAATGTGCTATGTATGACAGCGAGAAGAGAAAATAATCATTAGCCGACTAGTTCTGCTCATTTGCCGCCAAATCGGACTTTCATGAAAAAGATAATTGTGTGTGTTTCGTGGACCAGCGATTTAAAATACAACTGTTTTAATTTCAGTCAGTGAACCTAGTAGCAATCTGTCTGAATTTAATAATGTAGTGGGTAATTCCATGCATGCCTGTAACGTAAGTTACCAGCTACGATTTTTTCTACCAATATTTTCGTTTTGAAAAATGAGACTTATTTTATTGGGGATACATCATTAATTAAATAAATCCAAGAAAACTTTTTAAAAATAACGATGGACAACAATTTCGCAGTTATAATCTTGCTAACTTACGTTACAAAACCTCGTGGAATGACACTAGTGTTATTAAAGAATTGTACATATATTTCCGCAATTATCTTGCAAAAATAACTATTTGCATTTTATCACTAAGAAAATATTGCGTAACTGTCAGTTGTTTATTCATTGTTTACTGTTTATGGAATGCTTTGATGACTCTTTAATGTATCAATTATGAATTAGGATGTCTCAAATTACCTTAGATTGTCCAACAGCCGCTCTACCAGTCTTGTGGAAAAAATTGGGCTTCAACATTACAGATCTTAAAATTTATTTGCTACTATCTTGAAATTAGCACGCCCAGCTCAAGCAACAGAAAAATGCACATGTTATTTGTAAAAAAAAAATAAAGTTTTAAATAAAAGTTAGATGGTAAAATTACGGGCTTTTGATTTATCCGGGTTATAAGCCCAAAGCTGCTCCCCAGGGTGGGAGATTACTGTATTGCTCACTATGAATTTTTAGAAAATTAAAAAGTAAACCATCGCAGACCATATCTACTCATCACACCTTCAATGGATTACAGCTGCTGTGCTCCAAATGCAGCCGGTGCTTCTCCATGGAAAAGGGGTTCTCCTCCCCTACATTAATGACAGCGGTCAGACGGCAAACGAAACCAGTGACGTAATTAAAACAGTTAATTGGTAAGTTTTGACTCATTCACTTTACTCTCAAAAACGCATCTGGATTCCGAAGTTTTATGGAGAAGACTTGTTAATGTATTAACTAATGCATTTTTTTATTCTGTTTAAATGAACATTTTGATAAAAATCATAAATTTAGTATCATTAAGTAATCAGTGTATCGAAATTTACAATGACATTCTTCACAAATGTATGAGTGTTGCATAAACAATTTAATATTTTTTAATTTAAAAGACTTTTAAAAATAAAATGATTTCATTTTTCTATATAAACAATTCAGTTACGGCATTCTTTTCAAGGTTTTTACTAAAATCATCAATTTTTTTACGCTGAATTGTTCAAAGGTTTGTTTTATTAAAAGCTTTTGAAGTGTACAGCAGTACCTTAGAAGTAATCTAATTGTAAAAATAAGTACATTTTAATTTGTTTTCCTTTTGCTTCGTTTAATTCCTTTTAAGGAACAAAAGGAAGTGGTTCGTTAATGGTAGTTCAATTTAAAAACGTTTTTAAACGAAATGGTTTTAAAAAGTCTTATAGCTATAAACGAGTGTTTGTCCGAATGAAAAATTATATTTGTTTCTGCAAAAAATTAAATATGAAGCGAATAAATTCCTTTGATCATTGATAACTTTAATTTTGTTTGCATAATATTTTTATGCTTATCTGAAACTTACATTCAAGAAATTGATTTAATAATTATATGTTTATTTGAAAGGAAGTCATACTTCTGGCTCAATTATGGTTTTCTATGTTTACATGTTCAAATAACTTTCTGGCAAGTGAAAATTATGACTCATGTTACAGAAATTTGATAAAAGAAGAGAAATTGCATGTAAACAAAGACAGGTTGCATGATATTTAATTATTAAACGCTTCAGACACCAGTGTTTATGCACCTTTTTAAATTTTCAGTTATTGATTTATATTAACAAGATAACTAATAACTAAGAAAGATCGAAAAGCGGAAAAAAATAAAAATTATTTTTTGTACTGAAAAAATTATTGGTACATGGGTACTCTAAAAGTAAATTTTTTGACAATTTCTTAAGATTTTTTTGAATTTTATTTTATTTTATTTTATTTTTTTTTTTTGCATTGCAAAAATATTAAAAAACATAAAATAAATATATATTTAACTTTTTTAAATTGTTAATTGACTCTACAAATGCTAACTTAAAGCGCGTAAAATTATTTACGTTTTAATTTTTTATGTTTCGTACATTTCTGCTACTGATCTTTTTTTATAACACGATTCTCACAAAAAAAAAAGAACTACAAAAAATGCTATTTTGTTTAGTTCTGCAAATACAGGCTGTTAGACTGTATTGACAACAATTACGTGCTTTTTTTTAACGTAATCTTTATGCATGAAAAAAAAATGTAATGATGTGTCCTATAGGATACTTCAGGTCTGAAGAGGTTTCGCAAAGGTTATCTTTTATAATTCAGTATTGAAATATTTTTAAATTAATTTTAATATTACCAAACTTTATGTTCATGGTGGATGAAAAAATTGGAAAATGATTGTGGCGAAAAAATATCCCCGCTCACTCCGCAGAGACGAATTTTTCTAAAATAACCTAATTTTCAATAAAACAGTTTTTAGCTCACAGGCTATCATAGCCTGATGTGCCCGTCCGTTCTGTAAGTACGTGCGTTCGAGCGTAACGCGATAACTCATGATAAAAATATCCGATCCATTTGAAATTTTGTATGTAGGTATATCCTGACAAGGCGCTTCCTTGATTAGTTTTTGGAGTTCATTCGATATGTATAAGAGGGGGAACGGGGGGCTGATGCCCCCCGTTAGTTGATATAAATGGGATTTTCATGTAGAATTAAGTTTTCGTTCAAAATTTAGATTAGGATCATTCTGATGAGGCGATTCCATGACTGTTATTAGGTGTTCATTGAATAAGTATAAATAGTGGGAACAGGGGTTCTAATGCCCCCCCCCTTAATTTATATAAATGGGTTTTTCAAGCAGAATTTTCAGATTTCGTTTAAATCTCTGAATAGTTTTGGAAGTTTAATGGTTAAGTGTAAAAGAGGGGGATAACTCCTTTTAAATTATATAAATGCTAAATGGGTTTTTATTAAGAATTATCTCATTTGCTCTGAATTTAGGATATAGGTTTTTTATATGATAAAGCATGTCTTTGATAGTATAGGAGGTTCAATGATTAAGTATAAAAAAAGAGGAAAGGGGAGAGCTGTTTCCTCTTCTTAATTTTTTTTCGAACGGAATTAATCCTTGAAAATATAAGGCTTTAATGTACAATTAGTATTTGTAGCCTGTGAGCTCAATGCCATCAGTTTAACTGGGCATATTCTTTATTAATAATGTAATTTAAGTTATTTAGTGAATGGTGTAATTAAAGAATCCCGTGAACAGAGCTCCTGATAGTCTATATTTAGAGCTTAATCTATTTACGAAATTTAGAAATATTTTTTCTAAATATTGCAATGATTACAATGATAGCAATAGTAATGTAAGTATGATAGAATAAGTATCATACAAATTATCCATTTGAAAAAGCTTTAGTGTTCATTATTTTAAATCTTCGCATTGGAAATTTAATATTTGTATACATTTTGTAGAATGCAAGCTGTTAATAATAATTTTTCCTATAGTGATAACCGGGCAAATTAATATTAAATCGAAATTGATATATGGTATACAGATATTTTATTAATATTTTTGAAACACATTCTACTGATATAGTAAAAACTTCATTGACAAAATCGTAAAATAACGTTCATGCATTTCGTAGCGTATTTTTCTAAGTATGTATTAATCATCCAAAAACTTTTAATAGCTTTTAGAATTTTTACCGTGAATCTTTAACTTATTTCTTTAAGAGTCAAAACAATATATATTTATAAGTTTTTTAAGTCTTATAAGTTTTTTATTTATTTAAAAAAAAACTATAATTATGTGCATCGTAATCTATTCTGTTCACAAACTTATCCGTTAAAATATTTTTAAACATAGGAAATGCATAGAAGATTTATACATATAAAAAATGAATATACCGCAATTTATTTGTCTTTTGCTTCAATTAATTCCTTAAAAAAAAAGAAAAGAAATAGAAGAAGTGGTTTGGAAATTCTCTTTAAACATCAACGAATATTTTCAGAATAAATAAAAACAATTGATTGTATTAAAATTAATTTATGGTGCGAAAATATTTCTTTGCGTAACGATACAGGGATAGATTTATTTTCCGTAAGATATTGTGCTCATTTACAAAAAAGTATTTTAAGACATTGCATTTATATTTCAAAAGAAGTCAAATTTTTTATTCATGTACGACATTTTTGATTCACATGTCTGAAATCTGGAAAAATAAATAAATAAATAAATTAACGATGCTCAAATATTTTGCATGCATTTCGGTTATTTAAATGATCTACTGTATGAATTTAATGAACTGTTGAAACAAAAAAGATTTTTTATGATAAATGATAAAAAAACGAGATTCCAAAATCAGCAAAGTATGCAGCATTGCACATTTTGATTCCGCACACTGAGGGAAAAAAAGAAAATGCGGACATAACAAGGATTCAGGTATGTTTCAAATATATCTTTTCTCGACCGAGAACAACAACCATTTTCCACATGGTTAAAAAATTAATTTAACATATTACAACGACTATTTGTAAAATAGTTTCTTAAAAGACTAAAATTTGAGAGTTTTAAATAAGTTCTATATTAAAGAAATTTATAATGATAAAAATATTCTACTCTTTTTTTGAAAAGAAGACATGTTTATTTAACAATTAAAGCTAAATAAAGGTGAAACATCTGAAAGAGATTGTCATTTATACAGTCATTTTCATCCTAAAGGATTAATTATAGTTTTTAAAAACAAAATAAAGTGGTGGTAGTGTTTCTTCCTTTTGAATACATTCGATTTCTTATATTATTATATCAATTCTGTCTATATTATAGAGGACAAACATATCTGTGCATAACGCGTACGTCCTTTTGTGAATGGCAATACTTTCAAATTTTAAATAAAATTTGAGTTTTAAAATTTTCGATATTGCAAATTTTTAAACTTTTAAACATCGCACATTTTTAATTTTTGTACTGTCGTGTAGGAAAAAAATGTATTTTTGAAAGTAATTTTTTTGAAATATGTAATGAAAGATAGGTACCTCAATTTGTTATTATTACTATTATTATTATTATTATTATTTGTTAATTACCGTATTGTAGTTTTTAATACTTTTTTGGTCATCGTTGTAACAGAAGTATTTCAAAAATTCGGACATCATTAGGATTCAGATCTGTCTTAGATACCTCTATACTCAACGGAGAACGCCAAGCAATTACCAAATGGTTAATAATTAGTAAAATGTAGCATAAGCTCTTCAAGAGCTATCCATAATTGAAAAAATGCATTCCGTTATCAGCAAAAGCTTCAAACAATATATTTCTTAGATTTAAACGGAATTAAATAAATAAAAGAAAGAAAAAACCGTTTTTGTTTAAGATTTACATAAACAGCTTTAAACTTTCTGCTGACGCTGACAAACATGCCAAATTAAAATCATTAATAGGGAAATTAACTGTATTTTTTATTCTTCAATGTGTAAATTCTGTTATGCAACTGAAAAGGTTCATTTGACAAAAATGATTATATTATTACATATGAAAAATGAATATTGTATCTTGGGAAAACAGGCTAATATAATGTAAAGACTATTGAATTATTTATTTTATAACAGTTTGGAAAATGGTTGTTGTCGTCAGCAGAGAATAGATATATCTGAAATACATCTGAATCATTGTGCTGGTCGTAATTTTGATGCTTGCATTTTAATTGTTCAGGAATATTAATGTTTAATCCACAGCGTACGCAATATATGAATTTGTTATTACGTGAGCCACGTTTTAATCATCATAAAAATGAAGTTTTTATTGATTGGGAAACATAGGAAACATTAAAACATTTTGCTTTGGAGCGATGGATATCCGCATTTTATCTTATTTCTTCATTTTATTTTTATAGATTTTCGTCTAGACTGAATGTAACCGCATAATTAACCTAATGTAATTTATTAAGGGACGAGTTACATTTTATTACAAATTGGTTTCCCTTTGTATTTAAGAATTAATAGACTGTTAAAAATATCTTTAAGAAAATAGCTCTGATTTTAAAAACTGTCAACTTTCTGAAAAATAACAACGCCAATAAATAAATAAACTAAAAAACTTTGCAAAATCACCATAAAATCAAAAAAATAAGCTGCTTATTTTTTTCATTTTATGGTGATTTTACAAGGTTTTTTAGTTTATTTATCAATTTATCGCTAGTGATTACGGTGTTTTTCACTAACGCCAATAAATGCCTATGGCGCGTTTTGATTGGTCAGAAAATAGATAGTCTTTTAAAAAAGGTTAATTTTAAGCTCTTAATTAATTTTACGATTATTTGAAAAAGAATCATTTTCCAAATCGTCGTTGTAATTAGTTTAATTACATTTTTTAAAAATAAATTTATGGCTAAAAGGTTAACACCACTTTCATTATAACTCTATGAAGATTTATAAATCTATATTATAAAGGTCAAACGTATCTGTGCGTAACGCATACGTCATTTTGCGCATGGCAACACTTTCAAATTTTAAATGCATTTCGGTATAGCAATTTTTGCTACTAAAAGTTTTTAAACTTCTTAATGTTGCACATTTTCAATTAATCACACCATCGTGTAGGAAAGAAAATATGCTTTTAAATGAAATTTATTTGAAAGCTGTATTTTAATTTGTTTTTGAAATATTAATTTTTTTGTAGCTTTTAATATCTCTTTTCTAATCGTGGCAACAGGCGTACTCCATTTCTATTTAAAGTAAAGGAAAAAAGGGAAAAAACTGTGTGCTGTATCTTTATGTTGCCATTTTCTCATTAAAAGGGAAAAAATAGAAATTTAAATATCTTCTGTTATGAAATCCGATTTACTTCATTTACGAAATTTGATTTACACGTAAAATAATATCAACAATTTAATATCTATTTCATCTAATAGCATTGAGGCTTCGAGTTTTGAATCAAAATTATCAAATTAAAATGCCATTTTTTTTAAACGTGAATACAGATGTGAATTTATACAATTGTAAATTTTGATATGGTAAAAATGATGCCGAGTTTAGATTTCACGGGAAAAAAATTCTATGATTGAGTCAAAGTTGAATAAATTTTGTTTTTTATCATTTTGAAATATTAGCATAAGAACCTTAATTGATAACTTTATCATAATAAAATATCTTTATTATTTTTTACTGCTTACATATGCGATTAAAGTTTAATTTTAACAATTTCTACAACTGCGTTTTATAGAAATAGTATTTTATTAATTTGACGATAAATATCGTTTTGTTTAAGAGTTAGGCGTACCGATATAAAATGCATTTTTTACTATAATTCATTTTGTAGACTTATTATAAGTTAATGAAACAGTTCCTTCTTAAACATTTTCTTTCGTCAAAATTTGACGGGTTCTACCTTGTAATGATAATAATAATACATAAAATGTGTACTTTTCAGGACTGATTATATTAACCTTTTAAAATTTCCTTAGGGGAACTGGGGTACATTAATACTTGGGGCACATTGATACACCCCCTGTACGGCACATTGGATCATTACAGGAAGTTTCCCAACAGCACTGTTAAAAATATTCCTGTAAAATTACGGGCTGAGACCGGCAGCAGAGATTCCAGCCATACCCCGTAAAAAAAAAATTCCATGCCCATCATTTTATGCAGCCCGTAATTTTACGGGGCTAAGTAATACAGCATTAACTATATAATTATGGTCCTTAAATGTAATTTTATAATCTGCCTTGTTACGGTTAGGCCGTAAAAAATACTGTAAATTAACAGTGAGTGATCGTATATGTTTAACCATAATCTTACGGTCCATGAATGTAATTTTATGGTCTGCTATTATGGTTAGGGAGTAAAAAAGACCAATTTAACAGTGAGTTATCGTATATGTTTAACCATAATCTTACGGTCTTGGCACATAATTTGATGACATGTTAGCATGCATTTAGTGGACTGGCCATATATTTACAAAAAAGCTCATAATATTCTTGGTAAAAGCAGCATGACTTTACAGCAGGAAATTTCACATGGAAATGAACTTGCATAATAAGAGTTCATCCATATATTTTAAAATATTGGAGGAAAGTTAAAACAGAAATTCATTTACACTTTATAAAAGCCTTGGTGCATTAAAAAAAAAAAAAAAAACAATATAGAATTGAGCAGTTTAACAGTAAAATATAAAAGTCATTCATTGTGAATTTATAGCAGATTTAATTTTTATTTAATCTTAAATTTAAAACAATGTAGTTAGATTAACTTGTCAGATATGGTTATTATGGAAAAGAAGCAAGGGATAATTTACATTTCTGTAACAACTTATAGCAGTATCACACGTAGAATGATAAACAACAAACATTTCAGAAATCATTTGACACAACATGTTCTCCCAACCACTGCGTACTCGGTAAACAGGTTCTTCGAACTCTCGCTTCGCTCCTATTGGTTCAAATGATCAGCGCTGACTGAACGTTCAACATTTCCCGGGCGACACGGAAAATACTCGGTGAGCTAAAATAACCACCAAAATTCTTTCCTTCATCAAGGTCAACCAAGTTTTGCTCACTGAAATGTTCTGTTGGGGGAAAAGTTGAGCGAAAGCCTCCCGTGTGATATGGCTATTACAGTTGCATAATTTTAAAATACTACACGCTACTGTTCAACATATACTGTGTTCTCAACTCAAGTGAACATTTATTCATGGATGTTTTGTGTTTCAGACATCCAGCTAAAATGTTCGTATCAAAAGTTCATAAGAAGCACACACTTGTAATAATCCAAGAGCCGACAGTTCAAAAACATATGTTATCAAGCACAAGAAAAAAATCCTTTATTTTATTGAAGAGTAGTACTGTTGAAAATATGACCCTTTTGCTACATCGTCACTTCACCGCTTTTATAGAAAACTATTACTTAACCATATTATGGCACATTCTCATGGATCAAAATAAAGATATTCTATAAAAGTGGAGGAGTGACGATGCAGCAAAAAGGTCAAATTTTTATTAGTGTAATAGGGGAATCTAATGATCCATGTCTGCCAGAATCGAAAAGGTGTATAAGCCAAAAATTAATATTATTGGTTTACGCGTAGGTTTAACATTAGGTTTACCTATGAAAACATGGAAAACTGGGAGCAGGAAAACAATGATAAATCTACGAGTGAGCCACTAGTGGCATTAATTTTTGGCCTTTTTCCACCTACGTCCAGCAGGCATGGATCATTCCATTCCCAAATTATCGCTCTTCCATAAAATAAAGTTTTTTTTTTCTTGTGCTTGATAACATAGGTTTTTCTGCTGTCGACTCTTTGACTATGAAATAGACAAGAGTTGCTGAAAACATTTTCCAGTTATTAAGCAAAGTCATTCAATTAACCTAATATAACAATAATGAATAGAAAATAAACATATCAACATCAGAAATGATTCACTTGGTGTTTTCAGAATGAGTTATTTTCCATAATGAACAGAAATGTAGTCAAATGTTACTTTCTGTATTTCATTTTGAACATAATAAAAATCTAGAAAACAGCCCTTTCAACACATTAGTGTTATGGAAAAAGCTTCATTGCAAAAACTTAATTTTACACCTTGATTAGAATATTTTCATTAATACTGTGAATATTGATTCTGCAAAAAAGTATGTCTAAAGCAGGTTCTTAATTTTTAGAATCAAAACAATTCCAAATGTATTTCAAGCTATTTAGAAATTTTTTAAAAAAAAATTGAAATATAGTTAATAAAACAAAAACCATAGTTGAATAATGCATGGATATGAGAAATCTTTATAATAGTTTGCAGATCTCTATGGCATAAATCTGAGATATTTCTAAAATATAAATTTATTCTTGTTTTATTAGGCCGGAGGGATTTTTAGGGATTTTGTAATTACTGTTAATTCAACAGTAAATAATACTGTTTGTTATGAGTCAATTTTAAAAAATTCCAAAATTGACCAAGCTCACTTGAAAATAAATAATGAAGCATTCAATTAAAATTGATTTTTTTTTAAACCAAATGTTAACAAATTTCTTGAAATTTCATTTTAAAAAAATTAAGCATCTACATAATTCTAACATGATTAAAATAAAATAAAATGCAATGTGCTACATTTTATATTAATACAAGTGATATTAAATATTTCTTTTGTTCAATTGTAACCTTAATTTAAGGGACAAAAAATGTTCACCATCAATAAAAGTGACAAATTATTATACTACTATCAAAAAGATCAATATCATTAGACATAAATTCTTCAATTAAATTATACTTTATTACAGTCAGTTATTTGCAATTATAAGTTATCAATGAGTGCTTATAATACACACACATATATATATATATATATATATATATATATATATATATATATATATATATATATATATATATATATATATATATATATATATATATATA
Organism: Maratus speculifer; assembly: GCA_964019185.1. NCBI lineage: Eukaryota > Metazoa > Arthropoda > Arachnida > Araneae > Salticidae > Maratus > Maratus speculifer. Next base: position 330,946,549 of record OZ025297.1, read on the forward strand.
TATATATATATATATTGGTGTATGTGTCATTTAGTAAAATTAGACATTTACCAATTCCTATTTGTGAAGCCAATACTGCAGTTAAAATTCCCTGTTTCTTTTCCTAAAAAATTTCTTTTACCTTGCATTACATAATTTTGTTAATTTTATACTATCATAATACACTTTTGGAGTAGAGACTGGTCATTTGACCATTAAAAACTGGACAGCTGCATTTTCTCTGACATTTTCTTACCTTATTATAAATTCCGTAACTTTTAGTACCTTTCATATTAATTGCCCATTTTTTAAAATTTATGCTGAATTCTCTGACTTTAGGAACTGAAATTGGAACTAAAGATTAAATGGATAATCTGCTTACAATAATTACAAAAATTTATCAATAAACATAAATTTTATTTTTATGAATTTACAATTAACAACTGAATACATATAGAATATAAAAACAAGTCAAAAATCATCACACATATACCATTTTCATGAGATCTGGCTTTTCGAGGCATTTTCTGGATTGATTCCAAAGAAGGCCCTATTAAAAATAAAAACATACATATCAAAAATAATTTTGCAAGTACAAAAAAGTAATTTTCTTCTGACACATAATTAAATCAGTAAGAATTAAACATTTTCTATTAATATGACATCCTGAATTATATTTCTTTCCTGTTTAATGTTTCAATATATTTTATTATATATTGGAACGGCTTAAGGCTCCACTCTAGGCACAGAAAAAGACCTGGATGATAATGTAAAGTCTATGCGAGCGTTCTTTTCAAATGTCTCGCTCAAATTTTAATATTTTTACATGATTTTTTTGCACAAAGTAGCTGAGTACGATCAAAAACTGGCCAAGTTTTTATTTTTTCGATTTTGCTTTTATATTTTTTATATTACGATAGTTTGAATTTCAGAATCGGTTTAAACCGGTTTAAAAAGTTCAAGTATTTTTTTTTTAAATCTGAAGCCAAAACTGAAAAAGTAAAAACTAGGTCAGTTCTGGATCATCGTCAGCTATCTTGTGCAAAAAAATCATGTAAAGATATTAAAATTTGAGCAAAATATTTGGAAAAAAAGAAAAAAAAAAAACCACCCCCATAGATTTTACATTATCATCAGGGTCTTTTTCTGTGCCTAATGTGGGGCCTTAATATTGTGAAATGTTTCACATGAGCATTTCTCATTATTAATCCATTCTTAATGTATATTTCAAAAATATTTTTTCATAGTCTGGCTTAATCATCCCTTTATAAATTCTTAAATAATTAAAGAAATGATGAGCGGCAGCATCTTGCATTTTCATCGACATCTGTTAATTTTTTTCACTATTAACAACCACGTGTTCAAAAATTAATACTTTACTGTATTCACAAGCTTGTTCCTTTATTGCTAATAAAAACTCGTTTATAAAAAAAAAATCTCCAAAAAATTGAGCAAAAAGAAAAAAAAACAAATTTTGTTAAAAGATCGTGAAAAACAGCAGATTTTGCTAAAAAATTACGAAAAAAAACCGACAAATTTTGCTAAAAATCGCGAAAAAAAGGCAAATTTTGTTAAAAGATCGCGAAAAAACGATCGATTTTGTTAAAAGATTGTTAAAGGGCAAGACTGATTTATTGAAAAAGACATTTTTTTTTTTAAAAAAAGAATACCTTTGTTCAATAAAGGGTTCTTTTTGTTTCATAAACGGGTTCTTTCAGGATTCACATTTAGAAAGTTTTGTACAGTCAAAAGAGGGGGGGGGGGAGAAGGTCGCCTCGGGCTCGGAAATTTAGGGGGTGCCAAACTTATGCTACAAACGTCATTTTTGGGCTGTCACAAGAAAAATTTGGGAGGGGGGGGAGGCTTTAAATTCTAATTATGCCCCAGGAGTAATTTTCCTTCACACGCCTAGATTGCGAAATAGGAAAATCCGCTTTTTGAGCATTAAAAACACAATTTTGAAGCAGGAAAAATAGTTTGTAGAACAGAAAAATTCACTTCTGGCATTAACTTTTTTTTTGTGTGTGTCTCCATGAGGAAATTTGCATTTTCTTTTTTTTTTTTTGCAATCTTTTGACAAAATCAGCCGTCTGTTCGAGATATTTTGACATATTTTGCGTTTTTTCGCAAACTTTTGGCAAAATTAGCTGTTTTTCGGAAATTTTTTGACAGAATTTTCCGTTTTATTGCGCTTTTTTGACAAAAATTGCCGTTTTTCGTGAATTGTTTGAAAAATCTTTCCGTTTTATCGTGCTTTTTGCATGAAAATTGGCTTTTTTTTACGATTTTTAAGGAAATCTGCTGTTTTTATGGGATTTTGTGACGAAATTAGCCATTTTGTCGTGAATTTTGCTGAAAATAAGTCTTTATTTCGTGATTTTTTAGTGAAATTTGACGTTTTTTTCGCAATTTTGTGACGAAATTACACATTTTGTGGGACGCGCAAGAGCTATTTTTTGCGTTCCGTCGCCAATTTTTTATGTAATTTATGCGTTATAGCGCGTCTGCATCATCGCTGAAGGGCTGTGTTTTCTCAAATGTGGGGCAAGAAGGGCGCTATTTTTTTTCAATGAGCGACAAGAGGGGCTAACTAAAACAAAAACTTTTTTAAACTAAAAGGCAAGAGGGGCGGAGCGCCACAATGAAACCCTCTGGAGGAAACTCTGTATAGTAACGTGTTGAACAAAAATGTTTTGAGTTCAATCAGGATTAATGGTTTATAAGGTCTAAAATTGTCAAAAAGTTTATTCAAGTTTTTAAAAATAATTTTTTTTAATTTAATATTGTCATAAAAATAATTTTAAACAGTTTTGACTCAATTTTAAGTTTTCGACATGACTTAAAATTGGATAAAACCGTCACACTATCCTAAACTTGCCAACCCTGTTGATTTTACTATTATTTACCTTATAAAATTGATAAGTTTATAAATATTTTATTGTAGAAAAAAGCTTATTTCATTTTTAACATTCCTGTATTCATTAATAAATTAACATAGTAACTCAGTTTATACCTGAAAAAGAAAAATATAATCAAATAACCTATAATCAGCACATTTTTTTGTCGAAATTGTGAATATTAGGAGTTAAAACATAAAATATAAAAACTAATTATGCAAATTTAGAAAAAAGTTAATACATTTTACCTTGAATAGTCTAAAACAATCCTCCATGCTTTCAGAGAATTAAACAAAGCTACAGCAACCTTCTCAGGTAAATCTGACAGGTCTTTTTTGGGCCCTTTCTTATTAAAGAAAAGTCATTATTCAGACATGCTACAGGCTCAGCAAGAAAAAAGCGGAATTTTAACGGCCTCTTGATGAAATTTGTATCATTTCGCAGCGTTTTGACAAAATTCATATTTTTCTGCAATTTTTTAAAGAAATTAGCATTTTTCCTCGATCATTTGACGAAAAGTGCCTTTTTCCAGTCTTTTCATTGAAATTTACATTTATCCATGATCTATTGGAGAAATTCATTATTTTTCTCAATCTTTTTCGACAAAATTCACCTATCGGCCGAATATTCGGCCAAAATCACTATTCAGTGCATCCTTAATTATGATATAAGGTAGGGGCCATTAATTACCCCGAAAAAACACTGATCAGGAAATACACCCTTTCTCCATACATTAAAGTTAGTAATTATGAATCTAGTAAATCTGCAAATTGGTGGCCTCGAACATAAGTTCTGCAATTTTATTTGATATTTAAAATAAAATTAAAATATTCAACTTGCAATATCATTTATTTCATATTTGTAATATTAACCATTATAAATGATATATCAAACAGCCTCTGGAAAATTAGTTGTCTAAACTGTACACTAATATTCAAAAAATCCCCCACTGTCTTAATAATTTGATTGTTTCAATTGAATTACCTGGTGTTTAATATTTTAAACCATAATAACGAATTAAAATATCGATCTTCTATTAATTATAAGTGATGCAAACAGTACAAGATTATCACAAATATTTTATTAATTATTGGTATCCTAATTGTTAAATTTAGTTGTTTTATTAAATTCTGGTTCTTAATGCAATCATAAATATGATGTCCATTACTGGACTTAGGAGGGTTTTGACATATTTATATTAGTTAAAATTAAATTTTATTCATATTGAGAAAAGAAAAACTGGGGAATGGTTAAATATTGTTGATAGATTAACATATTGCAAAAAATTGCAATAGAATAGCTTAACTATTAAAAATAATTTAGAAAAAATGAATTAAAAAAAAGACGTCCCTTAAGAGTGTGTATTACTGGCAACTGGCACATCTACCCTATTTAAATACTCTTAACTTGCACATATATGTTAAATAGAAAACATTCCAAAATAAGCAATTAAAAAATTTAGATTTATTAATGAATTTAAAAAAATAATTAACCTTTTTTGTCATTTTGCTGCAGGAATTTTTTGTGCCAGCATAAACCTTGCATTTTTCATGTTTAAATGAGAAAACAAAACAAAATTAATGCAATCAATCATTAAGAGGGTAACAAAATATAAATAAAAAGTTATTCTGCATATTATAAGTATGATATCGTTATAGTGCATTCATTTTTTTAAGCATTATTGTAATATCTATAATTTTAACGTAAATTTTTGATGACTAATATACATACTCTGAATAAATGGCAGAATTAATGTTCTTGCAACTAACGATATCTCTGTGATTATATATAATCTCAGAAAATTGACACATAATAATTACAAAATGATTAAATCTTACCGTTTTTGTAAAATTTACCCTTATTAAAAGGATATTTTAAAACATAATATTTGAAGTTGCACTCGCGGTATATATACCACGATTAATGATTGTTTTGTTACAATTGCAAAACATAAATTACATATAAAATAAATTACATAAAACTATGCGTTTATATGCGTCCTTTACCTTAAAAAAAGGATATAATACACTTTAAAAAATAATTATAATAACATATTTTACTTACTCGTTGTTTACGTAATTCGTTCATAGCACCACACGATCATGGAATACATGGACATGGAATCGCTTTTTCCTTTTTGGCGGGTTGAAAAACATGTTACGGTTGCGGTCGAAATATGACTAAATTACGGGGCGCTCCCTAGCGGAGGAAAATTGACTGCGACGTACCGTCTTTTTGTTAATGATAGGACAGGGCTGTAAAAACATGTGGATTGTCCTTAACTTTTTGAGTATCTAAGAGATAAGGTCGTTTATTTAGTGGATTAGACCGTTTTTCTTCAAATAAGGCTATTGTCCGTGAAAATTGAAGGGCAAATGCTCATAAATTTACAGTTTTTTCTGAGAGTGAGCTCCAAAAGGTGATACTAGTGAAATTAACAACATACAGAAAGTTTTGGAATGATTCAATAGTTTGATGAAATGGGATGGGTGATTAATTGTTTTTGTAGGTCAAAAGTAAATTTGAGTTGTACAATTGAAATGGTATTATACAACTGTTCCAGTATTTTCAACCGAAAATTATACCCTCCCTGGCAAGTAACGCTAATCTTTATCAGTTCCTAATTCTTTATTGTTAGATAAATTATGATGTGTTGGATTTGCGACTCATTTTATTTAAAATGACTGCATGGGGCACAATGATATAGTCTTTGTCGGGGCACATTGATACAACCTAAATCCTTTTCTAGTTCATTTTTTTATTACCTTTTATTTTTATTTTTACCATACACTCCTTAATTCAACCATTTTTCGTCAAAAATTTCCACTATTAGTTTTTATTGAAGTGAAATAGTTCTAATTTCTTTATATTAGAACACTTTATAGTATTTTTGCAAACCGAAGACGTACAAACTTACACAATATCTAGTGCTAGTAGAATTAACAAAAAAAAATGGACGGCAGTCTGGCAAATCTCAAATTTATATCGATTCTCCAGAGAAAAAAAGTATTATCGACATGAGAAATGTTAAGTAAGAGAAACAAGCTGCAGAACAGTACATGATAATTATATTATAAACATAATTTTTAATATAATTATTCTTTATTTTCTGTTTGTAAACCGATTTATTAACAGAAAACCTGGTAATTCTTTCACCTTTCCTAAGAAAGAAGAGAATTCTGGGGTTAAAGTGCCAGATATGACAAAGTTACCACAGCCAACAAACAGACAAGGAACAGCCAGAACATCAGGTCATTATACATTTCATTTTGATTGCTTTAATATCGCTTACAAATAAGTTGTGTGCGATTTTAATGTCTATAAATATGTATAAAATGGTTTGCTAACTATTTTTCTGCGAAAAATATGCATTGGCGTTATTTTGTCTCCATTTTTCCCAGACGTTTCAAAGTGTATCAATCTGCCCCAGGGATGGGGCACTTTGATACAAATTACTTTTTTTGATTTTTTTAAAATTACATGCAAAAATAATGTATAAAACAACGATTGTACATTTTTGTAACACACTACACAGGTTTTGCTGACATCACATAGAAAAATAACTTGACATTTCTGCTTTCTAGACACCAAAAATTTTTTTTGAAAAAAGCTGTATCAATGTCCCCCAGTTCCCCCTATGTTATTTTCATTTTTCTTTTTAACAACTTGCAAAATAAAATTTTATCATAAAAAATCTCCTTTAAATATCGGAAATCTAATTGTTTATGAAAATAAAAGAAAGCTTTTCGAAATTGTAGATAACACAAAAGAAGTTATCTTTTATATTTGTTAAATATTGCAAGATACAGAATGGCTTGCCTTTCTTTACAGTGCACTTACAGAATTCATCGTTCATAGTACATATTGCATTAAGTGTAATTCATGTGGGAGGTAGTCTGGACTAAAATTTTGCTTATATATATAATGTATTATTATGTATGTTGGTATGTATTTTTAAATTTATCAAATATAAATTTCTTAATATTTTCAAATGTAAATTTTTCTTACACTACTTATTTGCAAATGTAAGTGTTTTACAAAAAAAATAAATTAATTATTGGCCATGTTTAAAATTTTATGTACATCTCGAATGTGTCTCTTTTGAATCTTTTGAATTTTTTAACATAGTTTTTTTATGCATAAAGAATCACTTTTTCTGGTATAAACAAGAAACATGGTTTTTCATAGAATAAATTTTGGGCAGCACAAAATTCTTCGAACAAAAATTTATTTATTTTGCGTGTTATTTGCTTATTTGCAGAATATATGTAAGAAATTGTATAGGGATTTTTTTAATACTGATAATGAAATTATTTACGATTCGTTTATGATTTTTTGTATTCATATGAAAGTAAAGTTTCCTAATGAAATAAACGAAACAAAAATGTTAGAAGGTTACACAATAAATACGAAAAGATTATCTTTACGCAAAACACAGGAATTCAAGAAATAAGTATAGAAGTAATAATAAATAAGCTAATATTTTGAGGACAACGGAAAATCGATATTATGCTAACGTATGTGGCTTAAAAATCACGATTATTTGTTAATTGCTTTATGGCAACATTCAAATGAAACACATCTTATGGGTTACTGTGCAAAAGTATTTTGGTGAGATTTAGGCTGATGTAAATTGGATTTATTTATCTTTAGTTCTTTCGCTGCATTTCGTTTCATGGAGCTTCAAAATATCGTTATTTTTATTTTTTCTGTTCTTTTTACTTAAAAAAATAAACAAAAGTCATGATGAAATGAATAAAATGATTCTATTATTATACTTTAAATAATTAATGAAATACGAAAAAATGCCATGGGTACAATTTTTGGCAATTCCACCTAGCATAAAAATACTGAGTTCTTCATTTATCAGCACAGATGTCATATATGCATCCCATTGGCGCGTTATTTTTCGAACGCCAATTTGCCGAAACTTCGTTTTCAAATACCAATTACATACATATATTTTGACTAATGACTATTATATTAAAAGGAAATAATAATTTAAAAAGATATTTAGTTAATAATTATAGAATAAAAGAATTTATATTATTAAAAAAAGAAAATAAAAGCAAACAAACAGTCTATTAATAAATAAATAACAATAGCCGGGCTGCCCTGTCAGGCACGTATAATTGCCATTTGTTGCAATCGCGCCAATGATGTGCGTTTATGATATCTGTGTCTATTTCTCTAGCAGAATCTTCTAAATGGGCAAAAAATTCAGCAATTAAAATAAATTATGAATAAAAGCAATGACTTAATGTTTAGTATACATTCAAGGGAGAGCAAACTGGTCGCCGCTGTGGTAGTTACTAAAATTTTACTATTTTAAAGCAAAATTCCGCAATTATATGAGGAGTTTCATAACGGAAAAAATTCGTTTTCCGAGAAAATTTCCAAAATCAGCTGTAACTATGTGTGTAAATAACTAATTATCTAAATAATCTAAACATTTATTGTTACGATAAAAAAGTACGGCTAATAATTTTACTGTCACATGAGTTATTGGTATCATGTGTTAAATTCTACAAACTACAATATAATTTCATTCTGGGCATATGTACCTCAATCAGCGGCTCCACAGTTGCTAAACGCATTCATTGAGAACTTTCGAAAAGGTAATCTTCATTTCGGTCAAAGCATGTTACCCAGTCTTATATGTATATTTAGAAATGCTTTTTTTTAATGCACCTTCCCAGAATGCATTGCTTTTTAACCACCAACTTGAAGAGTACGTGCAAAGATTTTAGTCAGAAACTCTTGCAAAAGTAATTTGATAATCGCAAGTTGCTCTTAAAACGCTATTACTACTTTGAATGTATGTAAACGACTACCGTTTAATGACTGTTTAATAAATTAAGATATATGTGTGAGATAGAATAAAGTTTTCGGATTGGCACATCCATCTTGTTTTTTTCTTTTGAGTGCGAACATTTTTTTCTCTAAAGTTCCAAATTGACGCAATTCAGCTTGAATTTTAATTTATGAGAAATTAAAATAATTCGATTACAAAGAAGACAATTTTGGGTAATAGTCGCATGGTTATTAATTATAAATAATAAATAGAGGAAAGTAATCCATGTATTACTTATATGTATTATGTATATAATAATATGTATGCGAATTTTCATATGTAAATATTTTTGTGCTCGTATGTTTGTATCATTCTTATGTCAGTTTGTACAGAAAAATTTCCATAATCGTGTTCATAGACAATTGGCCTAATTTTGCAAACCTATTTGAAACGCATATTTAATCATTTGATAAAAGCCCCAATTACAAAAAATTACCCTTTTTTTTATTTACCATAAGTGAATGTGCTGCTAAGGAAATGCACGTGAACATATACTGAAGCAAATGAAATAAGCATTTTTTGTCTAGATGTTCACTTGAAAATGGATATATGTAGAACCCCCCCTCCCCCGCACACACACCAAACAAGCCTTGCTTCGAATTGAAAAAGGTGACTTTTCTATTTCTTAGTTTGCAGATTTTAACTAATTTTAGTGAAAAACCCGAAGCTAAAATGTGAAGAATCCGATTAGAGAAGAATAATTAGTACTGAGTTTTAATGAATATTTTCCAAAACAGTTATAGCCAACTTATCTTAATTTATGTCGACCAAATTTTGGTAGCCAAATTTGGCAAGAGATTTAGCATTACTGTTTATGACTATCAGGTAACCATCGACGTTATGGCGATTTTCAGAGCAGTTACATTTGTCGCATAGTTTTTTTCAAACTGATTCCATCCCAAATGCCATCATGTCTGCGTATTTTCTTAAAACCGCACTTAGTCAAAAGTTGTTTTGTGCATAGGATGTTTTACAACCCGTTTTGTGGTAATTGCAATCTTTGAAATAACATGTTTTGATAAAAGAGTTTTTGTTGCCTTTTTTGCTCTAGAATCTCTTTTAGGCACAAAACTACAAAGTTCACTATAACAAAATGTTCTATATTCCAGAGAGTCTTGGATGAATAACCGTTCAAATGTACTTCAGCTGATTTTCAAGCAGGCTTGTGAGCCTCGAAGTCAAGTCCCGTTTTTGTCTTCATACCGTTATACAAACTCCAGCTGGAGGACGAAATAAAGTAGCATCCTCATGAAATCACCTCAAAAAAGCCTCGTTTATTCAGCAAATATTGATGTTTGAGAAAAAATGTGTATTGTATGATAGCCGGAAGAGAAAATCTAAAAAGTGAAGACTTCTGGTTCCACCTCATTGGCCGCCAAACCGGACTTTCATAAAAAAGGTAATAATGTGTGTTTGGTAGACTAGCGCTTAAAAATACAGCTATTTTAATTTCAATCAGTGAACTATCTTAATTTAATAATGTAGTGGTATGAAAGATATATTTCTCATATATTTCTTGAATTATCTTATAAATGTAATTGTTTGCATTGTATTACTAAGAATATATTGCGTAACTGTCGGTTGTTTATGCATTGTTTACTGTACGTGGAGAGTTTTGATGGCTCCTTAATATGCCGATTATAACTTAGAATTTCTAAAATTCTCTTAGATTGTGCAACAGCCGCTCATCCAGCCTTGTGACAAAAATTGGGCTTCAACATTACAGATCCAAAAAATTATCTACTGCTATCTTAAAATTAGTACTGAAGCAACATTAATCTATACAACTCATTTGTAAAAAAAATAGTAATAAATAAATGAATAAATAAAAGCTTGTTGGTACAATTAACACCCCCTCCTGCACTTAGGAGTCTATCCTGGCCATAAGCCCAAAATTGGTCCACAGGGTGAGCGCCTACTGCCTTCTGTATAGTTTACTATGAATTTTTAGAAAAAAGGTAAACCACTACAGACATATCTACTCATCACACATTCAACGGATTTCAGCTGCTATGCTCCAAAAGAGCCAGAGTTGGTCAACAAGAAATGAGTTCTCCTCCCCCATGATAATGTGAACCGTCACAATGAACGCAGCACAGGATATAATTAAAACATTTACCTGGGAAGTTTTGACTCAACAATTGTGAAAACAATTGTGATTAATCGGAATATCGTAGAACATCTTAAGTACTTTACGGCTTTTTGATGAATTTTCTTAAATGTTTCTCATTGAAAATGATTTAATTTTGACTTTCTGATTCTAATACTTTTTTTTTGTATTTTGCAGACAATTTTTTATTGTTATTTGTATGGCAGACGATTTATGCTTTAAGGATTTCGGAGTTTCGTGTTTAAAATATTGTATTCACGTCTGAAATGGCAACGATTTTTAGTGAGACGTTCGTTATTTTAGTAACGGAAAAGAAAGAACTTATGTTGTTTACTAGAAACTAGATGTTCTTCTCTAGATATTGTAATTTTATAAGATTTCGGCAGTTTTTGTAGAAATACATTAAAAGAAAACATGTAATTTTCGCACGTGTAAAAAATTGTAAATAGAATACAAATATTTTTCGTGTGTGAAACAATTTTGAGTCTTTTGATGTTGTTGGATTTATTGCTTTAATGAAGACGCAAAGAATTTCATTGGATCTTCGCCGTGCATCCCATAGAATTCGGTAAGAAGAAGGTCAGAAGAATTTATATTATTATTTATTTGAAATATACTATTCTTACCTAGTATTTTAATTAGGAAAATTTTGATACATCCATTTTATTATCAGGAACGCATTTTATTTCCAACATTTCATTGTCAAATTCTGACTTGTTAATATTTTAAGTAAAGCATTTTTTATTCTGTCTAAATGAATTTTTTGATAAAATGATAAATTTAATCATTAATAATGTATACCATAATTTACAATGATGTTGTGCAAAAATGAATAAGTGTTGAATAAACAATTTAATATATATATATTTTAATTTAAACAGTTTTTTTAGAATAAACTATTTTTTTTATCTAAAAATTTTCCATTATCGCCATTTTTTTTCAAAGGATTTTACCAAAATCATCCCTTTTTTACGCTGAGTTCAAAGATTTGTTTCATTAAAAGTTTTTGAAGTGTACAACAGTACCTCAGAAGTCTAAATGTAAAGACAAGAACATTTTAATTTGTTTTTCTTTTGCTTCGTTAAATTCCTTTTAAGGAACAAAAGGAAGTGGTTAGTTAATGGTAGTTCAATTTAAAAACATTTTTAAACGAGATGGTTTTAAAATGCCTTTTATCTATAAACGAGTATTTTTCCGAATAGAAAATTGTATTTGTTTCTGCTAAAATTTATTTATGAAGCGAAATAACTTCTTTGATCAATTATTATTATTATTTTATCTGTGTAATATTTGATGCTTATCTGAAAATTGCATTCAAGAAATTGGTTTAAGGAGTTATTTGTTTAGTTGAAAGGAAGTAATACTTCTGGTTCAGTTATGATTTTCTATGTTTAAATATTCAAATAACTTTCTGGCAAGTGAAAACGGTAAGACATGCTAAACTATGAAAATAAATTTAAGTTAAGGAAATCTTTAAAAAGAGAGAAGTTGCTTTTAAAAAAAGTCTGGTAGCATGAAATTTAATTATTTACCTCTTCTGATGTTAGGGTTTATTTACGTACTATTTTAACTTTCAGTTATGGATTTGTATTAAAAAACTAGTAATTATGAAGAATCGAACAGCGGAAAAAACTAAATTTCATTTTTTGTACGTAAAACCTGATGATAAATAGGGACTCAAAAGTAATTTTTTTATAAAATCTTTTTTTTAAATTTTATTTTACTTTTTTGCGTTACACAAATATTGAGAAAAAGATAAAATTAATATGTATTTTAATTTTTTTACTACTAATGGGCTCGACAAATGATATCTTATAACACAGTAAAATTACTTACGTTTCATTTTTGTATATTTCTGCGGCAAGCCATTTCTACATAACAAGTAGCTCGCAAAAAAGCACTGTAAGAAACAAATTGCACTTTTGCTTAGTTCTGATGTATCTTAGGCTCCATTCACACCAATTTATCTTTCTTTTAAACAGTATTTATAAACGTTAAATATTATAAAGATGTGTATCCTACAGGATACACCGGGTCTGAAGAGGTTACGTAAATGGTATCTTTTATGATTTGGCAGGGAAATAATTTTAATTTACTTTTAATATTCTCTTACATGATAAATGGGGATATTGCAAAATGATTGTGAAGAGAAAAGCATTTGCTCATTACACAGAGATGAATTCTCTTGTTCTAAAGCAACCAAATTTTCAAAAAAAACAATTTTTATTAATGTAAATTATGTTATTTAGTAAATACTATAATTAAAGAATCCTGTTAGCAGAATACCTGTTAAGGTTATATTTAGAGCTCAATATATCTGCGAAATTCAGATATACCTTTTAAATTTTAACCCCCTGACTGCCCGGCAAAAGGGTAAAATTGTAATGTTGTTTTCTCTGTAATTTATTAAAAATATTAAAAAAATATGTTTTTTCTAACCTGATACAAAATATGTTATTATGTAGAGGTGTATAATCTTTGAGAGCATTAATCCTAACTTAATTTTTCAAAACTGGGTTTTATTTGTAGAGTTATATTAATTTAAATATTGCTTATGCTGCAGTGAAACCTGCAGGTTAGTGTGCAAAAAAATCAGCCAGCGGCAGTCAGGAGGTTAAAAGAACTTTAAGAAAACAATAGCTATGATGAACTTTGATAGAATAAATATCATAGAAATTATCCATTTGAAAAAGCAGTAGTGTTCAATATTTTAAATTTATTCTTCAGAAATTTAATATTTATATTATATTTTATACAATGCATGCTATTTTTAATGATTCTTCCTACTTAAGTTATAATTTGTGAAATTAATACACTGTAAAAGAAAACAGCAAAACCTGCTGGCAGCAATAATATCAGCAGTTTTCCCGTAAAAATTGCAGTAAAATTAGATGTAATAAATAAATTTACATCTAATTTTACTGCAATTTTTACGGCAAACACTACTGGCAACATTGCTGTTAGCTGTTTTTGTCGCAAATTTAAATGATTTTTTTTTTCATTTTACAATGTATTACACCACAATTAATATACTGTCATTCCATGGTAACTTACGTTACATTTAGAACAATTTACTACAGTAATTTTAGCAACGTAACTTTAAAAATATCCAAGTGTAAAATTAGCATGGTTTGTCAATGAAACCTAAAAGGGTCAATTTGGATGAAAATTACCTAAAAAATGATAATGAAAATTACAGATTTATTTTTCAGTAATTAGCAGTTACCATTGTAAATAAAACTACCAAAATTTAAGAAATAACATTAAAATTAGGTATAATTTTCATCGAAATTGAGTTTTGAATAAGTTTACTTAGCAAACCATGTCAAATTTACATTTTGAATATTTTTTTTGTATTATATTACTAAAATTATTGAATATAGTTCAAAATGTAACATAAGTTACCATGGGATGATCCTATATTGTATAAAGGTATTTTATTAATATTTTTGAAACATGCTCTAATGATATAGTACAAACTATAATAGCAAAATCATAAAATAAGGCTCATGAATTCCGTACAGTATTTTTTAAATAATTTTTTAATTTGTATTTATGTTCCATAAACTTTTAATGGCTCGAATATTTAATACGTGAATTTTGACGTAGCAATAAATATATATATTAAGAGCTTTTAAAATTTTAACCGTGAATCTTTAAAGAAAGGAATAATCTTTAACTTAATTCTTTAAAAGTCAAAACATTTGATAAATTTTTGATTCATTTTAAAAATCTATATTTGTGTGCATTGTAATCTGAGCTGTTCGCAAATTCATCCGTTAGAAAAATTTTAAGCATAGAAGATGCTTAGATGCATATATTTATATAAAAAATGAATACATAGCAATTTATTTGTCTTTTGCTTCACTGATTGTTTAAAAAAAAAGAAAAGAAGTGTAGAAGAAGTGATTTGGAAATTCTTTTTAAAATTAATGAATATTTTCAAAATAAATAAAAACTATTTTATTAAAATTAATTTATGGAGCGAAAATAGTTCTTTGCGTAACGATAGAGGGATAGATTTATTTTGCGTAAGATCATCTGCTTATTTACAAAAAAGTGTCCAGAACAAAAATTATTTTAAGGCGTTGCATTTATATTTCAAATGGTATTGAATTTTTTTTTTTTTTTTCAAGTACGATATTTTTTATTCACAAGAATGAAATCTGGAAAGATGTCTCTTAGGGAAAAAATTAATTAGCTATACATAGAGATTATGGATACGTTTTGATTATTTTAATGGGCTCTTATAGGAATTTAATGAGCAGTTAAAAATAGAGGAGAATTTATAAGGTAAATATAAAAACAGATGAGATTCCAAAATGAGCTAAGTATGCATCGTTCCACATTTTAATTCCACACACTGAGCGAAAAGAGTTGCGGACATAACAAGGATTTAGATGTATTTCAAACGTCTCTCTTCTCGACCGAGAACAACAACCACTTTCCAAATGGTTTAAAAAAATTAACATATTACAACAACAATTTGAAAAATTATTTTTTCAAAGACTAAAATTTAGAACTTATAAGTAAATTCTATATGAAAACAAATATATAGTTTTTTCTCATTTTTTTCTAAACAATATGTGTTTATTTCGCTGTTAAATAAACAGGTGAAACATCTCGAAGAGATTATCATTTACACATCCATTTTCCTCCTGAAGGATTTGTCGGACATCGACAAACTTACCAAAGAATAATAATTAAAAAAAATACTACCAGTCAAACTAATGGCATTGAGCTCACAGGCTACGCATACTAATTGTACATTACAGCCTTACATTTTCAAGGGTTGATTCCGTTAATCATTTTTAATTGTTGTTCAAGGTTAATCATTGACCCCCTTAAACTAATCAGGGGTATGGTTTATCATATAACAGATCTGTATGAATAATACTAATCACGGAGCTGCCTCGTCAGAATGGTTCTACATCTAAATTTTGAACGAAAACTGATAATTCTGTATGAAAAACCCATTTATATAAATTAAGGGGAGATGCATTAGCCATCCGTTCCCCCTGTTATACATATCGGATGAATTCCAAAAACTAATCAGGGAAAAACCTTATCAGAATATACATATATCCAAAATTTCAAGTGAATCAGATATTTTTATCATGAGTTATCGCGTTACGCACATACGCACATACAGAATGGACAGAATAAGCTCCCAGGCTTTGATAGCTTGTGAGCTAAAAAGTATTAATATGGAAAGTGACAGCATTTTGATATAATTCAATGTGAAAATTCTGTTATGCAGCTAAAAAGGTTTACTTTTGGAAAATGATTATATTACGATGCATGAAAATGAATGTTTTATGTTAGGAAAACAGATAAATATACTGTAAAACTATTTATTTATTTATTTTAATAGCAATTTGGAAGATGATAATTGCTTTCATTCGAGAATAGATACATCTGAGGGATATCAAAATCCTTGTGGTGTCCACATTTTCGATGTTTGCATTTTACAGGTTTAGGATTATTAATGTTTAATCCATGCCGTACTTAATATATGACCTTGTTATTATGTGAGCCACATTTTAACCATCAAAAAATGATGTATTTACTGATTTTCTATTAACTGATTGAGAAGCATTAAAATATTTTGCTTTGGGAAATAGATGTTCGCATTTTATTTTATTTTTTTTTAATGTATTTTTTATAATTTTTTTTCTAGACTGAATCTAACCAAATAATTGAACTAATTTAATTCATTGAGGAACGAGTTACATGTTATTAAAAATTGGTTTCCTTCTGTAAAGAGTGGGGCATAAGATCTTTCCATTTTAAGAGGTCAATAAAAATATATCGCACATTGAAAACAAATATTTTATATGTACATTCGGAAAGAATAATGTTTGTCATTTATTATTCTTTACAAACTGTAACAATTTTTGCTATTGATTTTGAGGTTTTATTGCTCTCCTTAAGGGTGTTCACAACTGCCCCGCTCAACAAGCGCAACGTGTTTTGACACATTTACAAACTCTATAACAGAAAATTCGAATGCCTGACTATGAAAGCGATTTCGAATCGAATTTAATTTTCCATTTTATGATAATTAAATTACTTATCCAGTTCTAAGCTATTTCGATCACATGATCACCCGTTTTTCTCCTGCTTTTCCACCGGTTTTTCTGCTTTCGTCGGAAATGTGCTCAAAAAACTCAACTTTGACGACTTGTTATGAAAGATCTATTGTTTAAAAATAAATGAGTGCAATTAGACAGTTTTTGAATAACAAAACCTGCTAGTTTCATGCATTTCCGAATAAAAATAAATTAAAGCATGTGTCACAAAGTTGTCCTTTTTGATTTAAGAACACCATTAAGCATTTTTGTCCATAGAGAGCCTATCAATAAGCACATGAGTCATGTCATTACTTGGCTTCGTTTAAGAAGTGGCAATATCGATAGCCTCTCGTTTTAAAGTGTTATGTGGATTTTCCTAGCCATAGATGTTTTTCTAATAATATATATATACATATATATATATATTGATATATATTTAAAATGCAAAATTTTATTTTCAAACGTTATCTTAAATAGTTTTTAGCAAGGTTGTTTACAACAAATATTTTATGCATGCAATTAAAGCATGATATTGCAATTTGAGAACAATTAAAAAATATCCAAAATACTAAAAAAATATAAAAGGCATCATTTTTTCAGCCTTTTTTTTTGATAATGTGTGTCTATTAAGGAATCAAATATATATTTTTTAAAGGAAAAACAAATTGGTTAATGACTTTCACAATGGTGTTAAAATTATATAAATGATGCACATGACTACACAAAAAAGTTAGGATATTTTTACGTCTAGAGACGTTTTCAAAATTGTGTCTTTCACCCTGTTAAGTGATAATGTTATGGTACAGAAGTCTGAATGTGTTGGGAAGTGTTGCATAAGCTACTTTGGATATCTGTTTCTTCATTTTTGTTTTTAGATTATATGTAGTTCGAAAATTCTACTGCATATTAAACTTTAGAAAAATTATTTTAGTCTAGGAATTTCAACCTCAAATTTTATCAAAAAACAAGCTTCTTTTAAAGTATTCACTGTTTGAAAACAAAATTCTATAGGAAAAAGATATATTTTTAATAATAGAAAAAGTAAAATTCACTGTCCTGCAAATAAATAATTTTTTCATATCTAGGATTTGAAATGAAATCATCGCAGAAAAAATCTCAAAAAACAATAACTGCTTACTCTAATAAGAATTTCAAAAATTAGATTTGAATTTTTTCCTTGTAAAATTGCCTTAACATGGTTTTGTAAATCTAATGCAAACATTTCTATCTAATATTTTTGTTTCATTTGGATATGACATTCAGGGATCTGCAACATATATCTAACGTTATTTTTTATATCAAATGTTAAATTATTTAACGAATATTATTTAAAAGGTTTCAGGACTTTTAAAATTGAAAAAAAAAAAATTAAAGACAATTTTCAACCTTTATTACCTTAAAATGTATAGGATTTTAAAACACAATTTTATTGGAAGAAAAGATGTAAGTAAGTTCTTTTATTTCATATATTTAAAAAATTGCATAATTGAAAATTAGTATTTACTGAGGACTCTAATCTGAAAGACATTTAATGAGCAAAAAATCGGTATAACAGTTTACGCGGAGGATTACAAAATAAATATGGCAACTAGAATAAAAATTTTAGTGCCTCCTTACTCTTCAGATTGTAATAATTGCAGTGAATCTAAATAAACTTTAATTCAAAGCAATTTTTTATATTTTTAATATAAATTTGTCTTTATCTAAACAAATTTTGAAAATCTGAGCATCAAAATCAATTGATTTTTTTTTTAAACAAAATAAAACTTTGATTTTCTCCCATGGATAGTGTGGGGTAGATATCTTTCAATAGGATTTTATTCTATACATATGATGAAGATGCTACAATTTTTTCTAATATACATTTTGTATTGAAAAAAGTAAAGATTTTATTTAAATTCATCGCAACTTTTTAATTTTGTATTAGTTAAAAATAAAAGTTTATGTAAACCTAATATATATATGGGAAATCTCCTCCACTATTAGATCTGCATATTATTTTCTACGCATCGCAACTCTGATGAACAGGCTCTCAGTGAGGCAGACGATTTTGAAGAAACTATTAATTCCTAAGAAGCCAGACGATTTAAGCGGTAGAAAAAAGAACTGAACGGAAGAAAGGAGAATGGAATGTTTTTAGTTTTAAGTTGGTGTAAAAAGAACGTAAGATGAAGACGAGTTCCCGTATAAGATGTAATTGATTAATTAGAGTTATGATTGTTTGCTTTGTAAATAGTCTTATGTAAATATCTTTTTTGTAAATATTAACGTTTAATATAAGTCTTTTAAAAGTTTAAAAACGGTGTCAGAATTTAATTTACCTCCGAGTTTATTTACTTATGTGTTCAAAAGAACTTTTTATAAGAAGAATCTCCATAAATAATGGTCTCAGTAAGTGAGATACAGACGCACGCCCACAGAGATGGAAATATATATTTTTTAATATCTTGGAAGCCGATATTTTTTAGAACTGTGATGGAATGTCAAGCCTACAAAGCTATTTCAGAAGAGGTATAAATTTGCGACGAAAGTGCTATCAAAGTGTGTGAAGCTGAACGTCTAATTATGAAGTGAGTTTATTATTTTATTTTTCTTTTCAATAATGGAAAAATTAGTTGATTTAAAGGAATTAGAGTTTTCTTTGAAAACTGAAAAATCAGCTAGTATTAAAACATTGCACAAATTAATTTTTGGAGAAATCGGTGACAGAAATAATCGAGGTAGAATTCGGAATTTTACTGGGTTTACGTTTGAAGTAGATTCCGATGAATATCAAACTAAATTCAAAGAAATTAAAGATAATTTTTCTGTTAACGACTTAATTACCATTTGCAATGTTTTGTGTATAAATAATTCGGGAACTTTTGATGAAATTGCTGCCAGAATAATTTCTAGTTTTAATATTTTAAAAATTAATATGATAGCCGATGTAGGTACTCTTAGTGATGACGAAAGTGTCGATGAATTTAATGATGATTTACAAGATAAAACTAAAAATATTTCAACTGTTTTTGAGAATAATATGAGAAATGATTCTGGTAGTTCTAATTGTGAAAGTAATGAAAATCAGAAAATTCTGATTCCTGATTATGTTATTAAACCAAGCATTTCTATTAATGATATTGAAAGTATGATTACAATGTTTGAAGGTACTCAAGTACAAAATATTAATAAATGGATTGCCGATTTTGAAGATATTGTTTCATTATTTAACATTAGTGATTTGCACAAATTGATTTTGGCTAAACGCCGTATGACAGGCAAAGCAAAATTATTTCTTGAAAGTGAAACAAATATTAATTCGTGGTCTAAATTAAAAGCCCTACTCATATCTGAATTTGGTCAAACGTGCAATTCAGCTGAATTACACGAATTGCTGTCCAAAAGAAAAATTAGACCACATGAATCGTTAGATGAATATTTTTTAAATATGAAACAATTATGCTCAAAAGGCAATATTGAAGATTCTGCCTTTATTCAGTATGTAATAAATGGAATTAATGACCCCATTTCTAAAAAATCTTTTTTGTATGGTTGTCCCAATATTGCTTAATTTAAACAAAAATTAAAGATTTATGAAAAAATAAGATCGGAGTATGAAAATGCAAAATTGCATAAATATGAAGGAGCTAAGCCTAAAATTAAATCCGAAGTTGAAGTTAAGAACAAATTTAAGCCTGTAAAGCCAAATATGCGTTGTTTTAATTGTGGCGGGAATAATCATAAGAGTATTAACTGTGTAAATAAAGATAAAGGGCCGCTTTGTTTTGCTTGTAACGCTTATGGTCATAAATCATTTCAATGTAATAAATCTAAAGATACAAGTGTTAAAAATGCTCAGTCACAAGTAAACATTATTACATCCCAAGATTTAATTCTGAAAGAGATAAAGCTTTATTCTTTGGGTTTAATCTCTTTAATAGATACTGGTAGCCAAAAGACTTTGTTAAAGAAAAGTATTTATGATAATTTGAAGAACTTTGTAGAATTAAAACCTACGAGTATCTCTTTGACCGGTCTAGGAAAAGCCTCAATTAAACCAGAAGGTTGTTTCAATTCAGAAATCGAAGTAGATGGTTCAAAATTTAAAGTTACTATTTTTGTCGTTAAGGACAGTTGCATTAATTTCGATTTAATTATTGGCACTGATGTTATTCATCAAGGTACATTAACTATTTCTGAGAATAAAGTGAAACTGTTTAAAGCTGAAGTTCAGTCTAATGACTTTTTAGTTAATATTGTAAATGTTTTGGATGAGCCTAAAATTGATTTAACTCACATTGCTGACAAAAAATTACGTTCAGAGTTATACTCTTTAATTGGAAATTATGTAACAATTAAAACTAAAACAGTAGATGTTAAAATGAAAATTAATTTAACTGACGAAATCCCAGTTTGTTCTTCTCCTCGAAGATTACCGCCATGCGAGAAAAAAATAGTCGAAAACCAAATTGAGGAGTGGCTAGCTCAGGGAATAATTCGAGAAAGTTCTTCTAATTTTTCTTCGCCGGTTGTTTTAGTCAAGAAAAAAATAACACAATGAGACTTTGTGTTGATTACAGATGTCTTAACAAAAAGACAGTACGCGAGCATTTCCCCTTGCCAGTTATTGATGATGTAATAGACCAATTACATTCTGCCGAAGTATTTACCACCATAGATTTGAAAAACGGTTTCTTTCATGTAGATGTTGAAGAAGACTCGCGGAAATACACCTCGTTTGTTACTCATGAAGGACAATACGAATTTTTGAAATGTCCATTCGGGTTGACCAATAGCCCTAGTGTTTTTCAAAAGTATATTTATAATGTATTTCGAAACCTATTAAAATATCACATTGTTGTCATTTATATGGATGATTTAATAATACCTGCTAAAAACGAAGCTGAAGGTCTAGAAAAATTAAAACTTGTACTCGAAACTGCATTGGAATATGGATTAGAATTAAATCTTAAAAAATGCAATTTTTTGAAGCGTGAAATTGATTTCTTGGGGTATAGAATCATAAATGGTAAATTGTATCCCTCTCCACTGAAGACTAAAGCAGTAATAAATTTTCCCGAACCAAAGTGTACCAAAGATGTTCAAAGTTATTTAGGATTGACAGGATACTTTCGAAAATTTATAAGAAATTATTCGGTTATAGCTAAACCGTTAAGTGACCTGCTAAGAAAAGATTCAAAATTTAAATTCGATATAGAAGAACAAAGAGCTTTTAATGAACTCAAACGTATTTTGTCGTCAGAACCAGTACTTTTAATTTACAATCCCAAAAGTGCGACCGAAATCCATTGTGATGCCAGTATTGATGGCTATGGAGCTGTTTTAATGCAACAATCTCCAGTAGATAATCAATTTCATCCAGTTTATTTCGCAAGTAAAAAAACCACCGAAGCTGAACGGAAATACACTAGTTACGAATTAGAAGTTTTAGCTGTAATTGAAGCCCTGAAAAAGTTTAGAGTATATGTGCTAGGTATCCCATTTAAAATTGTAACCGATTGTAATGCATTTAAAATGACTATGGATAAAAAAGAAATGAGTACAAAAATAGCTAGATGGGCAATAATGTTATCCGATTTTGATTATGTTATTGAACATAGACAGGGTAGCAGTATGAGACATGTCGATGCATTAAGTAGGTATCCTATTTGCATGGTAATCCAAGATAGCTTAACTTTAAAAATTATCCAAGCTCAAGAAACCGATGACCATATTAAAACAATAAAAGAAATCCTAAAGGTGAAATCTTATGATGATTATCTAGTTAAAAATGATGTTCTTTATAAATGTGTTAATGGTAATGATTTATTAGTTGTACCGGAAGACATGCAAATGAATATAATCAAGGCCGCTCACGAAAAAGGTCATTACGCAGTTGCAAGAACAGAGAAAAGTTTAGAAAATGATTTTTACATCCCTAAAGTTAAACAAAAAATTGAGAAATGTATAGCAAATTGTGTTCCCTGTATTTTAGTTAATAGAAAATGTGGTAAACAAGAAGGCTTACTTCACCCAATAGAAAAAGAAGAAGCTCCATTACATACGTACCATGTTGATCACTTAGGTCCATTAGAAAGCACTAATAAAAATTACAAACATATCCTTTCGGTCATTGACGCATTCACAAAATTTGTTTGGTTGTATCCCACAAAATCTACCGATGCTGCCGAAGTAATTTCTAAATTAGAAATCCAAAAATCTATCTTTGGAAATCCAGTTCGAATTATATCAGATAAAGGTCCTGCATTTACCTCTAAAGCTTTTGAAGATTATTGCATCAATGAAAATATTAAACATATCCCGATTACCACTGGATTACCCAGGTCTAACGGCCAAGTTGAGCGTCTAAATTCTGTCATAATATCTGTTCTGTCTAAATTGTCTGTCGATAATCCTAAAAAATGGTATACACATGTAAGCAACGTCCAACAGGTGATAAATTCGACTTTTCAGAGAAGTATAAGCACAACTCCTTTTGAATTGATGTTTGGTACTAAAATGAAACCAAAAAATAACATTGAAATTACTAGTCTTCTGAATGCTGAAATACAATCTGATTTTACAAATAATCGCGAAGATATGAGAAAAGCTGCTAAAAAACAGATTTTAAAAGTCCAAGAAGAGAACCGTAAAACTTACAACCTCAGACGAAAGAAAGCTAACAAATTTAAGATTAATGATGTGGTTGCTATAAAACGCACACAACAAGGTCCAGGTTTGAAGTTAAAACCAAAATATTTAGGTCCGTACAAAGTCATAAAAGTAAAAAATAATGACACCTACGATGTAAAGAAACTTGGATTCAACGAAGGACCCATGGTCACCAGTACATGTGCAGAGTACATGAAGCCGTGGACGGTCGAAGCTTGACAAAGAAAAAAAAAAGAATTTCACCGATTGTGATACTATACCGACTATGACAAACCACTGGACTGACAACTAAAAGAATTTTAACTTTATTATTCTCGAAAAGACGTAAGAAAGAAAAAGACGAAAAGACGTAAGGTAAAAGAAGATGAAAAGACGTATGAAAGAAGACGAAAAGACGTAAGATAAAAGAAGACGAAAAGACGTAAGATAAAAGAAGACGGAAGACGTAAGAAAGAAAAGACGAAAAGACGTAAGGTAATAGAAGATGAAAAGACGTATGAAAGAAGAAGACGAAAAGACGTAAGATAAAAGAAAATGAAAGGACGTAAGAAAGAGAAGACGAAAAGACGCGAAAAAAAATATGAATTTTTTTCAAGAAATAATCTAAGCTTTGATAAACAATTTGAATGATGACTTCTTTTTTTCAATTTAGACTTTGGATGCTGCTGTATTTTTTTTCTTTATCTTTTCAGATGATCCAGCTGCTGTTTCTAGCCAACAAGAATACATTCGAGGACGAATGTCTCATCAGTATGGCCGAAATATGGGAAATCTCCTCCACTATTAGATCTGCATATTATTTTCTACGCATCGCAACTCTGATGAACAGGCTCTCAGTGAGGCAGACGATTTTGAAGAAACTATTAATTCCTAAGAAGCCAGACGATTTAAGCGGTAGAAAAAAGAACTGAACGGAAGAAAGGAGAATGGAATGTTTTTAGTTTTAAGTTGGTGTAAAAAGAACGTAAGATGAAGACGAGTTCCCGTATAAGATGTAATTGATTAATTAGAGTTATGATTGTTTGCTTTGTAAATAGTCTTATGTAAATATCTTTTTTGTAAATATTAACGTTTAATATAAGTCTTTTAAAAGTTTAAAAACGGTGTCAGAATTTAATTTACCTCCGAGTTTATTTACTTATGTGTTCAAAAGAACTTTTTATAAGAAGAATCTCCATATATATATATATATATATATATATATATATATATATATATATATATATATATATAAATATGAAAAATTTGTTAAGTAATTTTCATAAAATATAAAAATGTCCCAGATATAAGCAAAGATGATAAAAAGTGTGAGGAAAAATGCGAAAAAATGGCTTTTAATAATAAGAAAAATGCAGGGTTCATTACTTGCGCGGAATAAAAGTGTGATGCGGTCGCGGTAGAAAACTGGACCGGTGAGTTGATTTTCAACTTATTAAAGTGAAGTTTTGTTACATTATTCTAACATATTAGAAAGTGTTTCAAAATCTATGCTTAGTTCATAATTTTCTTTTCTTGTTTTGACAATGTATAAATGTATTTATGTGATACTTTTGCTATAAATTGTTAAACATTTTTTTCAGTACAAAAAACTACATTATATTTTTTCAGTACAAAAATTACATTAGTTTGTTCCTGCTCTAAATACAAGCTTCTTTCTAAAGTACTTATTTTTTATTCTTCAAGTTCATAGAAATCCTACTTAGTAACGCTGAATTTTTCAGTAATTTCTAACCTACTATTATGCAAATAACATAGTTGGCAAATTTTGGATTTGAAAAGAAATTTTGAAAAGCAATTTTATTTCCCTTAATAATAAGAAATCGTAAAATCTGTGTTCAATTTTCAATCGTAGAACGTGATTGATATCGCTTTGTAAAACTGAAGTTAGAATTTGATCCAATATTTTCTTTTCTTTATCTATAAAATGATATAGATAAAACTACAGAAAACATGTAGTATGTTATTTTTCCTTGTATGCTACACATTGAAACTATTCCAAGAATCTATCATACAAAAAAGATGAAAAATCTGACTAAAAACTTTTTTACTTATCTAACATACTTATGATTTTGCATGAGGTACAAAATATTGGTTTTTCCATTGGATGACAAGATAAATTCGTAAGATTATGCATAAGGGAATAAAATACATAAATTTAAATATTGAATTAATATAAAAAGTAATCCATGCATAAAATGTTTAATAATTTTATAAAAGCTATTTGTCTTAGTGAAATAATTTTCAGTTTCATAAATGTATTAGGAAAATATAGAAATCACAGAGCTTTTCGCAAAAAAATATTATTTGTTCATCAGGCATAAGCATGTGCTACCATTACAACATCAAAAGCAAAACGGGCAAGGTATGAGTCACAGAATAATATGAACATAGGTCCAAGAACAATCAATAAGAGATATTTTGAGATAATATGAGGTAACATAAAATAACGAAAAAGTAAAGCATTGAAACGTAAAATGTAATAAAGTAATAAAAATTTACATGACAGAAAAACAAATATGTCAAAAATAATGAAAAAGTATAGGTAATTGTAATACACACTGTTAAAAAAATCTTATATTCACGGATAATTTTTTCCTGATTTTCACAAAAATGTCCCTTTTCACAACAAACGGTCATTTTCCGTTAAAAATAAGAAAACTCCACTATATTTCCTGAAAATAACGAAACGGATGGAAATAGAAAGAAACAACGGAGACACTCTGTCGTCTGGGGGTCTCCGTGGCCGAGTGGTCAAGAAACTACGCCGCTAATCGTCTGCGATCGTAGATTGTGGGTTCGAATCCCCCTGGCTCCATAAAACACACTCTTTTTGTGGAGCTTCTGTCTGTATTTCCTTCGTGTTGTTAAATTTCCTTGTGCTATCCTGACCCTGTATATTGACAATGACTTTTAAGCAGGCTTTCATGTCGAGCACACAAGACAGATGTATGTTTTCAATAAAAATAAAACTCCGTTATCTGGGTATGTTTGTTTTGAATGTTTACAAAAATGACATGTTGCTTCACAGAAATGGAAAAACTCAATGAATGAGTCCTGGTTCGTGAGACTTGTATCGTTCTGCTGAATGGGAACTGTACTGTTTTATGTCATCGAGAATAAAAGTTATTATATTTCTTGCCAATTTTCTAGTAACTTTATAATAGCAACTTTATAATACTAACTTTATACAAAGATAAAAATTTCTATTAAAACATAGAAAAAACCAAAACTCTCTATAAATTTACATTAGTTCTTGGTTAAATGCATTTTATAACTTTCTCGATCATCACTTTGCAAAAATTTCTCTTATCTAATATCAAATCCTCTGCATTTATTTCTATATCTTTATTTAAAGATATTTTTATGTTTGTTAAAACTTGCAATTCAAAATACACTTTTTTTTGCAATTTTATTAAAAATAATAAAGAAGTTTTTTTAAAATTGTGTTTTCTTTTTTTAAATTTAGAATAATTTAGAAAGGAAGAAATCCCCATCTTAGAATTAGTGGAGATTTTCATTGACAATCATTTTGCAACTGTTTCTTTCACCTGATGCCAGAAACTTGGCAATGTTAAAAATAAATTGTGCAGTATTGTTCAAAGGGGTTATAATTATTACAATGCTATTACCACTATTATTATTTCATTGGTAAATGTGTTAAACAAATATATTAATTTTATAAAAAACATTACACAAAATGAATTAAATAATGAAAACATAAAAAATCACTTTTAAATTACATTTTTTCTGTTTATTTTTTTCTTATTAAAAAATTTTTTTAACTCATTAGTCCCCTCCCCCCGAAAGAAAAAAATAAATAGAGTGCAATAACTTTGAAAAATTCTCTATAAAATTTTTCCACTAACTCATAAAAGACATACTTTGTACAAAATAGCATCATCAGCTTTGGTTCAGTAGTTAGTATTTATTCCGCTGTCAGAAGGTCTCGTGTTTGACTCTCAGGACGGCTTCTAGTAAATTATACTTAAAATAAAACGTAAAATAAAATTAAACAATATAGCAGTTCAAAATTTCTACGAAAGTTCGAATTCTTTGATGATTAATCGATTCATTAATTTTAATTTTTAAATGAAATTTTTATTATTAAAAATCAAACCTTGTAACGAAAAGTTGCGCTTCTTGAAAAGGAGTTTTCCTTTCTTCTATTTCCCAAAACGGAAAATCTACTAACGGTACGGTAAAGGTCTGGCAGTTTTGTTGCCAGTAATTTTAATGTGAATTCACAGATTTTTTTAACAGTACAGAAACAATAATAAAAACTTACATTTTACAGTAAAATGAAGAATAGATTTTTCAATATTTAGACATTTCTTGTAACATAGAAATAATAGCTTAAATCCTTAAAAGAACTAAATAGGAGAGAACTTTATAAATGTTTAAATTTTTACAGAACATAGAAACAATAACTCAAATCTTTAAAAATACCAGAAAGGACAAAAATTTGCTAAAGTTTATCAATCTTTAGACTTTACAGTAACATAGAAACGATAGCTCGAATCATTCAAGGAGCGAAAAAGAACAATGATTTACTACATTTGTCAATCTTTAGATTTTTTACAGTGACATATGCATATAAACAGAAGCTCTTATGGGGACCAGAAAGGACAAAAATTGACTTAAATATATCAATATTTAGATTATTACAGTAACATATTATACAGCACTATCGTGCTGTATAGTAGAGCTCAGACGCATCTCTAATGTTAAAGTCCAAAATTTGCCTCTTGATAACTTTTGACATAATCTTCGGATCGCGACGAAATTAAAAAGCGAAGTGTCCTACTCTAGATTATAAAGTTTACCAAATTTCATCTAGATCCAGCGAATAGTTATAGAGATCCAGAATCCCTGTTTTGTCACTTTTTTCATCACGAAACAAGAAAAAAGACAAACAAATCAATTATAACTCGAACTAGGAAACATTCAATGACGTGTAATAACTTGCTCGAAATCTTTTAATTTAGGCATGTGCCTTTCGAAAGTCCTATAAATGTCCAATATTAAATAAATGGCACCCATTTAAAATTTATATAGCGCTATATCTTCCATAAATTAACAATACAGAAATCTTTCCTTGTTTAATTGCTAATTCAATCATTTCTTTCGAGTTGCTACAACTAAGAAACAGCACAATGATTAAAAAAAGAAATGATAACAAGTATTCTTTTTCTATAGGTCAATAAAAAATCTCGAGACGTATTTGCATTTTTGAAAATGAGGTCATCCGAAGCCAATAATACATATTTTCCATAAACACATGCATGAACTATAACTTAATAAGTGTTAAAACAATATCGCACCTTTATTTGAATGTTTTCGAAGTCGAAACAGTTACTATAATAAAAATATTTTAGTTACAAAAGGATAATTTAGAAAAAAAATTCTTCTATATATATAAAAAAATAACAATTTGGAAATAGAAGTAATGGAAATTTGTATACTATACAGAAAAAGAAAATCTGCGTAGATACCGCGAAATTGTGCGGACACTATCATCGAGGGGTGGGGGTGATTTTGTCGCCAAATATCGTAAAGTTTGTCACTAGCTTTGCGATACATCGCCAAATTTTGCGACCAAAATTACTCGCCAAAAGTTGCGCCAACTTTGCGTTATTTCCGACATTTTACAAAACTAATATGTCTACTAATAACTTTAATACTTATATTATTTTAGATTTGCTTGTAGAAGCTCGCTGATCAAGTTCCTGACAGAATCAGAAAAAATTGGGTAATCACATGAAAAACAGGTGGAACCAGAGAGAAAAGAAGAGCTCGATATAAATAATGTTACAGAAAAAATTGCCAAATATTTTCAATCAAAAAAAGTGCGTAGAAAATAAATAGAATCAGATTATCTGTAAAGCTCGTGAAATTAACCAAATTTTTGTTAGCTGAAAATGTGGACTGAGATTTACTGGTGCCTTAAATTCAGAATCATACTAGTATCTACTCAAAACGATTACTAGCAAAATAATTTATAGAATGCATAGTTATGTAGTCTCAAATCAGTCGAGCTTCACAACGATAAACGAATATAAACCATGAAGTTATAATTAAAGTATAACATTAATTTAAGGTTGTTGAGGAAGCGATGTAAAAAAATATTTTTGAACACAAATATTTAGTATATGTTTGATATGTTTCAAGTTTTGGGTGTACTTGGAGTTTTGATCTTCCACTTATCAAAAACCCTAGAGTGGAATTTTGTCCACATTTTGTACTAAAAGGACCGTTCAGGTTCTCTCTCTTTATTACATCAACCTGTAACTTATAGTTATGAATCCAAATTTTTAAACTGGTTATGGATGATTGGGATTTGGAATGTGTTAAAAACGTCTATTTTTCCATGACTGATTTTAATGCTTAAGTAAAGCTCAGTCCACATTTTCAGCTAACAAAATTTGGGTAATTTCATGAGCTTTACAGATAAACTAATTTTTATTTCTTTCGTACGAATTTTTTTATATTGAAAGTATTTGCCATTTTTTAATGTACCTTTATTTAGATCGAGCTCAACTTTTCTCTCTCGCTCCACCAGTTTTTCATGTGATAAATAATAGCTCGAATGTTTAAAAATAACAAAAATTGACTGAAGTTTATCAACATTTAGATTTTTACAGCAACTGAAAAACAATAGCTCAATTCCTTAAAAAGACCAAAAATGAAAAAAAAAAAGTTTGACTGAAGTTTATCAACAGTTATATTTTTTACAGCAAAGCAGAAACAAAAGCTCGAGTCCTTAAAAAAACCGAAAAGGACAACCATTGACTGAAGTTTTTCAACATTTAGATTTTTACAACAATACAAAGAAAAGAAACTTGAAATCCTTAAAACACTAAAAAGGACAAATAAAAAGAATATTGCCTAGTTAAACTGATGAGATTGAGCTCACAGGCTACGCATACTAATTCTATATTACAGCCTTATATTTTCAAGGGTTAATTCAATTTGAAAAACAAATTAAGGGGGGGGGCAGCTTCCTCCACTTCCCCGTTTTATACTTAATCATTGAACCCCTTAAGCTAATCACCGATATGATTTATCCTATAAAAATTTTCAACAAAAACTGATAATTCTGTATGAAAAACCCATTCATATCAATTAAGGGAAGGGGCATGAACCTCCCGTTCCCCCTTTTTACACTTATCCAATGAACACCTAATACTAATCACGGAAGTGCCTCATCAGAATGATCCTCGATCTATATTTTGAACGAAAACTGATCATTCTGCTTGAAAAACCCATTTATATCAATTAAGGGGAAGGCATTAGCCCCCGTTTCCCCTATTATACTTTTCGAATGAACTCCAAAAACTAATCAGGGAAGCGCCTTTTTAGAATATACATATGTCCAAAATTTCAAGTGAATCGGATATTTTTATCGTGAGTTATCATGTTACGCACGTACGCACATACGCATATACAGAATGGGCGGGTACATAAGCTCTCAGGCTTTGAGAGCCTGTGAGCTAAAGATGACTAAAATTTATTAACATTTAGTTTTTTACAGCAACACAGAAACAATAATTCAAAGCCTTAAAAAGACAAAAAATGGCAAAAATTGTCTGATGTTTGACCGTGTGCTATAAATTCTGTAGTCGATTTAGACCATTAATTTGCTTTATTTTATTTACTAAAATTTCTTTAACAAATAAACTTGTAAAAAATAATTGCAAGATAAAATAAATTTGTTAAAAGTTGTTTTCACTCAAGTTTTAAGTCATCGTTTTTGTTTATACTGCTTATAATGCAGTGTCTTTGTTATACCTGAAAAAGAAACGATTTTTTTACAAGTTATGAATGGAAAAACAATGATACATTTTTTATAGATTTTGCTTTTCTGTAAATTTTTCTGATTTTTGTGCCTATTTTGAGTTATAAAAAAGAAGCATTGTTGCTAGAATAAAGAAGTATTTAAAAAAAGGGGGACACTGAAAATTATGATATCTGGACTTCGTGTCAACACTTGCATTTAAAGATTAATTTTGTAGTGCAATAATAAACTTTTGTCATTTATTTCTGTTTCTAATAATTCAGCAAATATTTTTTCTATTCATAATGCATAAATAAACATATGCAACTAGAAGTAGTTGTCTAAACTTATTATATGCTTACTAATCAAATTTTAGTCAATGTCCGCAATTTTTATAATTTATGATTCCCTAAATTTATTGTTTCACGCATGTATTTTTTCTCTTAATTATGTAAGTTGGTAGAAACAATTCATTCAAAATTTCCCGAATAATATTTTTCTATCTTTTCTCTTTTAACTTCAAATATGTTGGCTACATTTTGAACTAAAGTTAATTTATAAAAATTTATGAAGATATTAAACATTGTATGTTAAAGAACTATTCTTGGAAACGTGCTAGATTAAAAGCAAATATTAAATAAGTATAATATCAGAGATTTTTTTCAAAATTTGTCTCATAAATATTTTTGTAAATTCCATTTTTGTTTAAATTTCATAAAATCCATTGGTTTCATCAATTATGATTCAAAAATTAAGAGCGTTTATGGCAGCAATATTTCACGACTTGACTAATTAAAGAAACATAAAAGAAAAATTTCGTCATGGAAATAAACAAAAATTGCGCTAGTAACTTAATTTTTTTTTTAAGTATATCTATTTTTATTTATTACATTATACCGGGTGTGCCAAAAAAAGACTCACAGATTTTAAAATTCAATAACTTGCAAACGCGAACTTCTTGCAAGCGGGATTTATATAACGATAGGAGTTTTTTTAATTTTTTATTTATTATTATTATTTTTTCTTTCTTTCAAATTTTAAACAATACACGGTGCGTATAGCGATTGGAGCTCATTTGAAGCAAAAACTGACGTCACTCAGTATTGTTGCGATGCAAGAAGATTAAAACTACGGATTCGGTTTCGTTTGCCTTTACATTCTTGCTCTTAGCACCTGATTGTGAACTCATTCAATATCATTTCAATGGATGCATTCTTCTCATGGAAACTACAACTGTTTCGGTAGGGGAGTACAGCGTTCAGAACTGGGCATGAATTTAACCAGCAGTATTCGAGTTTGCCAGCGATTTTACATTCATGAAGTTTTATTTTTTGCGGATTAAATTAATTTTCATAGTCTAATTTGAAGAATATTTTATCAATCGTATTTCAAAATTCGGTGAAGAGATCTTGTTTCAATCTTGCTTTTAGAGACCGATTCTGAAATCATTCGATATAATTTCAATGGAATGTGTTGTTGTCATTGAAATAGCAAATGCTTAGATAGCAGATTCCAGTGTCTGGAATTGAGCATAATAATAACAATACGATTTTACATTTCTGAGTATTTATGGGAATTTTATTCAAAATTTTCAAATTTAGAAAAAATTCATCATTGCTATAATTTCGAGAAATGTATGTATATGTAAGACATGTGAGATATGCACAGAAATTAAATTCGTCGCATCTTCATTCTTTATTTTGCTATGCAATTTGCTAATGAGTACTTATGAAAGGATATATGTTATTGAAAATGGTTTATTCATGTGATCAGAGGAAATTTCTCGCTTTTGAATATTATTACCTGGACCACACTTGTGTTCAAACGAGACTCGGTTTTGAATAGAAATTTGATGTCCGGGTAGAGACTTAGTTTGAAAATTTTAAACGAATGAGGAACATCAATGAAGACGGTATTGGTAATTAGAGTTGCAAAAAGTCGGTTTATTCCCGGGTTTATTTCCAATAGACCAGGTTTATTCCCGGGTTTATTCCCAAAAAACCGAATTATTCCAAAAAATCCCGGGTTTTTTCCAGGTTTATTCCTAAAAACCCGGTTTATTCCCGGGTTTAAACCGGGTTTTTTTCTAACCTTTGCAACGCTATTGGTAATGTCGGCCGGTGTCGTGTTGCAGTTACATAATCGAATGCTGAAGACGTACAGCAGGTCATCGTACAGCGGCCACGAATTTCCATTTTTCGTGTTGTAACTCGTGCTGGACTCCGAAGAATCACCTCGCACCGCATCATGCGACACTGTCTTTACATGTTACCGTACGAGATCCATACTTGCCAACCCTTGAATGAGGATGCCATTCTTGCAAGTGGAAATTTTGGATGAGGATAAAATCGCTATTAGAAACATATGTTTTTTTGACTTGGAATACTTTCACCTCCATGGCTTTGCTAATAAGTAGAACTCGCGCATTTGAGGAACTGAATATCCTCATGTTGTGGTACCATCATCCCTGTCTCCCCAAAAACTAATGGATGCACAACATCTTGAAATTCTAGAAGAATTTGTGGCAATTGACATTGTTTTATAGCCATTCGAAAGCCTCATGATTCATGCAAGATGGTGCTCGTCCATATGTAATGCCTGCAATATTCGATTTCCTCAGAAAGCATTTGATTGATCGTGTAATTACTCTGCATTATGACATACATAATGTAAGTGGTATGGCACGCTCTCAGCGCGATTACAGCAAAACTTTTATACCTCACATAGTAACCCGGCTATTGTTGTTCATTTATTTCTAAACTATTTTTTATATTTATTGTATTTTTTAAAATGATATACTTTTTTTCTACAGTTATTACTCAAACTTTTTTTATTTATTATTATTTCCTTTTTAAAATAATAGAAAATAATTTAAAAATATATTTATGTAACTGGTATTTGAAAACGAAGTTTTCGAAAAATTGCCATAATTAAAAAAGTCTTGCCAATGTAATGCATATAGATATCTGTGCCGAATTCTTCTACTTTTTATTCAAAAGAAAAACTAATAAACAATTTTTAACAATACATGATTCAAACTTTCCCCAATACTCTATATTTAACACCGCTTGAGACTTAACTGTCGACACTTCTTCACACAAATAGAAAATAAATTGATTTTAAATCCAGTCCTTTTATTATGATAAGCAAAGTGGCTTAAAATAGACACATTTTATTCATCAAACGATCGCTCGGATGACATAACAAAACGTTTTATGAAATCTGCAGTGCGTGTATTTTCAAACAGTCGTTATATGATATCTTTATGAAGTAAATACTGAATCAATATTTTCAACACATGTCTATTGTAATTAAATATTTAACATTTATTTTTTGCTACTCTTTACAAAGAAAATTAATTGTCATCATGTAAATACAATAGGCACTCCTGTTATAGGCAGAGACGATGAGGAATTGCAGAGATAATTTCGATTAAAAATAGTTACAACGTAGCAGCGCCATCTCTTCAGCGATTTGCACCAAAAAGCAATCAGCGGGAAATTATATAAAGAACTGACTTAATCTAAAATTTTAGCTGTCTTGAAATACAGCTATTAAAAAACGATTAAAAAATACGTATGTAATAAGTATTTGAAAAAGAAGCTTCCGCCGAATTGGCATCAGAAAAAAATCGCTCGAGCGCGGTGCTTATATGACATCTGTGTGAAATTCTCCCATTTTTTAGGCAAAAAAAAAAAAATGAATCATTTTTAACAGTACATGATTCAAACATCCACCAATATTCTACATTTAATACAGCTTGAGACTTAACTATCAACATTTCTTCACGAAAATAGAAAATAAATCGATTGTAAACCCAGTCCTTTTATTATGATAAACAAAGTGGCTTAAAATAGACACATTTCATTCATCAAACGATTTCTCAGATGACATAACAAAAAAAAAATATGAAACCTGCAGTGTATATGTTTTTAAGCAGTCATTGTATGGTATCTTTTATGAAGTAAATACTGAATCGACATTTGCAACAAATGTCTATCGTAATTAAGTATTAAATATTTATTTTTTGGTACTCTTTGCAAAGAAAATTACTTGTGATCATATAAATACGATAAGCACTTCTGTTATAGGCAGAGACGATGAGGAATTGCTGAGATAATTTCGACTAAAAATATTTAAAATAGGCTTAATTTGTTATGAAATTATGAAATTTTGGTTATAGTTGCTAGTTGAAAAAAATTGATAAGATAAATAACTAAACAAAAAATTTAAAAAAGCCTATAGATTGCCTTAAAATATTAATAAAGGGAAAAGTTCTTTAAGATATTATAAAACTAGCCAGAAATAGCAATACCAAAACTCATAACAATACCAAATCTCATACATGTACAATATTCCTGAAAAATGCAGCATAGCAGCTCTACCAGTAAATTGATTTAAATCAAAATCTAGTCAGAAACAACTTATCTCAACTTCTAACTGAATATTAAGTTCGATGAAAAATCATGCATCATTTCTACAAATATTGTGAAATTATTAATATAGCAGAGCAGCGCCATCTCTTCAGTGATTTGCACCAAAAATCAATTTGCGGGAAATTATATAAAGAACTAACTTAATCTTAAGTTTTAGTTGTCTTGAAACACAGCTATTAAAAAACAATTTAAAAATACGTATGCAACAAGTATTTGAAAAAGAAGCTTTCGCCAAATTGGTATCAGAAAAAAAAATCGCGCGAGAGTGGTGATTATTTGACATCTGTGTCAAATTCTGAAACAATTTTGAAAACAATGTTTTCAAAAAATTGTCATAATTAAAAAAGTCGCGCCAATGCGGAGCATATAGATATATGTGCCGAATTCTTTATGCAAAAGAAAAACTAATGACCAATTTTTAACAATACATGATTAAAATTTCCACCAATATTATATATTTAATACAGCTTGAGACTTAGCTGTCGATATTTCTTCACGCAAATAGAAAAAAAAATCGATTTTATATCCAGTCCTTTTATTATAATAAACAAAGTGGCATGAAATAGACACTTTTCACTTATCAAACGTTCACGGATGACATAATAAATCATTTTATGAAATCTGCAGTGTGTATGTTTTTCAGCAGTCTTTGTTTGGTATCTTTATGAAATAAATACTGAATCCAGATTTTTAATACAAGTCTATTGAAATTAAATTTTTAACGGTTATGTTTGCTATTCTTTGCAAAGAAAATTAATTGCCATCATGTAAATACAATAGGATCTTTTGGTATATGCAGAGACGATGAGGAATTGCAGAGATAATTTCGATAAACATATTTAAAATAGACTAAATATGTTATGAAATTTTGATTATATTTGTTTGTTAAAAAATGATAAAACAAATAACTAAACAAAAAATGAAAAAAGGCTGCAGATTTTTTTACAACATTAGTAAGGGGAAAAGTTCTTTTAAATATTTTAAAGGAATTGACTATTAATTAAGTTCGTCTGGTGCTTAAAGATATTTAGTTATATTTGCTGTTATTACGACTTCTGTTATAAATGCTGTAATAATATTTCAAGTTTTATATGCACACACCATTTATCTTACCAGTCTTTACATTTTATGCCTATAAAGTAAATGATTATTTTTATCGATAAAAGAAACTAAAAAATTTCTACTGTTTCCAGAAATATAGATTACTATTTCAATGTATTCATATTTTATCATATTCTTCTGCATTTTTTACATAAATAGAAGCTGGATAAATTATTTAAAAAAATGCGCGTATCAAACAATCATCAATATGCATATTTAATAACATTTCAAAAGGGTCTTCGATATTTGTATGTGCAAAGAGAAAAAAAAAATGGATTTTAAATCCATCTCTTTTAGTATACAAAACAAAGTGTCTAAAAAACACCGCATCTCATCAATCAAGCCATGGTTTCAATGACAGAATAAAACCTTATATCAAATCCGTAGTGGTTTTACAGTAGACTATGTGGGGTACCAGTTATGACGCATACGTTGGATCGATACTTTCACTACATGCTAGTCTGTAAAAATAAATTTTAGTAAAAGAATAAAATGCTTATTTAAAAAAATAATAAAAGCTCTAGTATTTCACCCCTTGGGCACCGCGATCGGTACACTTGTCACTTAAGATAATTAGAACATTTTATTAATTAATTCTTACCACTTATATATTAAATTTCGCTTATTTAATGGAAATTCACTAGAATTATTTTTTGCAGTCCCGTATATTATCCAAAAACATTTGTACAAACCTCATTGTTAGCAACAATGTAATTGCAAAAAATGCAAAACACAAATTAAAACAATATTACACAATATTATTAGATCAATACTATATCTGGTTTAATTTTCATCTTAAGATTCTGCATCATCAGTCGATTAATCAGAGTAAGAACGGATTAATCTAGATCATGATAATTATTAAAATTAATATTTTCTTCTTATTCTGTTGTCATCAGCTGTTTGCGAATAGCCGGCATAGCAGGACACGAGTATTCTCTTCGCTGCACAAGCCGTGGATAACAACAGAGTATATTCTAGACGTATATTCCAGAGTATAATCGAATATTCTAGAAAACTATACAAAAATCGTTTCAAAATGCCGATTTATCCGAGGAATATTTCTAAATTCAAGGCGGAGCTGCTGGTTATAGCCAAAAACATGCACAAAATAATTGGTTTGATTCTATGCAGAACTTCTGACACTTTACGATAGTACAATGATGAAAAATCAGAAAAATCGCTATTACATTGCCTCTTTTCCGGCGGAATATTTCTAAATTGAAAGAAAAATTTCTTGTCACAGCGGAAAACATACACAAAAATTAAGTTAAATTCTATGCATAACCTCATAAACTTTTCAATGGTAAAATGGCGACAAACGGACAGACAGACAAACATATAGTATAATCATGTTTTGGGGGACCTCTAGTTTTTAAAACATGTAAATCCGTCGAGTACCCGAAGTCAAAAAAAACATTTCGATTACAATACTTGCTTCTATTAAATACAGAAGAAAGTAAGACATATTTCAATCAATTATCGTTAATAGACGCTACTGTTACCGAATTCTATGATGCATTGCTGTAAACGAACGATAATATTTAATGCTATACTTTTTAGTTTATAAATTATATTGCATCTCAATAAAATATATCATATCATTACGTTTGAAATAGTGTAACATCCTGAAAATATACAGTAAATAATTTTTATTTCTAGCCATTTAAGAAACAGAATTCTTTTGTGTGACTTTGTAGATAAATACTAAATGCTTCGGCTTCTATGTACTGCATAAGTATGTTTTAGTTAAGGATCGATCAAAACAGGTTTATAACCGAAAGCGAAACTGAATTTCGGTGATTTTCTTATTTTCAGCCGAAAACGAATATGTCAAGGAAATTAAGTATGTAAATTGTGTGTATTAAATAAATTAATCCATATATAAGTACACATAATTATTTGTTAATTATACGTATTCATTAAATATTCGTAGTTATTGATTAATTATAGTACAAGAGCCGGTAGTACAAAAACCTATGTTATCGCGCACAAGAAAAAAAAACCTATTTTTATGGAAGAATAGTAATAGGGGAAAAATCGGCTCAGTCCAAACTTTTATGTACTATGGATAAATCTGTATTCTTTAATATTCAAATATAGTAAAACCTCAGAATAGTATAAACATCATTGAACAGATTCCTGCATCGGGTCTTGTTGTTCTTAGTTTTTTTAGCACCGGTTCGAATCTACGTCACTTCCTCCAGTTTTAGCCAATCAGATTGCTGAGCTCGGCTGAGCCAATTTGGGAATTAAGGGCTCGTGGGGAATTTAATGATCGATGTCTGCTGGAAGTGAAATGGTGCATAAGCCGTAAATTAATACCACAAGTGGATCACTCATAGGTTTTCATTGTGTTTTCCTACTCCCGGTTTTTCATGTTTTCATACCTTTGATTGTACGGCAAATACAATGCTAACCCTACGAGTGAGCCACTAGTGGTATTAATTTTTGGCTTATGCATCACTTTACTTCCGGAGACATGGATCATTAGATTCATCTATTACTACTCTTCCATAAAATAAAGGTTTTTTTTCTTGTGCTCGATAACATAGATTTTTGTACTACCGGCTCTTGTACTATAATTAATCAATAACTACGAATATTTAATGAATACGTATAATTAACAAATAATTATGTGTACTTATATATGGATTAAGTCGGCTCTTGGACTATTACACCTATTTATTAAACATACATAACTATTAATTTATTATCCGTGTGGCCCAAGTCAGCTATTCTGATCTTTAGATGGAAAACTTTTTAATTTCATATAAAATGAAACGCAATCAATTTTTAACGACAAAGAAAGATTTTCTAACTACATAAGTTTTATTTAATCAAAAAATATTTTAGCTTTATTTATATACACCTCGATTTATATTTTACAATGATTTTTGTAAATGAAAATCTGTTATACAAGAGCGTTTTCAAAGAGTATTCAAAATATTTCTGCCGTTTCAAACTGTAAA
Source organism: Maratus speculifer (assembly GCA_964019185.1). Taxonomy (NCBI): domain Eukaryota; kingdom Metazoa; phylum Arthropoda; class Arachnida; order Araneae; family Salticidae; genus Maratus; species Maratus speculifer. The sequence continues at coordinate 330,986,400 of OZ025297.1, forward strand.
TTTACTATTACTTTTATGCCTGCAGCTTTAAATAAGCACATCAAAAAATTTAGTTATATACGTATTGCTTGATTTATAATTAGCATACACGACTTGAGTCAGTTATGACTCATAATTATAAAGAAAGAAGCTCGTAGAAATAAATAGTCTCATTTGAGACTATAATCTTATATCACTGAGAAATGTTGAAAATTTCCAAAAGAAGAAACATGATTTTAAGAATGATGATAGTTTTCGACCGAGTTTCGGCCCGAACGAATTTTCAGCCACATTTTCGACGAAAATTCGTTTTAGTTTTTCAGAAATTGTGATGAAAATTAACGAAACCGAATTTTGTGTTGACTTCTACTTTTAGTGCAATCCGTAATTTATTCCAACCGCGGGACTTTCGATTGATTTCGCAAAGATATCTATAAGACGGGAAGGTGAAATAAACGTGTTTGGTTCCAAAAAGAGGTTACCGAATGAAGTTATTAACTTCAATTTTTCTATCTTAAGTACATTATGAAGCTAAGTATTCTCTTTTTTTTTATTGAAATTATATATTTCACCTCCAGACTTTAAATTTTATATAATTTGTAAATGAAACTCTTTAATTCTGGCTATAAAATTCATTTAAAATTTTAATGTTTAAATGTTCTTAAACATAGATCATTGTTAAAATGTAGTCATATTTGCACAAATACTTATATATATATACTTACGAAATTATAATTATCAAATTATAAATATGAAATTATTATTCTCAAATTATAAATATGAAATTATTATTATCAAATTATAAATATGAAATTATTATTCTCAAATTATACTTATGAATGCTTATAAATTACAAATTTCCCCATTAAACACAAACTTTTGTATAACATGTAACAAAACATTTTAATCCTGCTTTCAAAATTAATTTAAAATTTTCCTATTTCAGTGTTTTATTATTTATCTTAAATCTAGATTAATGTTTCATTGTATTCATTATTTGCTCAAATACTTACTTTATATATTACAAAAAATCCATGGGGAATTTTAGCCAGTGCATTTTACATCAAAGTATCATCAATATCGCACATTTAATACCGATTCAGACATTTGTATATGCAAATAGAAAAGAGATGGATTTTAAATCCATTTGTTTTATTATGCGAAACAAAGTGTCTAAAAAAGTACACATTTCATCCATCAAGCAACGTCCTTGATGACAGCATAAAGCTTTGCTTGAAATTCGCGGTTTTTACAGATTTTCTTTTCATTATGCGTATAACTAGATCGATATTTTCATAACTTGATTTTTAGAAACGTTCGTAATTATGTAAATACGTAGCACGTATCGTGTCGTTCAAAGCGTCCGTCTGTCTATCGGTCTGTCATTCCGTTTATCTGTAACACAGCAAAAACTGCCCAACCGAGCTATTTAAAATTTATAATACATAAGTGTTTCATAGTTTTGCCAAGTCATTTCATATTTTATAAAAATCAGCTGTATAGTTTAATCACAAGCACAATCAAAAGTATACCGTTACATTACGGCCAATCAGAAAAAACATTTTCAGGTGCATTTTAATGATGTTACTCTCTTTTGAACGTAATAATATTGATATGGCTCTATGAAGTATATTCTAAAACATAAATTCTGTAACATCTGTAGTGCAAAGGATGTTTGTTATTAATTTACAGGGTCACACAAAAGTATTTTATTGCATAATGGTATAGGGGATTGCATATTGTTTGGGGTGCGTTTTAATTACACTCAGTATCGGTTATATGGTCGACCGTGCGGTTCTGAAAAACATGACCTTATAAGCGGTATGACCTTATAAGCGGTGTGACCTTATATGCGGTGTAAGCAGAAATTTTACTTTAAGCAATAAAATATTATTAATAAGTTAGGTAAATTAGTAAAATATGTACAAATAAGCTGTAAAGATATAATTAATAATAAAAAAGTTGTAAAAAATTGTTTTTCATTTAAATTTTTGAATTGATGAGTATACTCTTAATAGTAAAAGAATCTTTTTTGCAGGTTTGTTTTTATCGTAATTGTTAAAACTACCTTTTCTTATCCAGGCTTTCTTATTTAAAATTTTCTTATTTAAAATGTTCCTCTGTGCATTTGTGATCAGGAAAAAATTCTGAAAATATTTAGTACTTTAAAAGCTTCTGCTTATATTATCGCTTCAGCTTCGCACTCACTGTAATTATTATCGTTTCTATCATTGTTTATATTTAAAACATCGGAAACGATTTCCAGTTGAGAAGCTTCACCATGAGCTTTACCCATGTCACGTTAGCTGCGAGTATCTAAGAAGAAAAAAAAAACAAATATGCATGAAGCATATTTTAACACGACTTCTTCTTCGTCCAATAAGCAGTCTTTTTCGCAGCGCACATAACAACAAAGGCGAAAGCAAAACTGTTACCACTCTTATTTGGTAATACAGTGCCCCATTAGTAACAACCTTATTTTTAACAATTGCTTATGTCAATTCGTCTTGTATTGATCAAACAGCATTCGATAATTTTTGCGTAAATTCAAGTAGGGGTAGATCATCATCATCGTCCTCAAACGATAATTCTTGATATTCAAGAAACCAAGGATGCCTAAGATAACCTTCAACTGTCTTCATTAATAACCTTTTCACACATATAGCGAAAGTTGAGGAGAAATTCCTAGAGCTTTGTAAATTTTTACCGACAGGAAAATTGTCGAGGGTAGAAGCGCATCTATTATGCAATATTATCGCGATCTCTAAGGCTCCGCTTAAAAAGGAAAAGGTCACCACCTGTTTCTACAACTATAAAAATGCTAAATGGTATGTCTTTACCATACGGAAGTTCGTACTTGAGGCTTTTAACACAAGCACGGAAGTTTCAGTGATTGTGAAAAAAAGACTAGAAGGAAAATGTTTCTCCTTCAGTATGTCTATTCACTTCTTTCTAAAGCTATTAAAAAATGAAAAATACCGCAAGACCAATGCAAAGAAGTCGACAATTGAAGACAGTTGAATGATGTCCGTTTGGTACTTTACACTTTAAAAAAAGGGGAAAAGCATAAAATTATAAGATAATTACCAATAAAATGGGAGAGAAAAGGTGACCGTATATCCGATGGAAGCCATTAGTAACTGACCATAAGGCGGTGTAATTTAACACATAATACCTATTCTGTTAGGACGGACTTACGAAAAATGACCTAATAAGCAGGGTGACCTTATAAGCGGGTGACCATATATCCGGTACTGACTGTATATTAAACTTTTTCACATTTTATGAAATTGATGCATGTTGCTGAAGGTGACTACAAGTAGTACTTCTAATGTAATAGAAAGCAGGTAGTATTTACAAGAAAACGCTAAATATTTCGACTACTATACTGTATCTGAAGTACTCTGTACTATTGCACCAATATCTGAATAATTTTGAAATTTAGTTTTAGTGCGAACGCACCTCATTTGCTACGCTTGGCGTGACATTTTCGACATATTATTATTGTAAGTTTTCAAAAAGAAAATAAATTAATAATTATAAAACAATCTTATAGAACCATTCAACTTTATATAGAAAATCTTTCATAATTTCATGTTTAGCATTGACAGAAAAATTTCCAGCCCAATACAATAATTTGTACTTGGCACCGAACTCGATTTTTGTAAAACAATATTTTTTTATTTATTATTTTCTCTTTTTAAAATAAAAAAAGTATTGTAATTGATTTTTTTTTTCGAGTTGCGGTTTAGTCAGGTGATACAAGAAACCATGTTTATCCAAAATGTCTGTTTGTCCATCCGTATGAATGTCTTATGTTCCCTTCTTGTAATCAAAAACTGCATGAAATTATGCATAGAATTGAACCAAAATTCATGTACATGTTTTTGGCTGTATAAAGCGGCATCTGCAAGAAATATTCTACCAAAAGTGTTCACTGTATTATCGTTTTCACTATATTATCGTTAAGTGTATGAAGTTATAAATTGAACGAAATTTCATTTATATGTTTTTTGTTGTAATAAACAGATTTAAAGAGCTAGAGATATTTAAAGTATTTTTTTTTTCCAAAAGGGACAGTATAATACAGTTTTTTGCGTACTTTTCTTGATTTTCCATAGTATTGATGTAAATCGGCGAAAACATCGTATCATGCTAAGTTGGTGATTAGAAAGCGACTAAAGTGCAACTAAACAGAATGAAGATTTGAAAAAATACCGTATTTATTCGTGTATACCGCGCATGCGTGTACAATGCACATCCCTACTTTACAAGAAAAAATGGCGATTTTTTAAAATCTCGTATATAACGCGCGCCATACATTTGATATGCTAATTAATGAATGACTAAACGAATTTTAGAACTTTTTTTAAAATTATTAAACTTTTTTCTATAAAACGGGGATTTCTAGAAATTTTTATGTAACGGTAAAAGCAAAAACTCATATACGTAACAGAATTGATTACATGAATTTTTGCTGTTACCGTTACATAAAAAGTTTAATAACTTTACAGATTTATATATATATATATATATATATATATATATATATATATATATATATATATATATATATATATATATATATATATATATATATTGGTTTATTTAATATACAATTATTAATTAATAAATGTGTAAGTATTAAAAATGTTTGTTATATAATTTATGTTTATTTATATTTTAAAATTTTTTTGAGTTAGAAATGCATTGTTTTTGCAGTTTCACTGTCAGTTGGCATATTATGACAGGCGTCGCTTGACACTTAACTAACTCTTTTTTTTTTTACAAATAGTTCTAAACATAAAAGATATTTGCCAATTTATCACCTACGGTCGGCGAATGAAAAAAGGACTTAAAAGGCCACTTCAGTCCAGTGAAAACAGCTAATGCTAGGCCTTTGGAAATAATAATAAAAATAGGTATCCAGTTTTTATTTTAAATTTTTAAATGACTTTTGTTTTTGCGTTGGATAGATGCGCCAGATCTGTACAAAAGTCTTTTCTAATTTTCGATATTGTTTGCAGATTTTTTTCTTTTCTTTCTTTTTGTTTTTTTTTTTTGTTTTGGGGGATGGATAAAGAGATTAGCGAAACCGGTTCCTAAAGTGAAAAAGTCCTACTTAAAAAGAGTGCAAAACGGCCTTTATATGATCTACTAAACTATACAATGCAAAAAAAGAAAAAAAACCGATCATTTAAAAATATTAAAACGCAAATGAGATATCTTTAAAATAAATTCTCCCACTGGATTAGCATGATCTATCAGGTGTCTTCGTCAAACTTAAGTGGCCTCGAATTGACTTATTTACAACTGACTTCTAAATACATGAATTATTGTATTTTTATGGGAAACTCATGCATACAATTTTATTTTTCTAGAAAAAGTTAAAAGTAAAGAATTTGCGTAAATAGAGCTTAACAGATAGCAGAATTAAACAAAATCACAATTTGTTCCTTATAGTCCTCTTTTAGCAAGTTACCTGTTATATTAAAATGGTTTTCAGCAGAAATGTGCAAAATGTACATAAATGAAACGTAAATAATTTTTCTGTTTGTTAAGATACCATATGTAGAGACCATTAAATATAAATTATTATTCAATATATAATTTTTATATTTTTTATAGTTTTTTCATTATAAAATGAAATAAAAATTCCAAGAAATTGTCAAAAAAGTATGCTTATTGTGGCCCCATGTATCATCAAATTTTATGTGCTAGCAATGAATTTTAATTTTTTTCATTTTTCTATCTTACTTAGTTATCAATTTGTTAATATAAATTCAAAACTGAAGTTGGAAACTGCATAAAATTAAACCGTTGGGTCGGAAGAGGATATATATATATATACATACATATATATATTATAGCTCTAATATATAACAAGTAAATGAAAAATTCTGAAATAAAATATAAAGAGTGTTGGTCTTTTTCAGTAATATTTATCACAAAATGACGTAATATGGTCGAATTTCAGAATACTAAAGAATGAATTTTTCATGAAAGTTTCGCATCTAAAGGGAATGAAAATAACTTTACTCCAAAAAATCAATTTTATGTCGAAGAAACTTTTATTACTTTTTTACGTCTGGGTGTATTTTCAAAATCTGAAAATGTTATGTTATAAAAGAGTTAAGCGATATATATATATATATATATATATATATATATATATATATATATATGGGTGATTCTCAATATAGGGGACATAAGTGAAATCTTAAAAAAATTACTGTTAGCAAAATTTCTGAAAAAAATAGGTGTTGTTAATATAGTATTAGATATACTTTACATGTAGTCAGCAGAGCTAAATATTTAAAAATTAACTTAAAAAAAAAATAATTAGTATTTTTTGAGCCATGCTAATGACAAAAAAAATTGCATGGAATAAATATATTAAGAAATTTTTATTTTCTTCCTGTTTAAATAATTTTTTCTATATTTATTAGCCTTTCTTTTCAACAAATGGTTTACATTTTTACATATATACATATAAGGAGAATAAAAACATTACCAATTTGTTTACATGAGCAACATTCTGACGCTAACAATGTAAGAAGTTGTCTTAGTGATTTTCTGACAGATTTAATGCATATTTTAGGGATAATAAATGTAATAGCTAAATTTATATGTAAAATTAAACTTTATAAAGCATACAATATAAGCACTGGTTACATTTATGCACATAGCAGTCTTTAGCATGGACAGAAAAACCATGTTAATGACACTGATATTTGTCCAAGCTAATGACAAATTTTAATTTAAATAAGATTATGAGTCATAATATAATCACAATGCAATAGTCCTTTCTGGGGCTTTTTAAAACACAAAAGTTCTATGCATATAAGTAAAATAAAATTTTTAACTATAAAATAAACATGAAAATTATTATCCATTCTAATGACATACAATTGATGTACGCCCCTAATATTCAACTTCTATTCTTAAAATACAATACATGCTTCTATTTTCAGGCTGGGATAAAATGGCTACTTGTTGCCATGGAGAAACTTTATATTTTCAAACTATTGTCATATGTGAAAATGAAATTTTGATTAATAACCAGCTGTTATAGTATGATCTTGTTTTGAAAATAGAATATGGAGGACAAACTTTAATTCTCTTTTTATATACTATAATTTTATTTTTAAAAAGAAATTTATTGGATAAATCCTCTCCTTGATTAATTTAAAGAAAGAATAACATTTGTTTTATTTTATAAACATGATATTAACTCTTGAAAAATGCTAGTATACGCAAGGCACAGCTGCTGTGGACATCCATGCTAATGACATTTTGAACATTTATTCTGTTATTTTAATGTGTTTTTAACTAAAAAATGAGTAATTCTTGAGTGCAAATAATGAATAATATTAAGACAAACATATCTAAATATAAAAGCATGACAGAAAACCTCTCAATAATTTTTGTATACCGAAAGACATAAATTGTCCCCTATTTTGAGAATCACCCATATATATGTATGTATATATATATTTGCAACTAGTCTGCAATAAATTTTATAGAATATGTTAAAGTAAAATGAATAAAAAAGAAAAACAAATTACAAGTATTGTCACATCTTCCAAAAAAAATCATGTGAAAATTATATTAATTAGAATTTTTTTAGCCTTTAGACAATGATGCTTTCATTTACATTTTACAGTTAATTTTAATTATACCAAATAAATATATTTTTCATGAACATTTTTTGTACCTAAAGGGAATGAAAATAATTTTACTTCAAAAAATCAATTTTACATCGAGGAAACTTTTATTATTTTTTTACGTCTGTGTGCATTTCCAAAATCTGAAAATGTTATTTTATGAAAGAGTTAAGCAGAATGAATCTTTTTTACTACTAGTTTGCAGTTAAAGTAAAATGAATAAAAAGAAAATCAACTTACAAGTATTATCACATTTTCCAAAAGAATGACGTGAAAATATATTAATTAGAATTTTTTTAGCCTTTAGTCAATTATGCTTTCATTTACATTTTACACTTAATTTTAAAGGCATTACTTAATTTATCTTTAATATGAGAGAAAGTATGTTTACAGAAAAGTTGTAAATTTATGAGCGCTTGTCGTTTAATTTTAACGGGCAAGTCTTTTTGAAAAACGGTCTGATCCACTAAATAAATGGTCTTATCCCTTAGACAATTAGAAACTTAAGGGCAAACCACATATCTTTATAGTTCTAGCCCATCTGATAGCAAAAATACGGTACGACCTCATACATTTTTTCTGCTATGGTGTAATCCTTCATTTTAGTCTTGTTTCGAGAAATATTTTCATTTAATCGCGACCATGATATATTATTTAACCCGCCAAAAACGCGATTGTTTGATGTTTATCTAAAGTACTACGTGCTATGAAGCAGTAAATAACATTTCACAGTATTTTAAGGTGCATTATATCCAGTTTTACGAGCCGCACAAATAATGAACTTTTTTTTTTCTTTTTTACGGGGTATGGTTTAAATTTTTGCTGTCAGCATGCTCGTAATTTTACAGGACTATTTTCAATAGTCTATAAAGAAGGAATGTATAATGTTAAATGGTCTGATTAAATGTTATAATGAATAAAGTATGTTTAAGTTATCTTAGAAATTACCAAATCAATATAAAAAGTACTTCACCCTATATTAGGATTGGGCAGAATTAATACAAATTCCACATTTTTATGAGCTTTGTAAATACTTTTAAATAATTGAAAAAAAAAGTTTTTAATTTAGATTTTTCTGTCCCTGCTCTAACTTTCGTAAATATGCTCGAATTGCCATATATTTTGTGTACGTTATTGACGTTAATTTTATAGCGTGATTGCATTTGAATATGAAATGTGCAGCATTTCTATTTTGTGTATCACTACTTTACTGTTAACGTGGGAATTTTTTTCAAGTGCACTTTGATGATGTTATACCAAAGTGAAATTGATATGCATTAAAACATGCTTTGTGAAGAATTATGGGTGGAGAGCATATATTATACATTTACTGGGTCATACAAATGAATTCTGTTGTAGAATGGATTACGTAGAAAAATCGCTTTCAGTAAATTTTAATCATGAGTTACTCTTTCAAACCTAATGAAAATTGTATATATTTAGTGAAGTGCATTAAAAATTGCTTACTGAAAAGTGAGGTGCATTTTATATTTTTCATTAAGTTACAAATACACACACACACACAAAAAAAAACAATCAGTTGTTGTACTGACACTAGGCTCATTGCAATAAATTAATTTTCCGATTTTTGTTGCTTTAAAATTTAATTATATGTTAGAATATTATGTTAGAATAGTACATGGTGTATATTAATTATGTTGATTACATAGAATGGTACACGAAGATATTATTTATTAAGGCAGTGAATTATTTAAGAGTAGTTTTTAGTTCCGTCATGCATGTTCTTGATGAACTTTACTTAGTATATTAGTATAAGTTTGTGAAATATAATAGATTTATATACAAAGTTTAGAAAGTAATAAGTTACATTGACATTTATATCTGGTGATTGCTGGAAGTGCATTATGAGTTATATTATGCGATTTTTGCCTCAAATAAATATTATCTTAACATATAATCGAGCTTAAGATAATATACAGGACTGTACAAAAAAGTTTACATGAATTTCCACACGCTGGAAAAAAAAAAAATGCCAAAACTGAGTTTTCAAACTGAACTATATATTAGCATGTATGTGTGCGATGAGATATATAATAAAATCTTTAGATTTAGCACGAAAGGTATGTAAGGCAAATGTAAGGCACGAAATAGTGTTTTGTGCCTTACATTTGATGATTGTTTTGGTGACTATTTTTACTAAGAAAGGTAGTAGCTAAAACTTGGTTTTTATTATTCCTATACGCTTTCTGAATTCTTTACTTTTATTCCCTTAGATTACACTTTTACTCTAAAGTAAAAGCTGGGTTCCCAGATCGATCATACCTGTTTACTTTTATATATTTTCCACCCATTTTTTACAATAAAGTGTCGTTATATTTTCTGTATATATTAAAAACAGGTTCATATTCTATGCATGATGCACTATTTTTCTTTCTTGTTTTCAAATTATGTGGCTTGAAACGAGCTGGTTTGAATATATTTTGCTTTAGTTCAAATATTTATACATTATTTTTATTGCGGAAATTATTCTTATTTCGAAAGAAATACTTTGTTTTCTGTAGTTGGGACCAGTTATGATTTTCTAAAGATTCTTTTTAAAGACTGGAACGTCCTTGGGCCCCCTAAAAGACATCGACGGTATACGGGTACTAGGAGATTAACACTCAAAATTAGTGAACTATGTGGCATTTTTGTTATTTTTGTTTTCCAAAGTAATGTTAGTTTGTGGTCATTGTTGCCGTACTTCTTCTACATTCTTCGTTCTTTACCTACGCCAATCGTTGAAATGACATCGAAGTGTGGGGCAACTAAATTTTTTCGATGATTTATGCGCCCTATTTCTGAAGTTTATATTTAATCTCGTGCTTCATACTTTGGAATGTCCCTAGATACTCCACAAGAGCTTCCAAATTATATATTTTTATACCATGATTTGTTTCGAAATTCATGTTTATGGTCATTGTCAATTTGCTTGTAAGTTTTGCGTGGCTTTTTTCGTACGACATCGGCACTCCTTAAGCACCGCGATGTCATGTCATGTAAAAAAATGACGATTCTCAAGAACGTAATTTTAAATGGTAGTATTTGAATCAACAGCGCTTAATTTGCAGCTGTTGCACGCATATATCTTTTGATACATTTAAACAAGCACACATATATAATCGTGAGCATTTCTAGTGTTGTATATATTCATAACTTTTGAACTTAAATAAATATCGTTAAGTGGTTTTTGTTTTTAATATATTTTATTTTTAAATGAAGTACATGAGGTAAGTAATCATTTTTACGAAACTAAATAATTTGTAGCTGATTTAAAGAAGATGCTGTCATTTCGGAAATTGGCGGAATTTTACTCTTTTATTCCCAAACCCATGTCCTCCAGGTTTAAGTTCGCCAGTAAAGGACTATGCAACAGACTGTTTGATGTAAAATTTTTGTAACATAAAACACACCTTTTTTATCTTCTTTGATCCTCATGTCGCCGGGAAGAGGCACTCAATAACACACTTTAAATTCATTTAAATGATTTTAGAGTTGTTAAAATTACTTCTAGACCTTTTTTCTAAATTCGAACATATCATAAGCATTGAGATATAGAATGATACATTTTTGGAGATGTTGTATAGACGTTTTAAACTGGTTTTTGTGGTCACTCGTAACATTTGCCTCAGGACTGAAGATACCAAATCAGTTACATATCACGGATTAATCCAGTTCAAATACGCAATCATTACTGTATTGTAAACGGCATAAGGGAGTGTACATCATGGTCATTGATAACGGAAAATAGAGGAAGTACGTAGCGGACCTCTCATACTTTGATACAGGTTTCAATAACTCTGCCGGATATTTACGGGATTCAAGAGACTCTTCAAGGATATTTTAAATCCAAAAAACGAAGGGCATCATTATAATTGAATGAGATTTGTGGTATACGTATTTTTTTTTTTTTAAATGAAGATGTTTTTAGTGAGGTAAATAATTTAAGTTACATTTTTACCAAGAGAGAACTCTGCATGAATTTCAGCCAAATAATTAAGTCGTGGGCAATTTTTATTTCAATATTGTTAAATTTGTGCTTGTAATCATAACGTGCATTTTTTTTTCAATATGGAAATCACCCCAAAGAAATAGGATATCAACAATAATAGGTCGTTCAAGAATGCCATTCATCAAGGTATTTTTTGTATCAAGCCATATATGCTGCGTACATCTGTAAAAATTTTATCACTCACATTCATACTGTAGTTATTTGTTACGGAATGTATTCAGCATTAATCTTGTAAAATGCTTCTAAATGTTTACTACAAAATAATTTTCTTTTCAGTCATGCAGCGTCCTATTTTTATTTTAACTAACTTTATTTGGTATAAAAACATTCCTATTGAAAAAAGTATTCAGGTTGTACTTGTAAAACAATTAGATTTGTTGAGAAAATTAGAGATCTTCTTAGTATTTTAGCCAATTTGGGATAAGGGTTATGTATACATGCCATATAGGGTCACTATTAAGGATTATATTTTTAGTAACACTATTTCTGAAAACTGGTATTCACATCAACTAATTGCAGAATATCTACGATTTAATAAAATAAAATTTACTATTTGAAAATGCGTGACTAATAGATAAAAGTTAGATCCAGCATGCTTATTTCGGTGAAATTATTTACACTTGTTAAATCTGTACTTACAATCATATCGTGAATTTATTGTTTTGAATATGGAAACCATCCCAAAGAAATAGAATATCAACACTAGTAGGTCGTGTTTTTTCTAATTCATTTTATTTTATTTTCTTACTTAGTTTAGTTTCGTAGGCTAAAGCTACAAGTTATCACACATTCTTCGATTTAATTTGTTATCATTTCATCTACCCCAGATGTAAAAAAAAAAACCGCTTTATTTAACTTTTTGGCTTATTAAGGACGACATAAACTACAGAGCAAGGTAACAAGATAACAGCATAGAATTTTCTAACTTAGAGCTTGGTGGCCGCAAAGTCACAACTATATCCGAATATTACACGTATATCGCTTTATTTAATGACAGACAGCTGTTTTTAAATAAAGCGAAAATTGCTATGTTGAAATAGAGGTGAAAGAAGCTCACCGACGAAATGTTTGCTACCTTCTTCTAAACATGAATTATTCGCAATATTTTTCGATCATGTATTATTCCAAACTGGATAAATATTATCGGTGGATAAGTTTATTGATTCTGAGCAATTCTTCAAATCTCACGGGAAGAATAACAGTTGCCAGATACTTACGTCATAACCTCCTCAGTCTTGATGTCACCTAAATGAGACACTAAAAATCGCAATTTAAATTAATTTAAATGCTACTAGAATTGTTAAAATTACATCTAGATTTTTTAAGTACATATATGCACATTAAAAAAAAACAGTGCCACGTAAAATTTGTCTCACTAGGGAACTGCAAGAAGTGTAAGTCACCGATTTTGACGAAGGTGGTATCGTTGAAAAGATCTCATTGAGAGCAGTAAAAAACTCAATAGAACTACCCGTCGGAAATGAGCCGTTTTCGAGATATCCGACAATTTATGTCACGTAACTAGTGCATACTTATTGGGGGATCGCAAAAAATTTTAGTCTCGATTTTAACGAAAGTGGTATTGTTAAAAAGATATCATCATGGGGGAGAAAAAACTCAATAGATCTACCCTTCGGAAATGAGCCGTTTTCTAGATATCCGATAATTTATGTCACGTAGCTAGTGCATGCTGTTCTATAGCACACTTAATGGAGGACCACAAAAAATTGTTTTCTCGATTTTGATGAAAATGGTGTCTTTGCAAAGATATCATTGTGATAAGTAAAAAACTCAATGGAACTAACCATCTAAAATGCGCGGTTTACGAGATATCCGACAATTTATGTGATTTGATGCAATTTGCATCTGATGCAATGCAGTGTGTATTAGCAATGTGATACAAATTGCCGGATATCTGAAAAACGTCTCATTTCCGACGGGTGATTCCACTGAGTTTTTAATCCTCACGATGATATCTTTTCAAGGATACCATTTTCATTAAAATCGAAACTAGAATTTTTTGCGGTCTTCCATTAAGTGTGCATTAGCTACGGGGCATAAATTGTCGGATATCTCGAAAATGAATCATTTCCGATGGGTAGTTCCATTGCGTTTTTTACTGCTCACAATAAGATCTTTCCAATGATATCCCTTTCGTCAAAAACGGTAACTTACACTTCTTGCAGTTCCCTAGTCAGGACTGAGTAGGTTGAAACAACAAGAATTGTAATTCATTGAAGAATCGTAAGTCAAATTTCATAAAAAGAAAATATACTTTAATGCACTTCTTGAAAGTATTTAAATTATTGGTGACATTGATACAGTCCACATTGTTTACAATATAAGAAATAATCACCGCAATCACATCAACGAAGTTTGCAAGTTTACACTGAAATAAATATGGGATGAATGCATCACAATTTAAAGCAAAGTTTTGTTTTTTATATGCTAGTTTTCATGATGTCCGTAAACAAGAAATTAAGTCCTGAACAATCGACAACAAATTACGAAATTTTACATTATTCTTGCTTTCATGAATATTCCTTAAACATGAAATGTATCCATTCTTGTCTAAAATAAATTTTGAATCTTTATTATTTTACTTGCTGTCACAGAAATCCGTTCACATAAAAAAAAACCTGTAGAAGAATTCAATCTGTAATTATTTCTTGTTATCAAAGAAGTTCATAAATGTTTGATGTCTTCTTTTTGTTTCCTATTTATTTCCAATAAAATTCATAAATAGAAAATAGACACTAAAATAAAAAATAATGTCTTCTTTTTTGCTGATTTCACATAAGATCACTAGTAAAAAAAGGAACAATCATAATTGTAAACAAAGAATGAATCTGTAATTTTTCTTTCTTTTTATAGAAGACCAAACACATAAATTGTTTGTTACTTTTAAAAGGAATATTTCTGCCTTTCTCCATTTTTTCTTCACTTTAACCCACAAGCACTAAAAAAAATCATCATCAATGAAATAAAAAAGAAATTTTCGATTTCTTCTATTTCAGTACTTTCACTGAAAGTTGTTCGTAAAAAAGGAACAATCAAAATCGAAAATTAGAGTTTTAAATTTTTACTTTTTACTTTTTGTACACGATCCTACAGATATAAAAAGAAAATTACTTTTAAAAAGAATGTTTTGGTCGTTTCTACGTTTTTTCTTTACTTAAATCCATAAGCAGAAAAATATTTGAAGAATATCAAATTAAAAATTAATTTCCCATTTTCTTTTTCTTTTCTTTTCTTTCATTTTTTCTTTTTTTTCACAGAAGAGCATTTTTTCTAAAAAAAGAAACAATCATAACCTAAAATAAGCTATGAATCTTTAATCTTTACTTTCTCTTTACATGTCTGATAGACATAAAATATATATTTACTTTTAAAAAGGATATCTGGGTATTCTCTACGTTTTTTCTTTAGTTAAATCCATAAGCTGAGAAAATTCTCATCACCATTGAAATAAAAGTTTGTATGTCTTCTTTTTCTCTGTTTTCACAGAAGTCCATTCATAAAAAATCATCAAATGAAATATAAGGTTATTCTTTAATATTTACTTGATTGTATAGGCATAAGATATATTTAACATATTTTCTTATGAAAATTTGCATATTTGTTTTTAATCAAATTATTATGTAGCTCATAAAGAGGGAAAAAACTCATTAAAATTGGAAGCAAAATCTAGATCTTGACCTTTTTTTTCACACAAACAAGAAAGACAAGAAATAATCATTATTGAAATAAAATATCGGTTTTTTATGTTTTACTTGATGGTACAATGTCCATTAGCATTAGAAAATATGCATCATCTGAAAATAAAATTATACCCTACTTTTTAACTTAACTAAACTCCATAAACTAAAAAAATTTCATTAAAATTAAAATTAAAATTTAGATCTTTACTTTTTACTAGCTTTCATACGAATCACATCCGGATGCAGAATCGACTTTTTTTAATCTTTACTTTTTATTTCATGTTTCAAAAGCCCATAAGCATAAAAAACCATATCATTTGAAAATTGAATTTAGATCATTTCTTTTAATTTTACATTTTCTGAAGTAAGTAAAGAGGAAAAATTTCATTAAAATGGAAAACAAAATTCCGAATTTCTTTTTCTTGCTTATACAAAAGCCATGATCAAAATACACTTGGATTTAAACAATGCTGATGAATCTCAGAAGATCGACCACAGAAAATAATTTTACGCAATCTGGAAGAATCCTTTTTTCTATATATTCACTTCAGATAATAAAAAAAAGAGATAGTTTTAATGCAGTTATGAATTACAGCGCCATGTATGATAAGTGTTTTTTAAAGCTACCTCTTAATGGAAATTTGATTGTGAATCTCATTTTGTGCGGATTAACTGTTCTTAATTCATACTTTTGGGTACGTTATGTACCATGTCAAATCCACGTACTCAAATAAGAGTAGACGATTTCTAAAAAGTTTCTGTTGCTCAGATGAGTAAAGGAATGTTTATTTAATCCCTTTGTGGTCACGATTGTTGAGTAACGCGGCGACAGTGTGCTAAGGGACTTGACCAGTGTCCAGTTGATGTGCATCGCAGTTTAGGTGAACCTAGCACTCGGAATCCTGGCACACATTCCACTGTTACCATTTCACCAATGTCGTAATGGAATTTTGTGGGTATGACATGCCCATGAGCTGGTTCTCCAGGAAATTCACAGGCAGGTTTACCTAAAGAGAGAAACATATGTAAATTCTATGAAAAAAAATAATTGTTAAAAGAATGTTTTTCACTTTTGAATTTTTTTTTTGTTTTTTTTTATGCAGAAGTCTCAAGTTTCTCAGTACATTTGCGTATCAACGAAAATAAAATAAAAAGTTTTTTTTTAAAAGTGAACATAGAATTTTGAAAAAAATTATATAGAGGCATCGCAAAATTTAGTTACTGCTCAATATTTTTATATTCTATTCACACCATTAAAAATAATAATAAGATACTACTTTAATATTCCATCGATCATTTTCGCGAAATTAATTATATAGACAAAGTATACAAATAGACACACACACACACACATATATATATATATTTGAATAAGAACAGAACAGATAAATTAATAAAAATTAAATAAAAATACAAAAAACCCCGCTTAGTATCATTTAATGACATAACAAACCTGTTTATAACCATTCGTGTGTAATATCAAATGAATGTGACATTTAGGATCAGTTATTACCGGCATTTAACCTTATAGTTTGGTGAGAGATTTTTTTCCGACGGGATAATGAAGTAGACCAAAAATACATTTCTCTTTTAAATGTTCTCAAAGCGCGTGCAAAAGAACTTTGTGTTTAAAATGTGGTGAGAGGTATCAACAAAAATCATTCAACTGAAATTGAAACTTTACGAAACCCCCCACATATGTCACAAATAGTTTAGTTTCTTAATTTTTCTGACAGCAAAAGATTTTTCTCTAAAAAATTAATATTACTATGTTTGTAAGTCGCTTTGTCACTATGTTTGTAAGTATGCTGTAGATTTTAAGAGAACACATACTTCAAAAACATTGAAAAATATACAAAAATAAGAATGTATCATTTTAAGATTGGTCGGAAATTTCATAACGAGTTACGAATGAATATTTTCTAGTTTAGATTTATTTTATTTTATATTAATCCGCAGATTCACTTTGTAACTTTAACTAGTGTTAAAAGAATATCTAACTATGTAATATAGCAGAATTTACCAACTTTTAAAACAGGCTAAAAAAATATGATAAAATAATTAGTATGGGGGAAAGTCACCGGACATTTCCGAATTTAGATTTTCGTCGAATAGCTAGAGAAATAATAAGTGAATTAGACTGATATTTTAAGAATGTAAAAAGGAAAAAAAAATGTTATTTCAATTTGAATATGGGAAAAAATTGGACATTTAATAAAATATAAATGTTTATACAAAAATTTTTTAACCATGCATACACGAACTTTCATAATTATCTTTTTCTAATTTTTCATAAAACTATTTAGATGTAAAAGCTCTAGTTTAATATCATATAAAATGAAAAATATATTAGGTATTTAATGAAATAAAATTAAAGATATTTTCGAAAAGTATAAGGAACATAAAATAAATTTTATGAATTTAAAATTTTAATTATGCAGTTTTTATTGCTTTATTGTAGTGATGATTTTTTTTCTTCTGGAAGATACATCAGAAGTAGTTCATCGCTAGAAAAAAGTAATTATAAAAATCCAAGTATCCATTCAAAAGCTACGTGTTCATGAGCGTAAAGTATTATAATTTTTTCGAAAATCAATTAATAAAATGAAAATTTGAAATAAATATGTTATCATTTTGGTATTTTTCAAATCAATTAAAATGTAGCTTAATATATTACAGAATAATATGATATTCTACTGATGCTTTTATGCGACTTACCATTTATAGTCGACTACCAAACTATTAAAAAATAATGTTATCGTTCATACAGTGAAAATTAACAAATACAAATTTTCACATTTCATGAAATATTTAATCTATATATATTATAATATCTCTATATTTTTATAGTACCTTCTAAAGTTACCTAAATGTAACATTAAATTTACTTGACACATTTTTTTCACAAATAACCTTTATATTTCCATGTAAATGCGTACTATTCGTCTTCAAATGCATGAAACGTTGTAAAGTCATCGAAATCTTAAAATAATGATACATACACTGGACTTTAAAGGATAATGAGAGAAAACAGCTTCACTAAGTTAATGTTGCAACCAATGCCTTAATCTGCAATTATTTATGTTAATTAAATAAAATTAAACATAAAATTGTACTTCCGTGAATACATTAGCGCCAGAAATATGCAAGTTTGACGACTAACAACGTGATGCGCAGTAGATAAATATTGAAATTTTATTCTGTACTGTTGTTTAAAGCAAATAGTGATGTCTGAGGAGATCAGTATTCATTCGTTATGGCTCAAAAGCATCATTTAAATGAAGGTCAAAAGTAACGAACAATTGGTAGAATTCAGACAAATTAAAAACAAATGGAGGTTTTCCAAGATTAGAATGCCCCTCAAAGTGTCATATAATAAGATTGGAACCACTTTTTAAGCTTTGGATCCGTTGCTATACAGCCTGGTCAAGAGAGACCAAGAGCAACCCAAGATTGCACCCGAAGACCGATTTCTGTCATTGTGGGCTCGAAGTAACCATGAAGTGACAAAAAGAGGTTTATTTTTCGGCCTTCAATTTCCCAAAGAAAATAGGGTACTTATGTATTAACGCCACCGCAGCAGAAGTTGCGCTAATGCTCCAATAAAGAGCTATCTTGTTGTTCGACCGGGCACAAAAAATGGCCTCAAAAATGAGAAAAGAATCACTAAAAAGCTCTAAAAATGCACTAAAAAAGCACTAAAGCACTAAAAAATGGCGTCAAAAATCAGTAAACAACAAGGCAACTAAGAATCCAAAAAATAACTGCGTAACAATAAGATTGCTGTTTATTGGCCCATTAGCACATCTGCTGCGATGGCGTTAATACATAAGTACCGAAAATAGAATTAGCCATTTTACCGCTTTACGAAAACTTAATCCTTTATCTACCGACTGTACTTATAAGTACCATAAAGTTACTTGTTATAAAATTCTTTTAATACATCGATTACTTGTAATACTGTTTAGAATGAATTACAGATACATTACTTTATTTTGTTCCAAAAGCGTTATTGATTATACAAAACAAAAATATTTTTAAAAGGATGATTTCTATTGCAGCTTTCTTGGTGTTGAGGGAGGAGGATGGGGATTTTTCAATTCGGAAATTTTTCTACATTTATGCTGTAAGAACATCATATTTGTACATTTTATAATCCTACAAAACACTTAGAAAAGAATTTAAAATTAAAGATTTGAGTGAGGTCATAAATATTGCACAAAATCCCTGTTAATTCAAATTTCTTTAATCCGTCTAAATCCGTCAATCATTCTAAAATCCTTCGAAAATTTATTAAATGGTTATGTATATCTTTTAATTTAGTTTAAACAATTTACGTAAAATGCTTTAGAATGTAAAATTTTCATGAATTCATAATTCGATAGATAAAGGGTTAATGAGCACTGGATACATGCGGGAAAACCAAAATTTTGTGTCCCACTCATTCTAGCTTCCAAAGAGGCATGTTTAAATTGGCGTCGTCGTCAAGCTCAAAGAAGCCAGGAATATTGGACCCGAGTATTGTTTACTGACGAGTCCAGCTATACTCTAAACACTGATTTTAATCGTATTTTAATCTGAAGAGTAGTGGAATCATAATTTATCCTCTTTTGTCTCTGAATTATCCCGTTTCCTTAACCGCGATTTAATACTTTCAAAAGGAATCATTACGAATGGCGAAACTGAGCTGTATATCTTTCTAAGTGGTTCGGTATCCACTCGGAGATATGTAGAGCAGGTATTGGAAAATGACGTTAGACATTTTAGGTGTGCCATTTTCCAGAAATTTTGTTAATATAAGAGAATGCTTAACCACTTTGAGCATATATGGTGTCAGAATGCTCCTGAATAGAATATATTACTCGAATAGACTGGCTAGCTTTGTCATCCAATTTGAACTTGATTGAGCATGTGTGTGATGCTGTAAATGGCCGAATTTCACCACAGCGAATTATTTTTCTGCCTATCCAGGATCTAAAAAGTTCACTTTTAAAAGAGTGGCGTGCTTTTACACAAGACTTGATCAAAACGTTGGTAAAGTGTATGAAATCAAGATGTAATGTATGCATATTTGTTTGAGGCGACAATACACCATATTAAAAAATGAATTTTTATTCAAGAGGGGACTTAATTTTTCCATTATTATCCAATTTCTAATAATTTGATTTTAATTTCGATATTTTTTGAATAATCAGCTGCCAAAAATTGTAATTTATGTTAACTAATACTTTTTTACAATTTTGCATCAATAACGTTTTATCAAGTATCAGTAAAGTTTTATTTCTATCATTATCTATTAATTTTGATAGTACTATATATATATATATGTGACGATTTAAGGAGAACTCGAATTATTTCCACTGGTTAAAAAGAAACACACAGTCATGGCAAGCGAGGGAAAAAACAAAATAAATAAATAAATGTAGAAGATCCAATAATTAGTCATGGGCTGCTGTAAATTCATTTATTAAATTCGTAATAATGAGGAAGGAAAAGCTCCTTTTGCAAAAATTCCATCATTATTTCAGCGAGCTGTCCTCATCGAAGAAGCAACCCAAGAAATCTTCTTTTTCATCTCGAGACTTCCACCTTTTTAAACTAAAAAAAAAGTTCTGGAACATTCTGTAACCTCAAACCATCATTCTTTTATGTAAACAGAATTCTTGTCCAGCTACGAGATTATTTTCCACAAACGATAAATTTATTAAAAAAAAATATTATTTAACCAATTTATAATTGACTCAGAATTTTAAATATCTTAGGCAGACGATTTTTATAAATGATTAATTTTAAGAGAAAAAGAAAAGAAATGAATTTATTAATATGCACACATCAAAGGTTGACGTAGGAAAAATAAATAAATAGATAAAATAAAATAATGATATTTTTTGAAAGGTATGGTTTTGGAATAAATTTATTAAGACTTTCTTAAAAAGGGTTGATAAAAACATAGAAGAAATCAGTTTTATTTGGAATATTAAGAAATAAAGTTTTAATTAAGAATATTTTTAATTTAGAGCCATCTTTTTAAATTTACGCATACTGGAATAATGTTTTTTAAGGCAAATTAAGAATTTATATCGTCTGCATAAGGATTAACAGATTAGATTTAGAAACAAGATTTTATTTTAATAATTTGAAGTAAGTACGGAATATTATTATAAGAAAATTAAGATAGTATAAAGGTTAGTTTTGGCGAAAAAATTTTAAATTTGTAATATTATCCCCCCTCTCCAAGACTTTGTATGAAATTGATAGTTAAATAAAACTACAAGTTCAGACAACAGAAATATAATAATTTAGAAAAGTTAAATTTTGGAATAAAACTGTCAAACTCAGGAAGCCAAGAGATGGAAGAAAAGAAAATTAACACAATATAAAAAATATTAGCGATTAAAATAAAATAGTTAAGAGAAAATTAATCTGAATTAAATTTAGGTAGGAGCATTTCCCTGAAAGAAATACAATAATGTTACAATATCACTTACTATTTGTAAGTGCATAGGAGATAATACATACAATAACAGTAAATAAATTATAAATATTAATAAGCAAGAGATAAAAAATATAATAAAAACAATAAAAATTCGTTCTCATGGAAGTTTAAATAATTACAATGACTTAATGCATAGTTTATTTTAAATAAGTCCTTTAAATGAAACAAGTCTTTCAATAGTATATATAAAAGAGTCTTTTCCAATGTTCTCTGAATACAGTCTTTTTAATTAAAAGTCTTCAAACCTAGTTTAATCTTTGGTTTTAATGTTATGTTGGATCCAACATCTTTCAGTAATATATCAATTTTTCAATAATAAATAGCATCACTCTCAATATCATAATAAATAATATAGAAAAATTTAAATAATAACAATAACAACAATAATAAGTAATAGTATAATAAGACTCCATATCCTAATATTTTTCAATAAGAGTATAATTAATACTAAACTTCATTATAGAAATCATAATAATAATAATAATAGTAAAACAAGAGTATAATCAAAAGGAAATATCACTATTTGTTTATTATTGATAGGGAAAATATTGGTTGAGGATAAAAATAATTACATAGCAACTAAATAATTTTCTGCATAAGAAAGTATTTTTTGCTAGCCGAAAGTATAAATAAAAAAAATCATAATAATTCCAAAATCCAAATAAAATTAAATCTAACTATTTAGAAAATGGACTCTCAACCAGTATTTCCTTACAATAATTCCTCTCTGATACTCTTTTACAAAATTGTCAAATTTGGTTATAAGTTTTCAAATGCCAAATGTAGAATAATGTTTTATCTACACATGGTTTATAAACTTTAATAATAAAATACAATAGGAATAAAAGGTGTCATTCTTAATTGAGAAATAGAAATAAAAATAGTGTGCTTTTCTGAAAAACTCTTAATATCTGTAGTTTTCACAATCACTGAAAATCACATATTATGTTATAGGTTTGAGTAGAATCATTAGATTTTATAACTGTTATAACATAAATATCTGCTGAATAAATAGAATATTACTAATGTCAAATACATGAGTAAATATAGTTAGACTTAAACACCCTTAAAATTAATTTATCAACATCAATTTGAAAGCTTTTACAATCAAAGTGTACACCTTATGCCTGCATAAGGAGCCCAATTTAACCCCAAAAACTCCCAAAAACAAGTAATATTTTTGTAGGCCTCCAAAAACATACCTGCTAATGTTGAAAATTATGGTGATAAACTATTTAAAGAATAAGAATTAAAACTCAATCTACTGTCTTGACTTTAGTTTGATCTAGTGATTGTGATTGTATCTGAGGTTTTGTTTGTTTTTTTGGGTTGCTCATGAAACAGTTTAAAATCTTCTGGTGAAAAATAGGGTCTTAATTTAGAAACATGCACAATAACGGAATTCTGTCCTGTCTCATAATTAAATTTATCTATTTCATAAGTTACATCAGAAAGTTTATTTATAATTTTGTATGGTCCAGAGAAAGTAGGTTATAATTTTCGAGTGTTAGGGTATTTAAATTCTTCATAAATTACAGAATCTTGTATTTTTAATGGTCATTCGACAAAATTTTGATCATAGAGCCTTTTACTTTTAAGGTGAAATTCCTGAGTTCGCGCTTTCGAAATTTTGAGGGCTTTGTCTACTGATGTTGTATACATTTTAACTGCCTCACACAAAACCATTACCCACCATTAAAAAAAAAAAAGAAAAAAAAATCTGAATCAAAATTATCGTGAAATTGTGACTATATTTAGCTGTTAACATTAACCAGAAATTTTATCTAATAAAACAGAAATTGTAAACATCATAGTTATACCTTATTATTACAAACTTGCCTTTAATCGTGCATAGAAATATCATGATAGTCTTAATAAGTAACAGTAAATATCTTAAGAACATCATACTCCTCAATTAAGTCCTTAAGAATAAAAATACTTCAATCTTCAACACATAATAATGATAATAAAAATACTCATAAATAGGTAAGTAAGTAAGATTCACAGATAAATAATCAAATAAATAAACCTGACAAACAGAGAATAATTAATTTAAATAAATGCATAAAAAGTATACAAATAATAATAATCAAAACACTACGAAAAAAAAATCTCACCGAAATCCTATTGTGCTCGACTATCTCGAAAAATATTTCTCTATTCATCAATTAACAAGAAATGGTCTTGTAATTATTATTTTTTTTCTTCTTTTTCATCACCACTTTGAAGTCATTAATTTTCAAAAATGTTCACTATGACCATGAATACTGAATCAAAATTTATGCGCACAGATCAACATCAAGCGTCAGGAAATCCACATCAGACTCGAAGCAAGTGCTAATTCTTTCCAAGCATAGCTGTGAAGTTCTTTAGAAAGAGCATTTCTTTTACTTTAAGTAAGAAATTACGGCGATTTTGGCACAGGAACATTCACGAGAAGTCGATTATTGGCGATTCACAAAGCTATCATCATTTCGTTCCACAGCCGATTTCATTAGCAAGCCGAAAATTTTCTTTAAATATCCGTAAAAGGCAGCACAGATAATTTATCCTGTCGACTTTTCGATTAGTTGTGACGATTTAAGGAAAACTCGAATTATTTCCACTGGTTAAAAAGAAACACACAGTCATGGCAAGCGAGGGAAAAAACAAAATAAATAAATAAATGTAGAAGATCCAATAATTAGTCATGGGCTGCTGTAAATTCATTTATTAAATTCGTAATAATGAGGAAGGAAAAGCTCCTTTTGCAAAAATTCCATCATTATTTCAGCGAGCTGTCCAAATCGAAGAAGCAACCCAAGAAATCTTCTTTTTCATCTCGAGACTTCCACCTTTTTAAACTAAAAAAAAGTTCTGGAACATTCTGTAACCTCAAACCATCATTCTTTTATGTAAACAGAATTCTTGTCCAGCTACGAGATTATTTTCCACAAACGATAAATTTATTTTAAAAAAAATATTATTTAACCAATTTATAATTGACTCAGAATTTTAAATATCTTAGGCAGACGATTTTTATAAATGATTAATTTTAAGAGAAAAAGAAAAGAAATGAATTTATTAATATGCACACATCAAAGGTTGACGTAGGAAAAATAAATAAATAGATAAAATAAAATAATGATATTTTTTGAAAGGTATGGTTTTGGAATAAATTTATTAAGACTTTCTTAAAAAGGGTTGATAAAAACATAGAAGAAATCAGTTTTATTTGGAATATTAAGAAATAAAGTTTTAATTAAGAATATTTTTAATTTAGAGCCATCTTTTTAAATTTACGCATACTGGAATAATGTTTTTTAAGGCAAATTAAGAATTTATATCGTCTGCATAAGGATTAACAGATTAGATTTAGAAACAAGATTTTAATTTAATAATTTGAAGTAAGTACGGAATATTATTATAAGAAAATTAAGATAGTATAAAGGTTAGTTTTGGCGAAAAAATTTTAAATTTGTAATATATATATCTTTTCCTTTCTCTCTATGTATATAACATAGGATCATTTTGAAAATAACGAAAAATATTTTTCATATTTCTTGGAATATTCGTTTGTTCCTTACACATATCAACACAAATGTTTTACAGGACATATAAGATCATCTGTTACAATTATTTCTAGCGTTTTATTTAATAATATGAACGCAAATAATATTATTATTTAATTTGTTGTTGTACCTCTGATTAGCTGCAAGATTAAATGTTCGTTAAAAATATAAAGTCAGAATCTTTTTTTACACTTAAACAAATCCTTCACGCATTTAGTAAGATGGCTGACAAAACATCTTAAATCTAACGTATCCGTTGGCTATTGAATAAACAATGCATTAGAATTTCTAAGAATATAAAATGAAATTTAAATGTAGACAGCTGAAATTTTCAAATATGTCTTTAAATGATTTCAAAATGATTAATTAGTTTTTAATAAAAAGTAAAGTAAATTAAATATTTACAAATGGGTGGAGGAAATGTCCATTCTCCATGATCGTTACAAACGGTGATAGACTCTCCAACAATCACAAATCCTGCGTTGCACGTAAATTGCAGGAAGTCTCCAGTTAAATAACGCCCATTATCTAATACTCGTCCATTGTTTGGAGCTAAAGGAGGTTCACATTCGATTGCTGAAAAAAGAATAACAAACGCATTACAAAAAAGTAGGAGCATTTTAAAAAGATGTAAAATTTAGTTAGATACTTGTAGAGATACTTCGTTTCACAGTATTAAAATGTTACAGTTTTCAATAGATGTTGACTGTGATACTGTTCTGTACTTATACTTGTATATTTGATGACGGATGTTGATTTGGTTCTTTTAAGTGTGCATTCACTGAAATGCATGAATAACTGAAGGCTGTGATCCATCATAGGAATAAATGCTTTACAAAATTTATTTTTACAAAAAAAGCATTTTATACAGGAATGAATAGGGGTGGTGCCCGAAAGCATTTCTAAGAATATTTCTACGTGAGTGAGGGCGAGCGAAATTAGTTAATCATTCTGTAATTCATACATTGGCACCGCACAATTACTGAAAAGAGCTCATGAAAAATGAATGATATCATAGATGCGAAATTTTCTGTTACTTATATTGAATTTAGTGGCAGGGCAACCAAAAATAGCTGTCCTAAAAAGTCAGCCAAAAAGAATTCGAAAGCCAAACCGTACGTTAGGAGCAATATTTTGGGAACCTAAAGTGAAAGACTAAATAGATCGCATGAATTGGAAAATGTTTTGGATTAAATGAAGAATTTAAGCTTAAAAGTTAAGTAGAGTAAACAGATATTTTTACCGATCGAAAGCAAAGTCGATCTTTATTCTTTCTTAGTTATTTCTAGTAAGAGTGAATATTCAACTAAATGAATTCTCTTTACTGAGGATCGTTTCAGTGATAAAGGGAGATGTTAAATATGTTTAGTTTCTTTTCTATCGAAGGAAAACTTTTGTGTTAACCGAAATAAAAGTTAGGATAAAATGGATAAATAATTAAAGATCAGTGTTAACTGAAATTTTGAAAAAATGTTTAATTTAAGAATACTAGATGTGATTCTATATCACAATAACTATATTTTAATCACCTTCTGAACATTCATTCTCTATTTTATATTACTTTCCATTAAACAGATAAAGAGTGACTTCGCAACGCATTTAACAAGTTCACAAGCAAAGATACTGTGCTTTTGCGCGATTTTTCAATTTTGATAATTTCTTGTTCTTCTAAAGTGAAGAATCACTTCCTAAAATATAATTTCTCGTTACTGTTTGAAAACTGCTCTAGACTTAATAATAATAATAATAATAATAATAATAATAATAATAATAATAATAATAATAATAATAATAATAATAATAATAATAATAATAATAATAAGAAGAAGAAGAAGGATGTTTATAAATCTTGACAAAAAACTTTGTTGTAGACTACAAATGTGAATTCTAAAGTGAAACATCTTTCAGGGGTGCATCATGATTGACCGACATAATTCCATAAAATAAATTATCAGCTTCTTTATGTTAAATTAACGTGATATTAATAATCGATATAAAATAAAAGGGCGCATTTCTATTGACAGATTTCGGTTTATCGTCAAAGCAATATCCTATGGTTAATATTATACAACTACGTCCACAGTCAGATGCATATTTCAGGATATGTGATTCGGTAGAAGCACGTGTTTTACAGTTTTTAACAATGATCATATTTAATTTAAAAGTACAATTTACGACAAGAGATAAGGATGGAAGCACTTTAAAGTAGTTTCAATTATTAACGACTGTGGTGGTTACTCGATAACCCCCCCATATGTTTAGTTTAATTCAATTTTATTTGCCATGTTATTTCTTATTACCTCCTTTTTATTAATGTTCTCAATTTAAATTTTATTTCGATTTCGTTTCTTTTCTTTTCGTCGCCTGTAATGTTTTCTTTCTTACTTAGCTTTCGAATGTTCCAAGCCGGTAAAATCCTGTTCGAAGTCATTCCTTCCGGTTTGGAGATCCTTCGAGAACATTCTGGCTTGTTCTATGGGTGGAACTTCCGTTTATTCGGACACCCCCCTTAGCCTATCAAATTAGTTTCCGCAGGTGACGTATTTTAAGCCATTGAGTGCATGGCCACCTGCTTTGGCCTCCCTTCTTTACGTGTTTATCAATTCTGTTTTTATTAAATTCATATTTCTCCATACTTTGCATCGTAACTTGGCTTATTTTGTCACCCCCCCTTCTTTCGCTCGCTGCCAAATTGGCGTATTTTGGGATTCCTGTAACCTTTTCTCTTTTTCCCCTGGGCTCTCGGCCACCTGCGTCAGTTGCGCTGTTAGACTCCTGCCGTAATGGATGCGGTCGGATGATTGGAAGTTTTGGGTGGAATTTCCGGGGCATGTGTGCGCCCCTCGAGACCGTTGCATACGGGCACCATTTCATGCTGCTATGATCACGCCATGGTTTCAGGAAAGGTTGATTTAAACGCTGCGAGGAGCAAAGCCCCTTCAAAGGCATCCCGAAATTATTGTGTTTTGTGCCTTCTCTTTTTCGGATTACACAAGTTAAATAAGGTCACACCATGGATCTTCCGTTTGTTGCTCCCGTGTTGGCTTCATAACTAAAGTAGAATGTCGTCATGTGTCTTCTAAATATTTATTTTATTTTTCATCATCTCATCGTTAATAATTTTCTTCAACTACTTTTTGTGCTCAAATTCCTTCAATAATCTTTTTATGTGATCTACGTCCTCTGAAAAAACGTGCAGAGGTGAAGATTTTCTTTCGTGAGGTGAAGATTTTCTTTCGTGAAGTGAAGATTTTCTTTCGTGAAGTGAAGATAATTTATTTACATAAAGTTTTTATATCATTATTTGGCCCATCATTATATATAAATTTTCAAATATTACGGGGCTTTCCAAAGGAAAATATTGTACATCTCTATAAAATTTTTCGTCTGATATAAATATATTTAAAAGTACGTATCTTTGATTGATGTTTAGAAAGAAAGATAATATTATCTTTTTGTCATATCATGAGAAATTTTTCTAATTCATACTGTCAAGAAATATAAAATGTGTTATGAAAAAGAATGTTGTTTTCAGAAGATATCAATTTTATAATTATCATCTGTTGTGAAATTGTTTCTATAGAGTACATGATTAATATGTACGAGTGCAAAGAAATACATATCTGTGAAGAAATATTTATAGTCGTGAAAAAATAAATAAGTTTTCATAAAATAAAAATTTTCATCTTCAAAAAAACTGTCTCCGTTTTAATTCCTGTGCATGTGTCTGGATTAATTGTTCTTCAAAAGCCAAGGACCTCACAGGTAACTTTTACTTTTTTCAATTTTATATTTTTATAATTTTGTGTTGATTTTTATCATCTTCGATAAAGATTTCTCTATTATTTTAAATGAAGTAATGATGGTCATGTTTGGGTCGTTTGCCGGCCTCCATTCTTCACAATGTATTAATCACTTTCACGATCACTTTGGCCTAATTGTGGGTTAAAACAAATAAACAAGTGTTTCTCCTCCCATCTCTTCTTCTCACCCACTAAAGTAAACACAACAGTTTCTTATTTTCTTTGGTGCACTGACCAAAGCGTGTCCAACATTCCATGACCATCCGTTTTTTTCCTTTGCTACCATCGTATTTTCCTTATATATATATATATGTTGTCGTCATTATCTTCAGTTATATCTTCATTATTAAAATTATTTCTTCATGCAATGATTAATATTTTATAATTATATGTTATTGAGAGTGGTGCAGTAATTAAATGCAATATATATATTGATTCTATACTGAAATAATATTTTTGTTTTCTGGAGCAGTGCATCATATATATAACATAATTTATCCATATATTTTTCTTGCCTTGGTATAATTTGCAACTAATATATATACATTATTTAACGGAGGTGCTAGTAAAAATTATTCTTCATCCTATGATAAATTATTTTTCTTGTCATACATCTAATAATATATGTTTTGAGCCATATTATATATTTTTTTACATAAAAGTTTTTTTGGGTCTTATATTCTTCATATGATACTAATATGTTAGTATACGTTTTCTTCCTTTTTTTAACATATAAAAATGGTTTATGACGTATATGAAAGTCATCAATATCTTAAATAACGGGTCAATTTATATATATATTATTCATCACAAGACCAGCCAATAACCAAATTTATCATGTCATATATTGAGCTCTTATATTAATTTTTTTCATCATGCCACCAAAAGCCAAATTAAATATTGCAATCCAACCCTTCGACGGTAACCCTCAGACTGTAGAATTCTTCTTCGATCAATTATCTGACATACAAGAACTAAATAACTTTACAGACAAGGAACTTTTTGTTCTCTTTAAATCAAAACTTGAAGGCACTGCCTTACTCTTCTTTCTTGAAACTCAGTCTCAGTTCAAGAACTCTAACTTTAATGAAATTCGAAAAGCATTTATAGACTATTTCTTACCCACAAAAAAGTCTGTTTCTCTCAAATCCTTACAGAACTTAAGTTTAGATTCAAATGAATCGGTTAAAAATTTTGCTTTTCGTTTGGATAAACAACTTCGACTTGCTTACCCAAAATTGGATCTTTCTGCTCTCAATTCATTAAAGTTCACTCATTTTCTTGAGGCTTTGCCTAAACAAATCAAACGCAAAATTTTAGAAGAAAATATTACATCTTTCGAGTTAGCTCTTGAACGAGCAAATTTTCTTCAAGACATTTATGACTCTCCCCCTAAAAAATCTTATGAGAATTTTAATCAAGCCTATTGTTTGGATACTGAAAAAGTCCACGATAATTCTAATAATGTTCTTCATAAAACCCCTATAAAGCATACGAAGGATAAAGTTTATCACAATTCTCAAGCCAACTACTCTCCTTTACAAACTCAAAAGGACAAATCTCATGCTTCTCGTAATTTTCAAAGAAATTCTAGGACATTTTCGCCTTCTCCACCGAGACAAGAGGCTACAAATAAACGTAACAATAATTTGCATCAACGTAATTTTTACCGGAAACGTCCTTATCAACCCACCTTTGACAAATTTTCTCACAAAAAAAATTCTACATCCTTTTATCACAGACGAGATGTTGTGCAGTGTGCGTTCTGTGGGAAATTCAATCATCGTATGGATACATGTTACAAATTTAAAAATATTATTAATTCGTCTAACCAAAAATCTTCAACTCAAATTTCGTCTCACCCTCACAGAAGGAAAAGCCACACCTCTTCTTCTGAAAATAACAACAATGTTTATCATTTAAACAGATAAGGGAGACTGGTTCTACTGACCACCTTCTCTCCCGTAATTCTCATTCAGGGTCAGTACACTTTGACAACAACAACAAACATCAACAATTTGACAAACGCTCTTCAATTACTTTAGTGTCATCCACAGCTGTCCAAACTTCTCCTATGACATCTAAATTTAACAAATCTTCCTGTTCACATAATTCTTTGACATCTAAACAAAACTTTGAAATTGATGATGATGTACAAGAAAGACATGTCATCTGCAGCTCATTTAATAATTCATATGTTCTTCCATGCATACTCATAAACATTCAACATAATGAAATTTCAACATTAATAGATACGGGATCAAGTTTGTCTCTCTTGGATGAAGAATGCTTTAATAGCATTAAATCCAGGCTTCATTACAAATTTTTATCCAGGAATGTATCGGTGTCTACCATAAATTCTAAGGTTTTCTTCAAAGGATGCATAGAAATAGCATTTAAAATGGATAAATTTTTTTTTCATCATGTTTTTTACCTTACAAAGATACAAAATGTTCATTTTCAAGCCATACTTGGATTTGAGTTTATCAACAAACATTCTATTACCATATCACCCAGCTTTAAGTCTATCTTAATTAAAGATAAACACATTCCTTTTCAAAGTTATAATGAATCTCCTACTTGCTATTTTATGAATCCTGAATATAATTATGTGAATTCAATTGCACCATATTCTCTCGATGCACACAAAATGCCTTGTTATGAAGATTCTATGTCAAATAATCTAAGTAATGGTATTTATTCTGATAATATATGTGCAAATTATGATGACACAAATTTACAATTAGTCAGCAATTATACAACTTATCCTTATAATTATAATGTTCAAAATAATGGTTTGTTTACAAATAATATGGCTCATTCTGCTATGAATTTCCATATTCCTTATATTGATGGTAATTTTACTTATTATTTTCCAACTGATTATGGTAATGTGGTAAACTATGTATCTAATGATAATAATATTCCTGGCAAGAATTTCTCATCTCAGAATACTAATGATGGTAGCTATGTTGATGAAAAGGTTGATGGTAGCTATGTTGATGTATGCATGTATATTATCTGACAGTGAAAACGGCGATTATGTTTAGAATTCATTGAAAAGGAATGCAATTGTGTCAAAATAACGCAAATTTTACTAATGTTTCATTCTATAATACGAAAGATTAATGTCTAAATTGATAACTTCATTATGCTTGCAAAACTTTTACATACTACTAACACTTTACCGAAATATATTTTAAGTTTTCAATAATTTTAAAAGTTCAAGTTAATCGAAATAGATTTTTTGATTTTTTTTTGTTAAAAATTCCACTTTTTTAGCACGTTCGCTGCCATTTACATGAAGATGTGATGATAGTTAATGCCGCACTGTAGAACTGGATTTTTCCCAGAAGCCGATGTACTTTTTATAACAAAGAATCAGTATAAGATTTTCCCGCGCCAGCGCGTGACTGGCTATTGAATATCACCCACATCACGCGCCAGCACGTGAGTGGCCCCTGAATGTTGGCGTCATATAACGCCCTGGCGCGTGATCGGCAGCGAATGTGTTAAAATGTGCTCTCGAAAATGAAAGATTGATTTTGTATTGTAATTATTGTTGTAGGTTTTTTTTATAAATTTAATCTGACAGAATAGTTTTCGTCGACTTTTGATAGCTTCTACAGCTATTTTTAAAGCTAAAGAATATTTTAATCTAACAAATGTATTCGGCCATGTTTTTTTTTTTTTTTTTTTTGAAGACTTCGATTTTGATTGGATATAATAGGTACAGTTCAAAGGTCATTGGCAGGCGTATCTAACTCTAATTTAAAAAGTGTAATATTTAAGTCCGTGGTTTTTTTTTAGTTACAATACCTTAACTAAAAATAAATAATAATAGTAGATCAGGGGGCGGCAGCAGAGAAAATCACCTCATCAAGTTTACGGATGAAATTCTAGGATTAGTAAAATCTTTATTCTTATACTAAAATTCAATCTGTCTGTTATGTCATACCTTGGTGGAAAACATCTTAAAACGTGATTTTAGCGAATGACTCATAGGTTCACCATTGTGTTTTCTTGCACCCAGTTAGTTGTTCATGTTTTTACATCTTTGAAGGCAGGAAAGCATAGTGGTAAACCTATGAGTCAGCCGCTAAAAATGCGTTTTCAGATATTTTCCTCCGAGATACGAACTAGCAGACCGATTGCGTTTTAATATACGAATCAAGTTGTAACTATTTCCGGAATTTCAGCAATGAACTCGATGATGTGATTGCTGCCTTCTACCTGTCTTCAGAGAAAATTCTAAACTTTCGTAGCAGAAATTTGTTCACAAAACATTCACTTTAAATAGAAACATTGCCTGTAAGACGATTTTAATTAAATGTTCACCCTGGATATAAAGAATACTTTTATAATTATACAATTTTCTATTTTCTATTTTTGTATGAGGTTTAAACAAAAAATAAAAAAAAAATCTTGGCACATATGTACTTGAATTTAAGACTGCACTTACCATCACAATAAGGTGGCACATCCGACCACGTCTGATTTTTGAGGCAAATGATGGCCGGATTTCCAACTAATCGATATCCAGTTGGACAAGAGAACGTAACTCTGGAACCGTATGTTCGATTATGAGATTCAACTCTGAGATGAGTATCCTCTGTTGAAAGCGGAGGGCACTGTATAACTAAAAGAAAAAAAATCGATTAGGTTAATCTGAAGTATTTGAATCTATTGTTTCACGAGAAAGAAGTGGCAACATAGGAGATATTTGTACTTTTTATCGATGTATTGACATTTCATAGTACATATTTGAAAATTACTTTAATTAAATTATTTTTGGTTCATATGGATGTTAGATAATGGTTACAGAGGATACCACATCTGTGATTATCATAACAGTTTAAATATCTACTAAGAAATCGTTTGTTAAAAGCACATAGCCTTGCTCAGTGGTCATCCAATGAGCAAGGGCTTGTATTTTTAACAAATACACTGTTATTAATTACATTTTATAGTGCAGTTGTCCAACATATGTTAAAGTTTAAATATCATTTGAAAGAAGATTTTATATGAAATACTAAAACATCGGTTTGCCTACGTTTAGCTTGGCGTAGCCACTCATATATAACAAGAACGAAAAAAAAAACTTTAAAATCAGAAGATGATTAAGGAATACCCAATTTAATGTTAAATATTATAATGTTATGCTGAGCTTATTCTGATTTCAGGAAAATTAAAATTGCACGTGATCTGGAACCCAGTGTTTTCAGACATCCGCAGCAAACTTTTATAGAAAAATCGAATGAATTCAGTAGCATCGTCTATGCAGTAGTTAAATAATGTTACGAATTTTAATATCGGAAATTAGGATAAAAGAAAGAATCATTAAAATTTGACGTTATATAACACAACATATCTTACTATACAGGTTTTTATGTTTAAGAGATTTGTATAATAACATACCACATAACAAAAATAATTGGTTAAATTGACTAAAAGATTTTCACTAAACCAAAATGATTTATCACAGACCTAGTTTATGTAATAAATTTATTTTAATTTTCAAATTTGTATCGATTCACAGTCGACCAAAGAAAGAAAGAATAAATAACCTATACAACTGAATGTCCAAATTATTTTTTAAAAAAGGCATTCGACCGGAAATAGTCTTGTTTTATCAAATTAGAATACCCAATTTAGACATAAAATCGCAAAATAATGCCTAGAAGTTCCTAGAGATGGATAGCTGTAAAAAATGCATAATGTTAAACTTCATATAATTTTCGAAAGTTCATTTGAAATATATCAGTGGCTTCCGGTAATAAACATGAAGCATATTTAATATTTTGAGTAATTAGCGTTTAAAGTTTTCAAAAATGTCTTTTTATCGTTACTTTTATAAAATAGATTAGAACTTAATAATTTTCACTACATTCAATTAGGATTTAAAATTCTCTTTTTTGCCAAAACAGTTATATAAAAATGGCTTTTCTTAATTATTAATTATTATAATTATTAATTATTATTATATATTATTAGTTTTTATTAATTATTATAATTGAATATAGTGAAAATTATTAAGTTCTATGTATTTCATAAAAGTAATGATAAAAAACATTTTTGGAAACTTTAAATGTTAATTGTTCAAAATATTAAAAATGTGCCTTACATGGTTATTACCAGAAACCACAGAATTATAGACGATTTAAAGAAATAAATAGAAATCTTATCTGGTTATTACCGTTACTTAATGCACCTACCCGATTATTGCTGTGTTTTTCAATTTTTAAATGAAAATTTATGGTTGCCTTGTGACAGTAAGTATTCGATTTTTATTTTTCAGTACTATGGCAGATGAAAGTACTTTTTTAAAGCTACATTTTCCCAAATTATCTCATTTTTTTTTCAAAAATATGCCTTACCTGGTTATTACTGGAAGTAATAGATATATACTTTTAGATAACTTTCAGAAAATAACAATGATTATTACTTATAAATTATTTAACAGAAATCTATTTTTAGAAACTTCTGCACATTTCAATTCAGAATTAAAGCTTAGAATTTGAATTATGTTTAGGCTCCATTGCACTGAAATTCACCTATCGCGAAATCACATGTTATGCTATGGGAAAGCTTTGAAGCACGAATACTCATTATCTAATATAATTATTAAAATGCAATAATTATCATATGAAAGTAACTGTCAGATGCGGATGATATTCGTTTTTAAGAATTATCTCCGTAATTTTTAATACACAAAAAAATTCTTATAAATTTTGAAATTTCCATTTTATTAAATTTTATCATCTCCTTAAAAATGCTTAAAATGCACATCATTGGCATCTGATGTATACTTTTTGATGGTGAAAACGGTATTTAATTAAATATTTTGGGTAATGAATCATTGCACTTCAAAGTTTCCCCATAGGTTATCATGGAGTTTCGTGATCTCGGGAGTTACAATGAAGCTGCCCCTTAAAAATTTACTTTCATTGCAAACTGTTTTCCTGTTGCGTCCATTGCAATCTGACTTCCTGTTTCGTGTTCTAAGCAGAACACTCATCGAATTCACTGGTTAAATTCTAGGAATTTTTTAAATCTCGAATCACATATTAATTTTCAATCGACCTTCCAAGTCATATCTTGGTGGTAAACACTTGAAAATACTATTTTAGTGGTTGACTTGTACATTTACAGTTGTGTTATCCCTGCACCAAGTCCTTCTTGATTTTGCACGTTTAAGTGCTGGAAAACCTAATGGTATTCTAGTGAGTTAACCTTTAAAATTGGGATTTCAGACATTAAAATCTCAAATATGATGTCATCATTAGGTCTTTCTATTGACTATTCGAGTGTTTAGTATTATTTGCTTATGAAGATGACTCCTAAAATTATTTTTATAACATAAATCGTAAGTAGGCATTGTTTTCAGTCGAATAGGTATTTCCAGATTTTTAAAAACAATTTTGGGGTTAAAATGTATGGGGTATGTTGTAGATCTGTAATTTAAAGTATGTTGACAGGTTCTTTTTAAAAATGCATTCGCTAGTTATAGGCTATGATCGCTTAAGATAATAAATGCTTTTTAAGAAAATTCTTTATTTGCAGTAAACTTATAAATTTTAAAGGTTTTCATACAGAAAAGCTAGGGATGGTGCCTGAACGCATTATCAAGAAAACAGTCTTCACATGACTGCCCCGTGAAGCGAGAGGGAGGCAATTGATTCCTCACTGAAAAATTCACACATTGGCATCACAAAATTGGCGACATTAAGCATATGAAAAATGACTGATATCATCTACGCAAAATTATCTGTTACGCTTAAACAATAAAAAGATTTTGAATTTAATAGCAGGGCAACCAGAAAACAGCAGTCCTAAAAATACGCCAAAAAGGAATCCGACTGCCAATTCGTACGTTAGGAGCATATTTTGGGAAAATGTTCTCAAAAGACATAACAACCATTATCTACATGAAAAGACTCTTATGCAACGAATAAGTTAGACTTAAAATTACGCAGAGAGGAAAATGAACTTTCACTGACCGCATACACATTCGAACTTTATTCTTTTTTTATTTGTTTCCAGCAAGGGTGAAATACGCATCTTAATGAATTCTCTTTATCTGATAGCCGTTTTTCAGTAATAAGGCAGATGCTAGATGTTTTTCTTTCTTTTCTTTTGAACGGAAAGTTATTGTGGAATCGAAAATAAACGTTAAGATAAAATGGACATTTAATTAAAGATTAGTTTTAACTGTAATTTAGAAAAATGTAAAATTTAAGAAAACTATATGTGATTTTTCATCACATGGGGTATTATCTCTTTTTCTCTCCCTCTCTTGTTTTTTGATCAACTGTACAAATATACCTTCACAATGTGGTGGGTTTTCAGACCAATCTCCTGATGCTGTACAGGTGATTTCTTCAGGCCCCACCAGGTTGAAGCCTTCCATGCAAGCAAACCTCGCCTGACTGTGCATTTTGTTTCCTTCGACAGCCATCACCCTGTTCCTGTCGAGAGAATCGATTGCTGGACATTGCACATCTGAAAAGAAAAATAAAATGATAAGCACAATATGAATATCGTGCAGAAGTAATTTTTCCAATTTGGCTCATTTTTGTTCGGTTTTTCCTCACTATGTCCAAATAGTAATGCTTGCATTATTTAATGACGCAATTAATAAAAGGAATACTACTTTTGGGAAATAGCTATAGTTTGCTTAATAAAAATACCCGTCCGAAGGATAACGCTGTTCAGAAAGTTATTAGAAATGTAAAGTAATTCAATTTTATATCATTGTTGAAGACGAATTTGTTTCTAGTCCATTTTTGTTTGAATTAATTCCGAAAAAAAATCAAACTTATAAATTTAAATAAGCAAATACTCTCAAAAATATATACATGCTACAATAAGTGGATACCGTAAAAAGTATATTCTTCAGTACTAAAGGTGTACTAATGAAATAATTACAAATAGAAATGTACTTCCAGAAAGATGCTTTGTATTGTTACTTCCCTACTGTATTATCTTTATTTTACTAGCCTGGAAGTTTTAACTGAGGAGAAATATTTTATAGGAGGAGAATATCGTATTTTTTAAAGAATTACTTTATTTTAATAATAAAATACTTAAAAATTAATTTCGTTGACTTTTTTATTAACTTTTCAACTTTGTCATACAGTCCAAAGCAAACTTTATTTCATCAAATTTGAAATTTATCAAAAAAATGCAGTTTTTACATGCTTTTTACTTTGTACATTGGTGTGCCATATAATTCTGCATCCCTATAAAAGCAGAAGTAAAAATCACATGTTTAAATCGACAAATAAAAAACTAATCTGATTTGAAATAAGGAATCTCAACAACTCTTCGATCATTATAATTAATAAATAAATAAATAATCAGAATCTAAATGCAGATTATTTTAGAATCAAATGTACATACATTTAAATCCACCTCAGTTTTGCTACATTGTTTATTTGAGGATAGCAGTGTTACACTATTCTGTTGAAATAAAATATTTCCATATTCTACGTTAAATCTAGAATTTAGAAATTATTTTAAAATGATGCAGATCGAATTCCAAAATCAGTACTCACCCCTGACTTTGATATGCACTTCGTTTGATAGCCCTTTAGGGGTTGTGCATGTGAAAACTCCATCGTCATAGTCTTTAGCATAATAAACAGATAGGCGATATTTCCAACTGCGTTTTTCTGATATTGCCCATGCACTTGGATACTGTCTTATGAAGAAAGAAAAGATTACAAAGGAGTGTTTTTTTTAAATAAACATAATAAAGATAGACAACTTATTACATAAAAACATGCAAAATTACGCTTACAATTTGCTGTTTTCGAAAAAAAAATGAAAATTTTGATATTTATGTCAATATATTTTAATTAACATTCATGTATTTACAGTGCCAAAGCGTGATCTTAATTCATTAATGTAGCAAATGTTTGCTGAAAAATGTAAATATCTGAAACAGGTTACCTAAAATATTCTAATATTATATGTATTCCTCAGAAATAATACATTAAAAATATATTGTTACGGATTTTGTAAATAGTTAGCATTTATATTAAAAAATAATGTAAATAATCTTATTAAGTTTTATTCATTAGCTAGTAATATTAGCTTTTGTTGCTTAAAAAATATCTCAATTTGTTGATTTTCTGCAAGCAAGTAAACCTATTGGTTTTCGTTGGATGTCTGTAGGAAATTTGTGAAATATTAGATATATTATCAAGTTGGTGACACTTTTGGCGTCTAACTTTAGTCGCAATTTCGGCAATATTTACGTACCTCCCCTTATAGGTATGGTTATGCATATAGTAAGTTCTGGAAATAATAATTTTTGGAAAGTTCTTTTACATGCTCTTATCCCTTGCATACCGTGTGATTATAATTAAAGTTACGATTTTAAAAATCGATAACTTTAAAACTACTGGACTTGATATTTTAGCAGAAAAATCATGAGGCAATGGAATTCTGTTTGACAAAGGAAAAATAGTTCGTTATTGTGCCGATAGATGACGCTGTCATAGTAATGACAGGGGATAAAACAAAAATACATTCATTAAACTTAGGAATGTTATTAGCCAAAAAAAAAACAGAATTAACGGATTTACTAAAAAATTATTTGCGAAAAGACAATAATACGTGTTTATAGCTACAGTAGCGATAATGACAAAAATGAAAGACAAAAAAGTTACGGCACTTTGCAAATAACAAAGCAGGCTTCGTAAGACCACAGAATATTCCATGGCTATCCGTTGTCTACTTCCATTCGGGCAAGAAATTGTAGTATGAAAGATTGATGTGCCTTCAGGCCAGCAGGCAGCAACTCTTGCTCATGAGTTATCTGGTACGGATAACAGCGCAAAATATTCCGTAGGACTTTACGCACCGTGCTATTCGGCATATCCAGGATTTGGCTAGTTTCCCGTGTATTGCTGATTCCAAATAACTGTTAGTCTGTTCTTGTAATGCTATAGCCACAACTTCCACTGCCGTTGCCGAAACTGGTTTCCTTCCTCTACCCCATCTAACGTCAAATGAACAAATCTCTTCAAATTTAGCAATCATTTTTTGCAGATTATCTGTGGTTATTGAACTTCTTTTTATGGACTTTAATACCCAAAATTTCCTAACAACTGTAAGTGCACAGTCATCTTTTTTATAAAAAAGCATGAAGATAAGAACGCAATCCTTCATAATCAAAGTCCTGATGAAGCCTTTAGTCAGTGAGCTGGTGTTCCGTATTTTTATGGCAGCTATGTCTGCAGTGCGCATGTCACATGTTAGTAATTTGCATATCTT
Organism: Maratus speculifer; assembly: GCA_964019185.1. Classification (NCBI taxonomy): domain Eukaryota; kingdom Metazoa; phylum Arthropoda; class Arachnida; order Araneae; family Salticidae; genus Maratus; species Maratus speculifer. The sequence continues at coordinate 331,026,892 of OZ025297.1, forward strand.
CAGGCAATGTGAACCCATATAGCACCATCTATGAGTACATTTTGGAACTTTTTTCCTCCCCTAAACAAAATTTAATTGCCACACTGTTGTTCTGTTAAAATATCAAATTATTCTGATCAGTAGTTTTAAAATAAGGTATTTGTACCCTATATGGACAGGGCTCTTAATATGGACACCCCTTTTATTTTTAAAGGTAATAATTTTGATCGAGAGATGACTCAACATTTTTGCGAAGAAAAGCAGTTGAAAAGATAATTAAGGCTGGAAAGTGTAAATAAGCGCGCTGTTCGCTATTTACGAGGAAACCTGTTGTTTCGAGATATGCTGACCTTAATTACTTGTAAGCTTAAATACTTATTAGATATGGTAAAATTGCATTAAATGTTGAAAAGTGGAGTATTTTAGGAAGCTAATAAAACATATTTTCGATTGCTATTGCATATTTTGCTATAAAACATTTTGCTTATTCATTTGTTACAAAATTTAGTAAAACTACGCCCTGTTCCCAATATGGACAGCTTATGTCCCCATCAACTACAACTGTAAGAAAGAAGAAAATTCAACGTTGTCAAGCAATAAATAAAAAGGCATCAAAGTGGTAAAGTCTTTGTTCAACAAGATGCCATTTGAACAATCCCCCCAAAACCTTCCTCCAAAAAACCCTTGCAGAAAAATAAAAAGAAGCCCCCCAATAGAATATCTGTTGGCGATATCGTAGGTACCAATGGTATGACTTCCTCAACAAAGGAGAGCTGGTGCTGCTTCTTTTGCAGTACTGATGCTTTTTTCAAACATGCAGCCATGCATCACATGTGGTGGATATATTCATGAGGATTATGTGGGACTTATTGCCCATGGTGAAAAAGTTTCGATTTGTCCATGCTGTGAGGACTGAGTAATAACAGATGTAAATTCGCAGACAGATGCAATAAAGCTAAGCAAAACCAACAACCTTATTTCATAATATTTACTAGTAAATAAGGGGTTTTGCATGGGTCTTCGAAGGGTAAAAACCGAGAATTACTCCCCCCCCCCCTTTCTAAAATGCATGTTTTGAAGATATTTATTCTCCCCTCTCCTCTTCCGAATACTTTAAGATGAATTTTTTTATTCCCTCTCCTCTAAAATCCCTTGGAAAAGTGGCTCTTCTATACACACTGTGTAGAAAGTCAATAAGGAAACACCTGTCCATAATAGGGACAAGTAGTTCCTTATATGGGCATTTGTAAACATTTTTTTCTTTTTATCATTTAAATTAAACCAGAATAATTACAAGGTCGCTAATTTTAAGAATGATAGTCAATAGTCCAAGGACAGTGGTCACATATTTTTGGAGTCCTATGACTTGAAAATGGTGGTGAAAAAATACATTTTCCTTAGGGTGTCCATATTGGGTACAGGTACCGTAATCGATTTTTGAAATCATAACTTTAGTTATAATCACCCTCTAATTGGAAGCAGAGCATAGCATCAATCAGCCAGTCAGTGAGTGAGCTAGTTTGATCCTTTCTTCAATGCGATGCATTTAAAATAGATTTTCTTGACTTAGCGCCTTAGTTACGATGTTTTGCATTAGTTATAGTATTGAGACGATGTGTAAAGAGTCTCTGTGAGATATAGTGTACGTACGTATAGCGTGTGATTAGTTATTAGATTGTTTTTCTGAGACCCGGTGTTATTTGTGAATTACAAGGACACTTCGCTGTGAAGAGTCGTCAATAAATTTACTTTTTTAAGAGACTATAGTCATTTGAACTTGATATACCATAATAATAAAAGAATCCCTATCTACGCAACAATATCTACAGGCACACTGTTACCAAACGCAATTATATAAGGTTACACATTACACAGAAAAATTGACATTATTTAATTTATTAACTGGATTTAACACACAAAGATATTTTTAAAATATTGAAAAAAATAATAAAAAGTGAAAAATTTAACAAATTAATAAATGAATTAAACCATCTTGTTACAGTTGATAAGTCTAGGTAAGTTGCTATTTACTTACCTGTGTGTGGCTGTCCATGTCCAACTGGGACTTTTATCTTGACGTTGTAGTAGGCAGTCAAAATGTATAATAGAGTCTGGCAAAATAATAATTTCTCCACTCATAGTGACACCAGCATCACCAGAAACAATGTTATAAACGATCGTTGGAGGGACATCGTCTGAAAAAAATAAAGAATACTGCCCAGTTAAACTGATGGCATTGAGCTCACAGGCTACAAATACTAATTGTACATTAAAGCCTTATATTTTCAAGGGTTAATTCCGTTCGAAAAAAAATTAAGAAGGGGAAACAGCTCTCCCCTTTCCTCTTTTTTTTATACTTAATCATTGAACCTCCTATACTATCAAAGACATGCTTTATCGTATAAAAAATCTATATCCAAAATTCAGAGAAAATGAGATAATTCTTAATAAAAACCCATTTAGCATTTATATAATTTAAAAGGAGTTATCCCCCTCTTTTATACTTAACCATTAAACTTCCAAAACTATTCAGAGATATGAACGAAGTCTGAAAATTCTGCTTGAAAAACCCATTTATATAAATTAAGGGGGGGGGGCATAAGAACCCCTGTTCCCCCTATTTATACTTATTCAATGAACACCTAATAACAGTCACGGAATCGCCTCATCAGAATGATCCTAATCTAAATTTTGAACGAAAACTTAATTCTGCATGAAAATCCCATTTATATCAAATAAGGGGAGGGGCATGAGCCCCCCGTTCCCCCTCTTATGCATATCGAATGAACTCCAAAAACTAATCAGGGAAGCGCCTTGTCAGGATATACCTACATACAAAATTTCAAGTGGATCGAATATTTTTCTCATGAGTTATCGCGTTACGCACGAACGTACATACAGAACGGACGGGCACATAAGCTCTCAGGCTATGATAGCCTGTGAGCTAAAGAGACTTAGATGAGTCGAACTATCTGTACTTCTTGTCTTCTCGACTGAGAATTTATGAAATGACAATATGAAAACAACTGCTAAGAATGTATTTATTAAAAATGCAACAAATTGCTCAATGGTGCATAAAACAAGAACTTTAATATGAATTTGTGCAATTAAAATAAAATAAAAATATCAACTTTTCGCGTCGTCTTCTGCGGCCGTCTTCAGGAAAATATGATAATGAAAGGACTAAAAGTTTGCTTCCTGATCGAGAGATAATTCTAATAAATTAAAATCGAAATGAATTAAAAGTTTTAAAATGTTGCCACTTACACGTGAGTAAAAGTTAAAATATTGCAACGAGATATAAAATTTAAGATTTTATGATGTTATACCATATTTTTGTATATTGTAGGATAAATTATCATTACAAGGTTTATTTTCTCGTGCAATGATTTCGACAGATTCTCTTAATTTACCTTCAACTGGGTTATTGCATGGAACCATGATTGTTGCCTCTTCCAAGTTAATACGGCAACCTTGTTCGCCAAGTAGAAGTGAGAAAGAGCAGTATTCTGTTTATACTGTTTGATATATCTGCGATGCTCCTTAATTCTAACTAAAACTTTGCGTGTTGTCATGCCAATGTAGACTTTTTTAATATCATTTGATAATATGATGGGTATTTCATATATACCAGATTTTTGATCTATTGGAATTTTGTAGATCTTATCTGTAACGATATCAATGAGATATGGAGGTGGAATGGCGACAAGTTTTATGTTATATTTTTGAGTGATCTTTTTTACTTTTTCGAATATGTAAGGGATATAATGAAATTTTCTGTAAACCACAAGCTTAACTTGTCGTTGGCTAGATGTGGGAGGAGTATTGTACTGTTGAACTATTTTATTTACAAATTTTGCAGGAAAACCATGGTCAAAAGCTATTTTATGCATAAATTCATTTTCTTTATTTAAGTTGTCATCCGAACAAATCATAAATGCTCATTTTATAAATGACCTGAATGCAGATACTTTATATTCGAAAGGCTGAAAACGGGATAACTGTATTTATTTTTATTGGTTTTCTATAGACTAAAAATTTAAAACTTGAATTCAATCTATTAATTTGAACATCTAAAAATGGAAGGGTGGCGTTTTCTTCGACTTCAAGGGTGAAATCAATATTATTGCTTAATCTATTGACATCTTGCAGAAAAACAGGTAATTCAGCCAAACTGTAGTTCCATAAGATGAAAACATCATCAATAATTATTACATTCATATACGTTCCTATTAAACATATATCATCAATTACGTTCATATTAAAGTTCTTGTTTTGTTCCCCATTGAGAAATTTGTTGTATTTTTAATAAATAGGGGAGACCGGGGTTAGTTGTGCCAGGGAGCTTCCTGACTGACCCAATAGGTTGCAGCACCTGTCACGTCATGTGAGTGAAGAGCTTCATTGTCTCAATGTGCTGTGTATTTTTTGAAGTATAGCGTTGCTTTGTTTTCGAGATAAAAATATTTATCTTGTTTTCTATTGTAAAAGTAAATTTTGCGACCTCCATTTAAATCGTCATTGCCAGTAGCGATACTGAGGTATGTAAACTTCCTTAACATTATTTAAATGCCTATACTTTCAGCTGTTATTCTATGCATTCCATTTGTCAATCATGCCAATATTTCGGAAACTAATGAATAAAATTCAAAATGGCGTAACGCGGGGCTAGTTGTGACGAAGTCAAAGAGGCAAGTTGTGACATTTCCACATTACATGAGTCACAGATTACAGTCCCTTGATGTGTCAGTATACGGGCCGTTCAAAAAATTCTACAATCAAGCTGTATGTGTATGATTGAAATTGCATCCTGGAAGCACTGTGTCAATCTACGACATACCAGGTAATAGCAAAATAGCCCTTTCTAGTGCTGCTGCTCCAAAATACATTCAAGCAAGATTTTGTTGTAGTGGAATTTAATAGGAACATTTTTACAGATGAAGACTTCCTATGTTCCTCAGTAACTGATCCAAAGTTATCTATCGGAGATGAGACCGTTAAAGAAAAGAATGACAATGAAAAAAATTAGTAAATATGTAACTGTTAATAAACCAAGCACTTCAGCAATAACTTTAATCAATGATGGTGAGATTGCAGGACCGTCTTTAGAAGTAAGAAATCGCATTGAATTAGATGATTCTATGGCAACTGATAATAGCAATGTGTCAGTGGTAAGTCTTACAGAAATAAGACTACCTCCTAAAACAGGACCTCGAAAAGGCAAGCAATCTATTCGTAAATGTTTGAAATCTGCCATTCTAACAAGCACACCTGCAAAAGAGAAAATTCGAGCAGAACAAAAATCAAAAAAACGCAGAAAACAAATTGAAAAATAAAAAACAGAAAAGAAACTATATGGAAAGTCCAAGCAGTGCGTAAAAAATTACACCTAGGTTTTTGAAAAAAAAAGGTGAAGCAAGTATAGGCGAAAATTGACAAAAATTGCTTATGTCTAGTTTGCTTGGAGCAATACAAACTTTCTAGACCCGGAGAAGACTGGGTGCAATGCATAACATGTAAAAGATGGGCGCATGTCAAATGTACCAAAAATGAACCTTGTTATATTTGTATTAACTGTAAATCAGACCTGAAACAAACGATGACAATATAGCATATAGGCCTACATGTTGTAGTAGGCTTCCCAGTCAAAGATCAATATGGCCAAAGATTAGTGTTGGCTTTTTTTATTTCTTTCCTGATTAAGACAATTTTTTTATTGCTAAATGTCTCTAAAAGTATCTTTATAAAAGATTAAGAGTTTACAAATGTTAACAATTTAACTATTTTATTTTAATTTGATTTGCAATATTATTAAAACATGAAAGTGTTTTATATTTTTAAGAACGTTATAAATGAATAAATTTCTCATTCTTGATTTGACATATCCCATTTAATCGCTTTTCTATCATAATTTGTATATGTTACAATGTACTTGTATGTGTCATTTATGTGTTACAATGTGCCCCAAGCATGTCACAATTTGCCCCGTACAAGAGGTTAGTAGTAACCATTTTAGGTTAACGCATTTGACGAGGTTACGCAGAATTAATTTTCTGTTATGAAAAACGTTAATAATGTTAATAGTAGTTTCATAAATATGTTACGCAAGACTTACTCTAATGATATGATACATTAAATCTTTCGCTTCAGTTCAAATTTTAGGGCTAATATAAAAAATTTCGAAAATGTCACTACTAGCCCCGGTCTCCCCTACATTCTTAGTAATTGAATCTTATGGTGTAATTGTCCAGTATATGAATATGAAAACAATATCACTTTTTCATTATCTTTCCTATAACGTGAAAAAAATATAGAAATTTGTGGTCAATGTCTGTATAATTTTTTCATATTTTGTTCGTAGTAGTATAAGGAATAGGTTATAAAAGAAGTTCGGCATGTTGCATTAATAATTTTCTATACATCAGTTTAACTTTCAGTGAATTTATTTTTTCTTTTTTCTTTAATTCACATCTGTAATGATCTGATGTAATTGTGTTACCTAAATCACCTACATGCAATAATACATAAAATTTTCCAAGTTGTAGAATAATTAAATTTACATATCTTTTTCAAATAAATGATTTTAGACGCTATTTAACATTAAAAGAATATGCAACATTTCCAAAATTTTCTAATATTTCAACAAAATTAGATTTATTTGACCTCAATTTTAAAGGTTTCCTTAAGTCGATTTTTTTCATTCAGAATCGTGCAATAAACCTATTTTGTTACAGGGTTTTAGGTGACCCAATGTTTACCTATGGCTTTAAGGAAGTCACTTGGAAAGCAAGAAACTATTTTGTGTCAGAGCGATTTTGACGCCTAGAGTCAATTAAATGCTTGTTAATCAGAGGATTGAAAAACCTTTTCCTAAATAGCCAATGAAAACAGAAGTGATATTTATATTGTGTGAAAATTAACATATCGCAGGCCGTGTTTTGTCCTTGAAATCTTTACATGTTATTGTACTTTAAATATTGTCTTGCTGACTGATCAGTGGAATAAAGAATGCATCAGAAACAGTGGAAGGAGAATTGAAGTTTACGCAGTATATAAGATTTTATCTTTTATTTTCAATCTAAGAAAAGATTCTGCACTACCAATACTTACCAGCACTTACCAATACTTACCAGTATGATTGTAATAAATTCGCATGCCCTTTCATGCCTTACAATTTTTACTTTGGCTTAGTTATTTGTTGCATAAAATCTGAATTTAAAGGATAAATTCAAATACGAAAACTGAGCATCTGTTTCTGAAATCATTTATAAATTGGTAAAAAAAAGCCAGCTAAACTGTAATGTTTCTAGAAGGATTTGATTTTAAACATTTTGAAGAAAATAAATTGCAAAATTTGAAATGCAGGCAAACACATAGTGCTCCTAGCAACAGCCGAGTCTATGTCCTAGGAATGACTTAAAACGGCTTTGAATAAGACTTTTTGCTGTGCCATTTTTACAAAAATATAAGACTGATTATTTTCTAAATTAGTTGCGATTTATTTAATTTAAAAATGCAAGTAAAAGAAAAGAAAAGTATTTATTATTATTTTTTAAATGACATCTTTGTTTGATTTTGGTCTTTGGTTTTGTGAAAATAAAGCCTCAAATTCAAGTTAACAAACAATAATAAAATTTTACTCAGTTGAACAATGGGATGGTAATGTCAGGGATAAATAAGTCTTGAAGAAAAATGTTTAAAAGAAAGTTAATAATTCAAATTAACTAGGCTTAATACAGTATTAAAAAATTGAAGATTGGAAAAACAAAAAAAAAAACAATTTCATTAAAAGTTTGAGAAGCATACAAAGCGTTAGGTATACTTAACTCCGTAAGCATCATGAGTCTAAAAGGATATATTTTCCTACGTATAAAAATTGTGTTCTCTAACCACTTAAATATTACAGCACTGTTAGTATAAAATCCAGATTAAAGCTGAGATCACATGTATTATCCTATCATGTGCAATGCCAGTCATTTTCTATAATTATAGTATTAAAAAGGAAATGGCTGAAAACTGATTATGTGACAATTTATGTTTTGTTAATTTGTCATTGATGAACTTGACGCTAATTGTATGCGCCATCATAGATCTCAGCTTTAAATTCAATCAATCAAACTTTTCTTATAATAATTTACACTTATATTTTTAAATACGTAGTTGCGATTTATCATGAAATGCACGGGGGAAAAACTCAATCCCATTGCTCACTTTAACATACATTAATAATACGGTCTAACGCACATTGCCATTGTTTACATTAAGATAGTCCAGTCAATTTTTAAGAAAGCCCCTTTGCCACCAACTTTTACAATGAAAGATATTTAAGACAATATTGAAACTGATTTATATACAATACTTAAATAGGAACATTAAAAATTAATAAAGAATCAAATGTTGGATGCAAGTAATATTTTTTGACTTCCATAATTTTGATGCTTTGGAACGTAAATCGCTGTCATTAACATGCACTAGGTATATTTACATTACATAAGGCACAATGCTACATTATGAGAATTAAGACATTGATCCAGTAATATTGTTCTCAACATCCATAATTTTCACATATTGTACTACTTATCAGTTATCAACTTAAATAATACTTTGTGTTAATATATAATTACAGACAATATCGAATATATGAATTAACTATATTAGCTATTAAAACACTAGTTATTTTACTCTTTTTAAAAATGCTCAGAAAATATGTAAGTTGAAAGAAATTAAGACCTTGATAAAGACAAATATACATTGAATGTGCACAGAGTAAATGATAATTACGAAAATCACTTATTTTAAAGCAAAAAAAAAAAAAAAAAAAAAAAAAACTAAATAAATATATAAATAAATAAATAAGATCAATAAAAAATAAAAATAAAACAATCAAACACTACACAATTGTTAATTATACAATTAAAATGTTACGAGACAGCATAAGGAACATACTAATGCAAACACAACTATTTACAATTTTTACAATAAATGCACATTGTGCCATCGTAACTTATACAGAAACTTAGTCCCATCCTACGGCTGTATTTTTATATGCAATAAAAACAATAATTTTTACATGCAATAAGGCTTAATATTGACAAAGAAAGAGTACCAATCAGAAAAAAAATCATTATCCGCGGCGATGAGACAAAATTAGTTACTTTTTTTAGAATAGAGAGATACAAAGTACCATATTTTAAATTGAATATCTTGCTACTCAATCTATCAAGCCTGATGAATAATTCCAGCTGACACATAACATAAAACATTAAGTTAGATTTAATTACAAAAATTTACTTGAAAAGTTGCTTTGTAGGCTGGTAGGCTCACAGACGGGCAGCGGTCCACTCCAGTGACCATTTCCGCATCGAATGCTATTTTGTCCAACAAATTTGAACATACCGACTTCTGTGCATCTCATTTCTATTACGCTGCCATGTGGTAAGGCCACTTCGTCTTGAAGGTGCAATTCTTTTCCTTCAAAGGACATGATAACGTCTTGAGGTGCTGGACTTAAGAAACACTGCCGAAGCATGGGTTGAAATTTTTTACTACCTACAAAAAGAAACATATTAATAAAATTTTCACATAATATACTTTTTTTAATGAAATAAAAAATTATGAAAATAATACAAAGTATTTAAAAAATGACTAATCTCTTGAGTATTTAACAAACAGGTATATGGGCTAAAATGTTAGATTGGAGTTAGGTGGTAATGACGATAGGCAGCATATCCGGCCAAGTTAGAAATTAATTGCCCATTCCACATTAAATAATATTGTGGCATACAGCTCCTGTACATGACTGACACAATATCTTTAACAGCTTCAAACAGGTTTACAGCTACATGCAACTATGTCATTTATCTTTGAAAACTAGCGAAGAAGACCGAGTTAACCCGGTTAAAAAAATTTTGCGTTCAACTCAATAAAATAACAATGTTAATGTGATTATTGTATTTCTTTAACAGATATACATTGTAAGGAACATCTTGACTTTTTATCAAGAGCATTCTATCAGCTTGGTTGGTTGAATTATATATTATCTCCTAATGAGAATTTCTCGAAAATTCCTCGTGATTAGAAAATCCTAGTTTTTGCTTTAACAAGTTTTTACCAAAATTTTTAGCAAATTTGGCGACTTTTCATTTGATAAAAAGCATACATATTCACAATGATAGAATTTGATATTTCAATAAAATCTCTCCAACATTTTGTCGAATATCATTAGATTTGGCGAAATATTCTAAACTGTGCGCTTTCGTTTAATGAAAACAGTTTTAAAATTTAATGTTTCAATTTTTATTTCAAGTGAAAGGCACTAACCTCTAGTGATATCAAAATGAACCACTGAACGAATTGTTTCGAAAATGTGGCTGAAACTGATGATCTTCTCATAGTTGAAAACGATAGAATAAAAATTTAGTTAAAACATTAGGGGGTTTTTGTTACAGGGTTAGAGGGTATTTTAGAGGGCATTTTTTAGATAAAATAAACGTCACCCATAGTGATACAAAAATACTTCTTTTATCGATTTTTTTTCGAGCATGATACTTACATTAATGATTTCTTAATCAAAAGCGATAAAATACAAAATTTAGTCAAAATCGTATGAACTGCTTTTAAGCAGAAAATAGCTTGATCTTGACTTACAGTGATTTAAAATTATCCTTTAATCAAATTTTTTGAACATGCTGTACTGCCCAATAATCTTGCAGTGATCCAAATCAGTAGGATACAAAATTTAGTAAAAATCTCAAGAAAAAGGTTTTTAGGTAGACGAATTACCTTGAGACTTTTTTTAGAATTAACTTGACCCGTAGTGATCTCAAAATGACCAAAAAATTCAATATATAGGAACAGGTGACCGAACTCATTGGTTTACTCTTAATCCAAAACGCTACGATACAACTTTTAGACTAAATCGCCTAAAAATAGAGACGTTTTTAGGCATCACTAGCTTGACTCTGAACCACAATGTCCCAAAAAACCCAATATATTTTTTAGAATATATAACCTAGTTTTATGATGTTTGTAAGCTACAAAATTAGCTCGAAACGTTTTTAAGGTATTTACGTACACAAACGCATACAAGATTTTCTCGTATTATAATGTGAATGCTATATTTACTCTAGTTAATGAATATATGGATACAGAGGTATTATTAATTTTTATGGGTAAGCATATATATAATGTTGTCAACTTTTTGGAAATTATGGATCTATCCGCCCCCTTACGATATTTTACATTATTATTCTTCGATCACCTCCTCCTCCGATAATGAGGGGTAAAGAAAAATTTCATAGTACAGAATTAAAAAATAGTTGCACTAATTTCAGCATTTTGTTATTTATTTATTTTTTTTTTGGTATTTTTAAAAAATTGTTGATTTTTATTTCCTATTTTACACAAGTTTTCATGTTTATTATCCTCTTCAGACCCCAGGGCTTACTTAGGTATTTTCTTTAATTTCACTTATGAATTTATATTAACAAACTAATAATTATGAAGGATTGAACAGCAAAAAAAACAAGTTATTTTATTTTTTAAGCGTAAAAGTTAATGATATATGAGTTTTAAAAAAGCAATTTTTCATTCTTACAATTTCTTGGAAGTTTTTTATTTTCAAAGCAAATTTGCGTTTTTGCATTGCAAAAATGTTGAAAAACATAAAGTAAATATATATTTAAGAGTTTTTTTTTTATTTTTAATGGACACCACAAATGGCCTTAAAGCGCAGAAAAATTATTTACGTTTTCATTTTTGTACATTTAACATATTTCTGATGCAAGGCATTCTTATATAACATATAAAAAAGCACAATAAGAAACAAATTGCAATTTTGTTGAGTATTGCCGACTGTGAGGCTCCGTTCACACCAATGTATCTTTTACAACAATATTTATACAAGGCAAAACCCATCAAATTTAGACGAAAGAGAATACCTAAGAAGAAACTGCTTCATTGATTTAAAATAAATTTACAAAATCAGTTACAATAAAAAATGCACATTATATTGGTAAGTATAATTCTTAAACAAATAATATTTAAACTATAGTTAATGAAATACTCTTTCCATAAAACTCAGTTTTGAAATTTTTAAAATTAAACTTTAATCGTAATGTAAGCAATTAAATATGATAAAGAATGTTATTATGACAAAGTGATTAATTAAGGTTCTTACTCCTGGTATTCCAAGACAAAAAACAGCAAAATTTATTCTACTTTGAGTCAATCATAGAATTAATCGTGAAATTTAAACATGATATCATTTCAATCATCTCAAAATTTACATATGCCCGTCTCATATACATATTCACCTTTTATTTAATAAAAAAAAAGTATTTTAATTTAATTATTTTAAAATCAGTTAAATTCAAAATTTGAAGTTGCGATTGCTATTAGCCAGAAATAGATACTAAACTGTTTATATTCTTCTAAGTGTAAATGAAAATTTCTGAAATAATCTGAATGCAATAAATACAATAAACAATATTCCTGTAACGTCACGTAAAATAAAATAATGATTTTTATTGTCTCGAACTGGAATTATTGCAAACAAGTTTTTTATTTGTTTGTCTAACTTGACAAAGTGAATTCCTTCACCCTAGAATCATCAAGTTCTGTATCGTAAATCGCTAGTTTTGGACAAGCATTTCCAACCACACCATGCACACTGTGTGATGTCACGGCTCTTCTATAAAAATAATCAAAATTTCTGTAAAGTTTCGATTACGTTATTTTAAAAAATAAAGTATTTTCACTTGAGTAGTGCAAAGTAGCTGGGGTCAAAATGACGCACTTCTACAAAACATATTTCTGTCTTAAAAATTAAAATACGCGCTTAAAAAATAAAATGAAATCATTTGCATTCGCTGAAGCACGATCTATTCTTAAACAGCATCTATAGAAAAGTATACATGTGACATCATTTTTGCTAAAAAATACACAAAACCAGCAAAAAAAAAAAAAAAAAAAAAAAAAATTAAGTATATAATGATTTATATATCTTCATTTGTTTGGGCTTAATAGCTTCGTGTTTTATCGGAAATCATTCATTGACATTTCTTAAAATTTCGAAAAACGATTTTACACACGGATTAATAAAGTTCATTCTTTCAGTTGTTTGATACGAGTTAAGTAAAACCGGAGAAAATAATTCACACAATTATTCTATAAAATGCATTTATGTAAAGAGGATGTGGTGTATCGAATGTAGAGTAAGTTTGTAATAAACTATAAATCATTTAATTATTTAATAAATAAATGCGAAATAAAACCAAATTTAACCGGTTTTTATAACAGACGATATTTTTTGTCATTTGAATCTGGAATTTGAATCACGCATTTGAATTTCAAAGTTTTCATTTTTTATAAAAAATTCCAACGAAAAGTTGCAGTAATCTGTTTTTTTCCCAATTTTAACAGAAATGATGCGCTTTTGTTGCCACGATTTCAAAAGCATTATTAAAAACTACAAAAAAATTAATATCTCAAAAATAAACTACGATACAGTTTTCAAACAAATTACATCTGAAAGCATATTTTTTTCTTTATACGATGGTGTAAAAGTTCAAAATGTATTTAGAAGTCTGTAGTAGCAAAAGTTGCAGAACCGAAATTTCATTTCAAATTTCAAAGTGTTGCTATTCGCGAAATGACGTATCCATTACACACAGATACGTTTGGTCTCAGATACGTGAAAAAATTATATATGGTCGGATCTGAAGAGGTTATATTTTAATCTTAATCGACAAGGTATTCTGTAAAAATTTTCTATTGCATAGTTTAAATATATTCACTATTTAATAAATTTGAAAATTTAGTAAATAAACAATTCCTTATCGATAGCCGGTTGATAAATTTATCTACTTTCATATTAAATACATTAATTTTCTCCTTAATCTTTTTGGATTACTGAACCCGAAAAAGATACTTCTATATCGATAAGCGAACTGAAAAATTGCAGCGCTTAGTTATTGTTCTTCTGAGCCTTAATGACATCACCTGTCTCCATACTTCGAAAATTGGATTTGCAGAATTTCTCATTGGTTTATCAAATTGAATAGCAATTTTCAAATATTCGAACAAGATATTAACACGATTACATTTAAACAAGCAAAGTTATCTCGATGAATTAACCATTAATAGATGTTATTAACCCTTTCTGTTCCAAATTTTTTCGATTTTGAGAACAAAATTACTTTTATTTTAATAACGCAGCTATATTTTTTAATAACATAGCTATCTAAATAGACTTAGTGAAGTTTAAAAATTGTCGCATTGTGTGAAATCTAATAAATGTACTTATTTTGTATATTTTTCAAATCATATTTATGTGATAATAGACTAAGGAAGAGTTTTTGAATGCGTTTAGAAAATAATGTACCACAACAGGTTTTGAGAGAGTATTTCAAAATTTTGCCATTTTTTTGCCCTTTTTTTAAATAACTATTTTAGAAAAGTTATTTATATTTTAAATTTAAAGAGTGAAATATATGCTTAAAATAAAGGAATCGCCAACGGGACAAAGGGAATTGAGAAAAGTTTACACTGTCAGAAAAATTCGTCAATATACACTAAGTTATCGTTATTTTTTCACAAATAATTTCTGTTCTCCCAGAAAACGTATTTGTTCTGTGAGTTCATTCCGAGCGTCGAAAAATGAGGAAAAGTTTTCGTTTATATCCAGCACGCATGCGCATTGGGTCTGTTAGTAATAAGTTCGAATTTATTTTTAAAATGAAAAACAAAAATATTCTATTGATTAAAATGTCTAATTTAGTTTTAAAAGACAAAAATGTTTTCGAATTTAAAAATAAATAACAATTACTTTCTTTATTCGTTCAAAAATTCTCACAAATAGAACATCCATGTTTTTTCTCTAACATTCTACGTAATATATTTAAAATTCACATTTTTATACTATATTAATACTAAACGTAAAAAAAACCCAGCCACAGTTTCATTAAAGATTAAATCTTTCCGAGATTAACTGCATAATTAAAAGCTTTTTAACGAAAACCCACACCATATGAAATGAACGGTTCTATTTTAACGCACAATCATCATGAGCAGCCGTAGCGCCGTGGATTAGCGTTGGTCTGGTAATCCTGGGGTCCTTGGTTCGATCCCCGCCTCTTCCGCATTAACTTTTTTCAAGTAACGGATATTTTTCCTCTTTTGACAGAGAAAAAAATAAACAGAAAATCGTCAATATACAGACAATTTCTGGCAGCAGTGCTGCCAGTGCATTTTCTGTGAAAAGACGGAAGTTTTTTTGAGAGTGTAGAGTGAAATTTATAAAATGTATTGAATTTAGTGTAGACAAATAATTCTAAAATTCATTCTACATTAATTCACATATCGTATCTTTTACTATTGATAATTTCGTTAAATCATCATCTTCGACGGATACTTAAAGTAATTATATGTCAGAAAAATTCGGTTACTCTAATTTTATATTTGCAGTCAAATATTCCGAATGAAAATTTGTGTATACGCTAGTTCAAAATATATCAACTAATTAGTAAATTTCAAACTTTATTTCTCTAACAAAATTCTTCATCGATATCCCGATGACAAATTAATTATCGCTTGTGTAAAATGCGTTGCTTGTAATCCTTAATCTTTATTAAAGCGTACTACTTTATCGACAAGTGAATAGAAAACAGGAAGCAATTAGATATTGGCCTTCGGCAGCTTAACGATGTAACTTTCTCGTAGTTAAAAAAATTGTTTTGCAGATCCTCTCAGATGGTTAAAACTGGATTACCAAACTGATAACAAACATTTCTCTCTTTCAAAAAGCATGTGTTTTGACATTTTTTATCTAAATGCGTTAAATGTTATCGTAAATTATTATTTTCTATGTAATTTGAATTCCTATGGCAAATATATTTTTTAATAAAAGTGAAATACATACAATGCATTAAATTTAGTGTATACATGAGTAATTTAAAAATTTAGTGTATATTAATTTATATATCGTATTTTTTATTATTGATAATTTCGTCTAATCATAATTTTTGAAGAGTATTATAAGCAATTATGTATCAGAATTTTTTCGGTTAATGTAATTTCATTTTTTATAACCGAATATTTCGAATGAAAATCTTCTTAATAAGTCAGTTAAAAACATACCAACTAATTAGTAAATTTCAAACTTTATTTCACAAACAAAATTCTTTATCGATATATTGGTAATAAATTAATTATTGTCCATATAAAGTTTATTGCTGTAATCGTAAATTTTTATAAAATAAAGCTTTACTAAAACGTACTACTTTATCAATATATGCACAGAATACAAAAATATATTGGATTTTTGCAGCTTAACCCTTTGGGTCTAGTGTATTATTAATAGTACATGGCTTTTGAAGGAGTATTATTTTATTTTAAGAAATACTTTTGCTACTTTTTACATATAGTAATGTTAATATGTGTCTATGCATTTGTTATATGAGTTCATTTATGTTTAGGCATTTAGAAATAATAATAATTATTAACTGCATAATTCTTTTTGAGCCGTTTGCGATTCTTTTATTTTAAACATATATTTCACTGTTTATATATTTGTTATAAAATTTATTTAATTTAGTACACACATAATTAATTTTGAAATTTATTGCTTATTAATTTACATATCTTTTATTATTAATAATTTCGTCAAGTCATGATCTTCGAAGGATATTTAAAATCATTATCTATTAGAATTTTTTTGGTTACTGTAATGATATTTTTATAACCAAATATTTCAACTGAAAATCTTGTTCAAACATCAGTTCTAAATATACCAACTAATTAGTGAATTTCAAACTTCATTTCACTGACAAAATTCTTTATCGATATCTCGATGATAAATTAATCATCGTCCGTATAAAGTGCATTGCTGTAATCTTTAATCTTTATGAAATAAAGCTTTACTGAAATGCACTAATTTATCGACAAGTGCACAGAAAACAGGAAGTAATTAGATATTGGGATCAGCAGCTTAACGATGCAACTTTCTTGTAGTTTAGAAAATTGTTTTGCAGTTCTTCTCAGATGGTTAAATCTGGATTATCTATCTGATAACAAACATTTATTTCTTTCAAGGAGTAGTGTGTTTAACATTTTTTTCTTTTATCTAGTGAATCAAATGTTTCAGAAAACTATTATTTTGAATGTAATTTTAATTCCGATGATAGATATGTTTTGAATAGTGGTGAAATTTATAAACAGTATTTAATTTATTGTAGATATAAGTAATTTTAAAATTTCTTCAATAAGCTTTTTTTTAATTCTTCATTGCAAAATAAAACAAATTCTAAGAAAATCTGAGGATTTTTTTAACACTTACAAATATGCATACACAAGGGAAATTTATCAAATTTATTGTTGATATTAAATTTTAATTACATATGCATTTTTAAAATCTCCTAATAATATACTCTATAATTCAACTCATAACGCGATTTTTTCGAAAAAAAAAAAAAAAAAAAAAAAAAAAAAAAAAAAAAAAAAGCTTAACTTTTATATGCAAATTACTAATACGTGACATGCGCACATGAGACTTAGCTGCCATAAAAATGCAGAGCACCAGCTCATTGCCTAAATGCTTCATCATGACTCTGACTATGAAGGATCGCGCTCTGCTCTTGAAACTTTTTTATAAGAACAATGACTGTGCACTTACAGCCATTAGGAAGTTTCGGACATTAAAATCCATTAAATTGGGTCCAATAACCACAAAAGGTCTGCGAAAAATGATTGCTAAATTTGAAGAGACCGGTTCATTTGACGTTAAACGGGATAGAGGAAGGAAACCAGTTTCGGCTGCGGCAGTGGAAGATGTGGCTACAGCATTACAAGAACAGACAAACAGTGATGTTGGAATCAGCAATGCACGGGGAATTGACCGAATGCTGGATATGCCGAACAGCACGGTGCGTAAAATCCTACGGAAGATCTTGAGCTGTTATCCGTATAAGATAACTCATGTGCAGGAGTTGTTACCTGCTGATCTGGAAGCACGTCAATCTTTTGCACTGCAATTTCTTGCCCGGATGGAAGTGGGCAATGGATGGCCATGGAACATTCTGTGGTCTGACGAAGCCCACTTTCATTTGCAAGGTTCTGTAAATACGCAAAATTGCAGGATATGGGCGACCGAGAATCCGTCCCAGCTACAGCCATTACCTCTTCAGTCTGAAAAGCTTACTTTGTGGTGCGGAATAACGGCAGCGTTTATCGCTGGTCCGTTTTTCTTCGAGGAGATCAGACCTGCGGGTCCCGTTACCTACACCGTTACTGGCAAGCGGTATGAAACACTTTTGCGTAACCATGTCCTTCAAGCACTTCAACAGCGTCAGTGTGTGGATCGCACAATATTCATGCAAGATGGCGCTCCTCCACACATTGCTACTCCCGTGAAGCAGCTACTGAGTGCTAATTTCGGAGATGACAGGATCATAAGCCGTCATTTTACAACAACATGGCTGCCACGTCCCCCCGACTTAAACCCGTGTGATTTCTGGCTTTGGGGGTACCTGAAGAATGTTGTTTACAGAGGGAGGATTCAGAATCTAGCCGACTTGAAGGCAAGCATCACACACCACATCCATTGCATCAGTACAGATACCCTCCGATCTGTTGTGGAGCATGCCGTTTTGCGCTTCCAATTAGTAGCGGAACAAGGCGGAGGGCATATCGAACAACTTATGCTTTAATCATCAGCAAGGTGTTGATTCCATGAAGCTCTTTTTTTGTCATAATCGCTGTTGTCGCTGTATTCTGGTCTTTTCGCTAATAAATCTTTAGTAAATCCCTGAACTCTATTTTTTTTTCTTTTGGCTAACAACATTTCTGTGTTTAACGAATACATTTTTGGTCTTTCCTCCTGATATTACCCGGACAGCGCCATCTATTGGCACATTTTGGAATTATTTTTTTCCTTCGCCAAACAAAATTCCATTGCCTTACGATTGCTCTGCTAAAATATCAAGTCATTCTGACCAGTAGTTTTAAAATTATCGATTTTTAAAATCGGGACTTTAATTATAATCACCCGGTATATCAAGTCAGAGGTATAAAACTGAAACTTAAAAATTTAGCATAATTCCTATTTGTATATAAACGAATAAGAAATAAAAAAGTAATAATTTAAATAAATGACAGTACACTGAAAAATCTTTTTCGGTGAAATTACAGATAATCTGTAATCTATTATTTTAAGTCTTTTGTAAAATTACAGAGATTAGTAAAAAGAGATTCAGTTAAGTAAATAAAACGTTATTCAGTAAATTTAGAATAGACTCTGTGAACTAACATCGTTAAAAATACACAAGACACTGTAAATTTATTTTTTAATTATAATATAATTTATATTTCAAAATTAGTGAACAGCTCAACCTTCAGTGATCTAAAAGAACTTAAATTTTTCGAGTAAATATGAATTGCTGCATATATTAATTCTTACACAATTTGTTCCTGGGGCTGAACGTCTTAAAAATGGCAGAATACCTTACCCATTGAGCTATAAAAACCACTGTTGTTGTGTGCAGAATAAGTCTTTTATGTTTTAGTGTGTGTGTGTGTGGGGGGGGATCTATTTTACTTATGCTTTTCGAAAATTCCGCTTCAGATATATTTATTAGAAAATTCGTTATTCGGTTTATCTTATTTATTTTAGATCGATACATAATTTATATTATTTTTTTTTATCAGTTTTAATCTTTAACCTGTATAAACTAAAAAATTCCATATATATATTGAAAAAAAAATGAATAAAATTCATATTTTGCAACAACTATCCTTTATTTTTTATAAAATTGTTTTTCGTAGGCTATTTATTTTTTAATGCTAAAAAACATTTAGAAAAAAATAGTAAGAATCAAGATAAAAAATAAACAGAAAATGTTAATGCATTGTTTAAAAGCAATTTTTTACATTTTCATTATTCTATTCATTTTGTGAAAAGTTCTATTAGAAGACTAATTTTTTTTTATAACGCATACATACACATACGAATGAAATAATAATGAACAAAATAGCATTGCAATATTAATAACACCAATGAAGTTACATTACTTAAGTTTAGTATTTATTTTTAATATTACCAAGCTTTGTGTATATGGTGAAAGATAAACCTGCGTGTTTGTCACGATTGTCGTGATTTGTCAAAGTTTTGTCGATAAAACCCCCAAATTATAATAGGAGATAAGTTTTTCCCTTTTTATTTTCGTGCTGAAGCTAATTTGTTAAAGAAAATTAATATAAATATAGGGGTTGAATTCTTCAACTATTCAGAAAAGAATATTTTTCTCTAAAAAATAGCTGAGCCTTTTTACCTGCTTTGTATTAATACATATTGAAATATCAGTGTAAGAAACTTTACTGATGAATAAATAATAAAAAGTTCGTTTTAATAAAGCTGTTATAAATTTTGCCTTTTATCTGTTTCAGAACTTTATCACTCTTATATTTCCCACAGTATTTTGATATATTTTTTAATGGTTGAACAATAGTTTTTAATGGTTTTTTGATTGCAACACTGTGGATTAATCCATGCATACAATATTTGTTGCATAAAACCTTGCTGAAATTTATTTAAAGTTACTTTTAGAAAGATATTTTTTTTGTAGAGGATATTTTAAGATGAAATTTTGCATTATATATGTATGTATATATTTTGTTAGTAATCCATCCATGACTAGGAAAATAGGGACTTCAAAGTTTATTTTTATTTATAATCAAATATTATCACTTATAGTATTTTTAAAGTAGGTTTAAAATGAATACGTAAAGCATAAAGATACTAAGAGGCAACGGTAAATAAACGACAAGCAGAGATCATTTAACTTGTAGCCGACATTGTGCAGTAGACGGCTAACTCAGTTGGGAGAGTATTGCTCTTTTGTTATTATTATTATTATTATTATTATTATTATTAACACATTTAATATTTTATCTTTAGAATTCCTCTAAGGGATAGTGTTCTGAAATTGCTGTGTCAGCTGTTTCCTTACTCCAAGTATTTCTTAAAAAAAAAAAAAAAAAAAAAAAAAAAAAAAAAAAAAAAAAAAAAAAAAAAACCCGCAATGTAATGAACACCTAACGCATTAGCTGTGGCTTAGCATTCGCTTCTAAGGGACAATGTTCTGAAATTGCTGTGTCAGCTGTTTCCTTACTCCAAGTATTTCTAAAAAAAAAAAAAAAACCGCAATGTAATGAACATCTAACGCATTAGCTGTGGCTTAGCATTCGCTTCTAAGGGACAGTGTTCTGAAATTGCTGTGTCAGCTGTTTCCTTACTCCAAGTATTTCTAAAAAAAAAAAAAAAAAAAAAAAAAAAAAAAAAAAAACGCAATGTAATGAACATCTAACGCATTTATAAAATGGGTCTTAAAATACTTGTACACTGTAAAAAAAAAAAAAAAAAATCCATTCAATTTACGGCAAAAAATGCTGGCAACATTGCTGTCAGCAGTTTTTGTCGTAAATTCAAAGGATTTTCTTTGCAGTGTAAAATATCGAAAAGTGAAATATTGAAATCTTTTTAAGTAGCGTTGCAAAGAATTTAATTCTCTACGTCTGTATTCAAATTATAATGAAATCGGTCGAAAATCAGAGCAACCCAGATAGAAAAATAAGTTGTTTTGAGATAATTGAATTTAAAATTTGATTTTGCAGCAGTGCATTAAAGTGACTTATTTGTTGCTGTTACTTTTGAAATAAGATGAATTAAAAAAATAAAAGTTTTTATGGGGTATTCTAGACAAAATTAACTAAAGAAATAATTTTTCAAATGTATCAAATAAGTGTAAAAAATTCATTATTTTTTCTGAATGGTCTCTGCACTGTAAAAAAAAATGCGTTAAATTTACG
The DNA here is from genome assembly GCA_964019185.1 of Maratus speculifer. Lineage (NCBI taxonomy): Eukaryota > Metazoa > Arthropoda > Arachnida > Araneae > Salticidae > Maratus > Maratus speculifer. The sequence goes on from OZ025297.1 coordinate 331,048,732, forward strand.
GCAAAAACTGCTGGCTGCAATGTTGCCTGCAGTTTTTGCTATTAGCTGGCTATTTTTAAATTTTACTGTAATTTTTACGGCAAAAGCTGCTGGCAACATTGCTGCCTGCAGTTGATCTAGCCTAGATACTTCATTAGATACATTTTATTTAAAAATGCATTTTTGTTTTAAGTAAAAGGGTACTTTCAGTACATTAAAGTTATCCTTGAATAGTATACTCCGTGGCAATTTTTTTACTTTATTTTTTTATGCGACTTTTCTACATAACTATTTTTTTTAAGATGCTACGAGTGAGGCTAATTTTTTATATGCTATATTGACTTCAATTTGCTTAAGTTAAATTTTTGTATCCATATTTTCTTTTCTGTTAGATATGTGAAAATTTTATTTCAGAATGTAAAGTGTAATTTTAGTTCAACAAGGAAAATAAGCCTTATTATTTTAAAATACAATGCACGTTTAAACGGATGTTTAGGACTCTTAAATGCGCCAAATATTGGCTTTAGTTAAAAATTATCAATAAAAAGTGGAACACGGAGTCAAAATTTACACATTATGAAATTTACAAAATTTTTTCAATGAAATTTACGAATCAGAAAAAAAAGTATCTGAAATTTACGAAGAGTAATTTTCATGAATTTCACAGAAAAAGTGCATTTTCCGTTAAAAATTCATCAAATTTTCAGAAAATAACAAAAAGGGCGGAAATGAAAAAAAAAGAAAAAAAAAAAAAAAAAAAGGAGTAACTTTTTTTTTTTTTTTTTTTTTTTTTTTTGTCTTGGTTGCAAATTTATTTCAAATGCTTACAAAACTGACATGTTGCCGTACAGAAATAAAAGACTCGACGAAAAAATCCTGGGTCTTTTGTGAGACTTGCATCGTGTTGCTGATTTTCAACTGCATAGCTTTTGGTCATCAAAATTAAAGATTTTTTTTATTTATTAGATTTACTAAAGTATATCTTACCAATTGTATAACAACTTTATAATGCTAACTGTATACGAATATTAAAATGAAAAGTTACCACTTCTTCAAACGTAGGTTTTCTTTCTTTTATTTCCCAAAACGGAAAAATTACTAAAACGGAAACAATCCGGCAACTTTCCTGCTAGTAGGCTACCGTGAATTCACGTATTTAGTTTTAGCAGTTTACTTTTTGAAGAATAAGTCACATCTTATATGAATTCAGACTATTTCTTTCATACACATGAGTACACGTGTACACACATGTGTTTTTAACAAGAGTATGTTAAAAATTTTGCTCTAGTTTGAACCAAGTTTCGCTGCTCAGTAGCTGACACCATAGGATGGTGAAATCTCGTACCAAAATTTGGGGCTTCCTATTTCAACCTCATTCCAACAATTATAACTATGCTTCCATAGGAGCACCAAATATTAGTTCAAGATTTCCTCATCTAACAATGGCAGTTATTGAGTATCAAAATTTGGTTCAAACTACGACAAAGTTTTTAACAGTGCGCACATATATACTGACACACATGTAATTATATATACATATGCATACATACATATATATATATATTATATATACACTCATGTCCATAAATTAAGGATAATGCCAATTTCAGTAAATAAAGGTACGGAAACAAAACAAACGCGACTTATTCGTAAAGCCCATTTAATAAGCAAAAGCAAAAGAACAAAAACGATGGTATATGTATAATAACATTCATAAAATCTACAATTATTGCTCCCTAGAGCAATTACAAAAATTACCCCCTTAAAAAAAAATCAACATTATATGGTTGATATGATGGTTAATAAATTGTATGTGTCCCAGACGATGAAATACAGTCCGCATAACCCCTGGGCATGCTGGGTATAAAATTTTATACTGATCTTGGGGAAGATTACTCAACTCAGCAAGCAGCGCTCTCCGAAGTTCTGTCACACATATAGGAGGTGGTTGATGGGCTTCAAGCCGTCGGCCAAGCATATTCCATTCATGCTCTATCGGATTCAAGTCAGGCGAAAAAGCTAGTCAATCAATACGCCTCAGCTTGTAAGCATTCATATCCGATGTTTGCTCGTTGAGGACGGGCGTTATCATCCATAAACACTAATTATGAGGCCATGGCACCCCTAAACAAACATACATGTTGTTCCAGAATGATGTCCCGATAAATTTATTCTGTTATGGTTTCAGTTTGAGCATGCAGATCTGTTCTGGAGCCTAGTATAATTCCACCCCAAATAAGCAATCCTGCATCACCGTAACGATGTCGTTTAATGATGCTGTCTTGGTGGTAACGGGTGCCTGACGTTCTCCATATGAATGTCCGACATGAATCAGAGTGCAAGCTAAACCTGGACTCGTCAGAAAAGATTACACAAGCCCACTGTCACGATGTCCCCATTGCATGTTCTCTACTCCAGGCTAATCGGAGGCGACCGTGAGTTGCCGTGAGCGGAACACATCTAACAGGTCTGCTAGCATATAGCCCAATATTTCCCAAATGTCTGTACATGGTTTGTCTTGAAACAGTCGTACCCCTGGCTGAAGATAGCTGGCGAGACAAGCCTGATGCTGTGCTCCGTCAGTTTCTTTTGGCAGTTACAGCTAAATTACGGTCTTCACTTGTGGCTGTAGCGAGGGAAAGACCTGTACTGTAACGTCTACTGACATTTCCATCAACTTCGAATCGTTGCCAAAGTCTAGAGATTGCACTTTGGGCGATTCCAAGTACCTCGGATACTTTCATCTGAGTACATCCACATTCCAGACGGCCGATAATTCTACCACGTAAAATATCATCCACATGTGTCCTCTGTGTCATAACTGTTCGATTTTTTTCACTGAGAGTCTTAGAAAATGCTTGTTAACAGTTTTACTTCTTTGCCATCATTCTTTATATACGCCTATCTCATACTTTCGTCATTGTGACGCACTATCGCCACCATCTTGTGGCTTTCTGAAGTTTACATATTAGTCTTGAAGATGTACGTGATAATTCTGAAAGTGAATTTTTTACTTTAGAGTTTGATTTCCATGTGATTCTGAATTATCCTTAATTTATGGACATGAGTATATATATATATATATATATATATATATATATATATATATATGATATATCTCAGTTATTTTTGGATTATTCCACTTTGAGTGCCTTTTGGCATAGATTTAATTTAATTTTATAACTTTAAAATACATTGATTTACTGCTGCATAGCACATAAATTGATGTATTTATTCTTTCTTTATTTATTTTCACTTCATTATTTATGCTGCATTTCTCCTACTTCTTAAAATATTCGCCGTTGTTATAACTTCGTATCTACCAGAATTGAAATTTAATTGTTATATGTTTATGATACATACTTACTGTATGTTCATTATGCATACAGACAGTATAAATACTGGTTTCACTCAATTTTTGTTTAGTAATATCTGAGTTACTTTAGATTTATTTGTAAAAGTTTATATATATATATATATATATATATGTGTGTGTGTGTGTATGTATATGTATCTATATGTATGTGAGTGTTTTTCTGTGCGTGTTCGTCACGTCCATAATGCATCTTTTATGCTGTTAATCTCTGACCAAAAAAAGAGAGATAGAGAGAGAGAGAGAGAATTCTAAGTGCTGTCAAGTCAGCGAATGTTGGATTCTTTTTTGAAACATATATATCCGAACATATAGTTATTACTTTATTTCCCAATGTTCTCCATTAATATGATAATACGTTCGTTATTATTCATCCTAAGGCTATCGCTTTGCTCGTTAATATTTATTAAATAATGTTGAGTTTTATTTTACTAGTGAATAAAAAAGGGCACATCACGGATTTTTTATAACTTTTGCCTTAATGAATACGATTTTTTGAGACTTCGAAAATTGCATTTGTAGACATATTGAAATGCTTATTTCTGAGCTATTTGGATTAATTGAAAGTTTCGCTTACATCGTGAAATAAAAGAAAATTTTTGTATATAAATAAAATTAGATTAAATTTAAAATAATTCTTAGTCACGTTGTAAATATTATTTTGCGGTGAAAAAAAAATATTAATAAAATACATAATTCTGGATAGTTATTTTCCTTAGTAGTTAGTTTATTTTAGATATTTTGTTTTAGATATTTAAAAGCATACAGATTTCATGAGCATAAATTTTCAAAATTTCAAGAGGCATATTATGCATGAATCATATATGTGGAAAAAATATTTTTCGCCAATTAATATTCCAAAGCATTCATCTTTTTTTAAGTATCAGGTAGGGTGTATTTCTATTATGCCCATTTGCATTCATACATTGCAAAACAAAACACAAATGTATTTTTTTTATCTAGAGAAAATAATAAAACAATTAAAAATATACAATAATGTCTTCCATTCTACCCACGGTTCTGAAAAACAATGTTTTTTTTCTATCTCAGAAACCAATATATTTTTTGTGATTTACAGAATTATTTATTGAAGCAAAGTTTCTTTTGCAGCCAGTGATGTTCCGAAATATTTATGGATATTTTTATAGTGCATTATCCAAAGCATTCTCATGAATTATTAAATCTGATACAATTGTTCCTTTCTCTCAATGCCACATTGAAAACTATGTCTTTTCTTGGGTATGTCGCTTTGTGTCTATGTGATCTTTCTCTATGTAATGTCTATTATTTGTATATTATCTAATGGTAGATTACAATACATTAACTCTGACTTTATATGTTAAAATGTATACAAGTGTAGATATCAGGTGTTGATTTACAGTTGCCAGTCGCCATTTGGCAACAGAATTTCTTAACTTGGTGACTAATTTTCGGTTTCTAATAAGTCATACTTTGCGGAATTTTGCATTTTTTTCTCGCGATCATTTGACGAGAATCCCACATTTTTTCGCGATCCTCTGACGAAAATTGCGTGTTGTTTAGAGATTCCCTAACCAAAATCGCATTTTTTCTATGATCATTCGTTTTTCATCCATTCTTTGGTGAAAGTCGCGGCGTTTTTTTGTGACCTTTTTTTAAAATTAGCTTTTTTCTACGATCTTTTAACAAAATTTGCGTTATTTCTTAATTTTTCTTACAAATTAAGCTCTGATGGCGACTGAAATATTTGGGCTTAGAAGCTACTGGCTCCTTAAAAATTTTGAAAATATGCACCTACAGTATATTTGGACTTTAGCTTACACCCCGTCAGTGTCTCCAAATATCAAAAAATCTATCATTGAGTACATTTCTGCATGATCTTTATTTTTTCCATCTATTTTAAAATTTTAAAACAAAGTCATCATGCAATACTTTAATGATGTTTTATTCTATGCAACAATTTCAATATAATTTAAGTCTTAGTCTATTCGTAATATTACAGTTGTTGAAAACAAACATAGATCGAAATTTTTTCTTTAAATGTAATTCACAAACTGATTTTTCAATGGAAATAACTCCTATAAAGCTCGCGATGAGCTCTGATTTCGTTAGTATTGTAACAAGACTGATCCAACTCGCAATTATTACGATTATTCTGCTGTGGTGCTTATTGATCCAAATACAATACTCGTAAGCTGTTATGTAAAAAAAAATCCGCTACTAGGTTATCACCAGTCATTCTTATCCCACAGAGTTTTTCTATAGATTGTTTTTCTCTAATAATACGCATGTTTGTCAGCAACTTGTTTTCTTGTGAGTGTATTCAATTCAGCGTAAACAAAATCCGAATAAAATTATTCGTAGTTTCGCCAAATTACTTACAATTTTCACGTATTTATATTTCATTATATGTGTAGGAAATAATACACGTGAATTACCAAGTCTGGATTAAACGTTTTTTCTATCAGCATTATGTAGAAAACTGTGTGTTTACTTAGGTGATGCTGATTTATGACGTCATTTCCATATTATATATTGTCAGATATTTATACATTAAGGGCATACAGAGCATTTCGACTAATAAATATTTGGCGAAATATTGAACATCATGAATATAATTTAAAAATGGCGATAAAAATAAAGCAATTTACTGTAAATTATGAATACCATAGTCTCTATATCAATCAAAAGCAATTTCATGCATAAATTAATTTTCATGTATTAGTTAACTTTTTATATATCTTTTTACAATATGACTGTTTGGAGTACTTTTCAAGAAAAATGTTGAATTTATCACTTTAAAATTAGTTATGCTATAAGAAAATATATTATTTGAAAATATTAAGAAGCACATTTCATTTTGGCTTAAAATAAATAAAATTAGAGATATTTTACTATAATATTTTGAAAATCCTAAAAGTTTTAATTATATATATTTTTGTTATTGTAAAAAGAATGTCACTTGCATTTAAAATATTAGATATCTTTAAAGAAACAAGTTAATTACACAATTTTGGAAAGTTTTAACAGTTTGCCTAAAATAGAATTTTTGAAAAGTATACTAACACATAAAAAAGGAGCTTTCTAAAAAAAAGGCAACGGCCCAAATACACGAATAAGACCTATATGATTTTTAATTTTGAAAAAATTCGCCACGAGTTTTGCTGCAATTAATCTGATATAACGGAGCATAATCGTTTTACTCTTGGTAATTTTTTATTCCATAAATCTAATGCTTTCTTTTCAAAAATTTTAAAAGTGCATCTTGACTTTATTCTATGCTGTCTAGGTCTATTTGTATCGCAACAAATTTATCATTAAACATGTTTCACATGATCTTTATTTTTCCATCTGTTTAAATATTTAAAACAAAGCAATCATGCATTAGTTTGAAAAGGTTTTATAACATGAAACTATTTCAAGATAACTTAAATCTTGGTTTATTTGTAACATTACAATTGTTGAAAACAAACAGTGACTGAAATTTCTCCTTTACATTTAATGCACAAACTGACTTTGCAGTGGAAACAACAACGTTAAAAAGGGGAATACGCAGCGGCCTGATTTAATTAGCATTGTGTCAGGACTTATCCAACGCACAATTAGTATGATAATTGTGGAGCGGTGTTCATTGATTCACGAACAAGACTAGTATACCTTTAGATTTTGAAAAATAAACAGAAACGGAGAGAAAATCCGTGTAATGTAGTTTCGCATTTACTTTCCCGTACTTTGCTTCCAAACGTAATCAGAATCAAGGAAAAGTTCTCATTATAAAATGTTGACGAAATATTCTCTAAACTTAATTAACTTAATTACGAAATAAAACTCATTATTTCAGTAATTTCAAAAATAAGTTTTAAAAAAATCAATCTAGACATAATAGAAAATTGCTGCAAACTGTTTAAATGTTAAATTGTTTTCAATGGATAATTTCAATAATTTTAATGATCAAAATCCCAAATAATAAAGTTATCACCTTAAAATTTATTGTGGTACAATAAAATATGAGTTTTGAGAATAATAAAAAGCAATTTTTCTTTTGCCTTAAAATAAATTAAATTACAAATATGTTACTAAATATTTTTGAAAATCCTAAAACTTTTAAATTTATTTTTCATTATTGTAAGAAATTTTCGCTCGCACCTAAAATACCAGATATTTTTAAAGAAATAAAATAAATATATTTTGAAAAAAATTAAAGTTTTACATAAAACAGAATTTTAGAAAATTGTAAGCATATAAAAGTCACATTCCTAAATAAAATCAAATAGAATATATATGAATACTTATATGATTTTAAATTTCAAAAGAATGCGTCATGCGTGACGCTGAAGTTAATCTCATGTGACACTGCCTTGTCGTTTTTTATTAGCATTTTTTTATAGGCAATTTTTTATTCAAAAATCTACTGTCTTCTGTTCAAAAAATATAGAAAGTACATCCAGACTTTACGCTGCATATTTCTCTTTGTACAGCAAAAAATATATCATTAATTTGTTTCTCCATTACTTGATTTTCGTCATCTATTTATGAATTTTAAACAAAAAATTCATGCATCAGTTTGAAAAAGTTTTATAACATGCAACAATTTCAAGATAACTTCAATCTTGGTTTATTCGTAACTATACAGTTGTTGAAAACAAACAGTGACTGAAATTTCTCCATTACATTTAATACACAAACTGACAATGCAGAGGAAACAACGACGCTAAGAAGAGGAATACGAAGCGCCCTGATTTAATTAGCATTTTGACAAGACTGATCCAACGTACAATTAGTATGATAATTGTGTAGCGGTGTTCATTGATCCACGGCAAGACTTGTATACCTTTAGATTTTGAAAAATAAACAGGAACGAAGACAGATTCCGTGTAATGTAGTTTCCCATTTACTTTCCCGTACTTCACTTCGAAACGTAATCACAATCAAGGAGAACTTCTCATTATAAAATGTTGACGAAACATTCTGTAAACTTAATTAAATTAATTGCGAAAAAACCCACATTATTCCAGTAATTTCAAAAATGAAGCTAGACATAAAAGAAAATTGTACTTCAAGCAATAATGTTAGATTGTGTATGGTTTGGTTTTACTTATATATTAATACAGAAGCTACATGTTTCTGGAGGTTTTTTTTACATAAATTCAGCAATGTTTCTAGACTAATTTATTAAATTAACATAAGATTCACTTTCTTTGAAAACGAGAAGCAAATTAAACGTTAGATTATTTTTAAAGAAACAAATTAATTGCATAATTTCGGAAAGTTTTAACAATTAACATAAAATTGAATTTTAGAAAAATGTACCAAAGCAAAAAATGACACATTCGGAAAACAAAACAAAGAAAATGTATGCCCGAAGAGGACTTATAGGGTTTGAAATTCTGACAGAATTCGCCCCGAGTGTCACTGCAGTTTGTTGCCTAATGATAGCGCCTAATGCTTTTACTATAAGCAATTTTTTATCCCATAAATCTAATGTTTTCTGTTCAAAAATTGTAATAAGTACATCCAGACATTATTGTACACTATTTATCTCTCTTTGTATAGCATCAAACCTATCATTGAGTATGATTATCCATAATCATTATTTACTTCGTCATTTTATAAATTTAAAACGAAGAAATCGTGAATTAATTTGAAAAGGTTTTATAACATGCAACAATTTCAAGATATTTAAAATTTTGTTTTATTCTTAACATAACAATTGTAGAAAATAAACTGTTACTGAAATTTCTCCTTTACATTTAATGCAAAAGCTGACTTTGAAGTGGAAACAATGATATTAAGAAGGGGAATACGCAGCGCCCTGATTTAATTATTGTTGTGATAGGACTGATCCAATGCACAATTAATATGATAATTAATGATGGACACTGCTCCACAATTAATATGATAATTGTGGAGTAGTGTCCATTGATCCACGAAACAAGACTTGTATACTTATAGATTTTGAAAAATAAACAGAAACGAATAGAGATTCCGTGTAATGTAGTTTCCCATTTAATTTCCCGTACTTCGCTTCCAACATAATCAACGAGAAGTTCTCATTATAAAATGTTGACTAAATATATTCTAAACTTAATAAACTTAATTACGAATTAAAACTTATTATTCCAGCATTTTCAAATTAAAATAAAGAAAAATCCATTTAGACATTAAAGAAAATTTCTGCAAAATCTTTAAATTTTGAATTGTTTTCAATGGATAATTAATTTCAATATCTCAGATGATCAAAATCTCAGATAAAGAATTTATCAACTAAAAAGCTATTGTATAATCAGAAAATGTAATTTTTGAGAATAATAAGAAGCACTTTTCTAAAAATAAAGATATTTTACTAAAAAAATTTTAAAAATCCTAAAAGTTTTAATTGCATATTTTTCATTATTGTAAAGAATGCGAATAAGGCACCTGTACCCAATATGGACACCCTAAGGAAAATTTATTTTTTTCACCCCCGTGTACACGTTATAGGACTCCAAAAATATGCTACCACGATCTCTGGACTGTGGACTATCATTATTAAAATTAATGACCTTGTAATTATTTTGGTTTAATTTTAATGATAAAAATAAAAAATGTTTACAAGTGTCCATATAAGGAACCACCTGTCCCTATTACGGACAGATGGCTCCCTCTAGCTTTACTACACAGGATCGATGCATCAAAGAGCCATTCTTCTATGGAATTTTAGAAGAGAGGGGATATTTTTTTTTTTTTATTAAAGTATTTCGGGAGAGGGAAGGGCACAGTAAATATCTTCAGAAAATGCACTTTAGAACGGGGGTCAATTTCGGTCGTGGCTCTTAGAATACCGATACAATGACCCTTAGTTACTACAAAATATTATGAAATAATGTAGTTGGTTTTGCTTAGTTTTCTAATTTTTGTGAATTTGAAGATTCACTGCTGTACTTCCAATGTTGACATAATGTGTCCATATTGGGAATCAGAAGTTGTATTATTAAATCCTATAATAAATAAACAAAGAAAACATTTTAAAGCAAGATATGCAATAACAATCGAAAATGTGTTTTATAAGCTTTCTAAAACACTCCCCTTTTCAATGTTTAAAGTAATTTTAAAATATCTAATAAAAATTTAAACTTACGTGTAATTACGATCAGAACACCATGAAACAACAAGTTTCCTAAATGGCGAACAGCGCGCTTTTTTGCTCTTTCCTGGCTTAATTATCTTTTCAACTGCTTTTCTTCAAGGACATGTAGTGCGATCTTTCGATCAAAATTGTTACTTTAAAAAATATTAGGGGTGTCCATATTGAGAGCACTGTCCATATTGGGTACAAGTACCTTATACGAAAAAAGATTTATATGATTTTAAATTTTGAAAAAATCCACCACGCGTATAGCTGTAGTTTATTTCATTTGACAACGAATAATGCTTTTATTATATAGCCAATTTTTATTCCACAAATCTGACGTTTTTCGTTCAAAAATTATTCAGACTTTGGCATACATTGTATATAACTATTTGTGTGACAGCAAATCTATTATTTATCATGTTTTTTCTCGATCTTTATTTTCTTCATCTATTAATCATTTTAAAACAAACAAGTCATGCATTAGTTTGAAAAGGTTTTATAACATGAAACTATTTCAAGATAATTTAAATCTTGATTTATTCGTAGCATTTACAATTGTTGAAAACAAACAGTGACTGAAATTTCTCCTTTACATTTAATGCACAAACTGACTTTGCAGTGGAAACAACGACGTTAAGAAGGCGAATACGCAACGCCCTGATTTAATTAGTATTGTGACAGGACTGGTCCAACGCACAATTAATATGATAATTGTGGAGCGGTGTTCATTGATCCTCGGACAAAACTTGTATACCTTTAGTGTTTGAAAAATAAACAGGAACGAAGAGAGATTCCGTGTAATGTAGTTTCCCATTTACTTTCCCGTACTTCACTTCGAAACGTAATCAGAATCAAGGAGAATTTCTCATTATAAAATGTTGACGAAACATTCTCTTAACTTAATTAACTTAATTACGAAATAAAACTCATTATTCCAGCAATTTCAAAAATAAGATAAAGAAAAATCAATCCAGAGATAAAAGAAAATTATGCTTCATGGAATAATGTTAGATTGTGGATGTTTTGTTTTTCCTTATACGTTAGTGTAATAACCACATTCTTCTGTTTACCTCAATTCATCAATGATTACAGAATAATTTATTAAATTAACATAAGATTTATTTTCTTTGAAAACTGGAAGTGAATTAAGTTTATAATTTTAAGTATTTCCGCCAGTTGATAGTGTGCAGAAATTTACATTTTTTCTACGTAAAATTATTTCATTGTACTTTTAAGTAAAAATTGGTTAAATTGCATTTTATTCGAAAAATAATAATTTGCTTGTATGCTAACTTTTTTATATGCTGTATTGAAAGTATTATTAGTACCAAGTGTAATAATAATACATCAATATATCCAATTTTTACAGTAGTTCCTTTACCCGCGGCATATCAGGTTGTGTTGTCTACATGGCCTACTATGTACTATCACCTTTTAGGTTTTCTGAGTGAAAGATGTTCGTTCATTTTCAGCCCATGTTGTTAAATCTATAGAATATTGGTTATTTGAGTGAAAGGTACTATTTTCGTAAATAAGAATTTTTAAACTTCTAAATATCACACCATTTAAAGTTTACACCGCTGCGTATCTAGACAAAAAAAATTATCCTTTTTAATCAAATTTGTGTGAAATGTTTTTTCACAATTTGTTTACAAACTGTTTTTTTTTTTTAGTTTTTATTACTTTTTTGTCATTGTGGAAACAGAAGGATAAAATAAAATAAGTTGCGTTAATTTTTTTAACATTAAACATGGTCCGATTTGAAAACGAATAAAATGAAATAAGTTGCGGAATTCTATCAATAAAAATCAGATATACTTAATTTTTCCCAGTTCGCTACCGAGGACAACAATTATTCTCTAAAACAGTTAATAAAAATATATCAAGCAGTTTTACATATGCTCATGTGAGAGTAGTTATTTGTTAAATGTTAATGATGTTAAATTTAGGCTATAATTTTTTTTCTTCTCAATTGAAGAAACTTCACACTGAAATTTCATTTAAAATTTGTTTATAATGGGTCCAGGAATATTAATGTTTAACCCATGCCGTACGTAATATGAACGTTCAGAAGTCAGTCTGATGAACTCCATCAAATAAAACTGCACATTTTTAATAGTTAAAGTTGTATATCTGTAAACTACTACAGTGAAACCTCCAAATAACGGACACCTCGGGAGAGTGAAAATTGTCCGCTATTCGGAGGTGTCCGCTATTGGGAAAAACCTCGGAGATTCAAAAATTGCTAAGAAATGATTAAAGTTTCATTAATTGATTTTTATATGTCCTAAAATTCTAATATATGATTAATCAAAAATTTAAAAATATTTTTAAGCAATAAAAATGAAATAAAATTATGCATACCTTTATACACTGTCTATTACATTCTTACGAAAAAAATGTATTTAAAAAGTTTCCTTTTGCGTTTAAAGATTACATGTAATTTTTTTTTCAATGTGAAATTTTAAACCGGTCAATAGTTTTTATTTTTTTTAATCATCTTAAAGAAAAAAAAAAGTATAACTGCTCACTGTATTTTGCCACTTTTTAAAAGCATAAAATCTTTAATTTTACGGAGGGGAGTGGGGGGGGGGGGGAGCATTGTGATGCTTCGGGAAATAATGCCCTCTAGACCATCCCCTGAACTTAATAATGGACGTGCGAGGGAAGATTTTCTGTGATCACAAAATTGTGACACATTGCTCTGACAAATTTAGAGACTGTTTACTTTTTTTCTTCGTTAAAAACAATTTTTCATACTTTATCGCCAAAATTACTGTCCGCTATTCGGAATGTCCATTATTCAGAGGTTAAACATACAAAAATTTAGATTTTGGGAGTGGGGATCGGTAAACTGCCTGTTAAATAGAGGTGTCCGCTATTCGGCAGTGTCCGTTATGGAGGTTTTACTGTATTTTGTATCATTGTTCTAAGAATATTAATGTTTAATGCATGGCGTATGTAATATATGACTCGTTATGATCATCATAAACATAATGTTTCTTATTGTTATAAATTTAAATACAGACGTTATTTATAAGCCTTTAAAATTTTAGTTTTTGAAAATATCATTTTCCAAATAGTCGTTATGATCTGTTAAATCACAATTTTGTTTTTTTTTAAATTTTTATACAATTTTCGCGCTTAAAAATTGTTTAAATTTTATTATTTACTTTTTATTTGTGATTTTGAACCAACATTCTAGAATTTTTACAGCTATTATTTTTACAGTTTATATCTGCGACATTCTTTCATGGATATCCTGTATAGTTTTATTGTAGGTCTTGGTTGCTCATTATCTTTAAAACATAATTGAATGGAAAGTAGATTAGTCTTTTTTCTTTAAATTGGATTCTTGTGAATGAAGATGAATAATTGTTCACTTAAATTCAAGAAGTTTAAATCTTCCTATTTAGTTGAGTGCATTTCTGGAAAAGCTCTAAAATGTAATGTTTTCTGAATTCGATATAATTGCCAGACAATGTTTGTTTATATAAAATAAATTTATTCATGAAATTTTATTGTGCGAAAATATGTTTCATTATTCTTTTTTTATTTTCTTGGAAAATTTATAAAATCAGTATTTATTTTAACATGTATTTTATTTGAAAATTTTTTATTTCTTCAATTCAAATTTTAAAATGACGTAAATAAGTCTTTCAATCGTAATTGTTTTCCCGTTTCTCTCTTTTATCATAAAAAATGTGTTAATTTAGTTTTCACAGAAACTTCATTTAAATGTTAAATATATAATGATTTCTAGGAAATAATTTTATCTTTTAATATCTCGAGATGTTCTGCTACATGCTTGGTTCTGTAGTGACAATTGGTATTAATTTTATCGTCTAACTTTCGATTTTATAGAAGTTATACCCAAGAAACAGAAATAAAAACAGTTTTTAAAAGCATCTTCATAAAATAACAATTATAAAGTTTTTTTTCAACATTTAACAATTTTATCTGCTAATTTTTTTAAAAATTATTCCGATTAATCTCATGCATTTTCTTTTTGAAATATATCACAAATGTTGTTTAACAAGCATTTTTTATTAGATTGATAAAACTTTTTTAGTATATTCCGTAAAATATCTAACATTTTTGGGCTACTTGATGCTATTGTGCATGGTAAGTTTTGAATGTCGCAATATGAAAATATTTTAAAAGATATCTTCTGTTCAAAACAGCTGTTTTTTTTTGGGGGGGGGGATATTCCAGGTAAATTCACATGCTTATGGAATGAACATTAAATTGTACGCAGACAGCTATCTAATTTAAGCATATTATTTTTTAATTCATCTTACATTAAGTTGTTAACACATGTAGCTCAGTTTTCAGGTGTCATCAGATAAACAATTCACTGCATTTAAATTTGCCTATTGTGTATGCATATAACTTTATTTGTACATGATGTGACATTAAATATTTTTCTTTTCATAATGGATAACCCAGTTACGAATATTCTAATGTTTGACACAAAGAAATACTTATGATAACCAATTCGGAAAACTTTCTGTAAAGTTCCAGAGTGTAACATGAAGACTTTTTTCTTTGGAAATACTTTAATGTACACTCAGTGGTATCGGCGTTAGTTTAGAACATAACACATAAATCTACCGAATACTTTAAGCATAAAATTATGAAAAACTCCACTAACATCTCTGTAGCCTATTTTAATCAGAAAACAATCTTTGGGCCGGCTATGTTTCTGGCAAGAAGTAAAAACCAGCGAGATCAAGCATTTTTTCGGATTACTTGGGTGAGGCTGAAAGTTTTTTAAAATTAGAATTAAAATTTACCTAGTGATACTTTTTTTAAAGTGTACTATAAAAAACAAATTTTCTATTAAATTGTTTTCCTCAGACAAAAAAATCAGCGATATTCCAAGAACTTCTTCCCCAGTTGAATTTTCACAGTTAACATCTCTAGCCGCTGTCACTTTGATCACGGATAACAAAATGTTTTAACCAGGTAAGGTTCATCTTAAATTGGTTTAACATATGTTGCACCATGTTCTGAAATTACAACTAACTTAAAATATACCGTTTTTGACTTTTGGCAAATTTTCTTAAAAAAAAAAAAAAAAAAAAAAAAAAAACAAGAAAAAACAAGACTTAAATATTTTTTATGAGTCGTGGTAAACGATTTACATAACTGAGTTACACACAAACATATTAACATATGTCTATATATATTTTCTTGTATACAAGATGAAATGTTTGGCCTTGTATACAATATTCCTATTGATACTAGCTGCATTCCTTAATCGATATTGCATATAATATATATATACATATATTATATGCATAGATCTCCTGTATTATAATTGTATTCCATATTAATCGTAATTATCGCGTTGAATAACACGATATGATTATAGCATTGTGTTACACAGTTATATTACGCAATATTATGCAGGTAACTAGAATAGATATTTACAATATTAACTACAATACATATTTATTAAATAATGTATGTTGCAATCAATGTTACGCAACATAATATAATTATTTATAGTTTCATATTAAGTATCTTATAATTGAATACTGATACATAAAATGTTTTTAAAAATACTATTTATTTATCACAATACATATACGGCACATTTAGCAGTATTAACTCATACAGTATTACTATAATTACTACAACACAATTACATTCGAAGCTCGTTAAGATGAAAACGCTTAACACGATATTTTTTTAAGACGAAGAAGAATACTTTCCTATTCACACTATCCAAGAAAAAAAATATAATAAAAAAGAAATTTTGTATGAGATGTTTTCTAGCTTATTGTAAGCTTTATTAACATTTTGTGAAAATTTCATAATTTTTATTTTATTTATTTTATAAAATAGTAATAAAAGAGTTAATCGAAAAACAGGTTCGCTAAATGAAGAAAAAAAGGAAAACAATGGTCTTTAGCCGAGATAATCATTAACTTATGTATCACCGAGCCTTCCATTAGAAATTTGAATAAAAAACAAATTGTTCTCTTGATGTATGAGAGCTATATTAATGATAGGAAATTGGCTTTCAGAAACAACCACACAATGGATATTTTACATATCTTTCGAGTGACGGCCGATTACCGATGCTCGCAATAAATTAGTGAAAAAACATTTTTTCTAAACATGTTCAGAAAAAAAAGGAAAGAAAAAAAGAAAGAAAAATTTCGAATTTTTTTTCTTTCTGTGTGACTGCAGTACCTAAATTTTTACTTCAAGTTACTTTTAAGTTAATTTTGAAATGTAAATGATCTCTTTCTAAAAAAATCAAAATTTAAAAACTTGAAATTAATGAAAAACGTTCTAAAGTTTCATTAATTTGGTATCTCTAGGTATAGAAACTTTAAATATTTGATAATACTACATTCTCCGCCCTAAAACACGCAAATTAAATGCCACAAATTGGGTAGCTACACATCTAAAATGAAATAAATTTTGTAAAAAATAAATAGATGTCGGTAAGAAACAGCGAAGAGTTTATCCGAAAGTACCTACTCTTCAATGTGTTCCTCTCCGCGCTTTTTTTTTCTCTCGCCAAGCCCTCAAACTGAAGGATGTACAGGGTTAAATTTTATGTGCATTTTTTTTTTTCAAATTTTCTAATCTAGAGATTTTATGATAGAGTTATTTTCTCAATTGTCATTAGCAGGTTTGTTTTATATAATATTTTATTCGGGTAAAACTGTATAATCTAGTGCACATTTTCGTATTTGAACTTAGAAGTTTAGTTAAAAAAATATGTTTAGATTTATAAATTATTTAAGATGATATTTTGACCAGCTCAAAATTTTTGCAGACGAAATATTCAGATCTCGTGCCGTACCTCACCATTCCGATTTCTTTTTATTTAACACATGCTGGAGCGAAATACTGCTCAACTTGATGACAATAGGTTTGAAAACAAAATAACAGAGGATAGGCAGTGGCCAGCATTGCTAGGCTGTCTATTTAAATCCGATTGATTATATATGAATATGATACATACTCCGAACGACACATTGCATTCCTTTCTTGACGTTTTCTGAATTTTGAAAAATTACTTTATGAAGAGAAAATTTCTTAAATTCTTATCGAGAACTTCATTATATGCATAGAAAACAGATGTAGATATATTATTATATATACTAATCGTATTAATCATTCTGTATTAAGTAATCGAAAGGGCAATGCACCATACGAAATAACCCTTTTATTCTCTTCAACCATCATTATTTTTTACATTTATAGGTTTTTAAATTGCTGTAGAAGGTCTGTTTATGTTCTTGACGTCATTTTAAAGAGTTAAAATTCCAATATAAGGTATTTTAATGCTTTATTTTCTGTACTACATTTAATGTAATTGCGGACATCCAATTGTATACTCATTCATGGTTGTTTTGCATTATTGGTTTTCCAATTTTTACTAGCGTATCGAATAAAAATAAAATATTTGGTAATTCTGTGATTCACTTTGCTCATTTTCGGCATTTGAATTTGTAGCAGTATATGGTCATTTAAAGATAGTATCTCATTTTTTTTTTTACTTGTCTCAAATTACTATTAAATCTATGTTCTTATAATATCGTTCAGACTAATCCTTGAGAGGTAAGTCCTAGTTATATATAATAATTTCACAAAAATACTGTTTTACCGTAAATATAATATTTTGTAACTACATATGTTTGCATTTATCTGTATCTTATAATCTCAATTATTTAAAAATGTTTGTCATTCTTTTGCTTCTGAAATATTTATGACCAAAATTAAACAAATTTAACAAATAATGCAAGCAATATTTATACCTTCTTACGTAAACTTTAACTTTTGAAATAGTTCTAGAAACTTTCAACGAACTATGCAGAAGAATACACTCATTTCAACTTTCTCTTCAATTTATTCATCGTCTTTGTCACATGACCAAGTAAGTATACTTCTAGTAATGAAAGCAGTTCCTTTCCTTTTGGACGTCTTTGTTTACCATAATGATTAGGAATAAATTCTACACTGTAACCATAATTAAATCAAAAAGTTTCTCAGTAAAGAGATTCAAATAACGAAGAGTCTGTAATTTTGTAAATTATTTCATCGGAGAAAATCGAAGAAAATATACAAATAGCTTCAGGTTATTCCATGTCTAACGATAATAAATTTTGAAGGAAAATAATGAAATAGCCTTTGGTCATTTAATTATCAATTGTTCCAATGAATATGGAAAATTTAATTACTGAGTAAGAGAAAAGATAATTTCTGCAAAAGTTACAACATTCTAGAATACTTTAACCATACTATTAAAGTATTCCATTAACATTTTCATTTAAAAGTTTTCTATATTGTAATAATTTTTTTAGTTCAATCATAAATATATAAATAAATAAATAAAATAATTGTTTTTACAGTACAATATTAGCAGCTGGGATGCCATTATTACACTGTAAAATAAGCCGTAATATAGCTTTGTATAAAGGAATTAAACAGTGAATTGCTGCTTAAATGTATAACATATGCAAATTTTACAGTATATTACTTGTTAATTTTGCGGTTTATTACAGCTGGTTTAACGGTTTTAATCAAGCACAGCAGTTTCCAGTCTTACACTGTAAAATGTATTCTTTTTATGATATATATTTAATATTTATTATTTTTTTATTTTCTATTTAGAAATAAATTATAATAAGTAAAATATAAAGAATATTATACTCCGAATCTTCAAAGTAAATGCATACTGCTGGTTTTGAATAAAACAGGCCTAACTGTAAAATCTCTATTTTTCTTTCGTAATTGTTATAAACAGTGAGTGGATGATAGTAATATATATGATAGAATATGATTATAACATAAGATTTTCATCGATAGCCATCTATTGCCATTTTGATTGCCAGAAATATTAAACTTAAAGCAAACTAGCAATCATTTAATCGAAATTGTGTAGGAATTATTTGGAATTCCTAATAAGAAAACTTCTTCCAGCGTTTCATTATCTCTATTCTAAGCATTAAATGTTATGTACGAAGAATTGTGTTTGTTATAATTGCTTATTAACGTTCATTCAATTTCGTGTATAGATAGTTTTTGACATTCAGTAACATTTGACATTGTCTGTTTCTTTCATTAATTGGTTGTGTAAATAGTTTTTGACATTCAGTAGTTAAGATATAATTTAGCAAAAATAACGAGTTTGCAAATGACTGTAGATTTCATTATAAAATATACATGAATAAATGCGTAGAATCTGTATATTGAAACGACAACTAAATTGATATATCTTCATCCTCCTGAGATATCTAAAATGTTGTTATTGTTGTCGAACAATATTACATATAAACAGTAAATATTCAAGCAAATCTTAAATTTTGAAACTTTTCAGAAAATGTCAACGAAATATGGACTGAAATAGATTCTCTTCAATTTTCCTGTACGCTGCCAAAAAAAAAATCTTTCTAATTTTTTGAAAATATAAAATAACCATGAACGAAACCATACCATAACACTTTCCAAGTTACCCACAATTCTGACAATGGAGCCTTTTTTGATATTTCTCGCACCTAGTATTGAGACTTAGTGCATTTTAAAGCCCTATGTTAGGAAGTTAGAGAATCGAAAAAGTTTTCTGATAAAGTATTATTATTATTATTATTAATTTGCAACATCATAATTTTCTAAAAATGCTATGTTCGAAGCCACTTATCGGACTATTATCGTAGTTTTTTTTCTTTGCTTAAACTATTTAAAAATATAAATTAGTAATAAATATAAAATATATAAAAAACTTAAAAAAATTCTTCAAAAAACTATGAATTTGATTTTGAAAAATGATGACTTTATATTCACATTTTTAACGAGGAAACAGTTGGCGTATTTTCAAAGTAGAGTTATTTTTGCAACTTTAGCTGAATGTCTGAGAATCAAAATAAGATAAGCAAACAATTAGCAGCGTCTATCAGATTTTAGCTGACGGGCTATCTAAGCTTGAGTGCTAATGGGTCCACAAGTTTTATGTATATGTACGTATGTGTATAGGTAACGCGATAAATCTTAATAGAAATATCCAGTTAGCTTCAAATTTGACATATATATAATCAGTCTGATAAGGCGCTTTCCATATTAGTTCTGGAGATTCATTGGTTCGGTTCATATTGGGTAACACGTCCCCCTTAATTTAGTTAAATGATTTTTTCATACAGATTTATCCGACTGGCTTCAAATTCTGTGTACCGGTTTATTCTGATGACCCACTTCCTTGATTAAATTTGGAGGTTCATTGTTTAAGATGTCTCTTCACTAAACTTGAAAAAAAAAACCGCTCCGTATTGTTAACTCTTTGCACTGTAGAAGTGACTCTCACTCATCACTGGTGTTGTCAAGTGTCCCTCGTAAATCAGGACAAAAAATATCTTTGGATACAAAAAATATCTTTCAGTTTATTTCGCCATTTTTCATCACAAATTATTGGGCCATTAGATAAGACGAAGTTTATTAGTTTAAAATACTGATGTTTAGAGAATTTGGAGCTCCTATTTACGCGGAACAGTGGTGGTCAGTGAGAATCACCTGTCAAATGTAAAGGGTTATAACAATGGGTAGGTTATTTCCGAATTTCTCGTTTAAATTTGAGCATTTTTAAACTTTTTTTTGCAGAGAATTTTTATTGTCACTTTTTTTTTTTACTTTTTCGATTTTGGTTACAGATGTTTTTAATAAAGGTTTTTTTTCTGTTCAGAAGAAGTTTCAAAACTGAAAGTACATTTTAAAACAAATCGAAAAAGTAAAATCTTGAACATTTATTAGTTTTACATGGAAAATACTTTATTCTCTAAAAGAAAATAAGTTTATCTTTTGAAAATTTATACAGTTTCCAATGGATAGTTTCAATATCCCAGGCGATCAAAATCTCATATTTTGTGATGTTCACCCATAAACATCAATGACGATTGACCCCCCCCCCCCCGATCACTCCTAAAAAAATCGACTTGGGGGTTTTGATCATAAGTCAGCGGAATATCATGTGTCGCAAATAAATGGGTTATTTCATATAATTGACATATAAATGTACAAATTGGATTTTTCCCTCCGTAAAAAAGTCTTCTGGCACCTTATAAATTTTGATTTTTTTCAAACTTTCGAAGCACACTTACTTAATAATATATTCTAAACAACTAAAAGCATGATGCTATACTTTGAAATTTCCCTCAATGTTATTACTCTTCAATATAATCTACGGAAAATTTTTCAGAAATATTTTAAAATAAGCAACATTTTATTAAAATTATTCAAGAAACTTTTGATACATACAATAAATAATAACTTTGCACGCAAATCTTAACTTTTGAAACATTTTTCCGAAACTTTCCACTAACCATATACAAAAACAGATTCACTTAAACTTTCTGGTACCCTTATTCATGAATGAAATCAGATAGATGATCACGTACAGTGTTTTCAATGAAAGAACTGGGGATTCATTTCATTCTACCTCCTTTAATTACCATAATAATGAGGAGTAGATTCCGAACAGTAACCGTAATTAAATCAAACAGGTCGTCAAGAAAAGGACTTTAAAGGGGAAATCTTGAAGAGAAACGGACGGGAGAGGAATAGGAGAAAATCAATAGTTTCAATGATGCATGCTGGATGAAAATAAATTTCTAAAGGAAAGCAATTTAATAACATTTGGTCACTGAAATAAAATGTATAATATTTTCTAAGAATAACTGAAAAAGAAAAATTGTTCTTGCTGCGTAAATTTGCAGTATTTTTAAATTGTTCATAGTTAACATATGTGTGTAACTTATAGGTGTAATTTTTTACCATTTAAAATTCAAACTAGGCATGAGAATATTGCTTCAATTTAATTATCTTTCTTAATTTGCGTAAAGTTATTTAAAAAATATGCAGTAATAATAATAACATGTAACTGAAATACTTTTTAGCTCACAGGTTTTCAAAGCTTGATTTCCAAATTTATTTAGAAATTAAATAAGGCTTATAATTCACATACATATTGAAAGAAAACGTTTTTCCAAAATTCTGGCAATATTATAGCATTTGAGAATTAGAATTAAGGAGTTTCATAAACATACTACCTCACCTGAAAGAGTTACGAAGCACAAATTTTAATTAAATTTAATTTTTGCATATTAAATAGAATAGAGGTTACTAACCAACGTATGCTTTAATCATAAATTTAAATATGATGTAAAAATAAAAACACACGAAGAAAATAAAACTTAAGCATTTCGGATTAATCTTAAAAATTACCTTCAGGAATAAAAATTTTTTATAACACAAATCACCAAGAAAGAATCTATATGCTTAGTCGTAAAAATATTCAAACTGTAAGCAGCAAAAGAAAATTTCAAAATCTTTTAAAAAATAACTCCAGCGGCTCCATCTGTTCATCAAAATAAATAAAAGAAGGGAAGGCTATACAAGCATGGAAACATCACTGTCTGTTCGAAATACTGACCCAGATTTCCGGAAAAAGAAATGAAGCACTATCACTAATTATTTCCTGGTTTCTTAGACAAATTTCTTTAGATTTAAGAACCTTAATTCTGAAAAACTACTATAAATAAGAAGGAAAGTATACAATAACTTCTTCTAAGTCACTCAGTGTTCCGTGAAAATCCTTTATCTTTAGGAACGTCACAAATAAAATGAATCTTTGAAATTAAAAGAAGAATTTATACAAATAATTTTCTATTAGCTGCTTGTAATTTCCGAAAACATTTTTGAATAGATTTTACAGTGCATGAATCAGTTCTGATTACCCTGATTTTTTGGATTTTAATAGGTCTCAAATTAATGTTTTTATGTTAAGCGGAGATGTTTAACCAAAAAACATATAGCATTAAGAGCATTAACATTAAGGTTAAAACCAGGGCTAGCAAGTGTCTGCCAAGGTGGTTTCAAAGTGTCGTCGGTTAAAACCGGCATTGCAGAAACTAGTTTCTGCTAGTAAATGGCAAAAACTGGCAGAAACTAAGAACTTTAACGTGCAATGATTCATAATTCACATATGTATTTAATGTATAAAGAAAATAGTTAAAATAAAGATTATGAATGTTATTTAAAGTAGCAAAAAGTTTCAAAATGATCATATAAATACATAACATCACAACATATAATATATATTTCTAAGAAAGGACTTTATTTTGCTAAGGGTTATTATATACAAAACAAAATTTAGATGAATATCAAAAACCAATTTTCTTTCTCTTTCTTTATGCTCAAATGTCAATTATCCCATATACTTAAGATGAATTGAATAAACTAGCACTGCATTAAATGAGATTTGAATCTTGCATTTGTGTGTTTCCATAATATTTACATCATTGAGTAAAATTAATAAAATTTATGAGCAGCTGCAATAGAACACTCGTGTTTTTTAGTTTTATCTAAAGCAACAGCAACAGATTTTAACATTTGTAACAAGTATTTAACTCTTTATAAATCATGATATTTATTCATAATTTTAACAACTGCTATGTCCTTAATATCATTTTCATGATTTTCAATTATCTGCAAATAATATGGATCATTCTTTTTGAAAGATTCAAACTATTAAATTCTAATACTAATTAATATATTTTTAAATTAAAACTATACACATTATTTTATTTAATATTTATTCCGAATAAATTATATATTAGCATTTTAATATTACTAAAAAATCTCAGATTATGTCATAAAATGAGTTTATACCAGTTGTTGCCAGTTTCTGCCGGTTAAAACCGGTTATAACCACTTTTTGCCACAGGCACGGCAAAAACCCAGCTCTGGTTAAAACTGACATTTTTCTGTTAAAATTGCATACACACATACGCAGCTGAAAATTTTTAATTGAGGTCTGATAGCATCTAAAAAAACTGATTATTCGGGTAGTAGGAACTGATTAACACTTTGACTGTTATGGCTATGATATATTATAGCTAGAGATGTTTTCGTTAGGATACTGACTATCAGATATGACAGCCAAAGTTACACACTTCAGGTACGTTGAACACTTCAGGCCTTGGCTATCAAAAACGACATGATTTACATGAAAATTGCATTGAGTTTGATTATTGGGCTTTTTACGATATGTTAGGCATACGTGGCTTAGCAAATTCATATATGTGCCGATTCTATGAGCTATATAATTATATATATATATATATATATATATATATATATATATATATATATATATATATATATATATATATATATATATATATAGTTTTATGCAAAAAAGTACAAATTTAACAAAAAAAAAATTGGGCCCGTGATGAATACTTGCACTTTTCGCTTGGCAGTCAAAGTGATAAACTTTACTCAAAAACGTTTACAAGAAGGACGGAGAGCTAAGTTCCGTTTGTTCTAATTGGTGGCGTAGATGTTCTTGTATAGATAGTGTCAATTTGGTAATATATGTTTTTCAGATGCCTCTTCATAGCATTTAAAATCTAGTATATTGCATTTGATTACAATGTAAACAGTACAATTTATTATTCAATTTAAAATAGGTAGTTTTGAGCCAAACAATGGTCATTTGCGGTAAGTTTTGTTATTACTTTTATAATTTTAAGAAAAGAGCTGCTGAAAGACATCGTTTACTTGCAGACCTTGCATTGAACATGCGTTTTCAGACAGGAAATCTAGAAAGTCATTCAGGGTATTCATAGAAGATTTATTCGACATTGAAAATGCAGAAAATGAAAGTATATTTATTCGGAAAATTAGACAACTGATTCAGTAATCTCCTGAAATGTTTTTTTCGTATGAAGCAAACTGTCGTTTATTTAATTTTTAAAATTGTGTAATTAAAATGCATATAGAAAATGTTTTGAAAGTGTTTTACATGTGTTGTTTTATAGTGTTCTAAATTGTTTGGTTTTATAATGTATTGTTAATTTGATGACAAAGTATTGTGTCATACAACGCTATTCTAAGAAAATATTTTCATCAATACTATTTCTTTACAATTAACAACATTTTGAGAGCACATTTTTAAATAGCAACACTTTTGTTACATATTAATAACATATGCCTAGATGACAACACTTTTGAAACCCATTAAAAATACAATTACAACACAAACACGTTTTGTATGTGAAATTTTCTAATTTACAAAACATTAATGTGTTGTAAATTTGGTGAAAAAAAGTGTTCTAAAATATGTTTACTTTTGAGTGCTTAAAATTTGCAATGAACACACGAACGCCACAACATTTGGCAAAAGCATCGAATGTTGGTTCATTCGTTGTCATTCATATGTCTATGTAGAAAAAATACATGTATGGCAAAATTAAAGCAGATTTTTTTCCCATGTAATTTTAACCAAAAAACTATTTTTTCTTTTGCATGTACGCAATATTTTGATGAATCAGTACAATGCAACTAAAAAACACTAAACATTTCAACGGATTTAACAAAAGTAGAATTTTAATAAATTGCCTACGAAGTATTATATGTAATATGATGAAAAATTGAGTATAAATTATATAACAGCTGTATCATCGTTCACTTTTTTATCAAATGATTTATTCAACAAAATTTTTTTATCATATTGAAATTTCAATATTTATTAAAAAAGCATATAAAAAATATTCAGCTTATTTCTTTCTTTCTTTCTTTATTTATTTTTGTAAAGAATCTTTTGCAAAATTGCTCAAAAATTCAATGAATTATTATTATTGTTATTATTACTATTTCGTACAATCTAGATAACATAAACTTTTTCCTGAGCTGATTTTTCAGGAATGTTAAAGACCATTATGCGACCCAACAACATCATGAATGAAACATTTCAATTTTTTATATTTACTCTGAAAAAAAAATGCAAAACACAATATTTCTGATAAAATAACCACAATATAATCGAATAAAGTTCTTTGAAATCCTTTCTTTTTCGTGTGCCTTAAGAATTTATTTAAAATTTTCAAATAGAACGACTTGATAAGAAAAGCAAACTAAGCTAGATTCTTTTGCTTTGGATTAAAAAGCACGAACTCAAGAAAAAACTCTGTATATATAGTAAACAAAACTATTGAACATTTTCATCCTATTATGTTATGGGGAATATGTTTTATATGTTAGGGAATATGTTATAGGAAAAGATTGAGACAGGAACGCATCAGCAGTATCCAACGTCTATGGTAGAACTTAAGTTGGCGCCTTACATCCCCACCCCCATGGAAATTGAAACTTAAAAAAATATATATTGAGTATCTGTAAATGCATAGCTGCTATCTTGCTGGAATTTTATCATAGCTCAAAAGAAGTTTTTGGAACCAGAAAATTCTTGGATAAAATGTACCTCGCTTCTAGCATTTTCTTATTTCATTTAATTCATTAAATAAAATTTCTGGTTTCTAACATGTTTAAATTACTGATAATATAAAAAAGGTTGACAACATGTAAATAAAATTCAAATCACATTACTTCTTGAGAAAATAAAACCTCTCTGCGTCAGAATCCAGCATTAAACGATAAAATTTCATTACCCCAGAGAAAACAATAAAATACAATAACAATACATTGCATCAGTAACTAATAAAAGAAAGTTCTTTGTATTCTTGAAATTGGATATTCATCTATATTATAAAGATCAAACGTATCTCTGCGTAACGCATATGTCATTTTGCAAATGGCAACATTCTCAAATTTGAAATGAAATTTCTGTTTTACAATTTTTACTACTGCAAATTTTTAAACTTTTAATTTTTGCACATTTTCTATTTTTACACCGTCCAATAGGAAAAAGCGCATTTTCAGTTGCAATTTATTTAATAGCTGTATCCCAATTTATTTTTGAGATATTATTTTATTGTCGTTTTTAATACTAATTTTGTAACTGTGGCAACAGAAGTATTTTATTTCTTTCAAAAGTAAAGGGAGAAAATTTATTACTGTATCTTGTTGTCATTTCTACATAAAAACTGAGAAAAAACTGAAATTAAAATACTTGCTTTGTAAAGAATATCCTGTGTTATAAAACCAGAGAATTTTGATTTTATTTTATTTTTATTTATCATTTGATTGATCTTTAGTTTTCAAAAAAATTATTTTACACACGATGCAACACTCCCTCTTTACTCAAACTTATTATAAAGAATACTTGTGTTTTTTCACTTTTACATAATTCGCATCAAATAGTTCAAAAAATGCAAATTTATTAATCCATATGTTATATCATTTTCAGATAATTTAGACAATTGGGTTTTAAAGAAATCGTAATTTTTAGCTTTACGATAAACTAAGATTTGTTTGAAAGTTAGACAAACCAATGTAAGCTTTATTTTTTACGGAAACTTATTTTGTAGGGCTTTTTTTTATAAATCAATGAAACAATTCCTACTTAAACACTTTCTTTCGTAAAATTCGACGGATTCCACCTTGTATTAATAAAAGAAAGACTTTGTTTTTTTACTCTGCATGTATTGGCGATGACTGAGAAAATGTACCGCGCAAAAAATATACACAATAGCAGGTACACTGTAAAAAAAAATCAATTAAATTTACGGCAAAAACTACTGGCAACAATTTTTACGGCAAAAACTGTTGGCAACATTGCTTGCCAACAGTTTTTGCCGTAAAAATTGCACTAAAATACATCTATTTCACTGTAATTTTTTGACAAAAACTGAGGTAACATTACTGTCAGCAGTTTTTGCCGTAAGTTTAACAGATTTTTTTACAGTGTACAAATGCACAAAAGAATCAAATTTGCATTTTTTTTTAATAATTAGTCGAAATAAAATTAAAAGCCATAATGATAATAGCAAGTTGGTGTGCTTTCTTTCTTTAAAGTAATCACATACCTTTGCATTTTTGCATGCAATTGAATTTGTGCCTTTGCATTTCCCATGCCTTTGCAAGGAACAGATTAATGAATATTGATAACATCATGAAAAACACGATGTCTGAAATTAAGAGATATTCCCAAAGATGAGCTTGGAAGTTCTTTTCAAGCAATTGTATAGCCGCTAGAAAAAGTGTATTTTTTAGTCGAAACTCATTACGAAACATATTTAACAGTTACGTATTGTAACCTTATCTGTTCCAATATTTCTCAACAAATTATACATTTGACTTAATGTTAATAACAATATGTCGCAAATTACACGTCAAACGTAGCAAATGTGGTGCATTTGTACTATAAAGATTTTTTTAAAATATCCAGATCTTGGTGTAATAATTTAGAGTTCTTCGCTACAGTATAGTGTACTAAATCCTTTGTGTATCCCTGTATATACTATCTATTTTTCATTATACAGTAAATAACTTGCATAATTTTTTCTAATGTTCTTCATAGATGCATATCAATTTTATTATGTTCGAAAAAGTGTAACATCATTAAAATGCACTTCAAGCTATTTTGCCTCTTTGACGTCATGTAACGGTATAATTTTGATTAATTAAATACACCTTTTAATACCTTATAAACTCTGATTTTTACAACCTTTTGAAAAATAGTAATTTGAAAATGTAATCTGTATAACCAAATATATGCTCCTAATGTAAAAATTCCCTTTAATTTTTGTTTTTCAAAACTATTTTAAGATAAATAACTTTTTATTAAAGTTATTCAAGAAATTTCTGACATATACAATAAAGAATAACTTTTCACGCAAATCTTAACTTTTCAAAGATATTTTCGAAACTTTCCTCAATCCATACATAAAAATAGTTTCACTTAAAATTTCCGGTAGCTTTGTTCATGAATGAAGTTAAATAGATGATCACGTACAGCTCCTTCAATGAAAGAATTAGACATTCATTTCATTCTATCTTCCTTTATTACCATAATAATAAGGAGTAGATACCAAACAGTAACCATAATTAAATTAAAAAGTTTGCGAAGAAAAGGACTTTAAAGAAGGAAGTATATGAAGTTTTGTAGAGAAACGAGCGGGAGATGAATAGTAGAAAATCATTAGCAGTTTGATGATATATTGGATGAAAATAATCTAATAATATTTGGTCGCTGAAATAAAATTGATAATATTTTTAACAATAAACTGAAATAGAAAATATTCTAACTACACTGCTCAAAACAAATGAAGGATTTTGCAGTTTTAGGTGGATTTGTATCTGGGAAACTTTTTAGCTGATTGATACATGGTCGACAGACATAGTAGGTTATATGAGAATAAATTACACATGTTTGGAAGAAAAAAATACATTTTATTGCACATTTGTGTACAAAAGGAAAAAAAACACAATTTGTGCATATGAGAAAAAAAGAATAAGAAAAGGTGTTTTCTTCAAAGAAAATCATTTTCAGTAGGGGGTATGGTTTCCACGGGAGGACTGCAACGTTGAACACCTTTGAGGCCTGGACTCAATGAGGCTATTAATGACGAGTTGGGGTATTCTGCCCCACTCATCCAGAAGAGCTCTTTCCAGTTCTTGGAGAGTTTGTGGGGGTTGTTTGTGGCCAGAAACTCGTCTTCCTAGAGCGTCCCAAACGTGCTCGATTGGATTCATGTCTGGAGAACACGCTAGCCAATCCATTCGAACGATTCCTTCCTCAAAAAGGAAATCCTCCACCAGGTTTGCACGATGTGGCCTGCAGTTATCTTCCATTAAAATGAAGTTATCTCCGATTGCTGCAGCGTAAGGGACTACAATAGGTCTGAGGATCTCATCCCTATACCAGCGACCAGTCAGAGCTCCATCTCGAATGATGTAGAGGTCCCGTCAATGGAGATGCCACCATACACCAACACTCCTCCACCGCCAAATCTGACACTTTCGTGCACGAACGCAGGATTATTCCTACTGCCACGGTCCCTCCAGATGAAAATACGCCTATTATCCGGATGCACAGAAAAACAGGACTCGTCAGAAAACAGAATATTGCTCCATTCATTTCTCCTCCAATTGACATGCTCGGTTGCCCACTCCCTGCAATCGCGACGATGGCTTGATGTTAATCTAACACATACCATCGGTCGGTGAGCATACAGACCTACAGCATGGAGCCGGTTTCGGACAGTCTGAGTTGAAATCGTGGTGCCTGTAGCCGAGCGAAGGTGTTGTTGGAGAAGAGTAGCGTTCATGTTTCGGTGTCTCCGAGCTGTTAACGCTAAATACCGATCTTCATTGGGCGTTGTTGCCCGTCTACGACCTTGCCCTGGTCTTCGGCCTGCACATCCACTCTCCAAAAAACGGTTCCAGATCCTGGAAATGACACTTTGTGACACTCCAATGGCTTGCGCTACTTCGGCTTGAGTTCGGCCCCCTTCTAACCTACCAACAATTCTCCAAGCTTCTTAATCTGTCAAATGACTTCGCTGAGACATCGTACTCATCGAAACAAAGCAATCACTGAATGCCGATCATCCTCGTCTTCATTCTCTTTTATCCAGTTGAAAGTCAAAATTCATTCGCTGCCGCTGAAGCGACGTTTTTGACGTCGAACTCAAAATTTGCATACTCCACAGTTTGAAAACCAGAAAAATTTGCATTTGTGATTCTGTTCTTCTATTTTCGGCAAAAAAATTTCGTTTATGTCTTTATTTTATATAAAACTTCAAATATCCTTTAATTGTTTTGAGCAGTGTAGTTTTATTACAATTTTACTTTTGCTAGTTTTATGGCAGTTCTTACGAGTTATTTCAGTTTTCAACATATAAGGTACCCTGCGGTAATAACGCCACGTTAAGGTTCTACCAATTTTCACGGCTCAGTTTTAGATTGTATTTTTCAAACAAATATATAATTTGATACAGGAACTCATTGACTATCTATATAAAAAAAAAATAATTTAACAGATATGAATACATAAAATGTAATGGCGTGATTTCTTGACCAATGCTATTTGGCGTTATTACCCACCTATATGGGTAATAACGCCATGCAAACAAAACTATGAAATAAGTTGAAATAATTGCATGTAGATTGCCCAATTCTAAAAATACAAACTCTCAGCTTTAGAAATTGACAAATTGCATCCTAAGCTATTGAAAATGTTCAATTTTTTGTGAAAGTGTAAGAAAAATAAAGGTGTGGTGTGTGTGTGTGTGGGGGGGGGGGGAGAATGAGGCAAAAGAATATCAGAACATGAGCTTCTTTTTGCTTAAAAAGAACCGCTTAAATAGAATTATTAGAAATATTGCACAGTTTTAACTGTGTTTATTTGAATCAGTATTTAGAATGTAGCTCGGCCACTGTAGGGAATCAACCGGGGTAAACCCAGCTAGAAAAAGTTTGCACTTTTTTTGCAAAAAAGTATAAATTGTACACAATTTTTGCACAAAAAGTGACTATTTTTGAATACCGCGAAAAGTATATACTTTTTGTGGAAAATATTTACATTTTTTATGTATACAAAAAAGTTCATATTTTTTGTTGTTAAAAATGGTGCACATTTTTTGCATAAAATAAATAAATATTCTGTGTTTGCAAAAATTGTGCAACTTTTTTTTTTTTTTTTTTTTTTTTTTTTTTTTTTTTTTTTTTGTAAAAAACAAATCAAAGATTCCAATTTTGCAAATATTATGTACTATTTTTTTATGAATGCGAAAATTAGATTCTTTCATTACAGGCATCATTATTTCCATGCCTGGTGCCTTTTTCTAAATTAGGGGAAATTTTTCAAAGCAAATTAATGTTGTATTTAACTTAAAGTTAATCGGAAGGAATAAATTATATTATGTCTTAATAAGGCAAAATAAAATAAGTTAGTTAAATTTCAAAATCGAGAGATTGTGAGCCTTTCTTCAGTAAAGGAAAATTAACAGATCGATTTTAATTTAAAAGTAAACGAATTAAATACATTTTACTATGTTTATCAAATTTGAAGAAAAACAAATTTTAATTATTTAAAATTTAAAATCCAGGAAGGGGTAATGAGCCTACGGCCCCCCCTCTTCATTAACGGGAATAATTTCCGGAGATCCTCTTATATTTTAAATTGCTTGAAAATAATATTTTTTTTAAATAAGAAAAATAGAAATTTTGATTAATTATAAAATTCAAACTCTAGGGGGGGAGGGATTAATGTTTCTCCTAAAACTTCTAACTTTACGGAAAATATTTTAATTCCTCTTTTATTTTAAATTTCTCGGAAAGATAAAATTTTATTGTATTTTTCAAAATCATTCAAAAATAAAATTTAGATGTATTTCAGACTAAATAATATTTAAATCATATTTGAGGGAGGGGTAACGGCTCTCATACTTCTTTGCCATAAAAATTCTTAGTTTCTTTTTAATTTTAAATTAATTAAAATAAAATACGTTTTGTTAGGCATTTCAAAATCGAAAAAAAAGAAATTTAAATTAATTAAAATTTAAAAATCTAATCAGGGGGAAAATGTGCCTACCAACCCCCCACCCTTACTTAACAGAAAATTTCACACTTTCCTTTATTATTTTATAGTTACTTGAAAGAATAAATTTTGCTGTGTTTTTCAAAATCGGAGTAAAACAAAAATTAGTTAAATTTCAAAATCGGGAGGGGCAAAGGTCATCCTATGCCCCCTTCCCCAAACGAAAAATTTTTAGTTTTTCTTTTTTTAAGTTACTAGAAAATAATAAATTTGACAATGTATTTCGAAATAGGAGAAAAATAAATTTTACTTAATCAAATTTTAAAAAGCAAGAGGGGGGAGGGCAATTGTTCTCCTACGCTCTCAAACCCTAGAAAAGTTCTTACTTTGTCTTTTGTTTTAAATTTCTCGAAAAGAATAAATTTTAGTAAGCTTTTCAAAATTAACAAAAAAGAAAATTTAATCAGTTAAGTTTCAAAATCGAAGGAAAAGCAGTGGACCTCCCCCCCCCCCACACACACACACAACACGCGCGCGCACACACTCTACTCTTTTCCTACGATTTAAGCTTAAAAATACAAGTGCGGTTATTAAGTGCATAACATGTCCTCCTCCCCTATCAGGTATAACTTCCAGTCATTATGAAAATTACTTGTGCTTTCAAAAATCAGATAAAACCTGTTTAATTTTTAATTTATTTATTATTTTCGCATCTGTAGCTATCTTTCCTACTCCATGAACCAGAAGCATTAATACTTCTCAACTCGCAGACTTGGAGGAGCTAATGTTTACATATGCTGTGCCGACCGCGAGGTTTTAGCGGCGAAAAGAAGTTTGAATTAACCATACCGCGTGTTGCGTCGTTTATTATTACTCAAATTGAAGTAAAGTTTAAATTAATTGGCTAGTCTGAAATATAGATGGGACGAATATTCGGTCACTATTCGGTATTCGGCCCTTTTGCCGAATACTCGGTCAGCCGAATATTGAAAGCTTGGCCGAATGCTTTTGCTGAATACCTACGGCCGAATATTGTACGATTTCTTAACAAATACATTCAGAATAAGATTTTTTTCTTAATTTTTTGCAACTTTTTTAAATTGAATTCATACACGCTTACTTTCTGACTTATTTATGAAGTCATTTTCATTCATAATTGAACAAAATATACAATTATTTGGATACTAAAAATTTTGAATATTTCTGTATTTCCTATAAAAGTTAAGAATCTTTTAGAAAATGTTGTGGAAGAAAATTTACGTTGGAGATTCAACTATCAGGAAAATGACTGTTACAGGAATGTTACATTACAACTCAAGATGTCTAAGTCAGTCACTGAGTGAAGCCTATATAGAAAAAAGAAATAAGTAATATCTATCCCAGACACTACTAGATAGAAAAGAGTATCCTTTAGAATGGTAGGCGAAGAATTCAAAAGACTTTCCTAACCTTTCACAGTTAGGAAAAAAAATACCATTCTGCTCTGGGAAATATACTTTATTTAGTGAGCGATTATTTTCTGAGGTAGGTAACATGTATGAAAATGCACCACTAGTTTTACCCAGAGATTTTTAATAAAAATTTTCTTTATTCCATAGTATTTTTAACTGTGTGTGTGCCCAAAAATGATAACATTTTCTCATTTCTTTTGGAAAAAGAACATAAAACTATTCAATCGTGTTTTAATTGTATTTTTTCATTTTTATATCATAAAGTCATTTGAAATTAATGTTGCTTGATTTATCGTATTTTCCTTTTTTTTTTCTTTTTCCCTTTTTAAAGACAATAACAAATTTTTTCTTGCAAAAGCACCTTTTTCCGCTGCAGTACTGTCCTTTTTAGTGAATAGCACCATGCCTTTTTTCTTTCTAGAGTGAACACTAGATACAGCATAAAATTTTTTTATCATGATTTTCTGAATTGCGCTCAAAAATAGGTAGATAAAAACTATTCAGGGTATGAAAGTTATAAGGGGTGGGGGAGGAGAATGTCAATTTCAAATAAACTTTTTATTATGCATGAAAAATACAAATAGTGAAATTAAAAAGTAAGTTCTATTTTAAAAAACATTCCTTTCAATATTTTTCGGCCCAGGTCGAATGATAGATTTGATATTCGGCTTCGGCCAAATAATCGTTGCATTTCTTCTTCAAAGAACTCTAAAAGATGGAAAAGGTCTCTGCAAATGTAACTTTATCATTTTAGGTGGAGGAGGGGCTATCGTAAGATATCTCTAGGGCGGGGGTGATTTGGAGATATCTCTAGAGGGGGTGGTGATTTTGTGCTGTGGAAAATTATCAATTTTCTACAGCACAAAAATCGCTGATCAACAAAATTATCAATTTTTTCTTGTTTGGCAACAAAAATAAGATTTTTACGAAATGAAACAACAAAATGCGCAATTTTTACGAAGCCGATTGATGAAATTTATGATTTTTCGAGTCTAGTTGACAAAAATTATTGATTTTTACAAAGCCGATTGAAAAAATTCGCATTTTTTCTGCACCTATAAGCAAAATTCGTGATTTTTATTAAGACAGTTGCCAAAATTCACAATTTTTCTGCATCTAATCAATAAAATTTGATTTTTACGAAACCGATTGATGAAAATCACGAGTTTTACAAAGCTATGGACAAAATCGTGGCTTTTACAAAGCCAATTGATGAAATTTGCAATTTTTTTCACACAATCTGTAAAATTCGCAATTTTTCCACAGCTGATCAACAAAATTATCGATTTTTTCTTGTTTGACAACAAAAATAAGATTTTTACGAAATGGATTGACAAATGTGTGATTTTTACAAAGCCGATCGATGAAATTTATGATTTTTCGAGTCTGGTCGACAAAATTATCAATTTTTGCGGAATGATTGCAAAAAAATGTAAATTTTGTCAAAAAATCGCTAATTTCATCTGAAAATTGACAAAACATGGTCAAAAGATAATGAAAAAACATGCGAATTTTGTCAATGGATAGTGAGAAAAGCGTGAATTTTGCCTGAAAGTCCTTAATTTAATCAAAACATGGTTAAAAGCTCATAAAGAAACACTAATTTCATTAAAAAGTAGTGGTAAAGGATCATCAAATTTCATCAAAGCGTCATAAAGAAAAAAAAAAAAAAAAAAGATTAAAAACCATGGAAAAAAATTCTTGGATTTTGTCAAGGGATAACTTTCTAAAAAACCAAACAAAACATGGTTAACAAAAATCTTGAAAACAACACTAAATTCATTAAAACTAGTGAAAATCTCGCCAATTTCATGAAAAGGTCTTAAAAACCTTCAGATCTTGTCAAAAGATTGCAAAAAAGC
Source organism: Maratus speculifer (assembly GCA_964019185.1). Lineage (NCBI taxonomy): Eukaryota > Metazoa > Arthropoda > Arachnida > Araneae > Salticidae > Maratus > Maratus speculifer. The sequence continues at coordinate 331,084,727 of OZ025297.1, forward strand.
AGGCAAATTCTGTCAAAAAATCGCAAATTTTATCGAAAGATCGTGAAACACCGCATACTTTGTCAAAAGGTTTTGGGAAACACGACAATTTCGTCTAAACATAGCAAAAAACATTCAGATTTCTACAAAGCATTGCGAAAAGTATGCAAATTTCTTCGAATAATCTCACGATAATACGCAAATTTTGTTTAAAGATACTGAGAAATTTGCAAATATTGCAAGAAATACGTGAATTTAGTCAAAAGATTGCAAGAAATATGCAATTTTCTTCAGAAAATCGTGAAAAACACATAAATTTTTTAAAAAGAAATGCAAAAACACTCACATTTCTTTAAAAGATTGTAAAAAAAAGTGCAAATTTCATCAAAAAACAGAGGAAACAAGGTCTATGAGTCGCACGAAAAATGCGATTAAGTTTAAAGTTCTCAAATAAAGCACAAATTTTGTCCCAAGATCGTTAAAAACATGCAAATTTTATCGAAAAATCGCTAAAAACACTCTAATTTCATCAATAGATCGCAAAAACGAAAAAAATTATCAAAAGATTGCGAAAAGCATGCAAATTGTATCGAAATATCTCAGAAAACACTCGAATTTCACCAAAGAATTGAGAGAAAAACAAGAATTTCACTAAAGGAATGCTAATTTCATCAGAAAAATGTACCAAACACAGTTAAAATATCATGAAAAAACACTCATTTTGGTGAAAGATTGCAAAAAAACTCGCAAATTTTTTCAAAAGATTGTGAAAAGCCTGTGAATTTTGCCTAAAAATCGCTAATTTCATTAAAAGGTAGCAGTAAAGGATCATCAAATTTCAACAAAAGGTCGTAAAAAAAAAAAAAGGCAAATTTTGGCGAAAGATCATGGAAAAAAAGCTTGTATTTTGTCAAAAGATAACTAACTTTCTAAAAAACTGAACAAAACATAGATAAAAAATCTTGAAAACAATGCTAAATTCATTAAAAACTAGTGAAAATTTCACTAATTTCATGAAAAGGTCTCAAAAACCTTCAAATCTTGTCAAAATAGCGAAAAAGCAGGCAAATTCTGTCAAAGAATCACAAATATCGTATAAACAAGGGTAAACAATTATGAAAAAAAGTAAATTTCATGAAAAAAATCACAAATTTTATCAAAAGATCATGAAACACCGCAAACTTTGCCAAAAGGTTTCGGGGAACACAACAGTTTCGTCTAAAGATAGCGAAAAACATTCAGATTTCGACAAAGCATTGCGAAAAGTATGTAAATTTCGTCAAATAATCACAAGATAATACGCAAATTTTGTTAAAAGATACTGAGAAAATTGCAAATATCGCAAGAAGTACATGAATTTAGTCAAAAGATAGCAAGAAATACGCAATTTTCTTCATAAGATCGTGAAAAACACGTAAATTTCTTAAAAAGAAATGCAAAAACACTCACATTTCTTTAATAGATCGTAAAAAAAAGTGCAAATTTCATCAAAAAACAGAGAAAACAAGGTCTATGAGTCGCAAAAAAAATGCATTTCGGTTTAAAGTTCTCAAATAAAACACAAATTTTGTCACAAGATTGTTAAAAACTTGCAAATTTTATCGAAATATCGCTAAAAACACTCTAATTTCGTCAATAGATCGCAAAAACGAAAAAAATTATCAAAAAATTGCGAAAAACACTCAAATTTTATCAAAAAATTGAGTAAAGCATGCAAATTTTATCGAAATATCGCAGAAAACACTCAAATTTCACCAAAGAATTGCGAGAAAAACAAAAATTTCGCTAAAGGAATGCTATTTTGATCAGAAAAAAGTACCAAACACAGATAAAATATCATGAAAAAATAATCATTTTGGTGAAAGATACGAAAAAACCCACAAATTTCTTCAAAAGATTGTGAAAAGCACGTGAATTTTGTCAAAAGACAAACAAAATACGGTCGAAAAATCTTGAAAAAATGCTAATTTCTATAAAAGATTATGAAAATTTCATCAAGATCGTAAAATTTGCAAACCTCGCCAAAAAATCTCAAGTGTGCGAGTTTCATCAAAGAGCGCAAAAAATATGCCAGATTTTCTCAAAGGATCTCAAAAATTTCATCAAAAGGTCATCTCCCCCCCCCCCCCCCCTTAAATCTCATCAAAATATTATGAAAAAGTGTGAATTTAGTAAAAAAAAAAGGGTTGCGTAAAGCTGCAAATTTCATTAAACGATCTGGAATCATAAGTGCAAGTTTTTCCGTCTTTTAAAAATTCCCGAGGGCGGAAACGAAACGGAAAAATCTCTGAGGATGGAAGCGGATCGCAAAAAACATGTGCTTTTCGTCAAAGGATTGTGGAAAAAAACATGATTTTTGTGAAATGATTGCAGAAAAAAAGTGCTATTTCTGTCAAAGGGTTGAAAAAAAAATGTGTTTGCAGATAAAAAACTGCAAATTTCATTAAACGATCTGGAATCATAAGTGCAAGTTTTTCAGTCTTTTAAAAATTCCCGAGGGCGGAAACGAAACGGAAAAATCTCTGAGGACGGAAGCGGATCGCAAAAAACATGTGCTTTTCGTCAAAGGATTGTGGAAAAAAACATGATTTTTGTGAAATGATTGCAGAAAAAAGTGCTATTTCTGTCAAAGGGTTGAAAAAAAAATGTGTTTGCAGATAAAAAACTCGATTCCTGTCGAAGGATTGCAAAAAACCACCGATTTTCGTAAAAAGCTTGTGAAGAAAACATGATTCTTGTTAAAATATCGTAGAAAAGAGATCATCTCGGTCAAAGAATACGAAATAGATGCAGTCTCTGTCGAAGGATTGCAAAAAAGATGAGTTTTTTGTCAAAAGGTTGCAGAAAAAAAGCAATTGCTGTCAGTAACGTAGCTATGTTTTTTGGCGCCCGGGGCCAGCAAGAAATTTTGTGCCCCCAACCCAATATAGATATATAACAATTTCTCTCAATTTGGCGCCCCTAGGCCTCGGCGCCCAGGGTAGACACCCCCTTTGCTACGCCACTGATTGCTGTCGAAGAATTACGAAAAAGACGTTATTTCCGTCAAAGATTTGCGAAAAAGAAGCTATTTCCGGTCAAAGAATACTAAATAGATGCAATTTTTGTCAAAGGATCGCAAAAAAGACGTGAATTTAATCAAAGGATTGTGGACAAGATGCGAATTTCGCCAAAGAATCGAAAAAAAGACGCGATTTCCATCAAATGATCACAAATTCCACGATTTTCATCAAATGATTGCAGGAAAAATGCGATTTTTGTCCCAAGATCGTGAAAAAAGGACGCTTTCTCTAGTCAAAGAATACAAAATATGTATAATTTTTGCCAAAGGATTGCAATAAAGATGCGAAATTAAATCGAAGGATCGTGGAAATGACGCGAGTTTTGCTAAAAAGATCGTGAAAAAAAAAAAACATGATTTCCGTGTAATGATTACAAAAAAAAACCCCACGATTTTCATAAAATGATAACAGGGAAAACGTGATTTCTGTCCAAGGATCGCAAAAAAAAAGCGAATTTGATCAAAAGATCATGTAAAATACTTTTATTTCATCGAAAAATTGCAGATTTCGGCTGAAAACCGTAGAAAAATCACAAATTTCGGCTATAAATAATGGAAAATCACAAGTTTTGGTTTAAATTTGTTGAAAAATCACAAATTTCGGCAAAATGTTGTAGAAAAGTCGCAAATTTTTGTCGAAAGATCAGGGAAAAAACTAATTTTGTCATAGGGTCGTGGAAAAAACACGAGGTATGTGCTCAGTGTATGTACACTCAATGCGGGGGGGGAGGGGGGTCAAAATATTTTCAGTCTTGGCAAAATCTCAAACTTGCACCCATGTCTGAAATATGTTGAAAATTTTAATCTAATTATTCTTTCAAATGTAAAGAATACTTTCAAGATAGCAATCATTTTAATTTTTATGAGTTTATTACTCGTAGCTTTAGAATATTTCAATCTCTTCCAAAAGTGGCCTTTATTGCTACAAAATCCAATTTTTACAGCTACAAAATGTGATTTTTGCTGCTCCAAAATGTTTTTAGTGCACTTTCATACCTGTATACCTTTTCAGAAAATTTGTTGTGAATTTTAGATTTTTTTTTTTTCCCACTTAGAATCTCCACCCGCCCTCACTTTATGTAATCCAATTAAATGTTAAGTAAAAGTTATTAGTAAATTCAATGTTGATAGTTAGAAAAAAAAAGCACAATTTTTATGAATTGTGCGTGTTCATAATTTTGTTTACTGGTCAGTGGTTGGAAAAAGCAGGCCAATAGCTATGGTGAAAAATGTTAATTTTCACCATTATGAAATTTACAATTTCTTTTTGTGCCTGATCGCCAAAATTCCTGATGTTTCCGTATCTGATCAACTAAATTCTTGATTTTACTAGTCTGACAAATTTTGCTATTTTTCAGACTTGTTACTTTTCTGCAGAAATGCGGGATTTTGCTCTTTAGCCGATGGATTTTATTATCCAAAAGTTTGTTGACATTTTTATGGAGGGGAAGGCGCATAACAGATGAAATACAACAAAAACACAAGTACAAACCACAGCAAATTTCTTTAAAGGATTACAAGAAAAAAAAAATCCACAGGATTGAAAGGAAAAAAAAAAAAAAAAAACTATAAATTCATCGAATGATCGCAGATTGAGAAAATAATTGTTTATAAATCAAGTTCTAATTAATTAAGAAGAAAAAAAATGATCACACAGTTACTAAAATTGCATCAAGTGAAATATTGCATCAAAATGTAAAGTGTAATGCAAGTGTAAAATTGCATCAATCTGAAAGTAAATCAGAAAATTTTAAGCTGTTAAAAAGGTAATTTTTTTTTTTTTTTTTTTTTTTTTTTTTTTTTTTTTTTTTTTGAGTAAACGAAATATTGAAAATTCAATGAAGGGTAGAAACCTCATAAAAGTATATTTTTTATATTGTTAAAAAGAGATAAGCATAGTTAATGTACTTTTTTTTTTATTGGTTTTGAAATTATATCCAAGTTTCTTTGCAGAACTTTTTATAACATCTTAAAACACAACACATAGCGTTAAGGATTTGCACCTTGTAGTTTCACAGGACCCAAAAAAATATTTTTTAATGCGTGGAAATTTTTCCCAGAGAGAAAATTTGCCTTGAATATAACTTATCAAATGAAAATCAAATTTTGAATTGCTTAAAAGGCACAAATGCCAACATAGGTTAAAAAGATTCCATGCTGGGAATCGAACCCGGGTCATCAGTATAGCGCACTGACGTTCTACCGACTAAACCACATGGAACGACACCCAGCAAGGAACTTATCACTAGTACATGTTGGCAAGGCTACAAACGTAGCACAAGATGGAATATAATCCGCGAGCCACCGATCTGGGGCAATCACGAAACTGAAATCTATCCAGCATTGATTGAATATATTAATGCATGGAAATTTTTCCCAGAGAGAAAATTCGCCTTGAATATAACTTATCAAATGAAAATCAAATTTTGAATTGCTTAAAAGGCGCAAATGCCAATTTTCACTAGGTTGGCATTTGCGCCTTTTAAGCAATTCAAAATTTGATTTTCATTTGATAAGTTATATTCAAGGCGAATTTTCTCTCTGGGAAAAATTTCCACGCATTAATATATTCAATCAATGCTGGATAGATTTGAGTTTCGTGATTGCCCCAAATCGGTGGCTTGCGGATTATATTCCATCTTGTGCTACGTTTGTAGCCTTGCCAACATGTATTAGTGTTAAGTTCCTTGCTGGGTGTCGTTCCATGTGGTTTAGTCGGTAGAACGTCAGTGCGCTATACTGATGACCCGGGTTCGATTCCCGGCATGGAATCTTTTTCACTAGGTTGGCATTTGCGCCTTTTAAGCAATTCAAAATTTGATTTTCATTTGATAAATATATTTTATTTTTGTTTTCATCTATATCTTACTTTTCTAGCAAAAATTTCCAGCTCTTTTTTCTAGGAACTTTCTCTACACATTCTAATTGCCTATTACTTTTTATTATATTTTATTTTAACCATTTACTTTTTACTGGTATATCCTTAATTAAATAAAACCATTTATTGTTGGTACATATACAGTTTATTTTTCTCTGTGAAATAAAGATAAAATAATTGTTTATCATTTGAATTTTTCTTTAGTTTATAGCTAAGTACTCAGTAAAAATATATAACTTTTTATATTATTGCATAATTTTAGTTACAAGTGTGTACAATAAAATTTAATTTATTAGCATTGAGTACAATTATGTAGTGATTATGATCACCATTGCTTAATGCTTTCTACCCAGTTTAAAAATAGCTTGAAAGATTGTTTTGATGAAACATATAATATAATCAGTTTTGGATTTTTGCCAAAATACATATTTAAAGAATTTTTTATGAACATTAAAACAATATTATTTAATTAGGGTGTTGTTATAGGTAAGGTTTTAGTTGAAGTACTTTTAATTACATCAGGAATTGTTTTTATTGGTTATAATAATAAATACTTTAGATATACAGTAGACTCCCTAAAATCCAAACATAATTTTGTGATGTAAACAATGAAACATTCACTTCAGATATAGGAACAAAGTTTGACTATTTTAGTTTTATGTCAATTTCATATATTTTTTAATTCGTAATTTTTGTTAATTTTGATGAGTTTGTGTTTTCATGATGGAAGAATAAATTTATTTCTGAATTGCTGATATCATTGGTAATCACAATCTCCTTATCAAATATATTTATGTATTAATCAAGCTTTTTTTGGTTATTAAGTCTGACTAAACCTGAAATACAACTTCTTTATTTTACCGTTTTGTTGAGAATTAGTAATGTACCTTTATGAGGCAAGTTTCATTGAATAATTTACGAAAAATTACGAAAAATATATTTCATCATTATAAATGAATATTTAATCATACATTATTGATTATTAACTCTACCTTTGCTTTTAATATTTTAATCATTTTAAAAATTATCTAATTCTTTATAATTTTAGGTTATTACTTATTTTAATATTTTATAATATTGTAAATATTCATTATAGTTTTGAATGCATTATTAATTCAATTAAAATTACTTTTAAAAAAGTAAACAAAGCAACGACCAGAAATTCACAAAATTCTAAAATGTCCTACGTTGTGTGGATTTGAGGGAGCCTAGTGTATATATATATATTTATATTACATATACATTCATAAATATGTAAAATAAATTTAAATACATGTAAGTAGTATCTATAGTTCATTTTTGGCTTTATTAAGTAAAAAAAAAAAAAAATCCATAAATTTTATGAAATATCATTCCTTCCGAATTAGCCTTGCAAACTGAAATATAAATCAATTTAGTTGTATATAGGCATGCTGTGGAAGGTTTATGGAAGTATACACTGTATATTTTCTGGATTTTTTTAAGAAACACTGTTTACTCTCTGTTTCTCATAAAAGCTAATGGCATATTTTATCTAGGGTATTACCGCCAACTTTGAATGTATACTTTCTGCCTGGAGCATATAATTTCTGATTTTTTTATGACTACACCACTGGTTGTATAACCAGTATACAAAACTATAGAAGTATATTTAATATAATTTAAAAGCTTATACTATATACACTTATAAAATAACATTTACAAAAAAAAAAAAAAAAAAAAAACCTCAAATGTTGTGCTACTTGGATCTTAGTAAAATGTGATTTTCACAAACAATCTTTTCTGAAGATGATTTTGTAGCAGTTTACAATGTATTTTTGTTATTAATTTCCAGTAGAGATGGAGGGTTTTTTTTATTTTGTGTATTAAACTACAATGCTTATGGATTGCTAAGAATATTTTTTAATTTTTGTTTAAGCATACTGTTATGATGTAAGGTGGGTGACCATTAGTTACCCTCGAAACAGATTAATCGAGATTTACCCTCGTTCACCATATAAGCTAAGCAATCATGATAGTAGAGAGTATTAGCAGTGGCGTAGCTAGTGGGGGACAGATGGGGCAATCCGTCCCGGGTGTCACCCTCTAAGGGGTGACACCCAATCTTTACTTGCAATTATATGCAAATGCTATAAGATTTTGAAAAAAAAAAAAAAAAAAATGGAATGAAAGGAAATTTGTAGTGCACGACGCATCAGAGTTAATTTTTCAATTTATAATATTTTAGCTTATATGAATAAAGCCTCTTTTTTTGTGGATTTATTTCAGATATGTATTTATTTTTTTATTATTAATTCATGTTATTATAAAAATTTTGCTCAGCTTTCTGTTATAGTTTCATCGAGATTTACCCTTGTTCACCATATAAGCTAAGCAATCATGATAGTAGAGAGCAGGGCTGTCCAACGCGGCGCCCTTTGACAAGTTTCTTGGCGCCCTTCTGAAGATTTCTTGTTACTAACATTTTTAAAAAATAAAATTTCATTTAAAAGGATGCTTTTTTTTTAAAATATTTTATTACGTGATTGGAAGATATTTTTAAATCATTTGTAAGTGTATTGCAGACATCAGCGTATTTAAAAAAATTAACCATGTTTTATTGCGTTTTTTCACTAACTTATAGTTATTCTTTATGAAAAATGTTATGAAAAGTATGACGATATAAATTGGTAAAAGTTGGCAATAGTTTTTTTAGAATGTGAAGATCTGAAATGTAGAAAAATAAATGCACCACTTCCTTTTCCTTGGTGCATGAAAGTTCAGCCTTGTGTTGCTGTTGTTATTAATGTTCTTAAACTCGACCATTGCTGTTTTTAATATGGATGTTTTATAAGGGGTGTCATTTCATTCTGACAAACATTTTAAATTTTGGATATTTTTTTCATTATGTAAAATAAAATTTATAAAATCGTTTAATAGAATTTTTATTAATGGTTATTATGGCTATTAATATTAACTCTTCTAGGTTATTTCTTAAAAAAAAAAAAAAAAAAAAAAAAAAAAAAACATGGTTTGGTGGTTAATGTCTATTTTTTATTTTGTACTTTTTATAACGAAATATCTCTGCCTTCAAACTTAATGGAGTATTTATTCATCCTTAAAAAAACCTTAATTTTTCTCATTACCTTTTTATTTTAATTAAAAGTCAGATTGAAGTTTCTGGCATTTTTCACTACAAAATTTTTTGAGATAGCGTCTCACAGAAAACTGTATAATTCTAAATTTACTATGATTTAAAGATATTTTGATATATATACATTTTTTTTTTTTTTTTCACGGTGCTTCAGATCCACATAGGCACCTTATGTCTTGTACTGCGATTTATATTTAGATATATCACTACTAATACTGTGAGATGATTTAACTGTATGATTTGAGCTCTATAATTAATGGCGCCCTTCATTCTTTGCTAAAATCTGTAATGCGCCCCTGCTTTGTGAAAGGTTGGACAGGCCTGGTAGAGAGTATTAGCAGTGGCGTAGATAGTGGCGGACAGATGAGGCAATCCGTCCCGGGTGTCACCCAATCTTTACTAGCAATTATATGCACATGTTATAAGATTTTGAAAAAAAAAAATTGGAATGAAAGGAAATTTGTAGTGCACGACGCTCAGCTTTCTGTCACAGTTTCATAACAGTTGCACTAATAAATTTATGCTTGCTGTTTGGTCTTATTAATTTTATTGTTGCATTGTGAATTATGTATCTGATGGGGGGGGGGGCTTATATGTGAGTGTGGAAAATAAAAATTGCTTGAAAGTTTGAAGGGATGCTTACAATAAGGATTTTACGCTTATAATGAAGTTGAAAAAAAATTAACATGATTCCAATAAAACCAACTTTTATTGAAAAATAAAAACTCATAGAAAATGACTAGATAAAATTGTTAAACTAGGATTATGCCTAATCTTGATTTACTTTTTGTTGATAAAATTAGTAGTTACCTTCGAAATCTAGATCTACCTGCGGCTGTAGGATGATCTGGCGATAATTTTTTGGAATTATCCCGATGAGCCTACAACTATTTATGTGACAACTCTTAAAATCTAATGTTAAACAAATAGTAGCATCCTTTAAAATTTTTTTATTTGCATTTCAATTTTTTTTTTTTTTTTTTTTTTGGGGGGGGGGGGGGGCTATGTTTTTTATTTTAAGCACACACATAATTATCATTCGATAACTAAAGTAAAATCAATTGTCATGTCTTTTCAAATTTTTCTGTCAAACGATTTTTTTTCCCCTGTAGATTTGAAATAATTATTTAACTGAGCATTTTTTATGATATTTCAATTTTATTTGCAGGTTTATTTACTTAATGTATGCTTTTGTTCACAATCTAAAATTTATATGTATTTTTATAGATATAAGTTTAATTTCTGCAGATTTTAATTATTCAGCAGAAAAAAAAAAAAAAAAAAACCTGCGTATATTTTTTCTTTGCACCTCTGATTATTAATAAAAAGTGTACTGTGTAAGACTATTTGGTATGTAAAAAGGAAGGCGTCCAAAATCAGCATATTTGGCATCTCTAATTATTCATATAAAGTATACAATTTAGGGATATTCAGTATGCAAAGAAGTGTACAAAAAAGTGTGCACAAAATCTGAGCGTATTTGGTAGCCCTGATTGTACATAAAAAGTGTACAATTTAAGTATTAAAAAAAAGTATAAAAAAATAAGTGCACAAAAAGTGAGCGTATTTGGCACCTCTGATTGTATATAAAAAGTGAACAATTTTAGGTATGCAAAAAAAGTTAAAAAAAATAAGTGCACAAAAAGTGAGCGTATTTGGCACCTCTGATTTGCATAAAAAGTGAACAATTTAGGTATGAACTTTTTGTCCACAATTCGGTTTGTACTTTTTGTGTATAAGCAGAGGTGCCAAATACGCTCACTTTTTGTGCACTTTTTTTTTTACACTTTTTTTACAAACTTTTTCTAGCTGGGAAAATTGCAAGGATTGGCGTTATTACCCCGTTATAGTTATTGCACTGTACATTTTAAATTACAAATTATCTCGAGAAGATATTCAAAATCTTCAACAACATTTTGAAAGTCCATAAAATGTACTACAAATTTATGTAATTAACAAAGTATTTCCGGATAAAAAAAATAGTCTTGACATCACAAAACGTATCTCGCAAATTTTAGATCAAGCGTTATTTTTAGTTGCTTGTAAAAACAATAACACCTAAAAATGAAACAAATTAACTTGAAGTTGTTTTTAGCGATTTATATGACTCAAAACCCTTCTGCGCAGAGCACATAGGTGTCATTTACCAGATTATTTCATAATTATGCAAAATATTAGCACTTGGCGTTATTACCCCGTCTGGCGTTATTACCCCAGGGTACCTTACTTTATAAATTTACAGTTATTCAAAATTGATATTTTCCCGTAACTTTCAAATGTATGTTTTAACCTTTTACGTCCCAAAGACTAACTTAAAAATTTCTTCATTTCAATAGCTATTTAAATTCATGTCTGAAAGACACATTAGAAAAGTTATATAATTATAGCTTGAGATTTCGAATTTTTTCACTAAAGCTGTTTTTAAAAATACGTTAGTTATAGCTTTCTCTGAGAAATAATTAAAATTATAATTAGATTAATTCACAAAAAATACTGTTATGGAAATTTCGAATCCTTATAAAAAAAAAAAAAAAACCCTATTAGATAGACAATGATGACATTTGTAGTTAATAATATTGCAGATTTTAATGGCTCATTATTTGGCATTGGTTTTGCATTTTATAGCTTTTGTTTTTAATTTTTATTTTTTGAAAAGTTACACATCTTACGTCTTTACAAAAGCATTGCAAATTCAAAAAAAAAAAAAAAAAAAAAAAAAAAAAAAAAAAAAAAAAATTAAAATTAATTTTGTTGAAAATGGATTGGTGTGAAATTCGGTGCATAAATAACATTTTATTCAAATTATTCAAGAAGCTTCTGATACATACAATAAATAATAAGTTTGCACTGAAATCTTAACTTTTGAAACATTTTTCCGAAACTTTCTCACTTAATAGATTCACTTAAAATTACCGGTACCTTTGTTCATGAATGAAATAAAAAGGATGATCACGTACAGCTCTTTCAATTAAAGAACTGGGGATTCATTGCATTCTACCTTTTGTATTACCATAATAATGAGGAGTAGATTATAAACAGTAACAATAATTAAATCAAAAAGTTTGCGAAGAAAAGGACTTTAAAGAAAGAAGTATATGAAGTTTTGTAGAGAAACGAACAGAAGATGAATAGGAGAAAATTATTAGCTTTTTTATGATATATTGAAATAAAATAAACTAATAATATTTGGTCACTGAAATGAAATTCATCATATTTTTAACAATAATTGAAATATAAAATATTATTTCTAGTTTTATCACAATTTCAATTTTACTAGTTTCATTACAGTTTTTACTAGTTATTTCAATTTTCAACATTATTCCATAAATTCACAGTTATTCAAAATTCATAATTCCGCGTAACTGGCAGGCGTATTTTTTTACATTTTATATTGCAAAAATTATTTAAGAAATCTTTTCAAATCAATAGCTATCTATCATTATGTCTGAAGATACAGTAAAAAACATTATGTTACATTAAAAACTTGAAATTTCAATATTTTTTTTCACTAAAACTGAAATAAAAGAAAAAATGTTAGTTATAGTTCTTTCTACGAAATATCTTAAAACATTAATTAGTGAAAAATACTTTTACAAAAAATTTCAATCGTTATAAAAACAATTTATTAGGCCGTAAAAGATGAAATTTGTACATATTAATATTACCAATTTTAACAGCTTGTTACTTGAAATTGTCTTAATGTTTTACAGTGTCTTAATGTTTTACATTTGTTTTTTAATTGTTTTTTTATTGTTTCAAAAGGTACACATCTCGCCTGTTTTAAAAAAATCATTGTTAACTCTGAAATATATTAAAGATTTTTTTAATTAATTTTGCTGAAAATTGATCGGTCATAAATTCAGAATATTATCAAAAATGAGTTATCACGTGAAACTACACTGTAAAAAAATGCTGCAGTAACCTTACTACAGCAACTAAAACTAAATATATGAGTTTTGTTCCTCGATTAACGAACGTTGTTTTTATGTAAACGGGGCTTGTCTGTAAAACATAAAAACTTACAGAAATTGGCCATTTAGGAAAAAGTATCATTTTCCGTAAATTTACTTTAATTATTTACGGTACATTATTGTAAATTTACATTTTTTTTTACATTGTAAGGTTTTGCAGACCGCGCGAAATTTAATATTGTTTTTGGCTCTATTGTTACTATGCAGCAGACAGTATTAGATTAGTTCGCAAAACTTTGTCTAGGTTGATCTTACAAGAGTCAGTCTAAGGAATATTCTGCTACTGTGTAATTATCTGGATGCCCAAAGCTTCGAGTTTTTTAGATGGTACACCCCTTTCCAACTGCTAACCAATGATGTCACAGATATTCCTGATAGGACACAAATCAGGAGATATAGAATGCCACGCTACTACGTGAAATCCACGCAGGCTATTCACGGTAGCACAGGCAACAAGCGGCCAAACATTACTACCCTTGGAACCAAATCAACATAAAGCTGAGATGTCAATGTATGAGAAATGAAAAAAAGAAGAATTCGTCTACCATACAAAATGTAGTCCCACTCTTCTATTTCAGGAGTAAGGCCTGTATTGCTTTTTCAGTGAAGGATTGTTGATAACATTGGTCATATGGTCTCCAGACTCCAATTACTCTAAGACCTGCATCGTGTTTTAGGTGGACTCCATCCCCGTCTGGATAGTTCATCCTATGATAATCTTTCGTTATTGCAGAGTGGATCAATGGAACTCGTGTGACTGGTTGTTTCGCTTGTAGCCTCACATTGTTCATTCAACTATCTTCTGGTGATTTGAGTAGACATTGCTGGACAACCAGTGATCAATAAGTGTCATCTATGTTCACTTGTAATGGTGTGCTGGATCACTCTGCCACAATCTTCTAATCCGAGGATTCGTGTAAGGAGAAGTCGTTTCTGAACAACTGTATAAGTCAACAGATTTCTTAACTGTTCTCTTAAATGCTGAAATTAGCAATTTATTAAGCAAGTTAAGATCTCTTCTGAAATTCGCAGCGTTCTGCTGGAGCAAGAAATTAATATCGCTGAGAGGAAGGATTATAGATTTAATATTATCAACTCTTATCAGATTTCCGTTAGCGATAGTTGATGATAACTGATGTGTTGACGACAATGAGGCATCGCACAACGATATAAAGAAAAATTATTCCGATTACTAAAATGTTATGTGGTAGAAAGCATTAAATAAAGAGAATGCAATACCTAGATATGATATATAACAGCTGAGAGTGTCGCCAAAAATGTAATTTTAAAACACGCGACATCTGGCCGAAATGCAGTCTAGTGCTTTCACGAATAAAAGGGAAAATTCCTTTTTTAATATAGTTTATAATTCATAATACAATGAAATGCTAGTTTAGAATGCTTAAACAAAAGTATATCACTTTCATTTAGGGAAAAAATGCACGGTTGATATCAAAGTTTTTTGTCCTCCTTACACATGCTTGTCTTGTTGATAGCGAAGTTGATATTGCAAATCATTTTCAGGACATACTGCATCTTCATCTATCTTTTTACTCCAAAGGTAGAAAACCATTGTCATACTTTAGGATTTTATACCTTTTAAGATCTTAATAAATGATGTTGATTAAAGCTAGGCAATTGATATGGACATTTGCAAATCATTAACAAATTTATTGATGCTGAGAATTATATTGTTTTATGACATTTCCTTTCTTGGTGTTGCGATTGCAGAGTTAATCAGAGCATTTAACTTTTTAGTACAGTACAAATAATGAAAATTAGCAAATCAATAGATTAAAGATAAATAGCATTTAAAAAAATAGCTTAATAAGTATTCTGCTTAATATAATAAGTATTCCAAAAAACTGAATGTAAATTTTATAAAAGTTTTTCCATAGTTCATATTTTATTACGTCATTTACTCAATCATAAAAATTTCATACTGAAATTTAAATATCTATTAATGCAAAGCATATAAAAAATATTCAACTTTTCTTTAAAAAAAAAAAAGAATCTTTTGTAGAACTGCTCAAAAATCCAAAGATTTTTTTTCTTACAAGCAGTCTTTTGCATTCATATTGAAACGAACATAAGCTTTTCTCGTAGCTGATTTTTTCATGAATCCTAAAGGACATTATTCAACCTAACAATATCATGAATGAAAAATTTCAATGTCATATATTTACTCTCAAAGAATGCATAACAGAATATTTCTGGTAAAATAACTCCAGTATAATCGAATAAACTTCTATCAGATGTTTTTCCCTCTGTTTCTTAAGAATTTACTTAAAATTTTCAAATAGAACGACTTGATAAGAAACGCAAACTAAGCAATATTCCTTTGCTTGGAACAGAATACCGTAAAAACTCAATATCTTTAGTAAACAAAATGCCACAACATTTCGATGCCATTATGTTCGGGGGTATTTTTTATTATAATATTATTCACATTACTTTGAATAAAGGCATTGATATGAATTAAATAATTGATATCTAAATTTTAATTCTTTAAAATGTAAACGAACGTAAAAGTCCAGCAAAATGAGGCCTAGGATTTTTTTATACGATGCATTTAATTTTTGAGTTTATTTGAATAAAATTATTTCGCAAACGCTTTTTTTACTTTATTTTGATAAAGTGTATGTTTGTATTGTTTAAATGCATAAAGATATCTGATACTGTTATAAATATGGAAATTTTAAGTTCAAAAATACGTTTTTCTGAAAAAAATATAGTAATATGACAGTGTTCTTTTTAATGGAACCCGCTTTATTATATATTTATTTATCTTACTTCATTAAACAACTTCAATAGCAACACAATTGTATAATTTTGGTTGATATGTACTCTTTTATAGAGTACTTTTATTTATTAACGTAGTGACATATAGCTATTTAAATTAGATTTTTCAGGAGAATTTTGAGCAAAATTGAAAATGGAGAGTCTGGCATAATAGCCTAACTAGTGTTTGTGTACATGTCTCTAGCTTTAGCAAGACGTATGTTTAATGAAATTACTATTATTTCTTTTATGTATAGTATTTATTTGTATATCATTATGTACATTCTGAAGTATGGAAATATGGTTCTTATCTCTGGGATTCAAACCAGTTCCATTATATTCTTAATTATATCGTACCAAAGGTTTTATTGTATAAAATGAAGTACCAGAAAATATGTCGTTCATATATAGGAATAGAATGCGATTATAAAGTCGAATAATGTGGAGCAAGGAAAATAAACAACAGATAATCTTCTGTGATGATTGGACATTGAATAATCGGAGGAGAAGTTTTGAGTGTTTCTCTTTATTTTGCAGGTGAAAAACACAGAGCCTAACGGAAAGCGATATGGTAACAAATAAAAGAGTCAATAATGGGTAGTACGTTAAACGAGTTTTTTGTAAAAATAAATAAATAATTTTTTTTGCCCGGAGTGTTTTATGGAGAAGAGTACGTGTATGTTGATACTTTTGTGGATATCCTCTTGAATAATCCTAGTGATTACGATAAATAGAGAAAGAACAGTAACCTAATATGTAGATGAAATCTTAACTTGTATTTTAATTATAGGCAGAATATCCTATATCTATGTCCTTAAATGTAAATATAATGCGTGTTTTGATGCAAATAATTTAAATATAAATCTTTAGATAGTAATATTTGAAGAATCCTATAGTTATTAATTTCCAAACTTTCTCACATTGTGTCAGGCACCACGTGCTTACACGGTGGTTGTAAAATATCATCTAAGGAGTGTTTATTTCAATCTTACTGTGGTGGCCTAAACGTTTAGTAATAAATATTTTCGTGTCGGCAAAGAACACTGGAATTTGTTTTAGAATTGAATTTGTAAAAGCAAATTCATTCATTCTATGTATCCTTTTTTGTAGATTAGGTATTCATAATTTGGACAAAAACTTTCGATCACAGTCGATTCGTCGTTTCTTCTTTCATAATTAAAAGTATTTTTGGTACTTCTAGGTTATCCTGTCGACCAAAAAATTATCGTCAAACTACAAGATTAAATGCCAACATTGGATGATCGTGAATGTCACATACATTCAATGACATTAAATGCGATTCACGTGTTTAAAATGTCATTAAGTGACTTTTATTTCGACTTTTTATTAATATTCTACTAATTATTTGTCTTTTCGTTATTTAAAATAAAGATTATGCCAACATGTATAATTTGGCTATTAGTTTAGCGATTTGTATAATGTGGCGAAATTGGTCGACGGGATAATCTAGAAGTACCGTATTTTTCTGGTAATCAAGTTGATTCCATAGACATATTTGTCTTCCACTTGAATCCTTCTAAATAATTGAGTCGCACACCTCTAAAATTTAAAAACCATTCCGCAGATCAAATATCAGAACTTGGTCAATTACATTGACCTTACATTGCATAATTTCTACTAAAGTATTTCTCGCCAGTTGGACAGAGGAAGCAGAAATAACATAACTTTTATAAAAACATTTTTGATTACATAAATTATCCACAGTTTTTAAAGTTATTATTCTATCATAAAGTTTTGTAGTAAATAAAAGTAAAAAATCTAAAATGGATATAAATATTTTTATATTTTAATTTCAGGACAATTTAAAATATCCATCCTTCCTTTATACCTTGAAAGAAAAGAGTGATCACATGTGTAAATTAGAGGATGAGGATTTAACAGAAGTTAATAGTAACATTCTATCAAATGTTACACTTTCACAAATCTAAATTAAATTTTATGCATAAATTGCCTTCATTTAGTAATATTATTAAATAAAGAACTAAAACTTTGCTAAAATTCCTTTGTGCTAAAATTCCTTTTTATAGATGATTTGGTTGGCTAATTGAAGCTTTATGGCACAAAGTCCCTTTAGGGACATGCTGCGAAGAACTAGGTGAGAATAAGAGTTAGAAAAGTATAATGTAATGTAAAATTAAAATGTAAAATTCACATTAAAAGGCTGTCATAGAATGAATATCAACATGTTAAAACTGTAATTAAAACATATGGTAAGTTAAAATAATAAATTCTAAAAAGATGAAAGAGGCATAAGATGTTGTACACTAGACACGTTTAAAAGAATAGAATGAGTTAAAAAATAAAGAATGTAAAAGATGAAAGTACAAATATTGTACAAAAACAAACTAAAAATCGCAGAATTAAAAACTAGAATCAATCAGGTAGATACTCCTCAAAAACAGCATTCTCATCATCTATATTAGAGTCGTATGCCTCAACTTCATAGCTTTCTCCACATATTTGTGGATTTGTTTGGGATCTTTCAGATTTGTGTCAGATGAGCTAAGGCATGATTTTTTCTCTTTTTTCTTCACAGTTTGCCACCATGAAGAACACCGAATAGTCTTATGCTCTTTTGTTTTTTGGATCGGTTTTATAATTGGACTAGCATTAGGATTTTGGAAATTAGATGCAGATGAAGCAGGGTTTTTTCACTTTTATGTTCGGTTGACACATTTAACTGTTTTGAAGATTTTTGTGGTCGACTAGTTAGGTATTCTATTGTAACTGCTTCAGATGATGGTGGCCAATGCTCTGGCTTTGACATAAGTCTTGTGCTGAGAGTAGAATGCATACTAAGTGTTTTTATCTTTTTAGTGTTCGGTGGTATTGTCATAGATGAGCTATTGGGATGAACACAGAGGTCTATTTGGGTTCTTATTTGCCTTACTAATTTTGACTGCTGCCTTAGTAAGCTAGAATAAGAAACTTTAACGAATGGGGTTCTTGATTCGACAAGTTTACAGGCATCAGGATAAGACAAATTTTGAGTAATTTTAACTGTGATAATTTCTTTTTCTCGGTTCCAATTAGGACAAGTACTGGAATATGCTGTATGATCTCCTTTACAGTTTGAACAGCGTTCTGGTTTTTCACAATATTTATTGTCATGGCTGACTTCTGCACAACGTACGCAGGTAACAGATCGACGACATGTAGTATTATTATGGCCGTAACGCTGTCATTTAAAGCAACGGAGAGGGTTAGGAATGTAAGGTCTGACAGGACAATTCAGGTAAATGGCTTTGATTTTCGTTGATATAGTAGGGTTATTGAAATTGAGAATGACATGCTTTGTAGGAAGGAGTTGTCCATTCCGACAGATTGTGATCCGATGTACATAAAGGACATTTTGGTCTTTTAAATTTTCTAAGAGATCATCTTTTGTAGAGAATAATAGGTCTGCTTCAGAGATAACACCGCGGCTTGTATTTAGAGATTTATGTGTTTGTACAGAAACGGAAAATGTGCCTATTTTAGAGCAATTAGTGAGAAGCTGTGATTGTTTAGCTGTAAAATCCTCAACTGGTAAATCTCCAGACTGTAATTTTTTGAGAGAATGACTATCCCTTAAGACAGACTGCAATGTTTTTCCAATGAGATATGGTGAAGTTTTTCCAAAGATACTATCAGAGTGGCTATCAGTACGTTTAACGATAAAAAAGAAAGAGGTGAAAGAGGTAGTCTGTACAGTTTGTTGCTCTCCACTAGGGAGAGAGATAGAAGGAAAAGAAGTTTTTCCATCCATTATAAAAAAATAACTTCAGATCCCGGCCACACCACCCAGTACCGAGCCCAACAAGGGGATGCACATTCGTGCAATAGTGCTAATCAAGGCCCATACGGTCACAAGACAACCCTATGTCAGCCTCCATCCTTAACGAGATCACTAGTAGATGCTCGATCACTTTTTCCCTAAAGCTAGTGAGAAAAAGTCAGCTGATTAGCCGATTGATGCATACGGGAACAATATGCACCTCCTGTCTACCTGAAGCAGAGGCCCAAGCAGTGTGTTGGTTTCCCTCAACTGTCAAGATCCCCCTTTCCAGAGACACGATTCGCCAAGCATGGCTAACACGTAGGTAGTTTACAATTCACCATGAGTCGATATACAGGATGATATCGGCTCATGCGGAATAGCTCTCACCCCCGAAGAGAAAACAAAAATCAGAGTGAAACAAAGATGAAAGGAAGACAGATGAGTAAGACGAAAAGGAAAAGAAAAAGTTTACTCGGGTGCCCGGGGTTGTAAAGCCCGTGAATACCTAAAGAATGTATCCCCCTGGGGGCCCTTTTTATAGATGAAACGAATCTAGTAAACTGTATCTTGAAATTATTCTAACTTTAATAATAATATAAATAAATATTTTTTTAATTAAATATTGTAAAAAAATGTCCAAAATTATAAAATTAAACAACCGCATCTGTTAGTAAATATCTAAGAAATAAATTGAACACGTTCTATAATCCCCTTATTCTGAGTCGAAAATTCCTTTTTTCAGGTCTACGTTCTGTGTATGTCTTATCTTATTAACCACACTGCTTTAGATCTTTACTTTTTTAGTGTGATTTTTCAAACACAAGATATGTGGATTTATAATAAAAATGGATTAGTTTTATTCTTTCTATAAATTTCATAAAACTCAAATTTGTTTTAAAAGAGAATATTTATTTCTTATCTACAGAAAATGAAGATTTTCTACTAGGAATGTTATTATTTTGGAATTTGCAGTACATACTCTTAAGTATAAATGAAACCTTTTGTGCGAATTTTAATACATAGGTTAAAAACTATAAACAAAGATTTTAGGCACAAATATGTACAAACAAAGTTCCCAAATGTCACACATGGCAGTTTCAAGGATACTGTGATATTCCTTCCTCAGTGCAGAATAAAAGAGTGAAATGGATTCAAAGAACTCCTCTACTATAACACCAAATACTGGCTAATGAATTTAATGAGTTCATTAAGTTGTATTCGGGACTGTCACATTTTTCTCTCTTTATTATCGTTCTTTTATGCACGGAGAAAGGAGATCACAATATCCCTTAAACGACCATATGTAGTTTTTGGAGAGTTTTATTTGTGCATACTTGTGCGTAAAAATGTTGTTTATAGCTTTTAATTTATATATCACATATACATAATTTTATATTTTTTAATCTGGAGTGGAAAAGAAAAAAGATAACAGCATTAAATTTAAACATAATATAGTGTTTTTCCACTCTTGCATCTTCTTCAGTCAGAAAGTATCAAGTAAAGACAATTAAAGTATAAGTAAGTCGTATGTGCTAATCCAAAAAGTTTCTGTTATCTTATGCATGTTAATAATTCAAACTTCGCTATCACTGTTCATAAATTAAAGACAGTCTATATGCCCACCATGATAATTCTAAAGGCACATAGGTTCATTGAAATAGATGCATTCAACAAGGGGACATAATATCGCATTGCTTCAAACGAATCAGTGAATTTTGGAGCCTGCAACCATACATTAGATATACGCAACCAAAACATCCAAACCAAAAAGCATAAAATCAACGCTGTTTCAGTATACATCCAAGTTTAACAAGGATCTATTTGCGTGAAAATGTAACAGAATATTAAGTCTGTTTAAATTGCGTGCATTAATTTTTTCGATACAGCATTTGCAAAAATCGTGAAAAATGTAGCATAGCAGCGTTACCTGGTGTGCTATTTACAACAAAAGCTATCTTATATTGACGTCTAACTGAAAGTGAAGTGTGATGAAAATCTGCATATTATTTCTTCAAATGTAGCTATTGGGGAAATCGTACAAAATTCCGCACAGAAGTGCTACCTATAAGGGAATTTATTCTAAAAACTAATTATCAAGATTTTATATCAAAGTCTAATCAAATCTAAAGCTTTATTAAATTCCGCACATTAGTTCTTGAAATAGCGTTATTGCTGAGATCGAAAAAAATGCAATATAATAGCGTCACTTGTTGAGCGATGTACAAAAAAAAAAAAAAAAAAAAAAAACCGAATAAGCACCAACGTATGTCAATTTGTAACTGAATCTGAAATTCTAAGCCAATCTGTGCGTTTTTTCTTTAAATAAAGCTTTTGCAATACTTGTAGAAAATGCGTCATAACATCGCCAACTGCAGGCATATATATATCAAAAACCAGTCAACATCAATTTGTATAAAGATGTAACTAAATTTAAAGTTTTCTAAAATTCCATCCATTAGTTCTTGAGACAGATTGACCACAATTTTTTTGTCAGATAGAAACAGTCAGATTCTTAGACAGCGTGACAAACAGACATTTAAAAAAACATAAGTGATGTTCAAGACATTCTAAAAGGTATACCCCTTAAGAAACCTGAAGTCAATTTTTTTTTTGCGAATCTAAAACTTTCTTCTTCTAAAGCTAGGATTAAGAATTTTTTTCTTTGCTTTCATTTCAATATATTTACATCATACGCAGGGGCGTAAACCACTCTAGTCGCGTAGGGGGGTGTAGGCTCATAAATTCCGACTTTCAAGATGGAAAATTTCCGAGTACTATGGCCAACATGAGGACTAATATATATATATATATATATACACACATATACATATATATTCATAGATATATATACATTAATATATATATATATATATTATAAGATAATTATGACTCAAGATACTTCTCAAGATAATTATGACTTAGTGTAACGAGATAGTTAAATAATCTTACATTATGCTATTATTAGTCTTATATAACAATATACAGGGGTTGGACAAAAATATGGAAACACCTTAAAAAAACACGTTTCCTTGCCTAGTATTGTGTACGGTACCCGTTGTTATTCAAAACAGCTTGCAGTCTTCTCGGAATGGATAAATACAGATTCTGTATGTTTGCCAAGGGAATATTTTACCATTATTCCTGCAAAACGGTGGCAAGTTCAGATAACGATGTTGGCGGTGGATAGCGAGAACGCACTTTCCGCTCCAATGTATACCACAAAGGTTTGATAATATTCAAGTCTGGTGACTTTGGTGGCCGGGGGAGATGCAAAAATTCATCCTAGTGCTCAGAAAACCAGTCCTGAACAATGTGAGCTGTGTGAACGGGGACGTTATCGTCTTGGAAGACACCATCATCATTGGGGAACAAAGCTTGTACCATTGGATGGACTTGATCGGCCAAAATGTTCACATAAGTCTGAGCAGTAATACGCCCTTACAGAGTTATCATGGGGCCAGAAGAGAACCACGATATGGCTGCCCAAACCATCACTGAACCCCCGCCATGTTTCATTCTTGGCAAAAATCAGTCTGTATTGTAGGCTTAAGATGGCGTTCTCCAGACGTAAACTCGGCCAGAAGTGGGGAACAATGTGAAAGAAGACTCATCAGACCATATTACGCTCTTCCACTGGTCTATAGTCCAGGCTTTATGACTTAAACACCACTTTTTATTGTTACAGGCATTAGCATTACTGATGGATGGCTTTTCAATTGCAACACGGCCAGCAATTCCCTATTTATGAAGCTCCCTTCTATTTGTTTTGGTACTCGCAGGATTTTGTAACACGACATTCATTTCAGCAGTAACTTTTGCAGCTGTGGACTGCTTATTTTTCGCGATAATCCTCCTTAATGATCGTCTGTCACGATCACTCAGCACACACTTTCGTCCGCGCTGTGATATAGCGGATGATGTTTTTTCCGCATTTCGAATATGCGGAATAAATCTTCGACACAGTACCTCTTGAAACACTAAAAACCTCGGCTACCTTGCTTACGGAAGCACCCACCATACGCGCGCCAACAATTTGTCCACGTTCGAAGTCTGTTAACTCTGACATAATGCAATGATAATCTCACATAACAGTGCACCAACAACGACTGAACTGTGCAGCGATTTTAGGAAGTTGTATAGGTGGCGTCAGTAGGTAAAAACTCCAGTGCCATCAACATAGTTCATTATAATCAATCTTTATTTTGAAACATGCATTTCAAAAGGTGTTTCCATATTTTTGTCCAACCCCTGTATTTTCCCCATTAGTAGAAGATCTCCTGGTGGAATAATCGTACCCCCCGAGAGGGGCATGGGTAGTGCATATAATATGAATAAGCAGTCGCAGGGCTTTCCAACGATATATCACACGAAAGGTGTCGGCTAAATTTAGAAAAGCGGTGACTTGTGAGGACTAAGTGGATATCCAACGATATATCACAAGAGAGATGTAGGTCAAATTTAGGAAATATTTCCCCTCTCAAAGTAGACTTTTCCTCTAACTGTGAATTTTTCATATATCATAAATAATATTTATCGGAAGGCCCTGTAAAAAAATCCGATCTTAAATGATAAACGCTACAGTTTAAAAAAAGATCGAAAATTGCCCACGGTAGGGAAATTGGAAGGGGTCAGAGGGAGGGGAGCAAGGTTTATAATATGAAAGAGTGATCTGAGGACTCTCTTATGATACGCCACATGGTCCAAAAAGTATGGAATTTTTCCACCCCCACTTTAACCCCCTCGGGAGTGGAAATTTATAAATATTGCTGAAACACTTATTTAATTAGTTTTTAATAATTATATTTTCTGCCGTTTCATGCTATTATTAAAAAAGACTGCTGAGATGTGCCAAATGTCCTAAATTTTTCGACCCCCCCCCTTTTAACCCCCCGAGGGGGGATTTCGAAAACCTTTGGATTATGTGTTTAATAACATTTTTAGTAGATTTATTTTCTGGAATTTCACGCTCCTACCTTAAATGTTTGCTGAGATATGGTAAGTTGTTCCAAAATTTTTAACCCCGTCCCCCCGCTTGTTTAGTGGACCCGTACATCATGAAAAGTATTTTCTCTCCAATTTTCATGGTTCTACTCTATTCAATAGTTTGGGCCGAACGTTGATTATCAGTCAGTCAGGACAAACTATTTTATTTTTATATATGTATAGATATCTCTACTAGCTGACCCGCCCGCCGTTGCCCAGCCATTAGATGAAATACACACTAGATATATCATATAAATATATTAGATGCATTATATAGATAAATTACAAATTATTAAAGCAAAGTATGTAAGTTTTCAGGTGCGAATTCATTGTGTTCTCAAATTATTCTTAAAAAATAATAAATAAATAAATAAGGCAATTAAATAGAGCCAACAGTTTTGCTGTCGTCGTATGAAAACAGGCACAAAATACAAAAAAAAAAAAAAAAAAAAAAAAAAAAGAAAGAAAGAAAGAAAGAAAAAGAAATGCATAAGTCAAAAGTAAAATTCTTGTTTCTCTACAACCCCCCCTTTCCCCTACACACACATACGCAGGCACACCAGGCTCAAAAAAAAGTATCATTAAAAAATTTCAATTTGCAAAATAGGTTAAGATCGATTTAATCATCGATTAGCTTTAAACAATCAAACGTTGCGCCATTTTATCTTCTCCCAAGGCCGAAATTGTTTTCAAGTTTCAAATGATTAAATTTTGTTTCTTATCTATACACACACTCACACACAAATACAAAAAAAAAATGTACAAAATAATAATCAAATTATTGTTATGCAGTGAGACAAAATTATTGTATCTGGTACCATAATAAAGTTTTAAAAATATAGAATATTTTACATATATTGACATTAGAACTTCAAAAAATAAATTAACTTTCTTAGTAATGATATTGAAAATGAAAATTGATATTATTTCTATGAAATAATATTGATAAAATATAAAAAGATCCATAGTACAGTTTTAACTTCATGCACAATACTAAATACATTGACTTAAGAATTGTAAAATGGTTGGCAAAAAAGAAAGGTAATATATTGAAAGAAAAAATTTTGTTAAAAATAATAATAACTTCATGATATTTAAATAATAACTAGCTTGTCATCTCCAGTTTGAAACAAAACTAGCAAATAGTTAGGGAATTGCGATACTAACTGTTAAAAAAAAAGTTAATATATATCGAATAACAGTACATTTTTACAAGTTATTAAATAATTTATTTGTCCCCTCAATAAATAAATAAATAAATATATATATATAATTAAATAAATAAATAAATCTATTATTAAATATGAAAACAATAGTTATTTACACATTTTATATACCTAAAATATTCCGTAATAAAGTAGCTTACTTACTTCAAAAGGTTTTTTGGAACTCCAGCAATGCAAAACGGTATATGTATATGGGTTGAAATTTTATCAGCATGTTTTTGTTTATTATGTGTGTTCCTGTAATCATTATCGAAAATGGAATTACGTAACGCAGATTGTACTTTTTGTCTCTTACATTTAGGTGAGGACATAACTGATGCAAAAATATTGAATTATTAACCAAATGCCAAAATATTCTCGCATCAACATTTTGTAATTAAATGATTTCGTACTATGAGCTTGAATACTAACGGTTTAAACAGAGAGTTAATGCAGGTGCTGTTTGTTTTGTAATTTACACATAGGACAGGAAGTTCAGCGCCCAGTTGTCTAGGTACCCAAGCTTTACTTTGAAGAGGAAAAAAAATGTTCTATCTTTCTATTTTTCAGAAATCAGTTACAATCTCTAGCTTTTTTTTTTTTTTGCTTAAGGAATATTTTAGAGACAAAAATTTGTCAAAAATACGGGATTTCTTAATATAGGTTTTAATTCTTCCTAACGACAAACTTTAAAACAGCGTAACAACTTGATGTTACCCCTTATTTTTCGGACTAAACAAAATGCAATAGTATTAATAAAAATCTTTAAAAAAAAAATACAATTGATTCAGGAAAAAAAAAACCGAACGTATTATTTCTGAGAGAAATATACTCGTATCCTGTAAAATATTCATATTATTTCGAGATAAAAATTCAAAGTATTTGGGTATTTTCAATTTTCATCCTATATCATATGAGGACCCCAGAAGCCAAGGGGTACAAGTGACAAAATTGCGATTTGGAATAAATTGAGTTTAAAGATAATTGATGTTAAATTGGAACATCAATAACAATTGAGTGGATTGAAATAGGAAATTTCTGCTTGTTGCATTCTGGTCTTTGAACTCTTATTTCAATAACTGTTAAAAAATAAAGTACAATTTTCTTTAAATGTATAATTAATGAATATTGTTTGTTTTTCAAAAAAAGTGGTTTGATTCTTATAACTCAGCAAATAATAAGAAAATCACTTATATTTCTTTACCTGAAATGAAAAAAGCTGATTTTTAGGTCGTCTGTGTATTTAGTTTATTTTTTTCAGTTTTGTCACTTATACCCCTTGGCTTCTGTGGTCCTCATATGTATTTCTTAAGCAATTTTTTAAATCAAACCAAAATTACGTAAAAACGTAAATAAAAACAGTTTCACATTTTTAATTATATATTTTTTAATAAAATAAAAAGAAAACACAATATTAGTTAGTAGGAAAAAATAAAACCATAATTATTTTCAATTAAAGGTAAAATTTGTATAGAGTGGAAAACATCCAGATGTCGATATGGAAAAATATTAAATATTTATTTTAGTTTTGAATTTTCATCGGATACCATTTAAATTCCATGAATACATATTTCTAACTAAATTTAAAGTTTAGATAAAAAAAATAGGAGTTTCTTCACTTCAATCAGTATAGCTTAAAATTTCGAGATTAAACTAAAAACTTTCCTATAGTAAATAAACACAGGTAGATTTCGATAATTTCGAAGTCAAAAGGCACAAAAAAAAAAAAAATCGGAATATTAAGTTTTTACTCAAAATACCACAGTTACAAATAACATTAACATTGCTACAATATGCACTTTTTTTTTTTTTTTTTTTTTTTTTTTTTTTTGGCATATCGAAGTTTCCGAGTACACAATATTTGACAAATCAAAATTTTTGTGAATAGTTTTATCAAAAAAAAATCCTATATACTAATAAGTTATATTAATTAGTAAATTAAACTAATTAATAAATTACCAATTAGTTAAATTAATTAGTTCCGGTTAAGAATAAGTTTAAGTTTTCTTCGTTATAAATTGTTTTTTCTTATTAGAAACTACAAAGGGAAATAAATCCGACTAAGAATAAAATTTTATAGGTTTTCTTCGATCGAACTTGTTTTTCTTATTTAATTAAAAACTACATAAATTTTTCTCGAATTCATAAATATTTCTAGATTAATACCTTTTTTTTCGGCTAAACATACTTTTTTTTCCTATCGAACAAGAATTTTTCCGACTGACTTTTCCATTTTTCCAATTTATAAATTTTTATGGGTTGATACGGAATATTATTTTTTCCGACTAAACATGCCTTTTCTGATGGAACGGAAAAATTTCCGAATGATATTTTTGTTTTTTCAATTTATAAGTTTTTATAGGTTAATGCAATTTTTTTCCGATCGGACAAGAAATTTTCCGACTGATTTTTCCATTTTTCCAATTTATTAGCTTTTAGAGATTAATAGGTAATATACTGTTTTTTCCGACTAAACATGCCTTTTCCGATGGAACGGAAAATTTTCCGAATGATATTTTCGTTTTTCCAATTTAGAAGTTTTTATAGGTTAACACCATTTTTTCCGATTGACTTTTCCGTTTTTCCAATTTATAAATTTTTATAGGTTAATACGTAATACTGTTTTTTCCGACTAAACATGCTTTTTTTCCGATGGAAACGGAAAATTTTCCGAATGATATTTTAGTTTTTCCAATTTATAAGTTTTTATAAGTTAATGCCAGTTTTTCCAATCGAACAAGAGTTTTTCCGACTGATTTTTCCATTTTTCTAATTTATAAGTTTTTATAGGGTAATACATAACACTATTTTTTCCGACTTTCCGATTAAACGGTAAATTTTCCGAATGATGTTTCCGTTTTTCCAGTTTATAAGTTATTATAGGTTAATACTATTTTTTTCCGACTAAAGATACTTTTTCCGAGCGATCTGGTAATTTTCCGACTGATTTCTTCTGGGGGGGGGGGGTGCTGCACCCCCACAAACCCCCCCGGGATTTACGCCCCTGATCATACGATTACTAATTTAGGCAAAGTTTATTTTTGATATTAACTTTCGTTTCCTATGCTGCTGGATTATTTCTTACAAGCTTTTTACTTATTAATATAAATTTAACGTTTTATGCATTTTTTCCAAAGTTTCTCTTTTCCAACTTACTGATGATTTTACAAAAATAAGACGGAATACTTGTATTGCTATCATTTGCATAAAGTTTCTTCGATATAGAAAACTAATCAATTGTGTCATTTTCATGTTGCAATGTATTTATTGAAACAAATATTACTCATGTTCATCATTCAAATATCATACATATTCTTGAGTGTTGATTGGTTACATAAAACCATGAATGCAGAATTAATGCAATAATAATGTTTAAGATATATAATTTATTCCTGTAAATGTATGAGATTAATCTGAAAAAAAGTTTCGTGACTGTATTACGAATAAATGTGAACGGAAATACATATTCTTTAACTACTAAAACACATTGGACTGTTTACGGTACAATCACCCTGCACATTTCTCTTAAGAAAGTTCATGTGTTTTCAAGCAAAAATCAAAGAAAAGGTGGACGCCTATTAGCCGTTGTTATGTCAGATTTCACCTCTTCATTGTCATGAAAACATCCAATAAATTCTTCTAGCACAAAATTGATGAAAGTGACCCATTTACTCAACTCGAAGGACCAGTTTGCCTTTCTTTATGATCTTGGATGGCTTCCCCAAAGGAACTTTCCTCAGGAATTGTTGACATTCGCTCGTAGACCCGACGAATATATAGGTGCCCGGTTCCTGCACTGCACTGGATGTGGGGTGACGAATCGAATGGACTACTTGTTTCTTCCTCATACTGAGTAAAGAACTTTCCCAATCGAGCTGCATTCTCTTTGTTTGTGAGTTAGGCTGCGTGACGTGCAAGAGGCTGTGCGCAGTCCGAGACCAGAGTTTTCATGAAGAATGATCCCGAAAGTAGTCATATGGATTGAGGCAAAAGGGATTCAAGGGTCCAGAACCGGGAGATGGCACACCCCATGTTATCTTTCTAGACATATGGCTAAAGATGCTATATGTTAGTTATGCCTGTACTGAATAAACGAACTTGTCTTTTAACATACCATCACAAAGATTAAGAAACGGATATATTGATAGATTTTGGTTGCCTGAGTAGTGAAAAACTGAGTAACTAAAATAATCAGGAGGAGAGTCATCTATCGTTTTTAACATCCTTAAAGAAACGATTATATATATGGACTATACTCCATAGGAACTGCTTTATTGTGACACTATGATTTATATACTTGAGAACGATAGGGAAACGCATGCCCCCATCATTCAAATTCAAAAACTATAATATTCGGTATCTTACTTTTCGAATAAGCCTATTAAATTAAAATGCATACCTAAAAACTACTGAAAATATTTATTTGATTATTCACTCACCCTGGTCTATAGTACAGAGCGGTCCTACCCATATGCCGTTGTAGCACTTAATTTTACAAACTCGCTTCTGTTCTAAGGGCCCAATGACCCCAAGAAACTGTACTTCCTGAACACTAGCAAAATCGGTACCTCCACCGCCTGGTACACTAGTCCCATTGACCACGACTTCCGGAGGAATACATCCTTCTCGTGTTACCGTACCACCATCTATAGGAAGCAAAGAGAAAACAAAGTACTTTTTAATTTGCTTAAGCAGTCTACATCTACAGAATCTACACATATATATCTACACATTTACATCTCTATTTACACATCTATGCATTATATCTTGATCTAAACTCCGGAATTCCTAAATCTCCCTCCACATATCTAAACATCTTTATTCTGATTCATCAAAACATAAATATACATTTAAATTAAGAATTATTCTGCAATCTGAGTTTTACATGTATTTGTGAACGAAGCTTTTTGAACAAATGAAAATAATAATGATAATGCTGTTTCTAATAAGTTTATCTATACGCATGACCTGCACTGCACAATTTCAGTAGCTTCTGTTTTCCGTTTATTTGACAAAATTTAAATTAAATGGTCAACAGCTAGGAACAAGAAGATTATTCAGTTGAGGCACATAGAAATTATTGTTTAAGATAAAGTGTAGTTTCTTAATTTTGTTCCGTTATTTGCCAATACTGATGACATCGCTATCATGGAACTAATTGTTTGAAACAATTTTCCTGTGGATGATGTTATTCTGTCTTTAAAACACACATTCGATGCCCAATTTTCATATAGACAAAGCTTGCAATTACTTTAGGTATTTCATTCGTATACATACGAAAATTCTTTCTGTTTTTATTTGAAAAAAATAGACAAAGCTCAGAGCTACAACAAGATTATTCGAGAAACAGATCTAATAATCTCTCTAAAGTAATTGCTGTGAATTCAAAAATTTCCAGTCCTATATTTTTATGCATGCAATGTTTCAACCTGAAATAGTATAGTTGTAGTTTTACTATACGTATATTTTATTCCAACAGAGTGAAATGTATCTAGAACAGCAGGATTCGAACCAGCGATCTTGGATACATTCAAGAATGCTCTAATAAGTGACCTACGCACACGATATCCAAATTGATTTGAAGAACTGAATGGGTGTAAGGATCGTTATCATCTGAGCCGATTATAAGTGGTTAGAGCATTGCTTGTACAGCAAAGCTTCAAGATTCCTGAAATTCTATTGGAAAAAAAGTATTCAACTTTGATCTTAAACCTCAAAGAATATGCTTTCAGTCTTATCTTTTCGAAAAATAAATATATTTTTGAGATATTGTCAGGTATTTTAAAGATATTAAATAATGTAAATGTGCACATTTTGTTTAAAGAACGAGTAAGAAAAGTTGCTTGAGATTAAACTGCTTCGTCATCGTATTAATTGTTAAACTTTAGTATACAGAGCTTCTTTATTATTCGAACTGATCATATTGTTCATCCGCAAGTAAAGTCACACATCTTGCAAGAATTCAATTCGTGTTTTATACCACTAATAGTTCTGTCTTAGGTGCAACTTGCTATACAAAAAGTTTCGTAAGTGTAGTTACACGGGATATCTTTTTTACGCTATATGTCTAATCTTAAGACAGATCCACCACATAAAAGTGGGGATGGATTCTGAGGCAGGATAAAGTTATACACTGTAAAAAAATCCGCTAAATGTACGGTAAAAATTGCTGGCAGCAATGTTGCCAGCAGTTTTTGCCGTAAAAATTGCAGTAAAATTTGATGAAATAAAAATATTACATCTAGTTAAACTGATATTTTTACGGCAAAAACTGCTGCCAACATTGCAGCCAGTAGTTTTTGCCATATATTTAACGGCAACGTATACTTAACGTATATTTCACGTATACTTAACGGCAATGTTATGCGTATTTTTTTTAAAGTGTCCAATTTTCCTAATATCATCCTATGTCCTCAGTCATGAAGGTTTTATGCATTTATGTCAGTTTTTACGCCATCAGGCAGAGCTAATTGCTGTTACTTCATGTTACAGTAAAATTCTGTAACTTCTCTTTTGCCTTTTCTGTGAAATTTACTTTTGTCGAGATGTGTCACTTTTCTTGCGAGTGAGCGATATATGTGTTCCTTTATATGCAGTGCTCAATAATCACACAATGAGTTGGAGTAGCAGTCATGTCAAGAATATATGACTACTTTTGAACAGTGATCGTCGACTCATTAGCACATAGAATTATTCTCTAAGCAAAATTACTATATAAAACTAATGTTTGGTTATGTGTTCCGGTAACAAAAACGGTAATGTAAGTGTGTGCAAGAGGTACCGTTGAGGAGCATGCACAGAATAGAAACTTTTGCACGAAAAAGACAATGAATATTAAAGAATGTAAGAATGTATGCTTCGACCTGTTCACCGTGGGGATAATATCATGGTTTCCAAATTTGTTTTCGCGTAAAATTCTGATGGCAAATTAAGTTTCACTGACAATTATACCATTGAAGTAAAGGAAGAAATATTTTCTATGTGCTCAGCATAAAAACTCAGTTTGGTGAATTTTCAAAATTTGCTTTCTAAGTTTATCTCCAAATACATTATTTCAAAAGAAAATTATGTTAAACAAAACAAAATCGTATATCAAGATGGATTATGAAATGTTTCAACTTACATGGTCATATTTTTCAACATCAAATTATTATCTAGATTTTCATTACTTTGTGGTATTTACCAAACTTGCCCAAAATGATCACTAAAATGAGGAAAATTCATTTATTGTTTGAAATGAAAACAACTTGGCGATTGCTGGCTAATATTTTTCAAATTCCATTCAAGTTCAGAATTATTGAAAACTGATGATCTTCTATTATCCAGCTTCACTCATTTTAGCTTTTGTGTTCTGAAATAAAATTGAATGAATTCTTAAAAAATGCAATAGATAAGTTGACTTTTCCTCTAAATAAAAGTTGAAACGGTTCTCGGCATTTCCGATGTTAAAACAAAATTATTTTAAAAATATATCAAATAATATAAAAACTAGTTTTCTAATTTTTTTAAATTCTGAAGGGAAATTGAAAATAGTTTATTTGGTACACCGTGCTTTAAACTTTATTTAGTGAAAATCTCGTTAACAATTGTGGAGTAGTCTTTTAGTAATGCTAACTAAAAACGAAGTTACAATTTTATAAAACTGTATGGTATGACGGGATAAAAAATATCCGGGAATTCTACTATACTGCAAAATGTATCTCTTAAAGTTTCTGGATATAAAGTGTTCGATAATTTTTGAATTTCTACCACAAAGCTGTAGGATCTAAAACTCTTTCAAAAGCCTTTTTATATTAATAAATATGATTTCCGCAATGAAACTAGTTATTCTGTGACACAGCAGAGTTTTACCTTCTGAACATAAAGCAACACAGTTTATGGTGGAAGAATAAAAAGGTTTTTATTTAGTGGTGATATCACAATATCTTTTTGATGTTTTAGTTGTTATAAAAGTCAATAATATACTTAGGTAAAAAAATATACGGATAAAAACACTATTCTTTTGAATATTTTTTATGTTTGTTACCATACACGTATTTTCTGAAAGACAAATAATTATTTTAGATATCATTTAAACATACAAAAACTCTTTGTTTAATATTCTTAGCTAGCTTTTATATAAAAAATACATGATGTTTAATAGATTTGCACAGTTTATCGGTAATGTTTAAAATCGGTAATGTTGCTTCGTTTAATATGATGTTATAGTGCATGTCCTTACATCAATATATCGTTTTGACCTAGTCAAAATGATATGACGGTGAAACTTACCGCGCTGATTTCTTTAGTACTTCGCGTTGAATTGTCGCGATGCTATACGGTCTTATCAACAGATGTTTGGTTTTTCAAAAATTTTGAAGACATTCTAGTACAGAATTGTATTGTACTGATGGAGTCAAGATGATGTGAAAATGTAACTTATTGTGCTGATTCTCTATAATATAACGGGATCAAATATAGCGATGCAATTGGATATTGTATATAAACTATCGGTAAAAAAAAATCTTGCAGAATGCTTTTTTATTTCCTGAACATTATAAATTTTGATGACATCAGACTGTGATTAAGTGATTTGTGGAGATATCGCCTAAAAAATCGATTTGTTTGTTTCCAATTTGTTTTTCTGACATCAGTTCAAGAAAGCATAACTGCTTGTATTCTCAAACAACATGAAATATGGATTAGAATAATCTCCATAAATTGCAACACTTTCAACTACTACAATTTAAAAAAAAACCTCAGATAAAATAAAACAAGAGACAAATATCATACAACAAGCACATTTATATAAGTATTTTCGAACAGTGCCAGAATATTATTCTATATCACATGATGATACTTAATTTTAAACATTGACGCATCCGGTTTCAGGAGATATGGCCTCGCGTACGTTAAACAAGCACTGGGATTCTATTAAGCTGTCGATATAGGGATGGATTCCTACCTCGTTAGTTGTCGTTGCTGTCTCAAATAGAAAAAAGAACGACCTATATATTATTGAACAGGCAAATTTAGATTTTCATTAAGGATGAATGAAGGTCGTGAACTCAGGGATGACTACTAGAGTTGTGAAAATTCGCAGCCCATGTCATCTATTGTCATATTATCCTGACAATGCAGCGGTACTTCACAAATATATTTTTGCTGTTGTGGCCACTAGTCCAGACTGTCTTTGGCACATTATTCCCGCAAGCAAATGCCCGGATATTCGTTGCACAACAAATTCTCAACCGCGTTCACGAAACAACATAGTGCTTTAAGCAGCATCCCCGCCAGATTTTACTCCTATAGACACGTATGAGACCTAGACGGATGAGACACGCACCAGCACCTTTGAGTCACCAAGGGATAGTGAAAATGGTCATTAGTGCTTCATTGTTAGTAAACATCGCAATTAGTGGTCTATGTAACTCCTTTATGGACTCCATTAATTAATCAATAATTAGTTTATTTACGCATACAATTAAATTTAGAATAGTCCATTTTTATTTCTTTGTCTTTTTAAAACTTTGTATAAATGTCTTAGTCTATTTGTGTATTTATTTTAATCCGGCAAAGTGCATTCCTTCATGATGTTACAATTTTACTTTTCAGGGATTCATATTTTTCATACATTCATGAATTGCAATCTATAGTTTTGAATCTAATATCATATAATGATAAAAAACAATTAGTTAAGAATAAAATTTCTTAATCTATTCTAAATCAGCAGTTTTATTAAATTTTCCCTCTTGAAAAGTGTGCAATAAATATATGTCTCGAATATCTAAATTATCTGCCTAAAATGGAATGTTTGTTAAGCACTTTTAAGTTTTGACTTTATTTAGCATGAAAATTGGTTCTGAAATCAATTTCATCATTTGACTATTTTTATTAAATTACAAAAGGAAATTCGAGAAATCACTTTAAATATAGCAAAATTCTAAACAAACTGCATGCCTTTCTCGTTTCTAATTAATTTGAAATAAGAACCGTTAACTAAACTCACAAATATTCGATAAAACCTTCGTTGAAATGTCAATAAATGAAATGATGTGAATTCATTTAGCAAATAATTATAGTTAAGTTTAATGTTTGAATAAAACACCAGGTTACTCCAATTACTTATAATCCCTCTCTAGCATATCAGAACGTTCTTTACTTTAAAGGAAAGTCGAACTAATAATCTATTATTAAAACAAACAAAAAATAAGATGAAACTTCGAGAATTTTAGAATAAAATTTCAAATGATTTATTAATTTAAATGCGCATTTATTTAGGTGATATGTGGACGAGATGCGTATTGTATTATGTATCTGATTTATTAATTATCGAACGAAGACATTTAGAGTTGTTTTGAAATAAAATTTTCATATTTCATATATATTATATCCACTTTATCTATGCTGCTTCTTATGACATCAAGCATTGAAAAAATCCCTCTATTTTTCATAAAATCTTATATATGTGTTTCTGCAATCCTATGTTATATACATAAAATCAAAGACAAACTTTAATTAGTTTGATATTTACAGGTTGTCCTAAAAATACGACAATGATACAATCCACTGCTATTTGTTCTTACTTAGTTGGAATGGGAGAAAACATCATAAGCATAATCCAACGGTATATTTTTTACAGATAGTCGTTGTTTTTTCTGCACAGGTTTTATACTGACAACATCGTTTAGTCGTTTTCTAGATTTTGTTTTAGCAACAATTTTATTTTTAACAATGAAAATCTTCTATAATCTGTTGAATATCCAATTTTCTGCAAAAGAGTGTAACTTCTTAACTAGTTAACTTCTTTAGAGTGTAATTATATCATTAAAAGACCTTTAATTTCATGTTTATTTACATATTGCATAATGCTTTCCTAATGTTTTTGTTATTTCGTTAATTTAATAAACAACTACCATCTTAAAAGTAAAGTCTTCATATTAAATGAGAAAATACATCGAAAATATGTCGCAATGCATAGTTGCGTGCAATGAACTAGTTTGAGCTGACGCTCCAATCATACATCAGTTGAGAGGGATAAAAAATTAGATTATATAAAAACACATAAAATGAAACTTTTTAAAGTTTTCATTAATATATATTGAATTCGTATATTTTGTTATTTAAAGTTGCTGAAAGTCGACTCACTTTTATATGAACTATGTGTAGTTTGTGTGAGATATTTGTTTTCTAACATAATTTAAATTTTTAACAGATTTTTCCTACATGTGTTTCTATCATAATTTTGTATGCTAATTAAATGAATAGCTAATTTAGAAGAAAAATACGTCTTTTTTAAGGAAAATTATCATGTATCTTTAATAATATATTCCTTTTTTCGCAATAGTTATATGTAAAACACTTCATATTCTGTTTTGTTAAATTTTATCAAGACCCCAACTAACTGTTGAGGATAATTTCATCTTGGCCGTTAAATGTATATCTTAATAATAGTCATAATTTATACTCATGTACAAATATTTCTATTTTGAACTTTTGTGCAATACTGTTTTACAAAGCGAAGTTCATATCATAAATCATAAAAGCTAATGGACACTAAGCGCTTTAATTTCCTAGATATTTCCATCAATTTTATTTCAGTTATCAGGAACAAATGTGTTTTCATTATAATCGTAAATGGTCTTGTCCATAAAAGGTAGGGAATGATGCGTTTGATAAATAGAATAACGTGATTGTAATGAGTTTTCAATAACAACTACTTCGCTGAGATATAAAATTTACATAATTGTTATTTACTGAATGAAACCTGCTGAAGTGACTGCAGCAAAATTAGAGATAACATGTAACCGGATAACTGTTAACGTATTTCAGATTTTGATAATGAATTTTCGATGTTTCAAAGCGTTGTTTAACAGTGTGACAAAGCAGTTTTAAATAAACAGGTATCAAATTCAATTTAAAGAAAATTTTACGTTGAATTGATAAGGGATATCATAAAACTAATATCATATATTTATATCATATACAAGTAATGCAGATAAATTTGTTCTGGTATTCAGTTTTAAGAACTTAATATCCAGTGTCAGAATCATCGTTCAGTTGTGCTGTTTTATTCATTACTGTTTCTTTATAAATGCATACTTTAACAAAAAGTTTATTTTAACACTGCTTAATGTATCTAATGTAAATATTTGTAGATAATAGTTTTTAAAGTAAATATTTTGCAAGCAATTTTTCTTTCAACACTTAATATACTGCAGTTATGATTATTACTACGCACGTATATTTCCGATGACATTATGACATTTTAATATTTTTACAAGAGTCACAAATAAATAAATAAATTTTAATGTTTTTCGGTTACTTAGATGCATATGATAAACCTTTATAATGACACCTTATGCCCTTTATGCCATCTATTTTTTGAAAATTACAAAGAATAGCGTAGGTATGTTAAAAGTTAATTTTATTTAAAATATCTTAGTACTTTCAAACCTTAAAAAGGGTTCTTCACCAGAGAACATTTTTATAACAAATTATAAAAATATTGTCTGATGAATAGCCTGGTTTAAGACTTGAAAGTACAAAGATATTTTAAATAAAATTAACTTTTATCATTCTTTAAATTACTTTCATCGCCTCTTAACTAAAATTTAATTTTTAAAATTTCATATTATATATTTCGATGTACTTGAGCTAACTATATCCAGTTTGTGTGAGATATTTCTATTGAAACACATATTTTAACATTTAACATTTTTTCCCTGTGTCGGTTACTATAACAATTTTGTGTGATAATTACATGCAAAGCTAATTTACAGGAAAAAGATATCTTTTTAAAGACAAATTATCATGTCTTTGTAATAACATACTACTTTTTTTTCACAATCGTTATATGTAAAAACTTCCGTTATTCACTCTTGTTAAAATTTTATCAAAAACTCAGATAGTTGTTGGGGATAATTTTATCTTGTCCGTTAAATATTTATTTTAATGATAATCATAATTCATACTCATGTTCAAATATTTATATTTTGAACTTTTTTAAATCATGTTTTATAAAGCGAAGTTCCTGTCATAAATCATGAAGGCTAATGGACATTAAGCGCTTTAATTTCCTAAGATATTTCCATCAATTTTATTTCAGTTAATAGGATCAAATGTGTTTTCATTATAACCGTAAATGCTCTTTTCTATAAAGGATAGGGAATGATGCGTTTGATAAATAGAATAACGTGATTGTAATGCTTTTTCAATAAAAATTACACACATAAAATACACATAATAGTTATTTACTAAAAGAGACCTGCTGAAGTGACAGTAGCAAAATTCGAGATATCACGTAATCGGAAAACTGTTAACGGATTGCAGGTTTTGATAACAAATCTTCAATATTTCGAAGAGTTGTTTAACAGTTTTTACGAAGCAGTTACAGATAAATAGGTGTAAAATTGAATTTAAATAAAAATTTACATTAAATTGATAAGAGATAACATTCAACTAATATTAAGTATTTATAATAGTCAATCTATTGCACATTTTCTGAAATTGATATGCGTTGCTGATCTTTACTGCAAGTAATTTTCTGTATGATAGACAGCAGATAGTATTTACAGAGACACACAAATTATTCCATTATATAATGGTATAGGCAAGAAGATTGTTTGAGGCACGTTTCAATTATATTAAGCTATTTCACATTTTATGAAATTGATATATATTGTTGAGGTTTAATACAAGTTACTTTCTGTATAGTGAAAAGCAGGTAGTATTTATAGGGACACACAAAAGATTTCGGCCACTATCTTGTAACCGAAGTACTGTGTAAGATCTGTGTAAGATCTGAGTACCAAGATCTGAGTAATTTTAAGACTTCGTTGTAGTACAAACACACATTATTTGCTACGCTTGACGAGCAATTTCTGTCTTGTTTTTAAACTTTAATTATTAAAGAATTAGTCAATTATTTCTAAATTATGCATTTAAAGACATCTCTGAGTCAAATATGCACACTTTTTTTAGAAATCTTTGATTTTATAGAAATTTCTGTTATTTTTATTTTTTATACATTTTTGTTTTTGTTTGAATCATTAATACATATATTTACTGTCTATAAAGCGCTCTAAGTTACTAGGCATTTCAATCTGTTTATTTCATTTTAAACGAAAAAATATAAATTCGTGCTGTACAGACATGACACAATTTCTAACAGACAGGGAGTGCAATTTTCCAAAAATAGAACAACGCAGTTTAATGAGTATTCAATAAAACCAAATATTATGGTGAATATAAAATAAAACATAAAGACCAGTCAATTACTGAATTTGAAATAAACTGTTTGAAGTGACAACCTCAGAATTTATGATAACAAATAACTAGATGACTGGAAACGATTTTCTGCTTTTAATAATTGAGTTTTAGATATTTGAAAAGCTCAGTTTGACAGTTGACAGTTCTGTATTAACTGATGCAAATTATTACTTAAATAGAAAAATGCTTTTAACAAACGTATGCCGTATGTGATAAATTTGGTGCCGATTATTAAAGCTTATACAAGCCACGCAAAAATATATCTTTAGATTTTATTCGAACTTCAGAAAAAGGGTTTGTTTCCAATATGCGTTATTTTATTGTTATTTAAAATTCTTAATTTAATCTTTTACTAACCTTTGTACCCTGAACCTGTTAAAACATAAAAAATAAGAAATAGTTACAATACCAACTTGTCTACACTCTAAAAAATAAAAGTGTAAAATTGCACAAAAAAATGTGTAAATCGATGATACAAAAACGATTTGTTTATATGTGTAAATTTGTGTGTAAATTGCCAAAATGCACGCCTAATATGTAAATTTAGAAATAATATTTCAGTGTGTAACTTGATGATAACACTAAGTGGGTAAAAGTTATAATGATCACTCATGAAATACCCACATTAATGTGTAAATTACGCTAGAATACACATATATCTGTATAATATTCTTACTCATTTATCTGTGAAATCTTCAGTGGTTACACGGATTAATGTGTATTAGGCGAAAAACACACATTATTGTGTTATTGTCATTTACACAGTTCTTTGCGTAATATGTAAAATACGCATATTCGATGGAGGTTCAATAACTATTGTGTCTAGTGTATATAGAATATCTATGTACTGCAATGGGTTGATGTATAATATCGAAATCTAATGTCTTAGTTAATTTTATGCTTAGTTTCAGAACTATAGCTGCAATACACATATAGTTTTGGATGGAGGAGTAAAATGGGGAGGGGGTGTAGTTGAAAGCCTGATTTTTAGCTTATGGGGCTAGATTTGTGACAATGGATGAGATAAAAGTACTGTAATTTGGACTGGGGATCATAGTGATGTACCCACTTCTCATCCACTGTCACAAGTGTAGCCTCATAAGCTAAAAATCAGGCTTTCAACTATACCCCCCTCCCCATTTTACTCCTCCATCCAGAACTATATGAATATTGCAGCTACGGTTCTGAAACTAAGCATAAAATCTACCAAGACATTAGATTTCGATATTATACATCAACCCATTGCAGTACAGATATTCTATACACACTAGACACAATAGTTATTGAACCTCTATCGAATATGCGTATTTTACATTTTACGCAAAGAAATGTGTAAATTACAACTCACTCCCACACTCACCCTCCCCCCCCACACTCTTCTTAAAAACTCCCTCTAAATAAAAACTTACCCCTCCCTCTAAAACTATGTTACTATAGCAGCTACGGATCTAAAATTCAGCATATAGCCATTTAAGACATTAGTTTTCGATATTCCTCATCAACCATCGTAGTACAAATATTACTTCTCTGTTAATAGGGAAGTATGGGACACATTTTGAAATTTACAATTTCTTTAATTATAAAATTGATTCTTTGAATTACGTTTCTATATTGTTCAAGGACTTTAGAAAGTGTTTAATTTTGTATTATATAAATCGAAATTTTTGTATTTTTTCCAAATAAAGTTGATTTTATCATTTTTGTAAAAAGTGTCCCGTTCCTCCCCACTCTCCTCTAAATATACACATAAAAACTGCTGTTTTTTTTCTATATTCTTCCTTGCTTCTTAAATTTATATTTCCCTTTATTTAGATATTATTTAGTACATGCAATTAAAAATTAAGATAAAGAAAAAAATTAGTTAATTAATGATAGATTTTAGACTAGTCAGGTGAAATAATGGTAGTTGGTAAACTTGCAATCTCCACACTTTTTATTTTCAGAGTTCAGACTCAATTTTTCATTTTTTATTTTTCAGACTCAAGATACAAAGTCAAATATACTCAAAATACTGTGTTACATGCAGTTATAAAAGTAAAATTTAAAATACTATAAAAAAAAGGTATGTAATCTTCATCTCTGCCCACACACACTTACACATATTACCTGCAAAAATTTTAGCTGATTTGTTTATATATACATAAATCACCTATATTATATGTTGAATTGTTTTCTTTTAAAAATATCATCATTACAAAGAATTTACCTTAAAAAATTATCAAGATTATCAAAAAGGCTGTTAATCATTTAAATAACATCTTTTACATTTAAGATTATATTTAGAAATTTGTGTCTTTTTACAAAAAATACAAATATATTTTAACTTTAATGAAATGACTCGTGTTTTCATAAATGAAAATTTCAGATATTCTAATTAAAATTTTAGATATCAAACTAATGAGTATTTTTATTGATCAGATATAGTAAAAAATAAAATAAGAAATACTGTGATTATATCAAATCATCAATTGACTCTTATAAATTTTCGAAATTAATGCTCGTAGAATTTATTTGGCCTTAAGTATATAAAACGTACCCGGCGGGGGATATTTATGTAGGGGGGGGGGTAATATGATTTTGAATATTCATTATGACACAACTGTTATATTTTTTATATACATACAATCATATGTTTTAGGTCATATAAATTCTGTAATAATAGGCAAAATTGCAGTGGAAAAATGTTTATTTGAGTAAAAAGCCATTGCTTTAATATAAATTTTCCTCAGAATTTTTAGTCTAAGATTATTTT
Source organism: Maratus speculifer (assembly GCA_964019185.1). Classification (NCBI taxonomy): domain Eukaryota; kingdom Metazoa; phylum Arthropoda; class Arachnida; order Araneae; family Salticidae; genus Maratus; species Maratus speculifer. The sequence continues at coordinate 331,127,480 of OZ025297.1, forward strand.
AAATCCACGTATTTGTGTTTTTTTGCAATTTATTTCTGTGTTTTTTTATTAAATCTATAATTAACAAGCAAAAATTATGTGTTCTTTACTATGATTATTTTAGTGGAACATAGTTGTTCTGTAATATTTTCAAATTAAAACACAGCCGAAAATTAAATGTAATTAGGATAAATAAATATTCCATATTTCTCAAAAGTGGAAAATGAAGCGTAGAAACTAAAAACAACGCTATAGTTTCAATCGGTGATAAACTTACTTAACATTATAAGTTTCATAATAAAAAAAACTTAAAGAAATTTCAATAAATAAAACTCAGATGAACTCTTTAACTTATAAATCAGAATATATAATTTATAGATATGATATACATTTGTATAGTACTTTATAAATAAACTATAATATCTTTCACACAACCGACCCAGAATTTAATACCGCCCCCCCCCCCCCAAAAAAAAATGATGTTAACGTTTATTTTGCTACTGTTAAAATACATTCATAAATTCCTTTTAAGATGAAAATTTTTCAAGAAATAAATAACCTTAGATACAACAGTTGTTATTTTAATAGACATTTATCAGGAGTTAGGTAATGTTGACATTTTTTAAGGCAAGTAAATTATTAGTGTAAAAAATTCTTATATGTAAAAAAAATCCAACATATAGCATATACATTTATACATATACACTGCTCAAAACAATTAAAGGATATTTGAAGTTTTATATAAAATAAAGATATAAACGAAATTCTTTTTGCCGAAAATAGAAGAAGAGAATCACAAATGCAAAATTTTCTGGTTTTCAAACTGTGGAGTATGAAAATTTTGAGTTCGACGTCAAAAACGTCGCTTCAGCGGCAGCGAATGAAATTTGACTTTCAACTGGCTAAAAGAGAATAAAGACAAGGATGATCGGCATTCAGTGATTTCTTTGTTTCGATGAGTACGATGTCTCAGCGAAGTCATTTGACAGATTCAGAAGCTTGGAGAATTGTTGGTAGGTTAAAAGGGGCCAAAACTCAAGCCGGAGTAGCGCAAGCCATTGGAGTGTCACAAAGTGTCATTTCCAGGATCTGGAACCGTTTTTTGGAGAGTGGATGTGCAGGCCGAAGACCAGGGCAAGGTCGTAGACGGGCAACAATGCCCAATGAAGATCGGTATTTAGCGTTAACTGCTCGGAGACACCGAAACATGAACGCTACTCTTCTCCAACAGCACCTTCGCTCGGCTACAGGCACCACGATTTCAACTCGGACTGTCCGAAACCGGCTCCATGCTGTAGGTCTGTATGCTCGCCGACCGATGGTATGTGTTAGATTAACATCAAGGCATCGTCGCGACCGCAGGGAGTGGGCAACTGAGCATGTCAACTGGAGGAGAAATGAATGAAGCAATATTCTGTTTTCTGACGAGTCCCGTTTTTCTGTGCATCCGGATAATAGGCGTATTTTCATCTGGAGGGACCGTGGCAGTAGAAATAATCCTGCGTTCGTGCACGAAAGTGTCAGTTTGGCGGTGGAGGAGTGTTGGTGTATGGTGGCATCTCCATTGACGGGCGCACTGACCTCTACATCATTCGAGATGGAGCTCTGACTGGTCACCGATATAGGGATGAGATCTTCAGACCTATTGTAGTCCCTTACGCTGCAGCAATCGGAGATAACTTCATTTTAATGGACAATAACTGCAGGCCACATCGTGCAAACCTGGTGGAGGATTTCTTTTTCGAGGAAGGAATCGTTCGAATGGAATGGCCAGCGTGTTCTCCAGACATGAATCCAATCGAGCACGTTTGGGACGCTCTAGGAAGACGAATTTCTGGCCGCCAACAACCCCCACAAACTCTCCAAGAACTGGAAAGAGCTCTTCTGGAAGAGTGGGGCAGAATACCCCAACTCGTCATTAATAGCCTCATTGAGTCCATGCCTCAAAGGTGTTCAACGTTGCTAGCCACCCGTGGAAACCATACCCCCTACTGAAAATGATTTTCTTTGAAGAAAACACCTTTTCTTATTCTTTTTTTCTCATATGAACAAATTGCGTTTTTTTCCTTTTGTACACAAATGCGCAATAAAATGCATTTTTTTCTGCCAAAAATGTCAAATTTATTCTCATATAACCTACTATGTCTGTCGACCATGTATCAATCAGCTGAAAAGTTTCCCAGATACAAAATCCACCTAAAACTGCAATATCCTTTAATTGTTTTGAGCAGTGTATATAAACAAATCAGATGAAAAGAGTTGAAGGTAATACGAACGTGTGAGATTATACACCTTACATTTTATAGGACAATAACTTCTATATTTTTCTCAACGCGAGCGCTAGCATTCAGCTGGATCCACCATTAGTTTACAACTTAAACCTGATGAAGCCAATTCAACCATGATTACGATACTAGTTTCGATGCTACATTCGCGTCTAACTTGGGATCGAAGTAATTCGTGAACAGGAACATAAATTGTACTGCGAACTAAAGTTAAACTAAAATTACAAGTTTAACTTTGAAATGGGTTAAATAAGTTACAAGCTATGAGACGGCTAAAATAACTTAGTGTAAAATAAGGAATACTTATATTCGGTGTGCAAAATGTAAAAATAACTCAGGATACGAATTTAGAATTATCTTAATTACATGCATTATATTTTATGTTACATATTAAATGAATCGAAATAGTTTTTAGATACTACTGAAGGTTAAACTACTGTTCTTTAAATTAAGGGGAGGGGGTGGGCAGCAGAAAAGTTAACAACAGTATAAAAAATATAATTTAAATTCATGAATAAGTATAAAGTGGAATTATATCTGTATTATAAAGCTATTTTATGAAGTCTTCCTAATTTCGCTTTAAGAATGATATCTAACACTGTTACTGAAGATTACAAGTAAAATTGTGAAAAAAAACAGCGGACTGCGAGACAACTGAAAGAAATTACGATTTAATTAAAACCTGGAATTATAAAAATCAAGAATTCTTATATTTGATGTACAAATTTCAAAAGGTAATTCGAAAAACGAAATTAAAATTAACTTATTAAATGAATAAAATTTTACGTGACATGTAACGAAATACTGTTCCATGCTGTCGAGATGAAATTTTTTAAAACTTCTTTCAAATGTTCACGTGCTGCTGAAACGGGGAGGGTGAGAGAGGTGGTCAGAGTAAACTATAAAAATAAATAAATATATTAGTTTATTATTTAAAAATGCTGTTACAGCAATGCAATGACGTCATGTTATTTATGAATGGGATTCCTGAAATAAAAAGTGTAGCTCTGAGTAATATGTAAGCCTCTCATCCCTTTCGTAACGTCCTGTATCCGCTTTAAAATTCACGCATTTATAATTTTTGTAACACACTAATTAGAGTAATTTCAGGTGTTATCTACATTTAAATATTTTTCTGAGTTTATGAACTGATAACAACTTACAAACTTAATGCCATAAACTAAACACACATTAAAATAGGTATTTTTTGTGTGAAATGTGTACTTTTTTATGAGAAGTAGATGACTTTAGAAATTTACACACTTACCTATGTGTATATCATTAAGTGTTAATTACAATAACGTACAAGTTTGTGTAAATTCAGGCATTTTTCACCATTTACACATTTATTTGTGATTTTCAAGTGATAATAAAATACATACTTAGTTTTGAAAGCTAAAATACACATAAAAACAGGCAAAAGTTTGCAAAAAGTGGGTAATTTTCATGTCAGGAGTGTAATTTTAGGAATTTACACACATATATATGTGAAATCGTCTAATTTACACTTTTATTTTTTAGAGTGTAATCAATGAAAGAAACAGAACAAATCGTTCATTTTATAACAAAATATAACTGAAACAAAGATTTATACATAAAATAAAATACATTTTTTGAAGTGCTTTATAATAATACTAATATTTACCAAAGATATAGATTAAGAGTCAGTGCACCAGATTTTTTAATTAGTGTAAAAGCGGGATCAGGCATTCAGTGAACCAAGCATTTAAATATATTTTGATCGGTTTCATTCCAATGAAAGATGACAGCAGCTTTCAATTCCGACATTTTTTCATAATATTTTCGATTTGCGTAAACAGCTCTAACCAGTAGGTTCATATACTTTCCATTGGATTTAAATCGGGAGAAACAGATGACCATGAAATTATATCAATATTTTAGAAACCATTCCTAAGTGCTGTTTGATTGTATGGATACATCGTCTTGTTGGAACATCTAAAAAGATCCACCAATTTTCTCAGCAAATGGAAACAAGTTTTCTTTAAATATATATTGCGAGAGGGAAGCACAATGTTGATCTTACCATGAATTCTAAACACAGTTACAACCATGAGTGAAGCTCCACCCAGATGCTGCATTAAAAGCGTTTTTTTTTTTTTTTTTTTTTTTTTTTTTTTTTGAGCAGATTGTGCCAATATTAAGAAAAACCGTCCGGACCACCCAAATTTTTTTCATCGAAAATTATTACTCTTTCATATTCTAACTTCCAGCACATGTGATCTTATACACAATCCACATGATTATATTGATGCATTTTAGTCATACATGGTTGGGGATGTTTTCCCTTTTTTTTTTTTTTTTTTGTACCTTATCATTTTAGAGCTCTTCACTACTCTGATGATGGCACCTTCATGATTAGTTGTTTTGGGAGTTCATTGAATAAGTCTAAGGGGGACTCGAAGAGGTTAAATCCCCGTCCTTAATTTAGATAAATGGATTTTTCACGAAGAATTTAGCGATTTGCTTAAATTTTTGGATATAGGTTCATTCTGATAAGGCACTTCCGTTTTTAGTTTTGGGAATTCATTGGATAAATATAAAGGGAGGATCGGGGGACAACCCTTCTTAATTTAGGTTAACGGATTTTCTTGCAGAATTAACAGATTTGCTTCAATTTTTGGATGCATGTTCATAGTGATAAGATGCTTCCTTTATTAATTGTGAGATTCTTTTATTAAGTATAAAGGGGATACGGGTGATTCCTCACCCTTTAAATTAGAATTATGGGCTTTTTTATGCAGAATTATGCAAATTGTTATCAATTTTAAATGTAGGTTTTTTCTGATAAGGCGAAGCTCTGAATAGATTTGGTGGTATAATGATTAAGTATAAAGGAGGGGGATACTTCGTCTTAAATTATGTAAATGGACTTTTATGCAGAATTATCCGATTTTCTTCGAATTTTGGATTTAGGGTTATTATGTGATAAAGCGTATCCTTGATTAGTTTGAGAGGTTCAGTGATTAAGTATAAAGGAAGAAAATGGGGCGTGGGGCTATTTCACCACTTAATGTGTTTTTTGAAGGGCATTATTCCTTGAAAATATAAGATTGTAATATACAATTAGTATGCGTAGCCTGAGAGCTCAATGCCATCAGTTTAACAAGGCAATATTATTTTTTGTTACGTTATTTGTGCATTTTTAAATGGTGGTTTTCTGCTGTTAACCACTTCACTGTTTGCCCTGAGATAAGTCGAAGGAGGGGGGGAGAAGGTAAAAGCACCATTTCCCCATACCTGTCGTCGTTGATGAAAAAACTTGATGGCTGAGAACGTTTTCCATTTATTAACTTATCGATAATCTAAATTTTTCTGTCGTACTAAATAGTTTATAATAAACTGATATAAAATTAAGTTTTAAACAATCGTATACGATTATTAAGTGGGTATCACCTAATTACATCCAATATAAGTTATTTATAGCAATATCCTTCTCATACAAAATTAATTCTAGCGATATCTGTCTACCTGTTTTATTCTTCTATCTAATTCTGTCTTGCTTCTATACATGTAGATTAATTAAAAAAGTAATTTATTGCAAAACATAATTTATTATGCATTTGTAAGAGTATATCTTACCTTTTTATTATGATTTATTCATAATTGTTTCGGTCATTGAATTTCATTAAAATTTATGACGACTACAAGCACAAAATGCAAGCATTTTATCGTATATACATTTAGGCTTAAAGTCTGATTTTAAATGACTATCGCAATTCATTTTCATGTACAAATTGTTCCATTCTAAACTTTTTCAAAACAAATCAGTTTCATAAAATGAGGCTTGCACATTACTAATGCCTTTACAACCTAAAGGACATAAAACGCTTTAATTTCCTAAATGCCTAGATCATTTTTTAAGATGTCAAAAGAATTTTCATCGCTAATGCACATGGACTTATTTAAGCAAACAGAAAGATCTACTTCTAATCTGTAATTTAGCGCCACTGCATTTAATAAAATGATTATACGACATGTATCGAATAAAGTACTTAGAGAATCTCATGATAATAGACACTCACTGAATGCATAATTGTGTGCTGAAGTGACATAATCGAAGTTGGAAATAACATGTAAATGGATAGCTATCAATCGTTTTGAGATAATTAAATTAATAAATTATCTATATTTCCAAAATGCAGTTTAATAATTTCAAAAAAGCCAATATAACGTTAGCATTGAAGAAAACAAATTTGCTTAGCAGACTTAATGTACGACACAAACAGAATCAGCTATTCTCATAAAACCTCAGTCACAAAATCACTCAAATTGAGCCGAAATCCTCTCATCTCACATTTTGAAAATCAGCTTTTCTAAAGAGTTGTAACAACTTCAGTGAACAGGCTGTTTTAAAGGAATTAAAATCAAGATGTGTAATTTAAACAAGCACTTTTAATCAAGATGAGTGAAATGTTTAAAAAATAATTCATTCTCGATCGAATAAATGGCAGATTTTTTGTGAGAAACTAAATACATTCTTTCGTTTTAAGAATGTAATAACATCTAATGCAAATAATATACATAAATTCGTATGCAATAATTTAGACTATTTGCTATCATATTTTTAAAAAGTTTCTTACTTTATAGGAAAGATCTATTTTTATTAAAAATAATACTTTATGATGCATTTGTAGTCCTACATTACTTTTTCATCCTTTTGTATGCTTAATTTATATAAATGGCCAGTTTTTCCTTTTTTTATATATAACGCATTCTTTGTAGCGCTGAAGAAGAATCTCGTTTGTGGATTCAAAACAGCAGCTTGCTGCAACTATTTTGTAAATTGTTTGTGCATTTTTAAACGTTGATTTTTTGCTTTTATATAATGTAATTGGATGGCTGAGAACGTTTTTCGGTTCTTTATATTCGAAAATTGAAATTATTCTGTCGTAAAAAAAGTGTTTCTAATAAACAGAAGTAATATTTAAATAATTGTGGATATGTATTAAGTGAGTATCACTTAATTGGATACAGTGTAAGTTATTTAGGGCAATATATTCCTCATATGAATTAAATCTATAGATATCTATCTACCTAAATTATTCTTCTATGTAATTATGTTTTACTATTTTGAATATAGATTAATTAGGAAAAAATAATTTTATTGGAAAAAATATTCCATTAATGCATTTGTAAACTTGGCTTTCTTATTTATCATCATTTATGTATAATTGTTTCGGTCATTGAATTTCATTAAATTTCATGATAGTCACAAACAGAAAATACAAATAATTTATAGCGTATACATTTATACTTAAAATCCGATTTGAAATGACTATTGTAATTAATATTCATGTACAGATTTTTACAATCTAAATTATGGTCAAAATAAACCAATTTGGTAAACTGAGGCTTGTATATTACTAATGGTCTGCAACCTAAAGAATATAAAACAGTTTAATTTCTAAAATGCCTAGATCAATTTTATTAAAAATACAAAAGAGTTTTAATCGTTAACGCAAATGGACTTATTTAAACAGAGAGAGCTACTTCTAATCAATCATTTAGCGTCACTGCATTCAATAAAATGATTATACCACATGCATCGAATAAAGTACATAGAGAATCTCATGACATTGGACAATCACTGAATGCGAAATTGGTGTGCTGAAGTAACATTATCGAAGTTGGAAATAACGTGTAACCAGATAACTATGAACCGTTTTACGATAATTAAATCAATAAATTATCTTAATTTCTATAACGCAATAAATGAATTTTAAAAAGGCAATATAGTATTAGTATTGAAGAAAACATATTTGTTTATTAGACTTAGTGTACGTCACATACAGAATCAGCTACTCGCATAATCCTCAGTCACAAAATCCCTCAAGTTGAGCCGAAATCCACTCATCTCACGTTTTGGAAGTCAGCCTGTTGAAACTACTTGAGTGAATAGGCTCTTTTAAAGGAATTCAATCAACATGAGTAATTTAAATAAGCACTTTAAATCAAGATGAGTGAAATGTTTGAAAGATAATTTATTCTCGATCTAATTAATTACAGTTTTTTTCCTTAAGAAACTAAATCCACTCTTTCGTTTTAAGAGTGTAATAACATGTCATAAAATTATTGCATACATAAATTCGTATGCAAAAATTTAGACTATTTGATAACTTATTTTTAAAAAGTTTTCTTTATAGGAAAGGATTATTTTTAATAAAAATAATACTTTATGATGCACTTGTAATTCTACATTACTTTTTAATTCTTCTGTATGCTTAAGTGACACAAACGGCCAGTTTTTCTTTTCCCGACGCGCACTCTTTGTCGCACTGAAGAATAATCGCGTTTGTGGGTTCAAAACAGCTGCTTACTGCAATTATGTATATTATTTGTGCATTTTTAAACGTTGATTTTTTGCCTTTAAATAAAGTATTTGGATGGCTGATAACGTTTTAGTTCTTAATATATCCGATTGCTCTGTCTAAATTGCTCTGTCTTAGAAAAAAATTTCTAATAAACAGAAACAATATTTAAATATTTGTGTATGTTTATTAACTTGGTATCGCTTAATTGGATCCAATGTAAGTTATTTAGGGCAATATATTCCTCATATGAATTAAATCTGTAGATATCTATCTACCTAAATTATTCTTCTATCTAATTGTATCTTACTATTTTGAATATAGATTAATTAGGAAAAAATAATTTTATTAGAAAAAATATTTTGTTAATGCATTTGTAAATTTAGCTTTGTTATTTGTTATCATTTATGCATAATTGTTTCGATCATTGAATTTCATTAAATTTCATGATAGTTACAAATAGATAATGCAAATACTTTATACTACATAAATTTAGATTTAAAATCTGATTTGAAACGCCCATCGTAATTCTTATTCATGTATAAATTGTTACATTCTAAACTTTTGTAAAAGCAAATCAGTTTCATAAACTGAGATTTGTATATAGTACTAATGCTCTAAAATGTAAACGACATAAAATGTTTTAATTTCCTAATTGCCTAAATCAGTTTTAATAAGTAATCAAAAGAGTTTTCATCGTTAATGCAAATGGACTTATTCAAACAGACAGCGAGAGCACTTCTAATAAATGATTTAGCGTCACTGCATTCAATAAGATGATTATACGACGTGTATCGAACAAAGTACAGATAAACTCTCATGACATTAGACACTCACTAAATGCGAAATTGGTATACTGAAGTGATGAGAAACACCGAAAAAACTGGCGATAAATATATTCAATAAATATAAAAACTTTGTTAAATCACCATAAAAGAAAAATTATACAGGACGCGTTTCGAGCTGCAAAATTACCGCTCGTCTTCAGCTGGTCCAAACACGTGTCACAACGGACAGAGTGGAAATAACAGTGAAAAAAAGAGGGAGGAGATTACTCAGAGTGCGACAGGTGGCGCTGCTTGTCAGAGCCAAAGGGAAAGAGAAAAGTAAAGATAAACTCAAAGAAGGAGGGAGGAGATTACAAAGAGTGCCCCAGGTGGCGCTGGCTAAGAAACCAGGGGCAGAGAAAAACTAATGAAAGATAAAGAAAACAATTGAAAAATAAATAAAATAAAATAAAATAAAAATAAATAAATTAATAAAAATGAAATAAAATAAAAATAAATAAATAAATAAAAAATAATTTAATAAAAACTAAAAATAATTATAGTAATAATAATAAACTACAAAAGTAATTTCCATGCAGGAGAAAGGGAGGGGGATGAAGAGAGATCGTTGACAAGAGTATTACAATTTTTATAAATAAAATAAGCTTCGTGAGTATCTAAATGAGAAGGAGAGGCAGGATTAGAAATAATTCTGGCCATGGAAAAATTGAAAAAATGACCGGAAGACCAACAGTGAGAAGCAATGGAAGACCTAGATAATTCCTGATTTTTAATGTATCTCTGATGTTCATCCAATCTTTTCTTCAACGCTCTTCTGGTCTGACCAATATAACCCAAATTGCAAGAGCAGGGAATAAAATAAACACCCCACCGGTTCTCAACAGGAATAGGATCTTTCAAAGATGAGAATTTAATTTTATTCATAGGTTTAAAGATAACTTTAAAATTGAAACGAGAAAGGATTTTAGCTAATTTGAAACAAAGAGGAGAATAAAAAGGTAGAACTATAGAGTTAATATTAGACGAATTATTAGAATCAGTAAGAAGACGTTTAGGCTTATTAAATTTATACAGAGCTTTGTCAATCAAAGAGGGATTATAACCACGAGTGAGGGCAAGAGATTTGAGGTAACTAATTTCCTTATTTAGAGCAGAAGAGTCAGAAGAAATCCGAAGTGCTCTGTAAACAAAAGTATAAAAGGAAGCCACTTTCTGCTGTGGAGGATGGTTAGAAAAAGCATGCGGAGGTAGAGATACAGCGAAAGGTTTTCTATAAACAGAGGTAGAGAACCGATCAGGGTGTTTAGTAACTAAGACATCGAGGAAAGGAAGAGAATCATTCTCTTCGACTTCAAGAGTAAACTGGATGCAAGGATCAACAGAGTTGACAAGAGAAAGGAGATTTTGGAGATCCAGCTCAAAAGGAATTAAGATAAAAGTATCATCAACATACCTACACCAGAAGGGAAAATCAAATAAACTGAAGAGTTTTTCTTCCACAAAATGCATATAAATGTCACATAAAAGAGGAGATAAAGGATTGCCCATGGCTAAACCATCCGTTTGAACATAAAAGGAATTATTAAATTGGAAAGCAGTTTGCCTAACACAAATACTAACTAATTGCAGGATCTCGTCAATCTCGATGGTCCATCGAGATTGACGAGATCCTGCAATTAGTTAGTATTTGTGTTAGGCAAACTGCTTTCCAATTTAATAATTCCTTTTATGTTCAAACGGATGGTTTAGCCATGGGCAATCCTTTATCTCCTCTTTTATGTGACATTTATATGCATTTTGTGGAAGAAAAACTCTTCAGTTTATTTGATTTTCCCTTCTGGTGTAGGTATGTTGATGATACTTTTATCTTAATTCCTTTTGAGCTGGATCTCCAAAATCTCCTTTCTCTTGTCAACTCTGTTGATCCTTGCATCCAGTTTACTCTTGAAGTCGAAGAGAATGATTCTCTTCCTTTCCTCGATGTCTTAGTTACTAAACACCCTGATCGGTTCTCTACCTCTGTTTATAGAAAACCTTTCGCTGTATCTCTACCTCCGCATGCTTTTTCTAACCATCCTCCACAGCAGAAAGTGGCTTCCTTTTATACTTTTGTTTACAGAGCACTTCGGATTTCTTCTGACTCTTCTGCTCTAAATAAGGAAATTAGTTACCTCAAATCTCTTGCCCTCACTCGTGGTTATAATCCCTCTTTGATTGACAAAGCTCTGTATAAATTTAATAAGCCTAAACGTCTTCTTACTGATTCTAATAATTCGTCTAATATTAACTCTATAGTTCTACCTTTTTATTCTCCTCTTTGTTTCAAATTAGCTAAAATCCTTTCTCGTTTCAATTTTAAAGTTATCTTTAAACCTATGAATAAAATTAAATTCTCATCTTTGAAAGATCCTATTCCTGTTGAGAACCGGTGGGGTGTTTATTTTATTCCCTGCTCTTGCAATTTGGGTTATATTGGTCAGACCAGAAGAGCGTTGAAGAAAAGATTGGATGAACATCAGAGATACATTAAAAATCAGGAATTATCTAGGTCTTCCATTGCTTCTCACTGTTGGTCTTCCGGTCATTTTTTCAATTTTTCCATGGCCAGAATTATTTCTAATCCTGCCTCTCCTTCTCATTTAGATACTCACGAAGCTTATTTTATTTATAAAAATTGTAATACTCTTGTCAACGATCTCTCTTCATCCCCCTCCCTTTCTCCTGCATGGAAATTACTTTTGTAGTTTATTATTATTACTATAATTATTTTTAGTTTTTATTAAATTATTTTTTATTTATTTATTTATTTTTATTTTATTTCATTTTTATTAATTTATTTATTTTTATTTTATTTTATTTTATTTATTTTTCAATTGTTTTCTTTATCTTTCATTAGTTTTTCTCTGCCCCTGGTTTCTTAGCCAGCGCCACCTGGGGCACTCTTTGTAATCTCCTCCCTCCTTCTTTGAGTTTATCTTTACTTTTCTCTTTCCCTTTGGCTCTGACAAGCAGCGCCACCTGTCGCACTCTGAGTAATCTCCTCCCTCTTTTTTTCACTGTTATTTCCACTCTGTCCGTTGTGACACGTGTTTGGACCAGCTGAAGACGAGCGGTAATTTTGCAGCTCGAAACGCGTCCTGTATAATTTTTCTTTTATGGTGATTTAACAAAGTTTTTATATTTATTGAATACTGAAGTGACCTTATAAAAATTGGAAATAATATGTAGCCGGATAACTAGCAATCATTTTAAGATAATTAAATTAATAAAATATCTATATCTCCAAAACGTTGTTTATAGGTTTAAAAAGGCAATCGAACATTAGTATTGAAAAAAGTATTTGTTTAGAAGACTTAATGTATGGTACAAACAGTACCAGTCAATCGCATCTAATGTTAATAATATATATAAATCCGTAATAATTTATATTATTTGCTAATTTATTTTTTAAATAGTTTTCATTTTAACCTTTTAGACGCCGCACTATAATCGTAAGGTAGCACAAACTATTTATTGGTAAAAATCCTATTAAAATTCAAACATAAGCACTATGAGTAATTTTTTCCCCCAAAAAAATTTTTGTGTATGATTTCTAACATGTTCCAAAAATGGAACATTGGCGGGGAACACTTAGTTTTTTCCCATATTTTCATAAAATACGATTAACGACATTTTAATTAAAATCTTTATTTCTGTGCACATTTTTTTCACGATTATAGGAATGTATAAGCATTTGTCAATAATAACACAGGTTAATAAAGTAAATAGCCGGGCTTCGGCCGCCTAGCTTTCGTTTGATTCGGGATTGCAATAAGTATTCCGACAAAAATAGTAAAATAAAGCTTATACAAAAAATCTTTTCCACCTACATAAAAAAATATTACATATATGATGGATAGTAATTACTGTATGAAAAAAACTTCACACTTATTCATCAAAGTTAAAAAAAAAAATATATGTACATAATGAAACCAGAAAATAATAACAACAATAAAAATCTCTATACTACAATACACAGCAAAATAATCAAATAAATCAAAATCTTAAAAATATAAAAGATAAAAATATTTACAAAAAACTTTTAAAATACATATATATATATATATATATATATACACTATCTACCAAAAAGTATTTGTACACTTTCAGTTTTTGACATTTTGTAAAATATTTAAAAATATACTGGTCGGATTCTTCTGGAACTTCAGAAATATAAAGATTATGTTTCACTTTATATTTATTTACATTCATTTGTTAAGCGGGTAATTAGGGGGCCGGCAAAAAAACAAAGAATAATAGAAATATTTGGGATCGCCCTGTACATGAAAATGCACGAAACGACTTATCGCTTTAGAATACAAATATATGAATACAGTAGAATATGTACACTAATTTTTGTGAGAATAGCATGTATATTTATGGCGATAGAGCGATTTTTTTGAAAAATTCAAAAAATTCTGGTATGTTTTTTGTTTATATCATGCTGAGTTTTTGACCAAATTTAACGCAAATTTCAGAAAAATTGGCAAAATGCTGTAGAAAAAATGTAGCGCAATTGGTATATAAATATATTAAATATTTTATGAAATATGAGTAGTTGTATAAAATAATTTTTATCTGCGCATGCGCGAACTAGAAAAACATTTTTTTTTACATCATTTGATAGTCAATTCTATGGAGTGACTTATAAAAAAAGTCCAATCAAATATCGTGAAAATTCAAAAAGATATCATTATTTTAGTGGGATGTTTTCACTCTGCTCTCTAAAAACGGCTGAATCTTAAGGGATTCTCCACAAATTGACATTTTTTAATAACTGACTTTAAAAAAAAAAACTAGTATTGAATTAATACAATATCTAATACAATATTGCTGCTAATAAGTACGTGACAATTGTGATAGAAAAGAAAAAGAGCTTTATTCGCATTCAGGGCCAAAACTAAGAGAGGGGGGGGGGGAGAAGGGCATGTGCTCCGGGCGCTAGGATGAAAGTGTTCCAAATGTATCTTTCGTTTGGCGATTTTTTTCATGGCTATGTTTAGCATAATATTGTTAAAATTATTTTATCTGGGCTATGCTAAAGCATAAAAAAATCTAATGATGATGGCTTAAGGTCCCTACCCCTACCCGCGAAGATGCTCACGAGCTAATGCTATTCCTATGGGGATGCATTTTTCTAACTCTTTTGCATTTGGACATTTTTAAATAATATGTTTTGCATTGGATAGCGGAAGTCCTTTTCAAGATCGCTCCGTGATTACTTTTTTCAATTTTGGCGTAGATATTTTTATAACGTTTCTTTCACTTCCAAAAGCGGTTCTGAAAGTGAAACTAACTTTATAAAAAATATCTATGACTCAAATCGAAAAAGTAGTCAAGGAGCGATTTTGAGAGGGACTTCCGCTATCCAATGCAAAAAAAAAAAAAAAAAAAAAAAAAAAAAAATAATAATAATAATAATAAAAAAAATAAATAAATAAATAAATAAAAAAATTGAAAATTTCAAAATGCGAAAGAGTTATTAGAAAAATGCCTCCCCACAGGAATAGCATTAGCTCAGCAGTGTCTTCGTGGACAGGGACAAGGGCCTTAAAGATCCTGATGAAAGTAGAATTTTTTTGATTCGGTTTAAAGTATCAAATTGGAGTATTTTAATAAAGCAGAATACGTTATTTTATATTACATATTTTAAGTTTTAAAATAAGTCGGCTATTAATAAATTGGAGAAATTTTCTTTGTAAATATGCTTTGCGAAGGAGGGGGAAAGGGGTACCTTCAAAATCCACGTTTGCCTCGGGAAAAAAAGACTGGTTTTGGCCCTGTTCACATTTAATAATTTGTAGATCCTCCTCGAGAGGCAATTACAGCTGCGACTCTCCTGGGCATGCTCTCAACTAGTCCTTGTATTACATTTAATGGTATTTTATTCCACTCTGTTTGCACAAGGCAGGTAAGCTCTTTTGCTGATTTTGGGCGTGTGTCACCCGCCTTAATTCGACGATCCAACTCGTCCCAGAGGTTCTCTATTGGGTTCAGGTCTGGGCTCTGGGCAGGCCACTCGAGTCGATGCACTCCATTATCAGCATACCAATCCATGCTGGACCTCGCTACATGGCAGCTTGCGTTGTCATCCTGGAAATAACATGGGTCCAATCCATAGTATTGCCACAACGTAGGAAGTACACTGTTGTCCAGTATATTACAGTAGGCATCGGCATTGAGCTTACCATGAATTGGGACCAAGGGTCCTAGTCCGAACCAGGAAAAACAACCCCAGAACATAATTCCCCCTCCGCCAAATTTAACTGTGGGCACAATACATTCTGGTAGGAGGCGTTCTCCAGGCAGACGCCAGACCCAGATCTTACCATCAGAACGGTAGAGGGTGAACCTTGATTCATCACTCCAGAGAACCTGTTTCCATTGCTGGCGTGTTTTACACCAACTTAACCGAGCTGCGCGGTTGGACTTGGTGATTAAAGGCTTATGGGCGGCAGCACGGCCATAAAAATTAAGCAGATGAGCTTCCTTACGGATGGTATTCATGGAAACAACACATCCTGAAGCTTGTTGAAATTCTTGGCGTATGTGTAACATTGGTTGATTGCGGTTCTTCCGAATTTCTCGAGACAGAACCCGTCGGTCTCTATCTCCTAGTTTCGTCGGTCTGCCTACTCTGGCCACATTCTGACAATCACCATTCAGCTTCCATTTTCTAATCACATAAGCCACAGTCGTTTTGGGGTAATTAAGCTCGCTAGATATGTCGATTAAAGATCGGCCATTTCGGTAGTACCCGATGATCACACCTTTCTCAAAATCAGACAGCTCTGTTCTTCTTGGCATCATGCATGCGATTGATGTCAGTGTTGTTTTCGACACCACATTTAACAGTGGAGAACTTGACGTATTTCAGGATCGCAGATATCGGCATTTGCATAAGAGCCATTATCAATTATGTATCAATGGGTAGATTTGACACAAATGCTTCGATTTTTTATAATTATTTTTATCCTGAAATAGGTTCGTTCTGGTAATTATCTAAGAAAAGAAGTAAATCACCAGTAAAAAACGTAAATGGAGATTTGGCAATTTGCGTAAAATCTGACGTCATTCAACTGCTTTCAGAGACCAATTGAAAATCAGTTCACTCCTATCCACAATAACTTTCTGAATTTCCACGAAATTCGATCGGATTTTTTTATGGGTAGCTCCATAGAGTTGAATATTAAATTATGTAAAATGATAAATTTTATCGTTCACGCATACGCTGATTAAAAAATATTTCATACAAATACTCATATTTTAGAAAACTTTTAATATATTTATATTTCAATAGCACCTTATTCTTTCTACTACATTTTGCGAATTTTTCTGAATGTGGCTTTATATTTGGTTGAAAATATTGCATGACATAGAACATTTTAGAAAATATTTAATATATTTATATTTCAATGAATTTTGGTGAATTCACCCCCCCCCCTCCCTTTTCTTCTTTGCAAAGCATCTGCAAAAGTATTTGCAAAGAAACATTTTCTAATTTATTAATAGCCGACTTATTTTAAAACTTAAAATATGTAATATTGATTAAAGTAGTCTGCTTTGTTTAAAAAAAATGATACCTTAAAATCGTGAAACCGAATCAAAACGAAAAAAAAAATCTGCTTTATGCGGGATCTTTATGCCATCATCATTAGATTCTTCTATGCTTTGGTATAGGAGAAATGCTTTGAATGGGACGATTTTGACAATATCATGCTAAACATAGACATGGAAAAAATCGCCAAACAAAATGTACATTTGGGACACTTTCATCCTAGAGCCCGGGGCTCATGCCCTTTTCCCCCAACCCTCTCTTAGTTTTGGCCCTGAATGTGAATAGAGCTCTTTTTCTTTTCTATCACAATTGTCAAGTACTTATTAGCAGCAATATTGTATTAGATACTGTATTAATTCAATACTAGTTTTTTTTTTAAAGTCAGTTATTAAAAAATGTCAATTTGTGGAGAATCCCTTAAGATTCAGCCGTTTTTAAAGAGCAGAGTAAAAACATCTCACTAAAATAATGATATCTTTTTGAATTTTCACAATATTTGATTGGATTTTTTTTATAAGTCACTCAATAGAATTGACTATTAAATGATGTAAAAAAAAATGTTTTTCTAGTTCGCGCATGCGCAGATAAAAATTATTTTATACAACTACTCATATTTCATAAAATATTTAATATATTTATATTCCAATTGCGCTACATTTTTTCTACTCCATTTTGCCAATTTTTCTGAAATTTGCGTTAAATTTGGTCAAAAACCCAGCATGATATAAGCAAAAAAAATACCAGAATTTTTTGAATTTTTCAAAAAGATCGCTCTATCGCCATAAATATACATGCTATTCTCACAAAAATTAGTGTACATTTTCTACTGTATTCATATATTTGTATTCTAAAGCGATAAGTCGCTTCGTGCATTTTCATGTACAGGGTGATCCCAAATATTTCTATTATTCTTTGTTTTTTTGCCGGCCCCCTAATTATCCGCTTAACAAATGAATGTAAATAAATATAAAGTGAAACATAATCTTTATATTTCTGAAGTTCCAGAAGAATCCGACCAGTATATTTTTAAATATTTGACAAAATGTCAAAAACTGAAAGTGTACAAATGCTTTTTGGTAGATAGTGTATATATATATATATATATTGTCTTTAATTTTTGTGTCCTACATTTGATCTATTATCGATGGTAGTTAGGAATCATTTCGCATGTAGTCTTTTTTTACACTCCAAACATTTTTTGTAGTGTTCTTTTGGCATACAGCACATTGTTCTTGTGTTGATGGCATAATATAAATGACAAATGCCAATGCATTCCTCTTTAGAATCATCTGATAACTCATAAAAAATTCTTGTGCCTCTTCTACTGTTTGAATCGGTTTTGAAAGAGACAACTCGTTTGTCTGACGTAACCTAACTAACTGAAGAAAATCATAGAGTAAAGTAAAATATTAAATAATTCCTTATCATGCTGTTTTCCAATATCACCCTTTACATTCTAACTTACTTGAGTCATTAACAACTAACTATCAACAAACACACGTGTTTGCCCGTCAGTTGTGAGTAATCCTCTTCAGATGGGAGACCGAGTGTGGGAGAGGGAGAAGTGGGGGGGGGTGTAAGGGACAGGGTGTGGCGAGCGGGGGGGAAAGAAAGTATATCACAGTAATAAACATCTTTTGTCGACACTTACTAAATTGCCTCGTATTCCGAAACTTCTTATCAGTACTTGCATGCGCTGCAATCAGAGAAATTTATTATGTTGAAAAACAAACCTTTACACGCCAATGTTCTATTTTTGGAACATGCAAATTTTTTATCTAAGAAAAGCAATAAAAATCAATCTTTTTTTTTAATAACTTGTGTTCTACGAATAAAATGATTATTTTTACGTGCTCTCACTTAGTTACAAACATAATTGTTAAATTTTGAATTTTTTAAAAATTTATGAATTTTACCCAACGAAAAGTCTGAAAAAAGGCTTAAATTACGATTTTTTTCCTGCGACATGATTTATTCTATCAATGTAATATCGATGCCAAAAAATCAATCCGTACTTTCTTTTCAAATACTAATTTTTTCAGAGCAATACGATTAAAAATGTATTTTTTGTAGAATTTTGAATTTGATGTTCCATTTTTGGAACATTGGCGTGTAAAAGGTTAAGGATGGATTATTTTTATTATAAAGTAAAACTTTGTGATACATTTATAATCCTACATTACAGGGTGGTCATAAAAAAACTTTTCCGGTATACGGAGCTCTAGCGCTTAACCGATCGAGGTGAAATTTCAGATATAGCTATTCAGAGGCATAAGCTCGAGATTCTCTGAACGGCAACAAAATGGCGCTCATGGTTACGGTTATAGTTACAGAAACTCGAAATTTTCCAATGGCAACATCCATTTTTTTCATCGCAAAATGCTCAGCGAATGCGAAAACCCTAATGAGCGTTAGAACCGTGCGTGTATAGCAAGAAATGAACACGTTATGCACGCACAAAAAACTGTTCTGTGAATTCCCCTCATCCATAAAAAATACGATCGGGGCGCAAGGGGTAAATTTGCATATGACACAGAATCAGTATACTAATCTCTAATTACAACACAGATCGGAGAAAACTTTTATTTTAATTACACATTTTCCACATGAGTGCCATCAAAGCAATTACACATTTCATGGTGGCAACTGTGGACAATACAACCGCACATTACATCGTATGAGGGATGTTTGCAATCTCACGTTTGATAGAATCTTTCAAATCCGGCAAAGTTTGCGGATTGCACATATACACTCTAGATTTTAGATATACTCAGAAACTGAAATCCATAGGAGTGAGATCGAGGGATCGCGGAGATCATTGAATTTACCAGTTAAGGTGAAATGTGCCTCGTCCGTTTATAATATGCGAAGAGGTCGATCGTTTATCTGCATCATATTGGATAAGAAATTCATTAACAAAGTCTATATGTTGTTGATGGTCTCTCACTTCCAACATCTGAACGCGCTGGTATAGGTAAAGAAACATGTGGATTACAGAGCGCAGTAACTTTAAGACCATTGATTTTAGTATATCAAATACACGAGATGCACCTTTTGTAGTTTGCATGCGTTTTTTGGTCACTATGTGATGCACTTCCATAACAGTATCCTCAGGAACAGTTGATCGTCCGGATCGCGGACTATCACAGGTGCACTCAATTTCTTCGAATTTCATTACTAAATCACGAAGAGCTTGTGAAATGCATCGGCCACGTATTTCGCGATGGTTTCCACGGTAAAAGCACCAGGTTTTAGCAGTATTCATCTCATTTTGATAATAGTTTTACCAACTCACCACGAACGAAGTTATTTTGTTGGCATCTGTGAGATCCGACTGAAGAACTAACATTCCCATTCTACTTTTTATCCGTTTTCTACGCTGACTATCTGGCAAACGACGTTCCGTGATTGGTATTTTGTCTTTGTCATATTTAAAATTTCTTCGTGCGCCTTGGTCGTGTTTTTTGGGGGCCGTTCGTAGAGCTGATTTTGTGCAAAATAACGCGTCCGTTTATTGCAATAACCATACCGTTCCAACGCTCTTTAGGGCTTTCGCATGCATTGAGCATTTTGCGATGAAAAAATGGGTGTTGCCACTGGAAAAATTCGAGTTTCTGTAATTATAACCGTGACCGTGAGCGTCATTTTTTTTTGCCGCTCACAGATTCTCGAGCTCATACCTCTGAATAGCTATATCTGAAATTTCCCCTCGATCGGTTGAACGGACTGGCCGCTAGAGCTCCATACATCGGCAAAGTTTTTTTATGACCACCCTGTATTTTGTCATAATTTTACATGCTTAACTGATATAAATGGCCAGTTTTGCTTTTTATAGCATGCAGTACCTTTTTCTTTGTTTAGCTGAAGAAGAATCTCGCTTCTGAATTCGAAAACAGCTGCTTGCTATTATTTTGTATATTATTTGTGCTTTTTTAAACGTTGCTTTTATGCTTTTAAATAAAATAACTAGATGGCCGAGATTGCTTTTCTTTTCTTAATATATGGAAAATCGAAGTTTTCTGTCGTACAAAAGTGTTTCTAATGAACAGAAATAATATTTAAATATTTGTGCATATTTATTCAGTGTGTATCACTTAATTGGATCCAATATATCATAAGTTATTTAGGGCAATATATTTTTCGTATAAATTAAATCTATAGATATCTATGTATCTATTTTATTCTTTCACCTAACTCCGTGTTACATTTTTGCATATAGATTAATTAGAAAAATTAATTATACTGAAAAAAAAAAAATTTATGCATTTGTAAGCCTTATTCCTTCTTTAGCATCATTTATACATAATTCTTTCGATCTCAGAATTTCATTAAATTTTATGAGACTTACCAGTATAAAATTCAAAATTTTATCGTATATACAATGTATATACGATATACATTTATATTTAAAATCTTGAATTGAAACGACCGTCGCAATTCAAATTCAGATACAAATAGTAATATTCTAAACTTTTGTCAAAACAAATAAGTGTGATAAACTGAGACGTGTATAGTACTAAAGCTACAAGATACTACTTAAAGGACATGAGACATCTTAATTTCCTAAATACCTAGACCAATGTTATTAATAAGACAAAAGAATTTTCATCGTTAACGCAAGTGGACTTATTTAAGCAGACAGCGAAATTTCCTTCCATTCAATGATTTAAAGTCACAGAATTGAATAAAATTATTACACGACGTGTATCGAATCAAGTACATTTAAACGCTCATGACACTACATACTCTCTGAATACGAAATTTATATGCTGAAGTGGCATTATCAAAGTTAGAAATAACTTGTAACTGGATAAAAATGAATATTTTAAAGGTTATTATTAATACATTATTTATATCCCCAGAGTTAAATAGTGTAAAAAAAAAATGCAGCATTAGTATTAAAATAAAGAAATTTTTTTGTTATACTGTTAATGTACGGCAAAAACAGTATCAGATAATCCTATCTAATGCGAATAATATACATAAATTTGTATGTAACATATAAAATTATTTGCTGACTTCTTTTACAAATAGTTTCCTTTAAAATAGTATGTTTATTAATTTTATATTGCTTAACTGGATCCAATATAAATTATATGGGGTAGTATATTCTTCATGTAAATTAAATCCATAAATAACTATGAATGCATTTTATTTTTCTACCAAATTCTTTCGTACTTTTTTGCGCGCATATTAATTAACATAATTTTATTGGAAAAAATATATTGTGTATTTGTAATCCAAGTTATTTTTCCATTATCATTTATTCATAATTGTTTCGATCACTGAATTACATTAAATTTTATGACAGTTTAAAATGTCATTTGACAAATCGTTATTCATATCCATGCATCGTAATACCTATACATATACAAATAGTTATATTCTAAACTTTTGTCAAAGCAAATCAGTTTGACAAACTGAGACTTGTATAGTACTATTGCTTCTAGATACTACTTTCTTTCTTTCTTTCTAACCGATGACCAGGCCCCTACCTGCCGAGTTACCTGGACTGGAGTTTACTGGAGAGACTGGAGTTTTTGATACCTAATAGTTGATGCATACTTGTTAAATTAATAATAAAGATAGATAATTTAGTGGGGAGGGGGGAGGAAAAACAAAAGAAGGGATTCTGCAAATAGACAAGTTGCACCGTCATTAATTTGGGCCGAACTGATGGGCAAACTTAATGTTGCTAAGGAGAAGAGACTCCGCCATTCTACCGTACCCCACCGGTTAAAAAAAATAAAAATTTAAAAAAAAATTACTGGCTCCGTGGGCTTTCCCAATGAAGCGGGTCCGGTAGCTCGTACAGAAAACGCATTATATAAAGAGAGGCGGTTGTCAAAGAGAAAGTATAAAGTAATTGAACCCTAATATAATATTTTTTAAAAAAAGGAGAAATAATAGCTAAAAAAAAGACATTATATTAATTAGACTTAAAACAAAAACAGTTTTTTTTAACTTTTTTTTAAAAAAATGGTGTTAAAGAATTTATAAGCCTTTTATATTTTTTAATTTTTTTTTTTTTAATTTTTAAATAACACATCACAGTGGACGGACAAGCAGTGTCGGAGGCGGTTGAAGCTTCTTACTATGTCATAATGCGCAACTTGCTGAACCGTTATTGACATTTTTTATGATTGCAATTCATATGTTGCGGGGCTCCTGTTGCGGGCCATGGTTACAGCTGATGTTGTGCGACTACCGCACACTGCTAAAGGACATAAGACATATACAGACAGTTTTAATTTTTTTTATTTGGCGATAGAAATAAATCCTAAGCCTCTTTTTTTTTTTTTTTTTTTTTTTTTTTTAACATACAACATATAACACATAACATTTAACATACAACAATTAACATATACTAGATACTACTTAAAGTATATCAAACGCCTTATTTTCCTAAATACCTAGACCAATATTATTAACAAAACAAAAGAGTTTTCATCGTTAACGGAAATGGCCTATTAATGGCCGTTATCTACTTCCATTGAATGTTTTAACGCCACTTCATTCCATAAAATGATTATACGACGTGTATCGAATAAAGTGCATATAGACTCTCATCATCACTGAAATCGAAATTAGTATGCTGAAGTTACCATTATCAAAGTTGGAAAGAACATGTAACGGAATAACTATGAATTTTTAAAGCTTGTTTAATTAATAAATTATCTGTATCTCCCAAGTGCATTTTAATAGTTTTAAAAATCAATACAACATTAGTATTGAAATATGAAAATTTGTTTATTATACTGTTAAGGTTCAAAACAAACAGTATCAGCTTATCACATCTAATGCAAATAATATGCATAAATTCGTATGTATTATGTTAGATTATTTGCTAACTTATTTTACAAATAGTTTGTTTAGAAAAACAGAATTATTTTTTATTAAAAAGAATGCTTTATGATACATTTCTAATACGAAAATAATTTTTTATATATTTTTTTTTTTTTACTTAACTGATATACTGTTTACTTTTGTTTTTTCTAATACGTTGTACTTACTTCATTGTCCCACTGAAAAAGACTATCGTTTGTAGATTCAAAACAGTTGTTTGCTGTTTTTTTATGTAATTTTTGTGCATTTATAAACATTGGTTATCTACCTTTATATAAAGTAACTGCGTGGCTGACAACGTTTTTCAGTTTTTGATATATCGAAAGTCGAAAATTTTCAGTCGTATAAACGTGGGTATTACTTAACTAAATCCAGTATAAGATTTGTATGGCAATACCTTAATGATATTAATTAAATCTATAAATTTATATAATATATACAGGGTGAGTCATAAATATCGAAACAATAGGCTATCTCCTCAAATATTGCCACTAGACCCATACTTCCAATTGCAAAAATTCATAAAAAAAGGTGAAATTTCTGATAACTTAAGTTGCAACTCCATGGGGGGTCTATTTGAAAAAATACGAAAATAAAATTTTTATATGGCCCCCGTAAGGCAAAATTCCCAATTAGGAAATTATTCCTTATCCATTTTTTAATTGAACAAAACAAATTTCATCTCCGTATCTAAAAATCCCACAGAAATATTAAATCCCAAAATCCTCAAAAATTCCTGATTTACACCACTTTTCCCTGCCTCTAAACTGTGATTTCGTAACTCAATTTCAACGCTTGTTAGGGAACATTCACAAATTGCAATTTATTAGAAATCGGTCTAAGATAGCGATTTTTCTTTGGACATAAAATAGCAGCGTATAGTTTTTAAGCTAAATTGGTGTACTAGACGCCTGCTCGGGTCAAAATACCTGTATCTGTTAGGTCAGGTCCCAAACCGACCCATAGGGGAAAAAGTTCGGCGTGGCCTGAAAAAATGTCAACATTCCCGAACCGGTCTAGAAAATAGTTTAAATCATAGCCCGGTTCAGTCGCAAATTTCTATATAGTTTTTTAATTCGGCGTGGGAGAAAAATGTTTTATATGGTGGAGTTCTGCCCAAAAAATTCTTTTATAGCTTTTCGTTTCTTATATTTATACTTTTTATTAAAGAAGCGCCAAAGGCTGTAATATATTTATTTTATCAATGAATTTCTATTTATATGTAAATGCTTCACTTATATTTTAATATCGTTAATCCATATCCCATGCTTTGGAGACTCTGAAAAATGTTATACACTAAAACTTTTTAAGACGGAATCACATAGGAAAGAAAAAATACGCTATAGACAGATGCTCTCTCTAGAAGATGTAATTGGAGCTTATTTTCTTTTCAGGTACTATTGCATTTATTTTGCATGGATCAACATATTTTCCGTTTAAGACAGAATACCGTCATAGGCAGATTTTTTTCACTGGTTTTATTGTATTTAAATTTTTTAGCCTTTGAATAATCTATTTAAAAAAATAAATTTTAAAGTTTTTTTTTTTTTTTTTTTTTTTTTTTTTTTTTTTTTGTAAAATAACGATTTTTAAATCTATATGTTTTGCGTAAAAAATTCGATTGAGCCGAATTTTATTTATTTTATGCACGTATTAAGTCAGTCAGAGACAGTGATTTTAATACGGGTTTTGTCGAGACCACGTTTGAAAATTTCATCCAGAGTGCACCTAAGTTGAAGGAAGTATTCCTCTCTTTTATGAAAAGTACGCTCGGCCCGGCCTGGCGGGTCTTCAGAAAAAAGTAATATTTCGGTTCTGGCCCTACCTGGGCCCAGAATATATATTTTTTAACATCCTCTGGAGGACGATAAAAAGCCTGAATTTGTCACAGGTAAATAAAAAAAAAAAGACTTAATCTGCATCTTAGAAAAAAGCATTTTTGAAAATAACTGACGGACATTTACAATACACTTCGATTTTTTTTTTTTTTTTTTTTTTTTTTTTTTGCATAATGGATTTTTTATTCTCTATTTCTTGTCTTTAAATTATTAAACGTGAAGAATTTTTAAAAGAAAAAAGAACTTGAAACACGTCATTTTTAGTTTTGTTACATTAGTTTTGTTTCGGCAAATTTGAAAAAATGTTTACTTTTGAAAAAAATGTTTGCTTTTGAAAATATGATTTTTTTAAAAGTTATTATATTTTTTCAATAAACATTTTTAATAGTTTTTAAATTAATATAAAAAACCTTGGAACAAAACTAAAATCAGATTTTCATCATTAATTAAATGGAAAGAAATTGAAATCCGATAAATAATGTTACGAGTTAAAACGATTTTTGATTGTCCCATTTAAACCAGTACTAACCACATGAAACTTTTATAAATTGTATGAGAAATTTTAGAATGTGATTTTTTTAGCAAATTATAAGGCTAACCATCACAAAAAAAAGAAAAAATCAAAATTCTAACTCAAGAAATAGAGTTTTTACGCGTTTTCTAGAACTGTTAAAGTAAAATTGTTTTTTGAATTGCGCGCATTTCAATTTGTGTCTAATCCCTTAAAACCTGATGAATTTTTTAAACGGCTATAACTTTGCGAATT
Organism: Maratus speculifer; assembly: GCA_964019185.1. Taxonomy (NCBI): domain Eukaryota; kingdom Metazoa; phylum Arthropoda; class Arachnida; order Araneae; family Salticidae; genus Maratus; species Maratus speculifer. Next base: position 331,153,908 of record OZ025297.1, read on the forward strand.
TTGCAGATATGAAGATGCACCTTTTTGTGTCTTATTCAGCACTGAATAAGGAAAGTTTTCCTAATTGGAATTTTTGTCCTACGGGGGCCGTATAAAAATTTAATTTTCGTAACTTTTCAACTAGACCCCCCATGGAGTCGCAATTTATCTTACCAAAAATTTCCCATTTTTTAATGAAGTTTTGCAATTGGAAGTATGGATCTAAAGGCAATATTTAAGGAGATAGCCTATTGTTTCGATATTTATGACTCACCCTGTATACCTACTTTGTTCTTATACCTATTTTTGTCTTACTATTTTGCATATATATTAATTAAGGAAAAAATAGTTTTTTTGGAAAAAGTCTTTTAGTATGCATTTTAAAACCTAGCTTTCTTTTTTAATATTATTTATGCATAATTGACAATACGATTATACAATTTCATTAAATGTTATGTCAGTTAGATATACCAAATGCAAGTATTTTATCATATGTACATTTACGTTTGAAATCTCATTTAAAATGACCATAGTTATTCACATTCATGAACAAATATTCATATTCTTACCTTTTATCGAATCAAATCAGTTTGATAAACTAAAGTTTATATATTTTTAATGTTATTATCTAAAAGACATAAAACGCTGTAATGCTTTAAATGCCAAGATCAATTTTATTAACAAGACAGAGGAATTGTCATTGTTAATACAAATGAACAAACTAATACAGACAACGATAGGTACTTCTAATCAATACTTTAACGTCACTGCTTTCAATAGAATGATTATACGATTTGTATGAAATAAAATACACTTAGAAACTCGTAACACGAGTCACTCGCTGAATGCGAAATTGGTATGTTGAAGTGACATAAGATGTAACCGGATAACTATGAGCCGTTTTAAATCTATCAAATTAATAAATTATCTATATCCCCAAAGGGCAGTTTAAACAGTTTTAAAAGGCAATTCCACATGATATGATATAATATTAGTATTGAAATAAACTAATTCGTTTATTAGACTGGCAATATGTGTCACAAACAGTATCAGATAGTTACATCAAATAAACATATTTTAAAGATAAATTTCTGCGTAATAATTTAGACTGTTTTGTAATTTACTTTACAAATGGTTTCATTTATAGGGAAGGATTTTTATTTTTAAAAATAATACTTTATGATAAATTTGTAATTTTACGATCATTTTTTTTATAATCTTTTATACATAATAATTTATTTTTATTGGATTTTATCCCATGTTGTGAAAAATCCAAATACTATTTGCAAGTGTTAATGCTTACCTTTAAAGTATATTTTGAACTTACCATCGTAATACATTCTAGTTATTTGAATATTTATATGTATATAATAATTTATATATAAATAGCAATAATATATATATATATATGATATTTTATAATATAAATATTAATTTATATATATAATTCATTTATTTATTTATACCTTTATGATCAACATAAGTTATTCATATGAATAGATGCTAAGTTTCTGAAATTTTGTGCTTCCGATTCACGTTGATACACTAAGATTTCCGTGATAAATACAAACGTAATTTGGGCATTAAACACTTTAATTTCGTTAATCTTTTTATGATATTATATGTACAGGGTGTCCAGCAAATAACACCCTGATTTCGAAATAAAATTTCTCAAAAACAAAGATCAATAGAATTATGCAGTAAACGGTTTGTTTATCAGGTAAGCTGTAAAAATCTTAAACAAAAGTTTTGAACGGTAAATACTTTGAAAAGATTGTGCTCTGATTGCAAAGAATGATTTGATTTGACATTTTTCTTGCTTTAGATTGCTGCCAGAGAATATGTTTTTCGGCTTAAAGTGCCAAATTTCATAATTTTTTAAAATTAAATTTTTTAAATTTCGAAATTCTAAAAATTTACTACGAAAAATCTTTAAAATATTGCACTGTAAGCTGAAAAATTATTTCATTGCAGGCAATCTAAAACAAGAAAAATGTCAAATCAAAGCATTCTATGCAATCAGAATGCAATTTTTTCAAAATATTCACCTTTTGAAATTTCTGTATAAGATTTTTACAGCTTTCCTAATGAAAAAATCGTTTACTTCACATTACTATCGATTTTTGTTTTTGACAAATTTAATTTTGAAATCAGGATGTTATTTGCTGAACACTCTCCATAATAGCAGTGCGAGTGTTTTCTGCAGTATTATAAAATATGTTTATAAGAGACACATCATGCTATCGATAGTATAATGTAACACTAATGAATATTAATTAAAACGATTGTGGAGATATAATTTCAAGTAAAATAAACATATTAGTTTATTCAATAAAACTTTTCTACCAAAAATTGAACCGACTTCAAAAACTACTGCAAAGTGAAAAAAAATATTATAAATAATAGTGATAAGAAATTAAATTAAGAGCGTAGTATTTACCATGCGTATTATTATATTTATGTACATTAATTTGATTTTTTGGAGTCGGTGCCAGCCAAGCCATATTACATGTAATTTTCAATAGCCACACATCCTAGTATCTACGAGTTTTTTTAACGCTTTAATATTTAGTTAAAAAATTCAACCTTTTTCTTTTACGATTTTCATTGGATACTTAATTTTAACTTTGAAGTTGGCTTAGCTGGCACCGACTCCAAAAAATCAAATTAATGTACACAAATATAATAATACGCATGGTAAGTACTACGCTCTTAATTTAATTTCTTATCACTATTATTTAAAATATTATTGTTCACTTTGCAGTAGTTTTTAAAGTCGGTTCAATTTTTGGTAGAAAAGTTTATTTTTCACTTTTTAGCTAAACGTTAACTTTTTTTTAAAAAAGTTGGTTAATAAAAAATATAATACCAGAAAAATAGTGTAAATTATACAAGTACGCCAGGAGGGGGTTGAAACCACGCTCTCTTTTGAGAACCAGAGCTTAAATCTTGCGCCTTAGACCGCACAGCCATCTGACTGCACGTATACCATCCTGACTGCACTCCACTCGGCGAGCTTATTCAACGTCCATGTTACTTTTAATTAGCAAGAAATTCCTAATTTTATTAGTTTTTGCCTAGTTACTAGAAAAGTACTAAACCAATTTCGATGAAATGGAAGTGGTTCCAATTCGAGTAACCTCTTTAATTTAACGCAAAAACCAAATTATTCGTTTGGATAATTTCGGAGTAATCAGTGAACATACATAGAAAAAAAATATATATGTGTAGAATTGATAACCACCTCCTCCTTTTTTGAAGTCAGTTAAAAACTATAATACGGAAAAGATTATCGTATACACATATGTCAGTAGTGGGGTTCGAACCCACGCTTTCATTAAAGAACCATTGCCTAGTTACTAAAAAAATACTTAACCACTTGCGATGAAATGGAAGTTGTAACAATTCGAAAGTAACCTGTTTCATTTAACACAAATACTAGTTTAATCGGTTGGATAGTGTCGGTGTAATCCGTGAACTTGCATAAAAAAATACATACTTGTCGAATTGATGTTAACCTCCTCTCCTTTTTTTTTTAAGTCGGTTAAAAATTTATAATACGAAAAAGAACACTGTATATTATACAAGTATGCTAGGAGCGGGGTTCGAGCCCACGTTCTCTTTCGAGAACCAAAGCTTAAATCAACCGTCTTAGACCGCTAGACTATCCTGACTGCAATCTATTCACCGAGCTTCTTCAAGGTCATGTTATCTTTCGCAAGTCTATTATTTTAGTACTCTTTCACTGATAAAGTATTGAATCAATAAAAGATCTCTGATACTCTATGCTAACGATTACATACAAGATATTCGTAAGAGCAAAATTAGTATTTAATTTGTAAAATATATATGGAAAAATTATAAAACAGAAAATGTTATTGTATACATGTATGTCAGGAGTGGGGTTCGAACCCACTCTCTCTCTTTCGAGAACAAGAACTTGAATCTGGAGACTTAGACCCCTCGGCCGTTTTGCCTGCACTCCATTTAGCGAACTTATTAGACACTTTTAAATAGCGAAAAATCACTAATTATATTAGTTTTTGCCTAGTTACTAAAAAAGTACTCAACCAATTTCTATGGAATTGAAGTGGTACCAATTCGAGAGCAAGCTCTTTCATTTAAGAGCAAAACCAAATTAATCGGTTGGATAGTTTTGGAGTAATCGGTGAACATACATAAAAAAAATACATACGCGTCGAATTGATAACCTCCTCTCCTTTTTGGAAGTCGGTTAAAAAGTGAAATAGATGTGTTAATGCTAAAGTCATAAAATTAGAGTTAAAGACGATAAGTAACAAGTGAATATATAAAATGTTTTAAGATTTCGATTATGAACTTAGTATATTTCAAAGGCATTGTTTAACAATATTATTCAGTAGGTTTATATGACCATGTGTAACTTATTATTCAAACACAATAAGTATAAATGAATATAAAACAGATAAAAATTTCCAAATATCTATGTTACACTGTAAATAAATTTGAAATTCCACGTCAAACGTAGCAAATGATGTGCGTTCGTACTATAACGAAGTTCTTAAAATATACGGTACTTCGGGTACAATACAGTATCAGAAACCTTTTGTTTGTTCTTGTAAATACTAAAGGCTTTCTATTATACAGGAATTAACTTATAGTAAACCTCAGCAACGTATATAAATTTTATAAAATGTTAAATAGTTTAATGTAATTAACACCGCCTCCCCCAATCAATGTTTCCCCCTATACCATTATGTAGTAAAGTACTTTTGTGTGGCCCAGTATATTAATAAAAAATATTCTTTTCACCACAGATTGTACAGAATGTATGATTTAGTATATATTCCATAGATGCATATGAATTGTATTATGTTCGAAAGAGTATAACATCATTAAAATGCACTGAGAATTATTTTTTCCTACTAACCGTAATGTAACGGAATACTTTTGATTGTCCCTGTAATTGAAAAACGCCTACGATTTTCATAAAATTTGAAATTACTCGACAAAATTAGGTAATATATATTTTTTTAATTGAAACGATTCGATTGGGTACTTTTTACGTCGTTATATGCGGACTCACGGACGGACTGAACGACGACTATCAGTGCTAGGTATTTACATGCTTATGAACACATCTGGAGAGGGCAGAAATTTCTTAATCGAGAAAAAAGTAGTATAATTAAGAACAAAATATAAAGTAGTTTCTTCCGATCCACCTAAGATTGCGAAATGCGTTTCTTTGCCTTTAAAAACTTGAGAAAACTATTGCAATGACAGCCAACGCCGTAATGTCTGCGATGGCGTTCTGTATCCTGCGCTGTGATGTCTCTTATTCGAGAGGATGAAACTCAGCGCCCTTTGTTTCATTGCCGAAAAGGGAAAACTTTCGCTGCATCATCACTTCACCGTTTTTATAGAATATTTATATTTTGACCAATGCGAATACTCCATAATAAAGTGATTAATCGTTTTCTAAAAAATGACGATGCAGCAAATATTTAAAATTTTTAACAACGTATTAAAGATAGAAACACAAATATTCATTTCACAAATGTTATTTCAATCAAATCTGTTTTAAAGTGTGAAATCTTTATCATTAAATCTGTAATTTAATGAAACTAAAATGTTTTAATTGCCTAAATTACATTAATTTTATGTCGATTGACAGGAACAAAAGTTTTCTACAATTCCCATGACCGGAATCGTTAGAAGAGACAGTTAATGCAATTATGTTAAACATAACATATTTACCATAAAGAGTATTCAATAAAAATGTCCATTGTTATATGAATCATGCAAAATATGTTGGAACTATTTTTATTTACTTCAAACATACCTTTTGAAGTGACGATACCAAAGCTAGATCCACAATAGATTTACATTATATTATAAACTTTAGTTCAGTCAAATCTGTTCGATAGCGTGGAATTTTTATCAATAAATCTGGAATCTAATGAAATTTTTTTTTTAATTTTCTAAATTCCGTTAATTATGTTTGAGTTGACATCATCAAAAGTTTCCCTATAATTATTATAACCAGAATCGTTTTTTAAAGTCAAGTAATGCAGTTCTGTTAAGCAGAAAAACTTCACAGTAAAAAATACTCAAAAATGTCCATTGTTATTTGCATCATAGAAAATATTTCACTACTATTTTTATTTCTTGTCTATGAAATATACGTTTTGAAGTGAACATATCGGAGATAGATTTACAAATACATTATATTATAAACTTTAGTTCAATCAAATCTATTTGATACCGCGGATTTTTTATAATAAATCTGGAATCAATTGAAACTAAAATATTCTCATTTCCTAAATTCCATTAATTTTATTTGGTATGATAAGAGCAAAAGTTTTATCTTCATTTTTATAACCAAAATCGTTACAACAGACAGCTAGTACAATTTTGTTAAACAGATAAAAATGACCGTAAAGTGTAATCAATAAATATGTCCATTACTTTTTGCATCGTACAAAATATGTTAGTACTATTTTTATTTACTGAATATCAAACATACGTTTTTAAGTAACAATATCAGAGATAGATGTATTAAATTTACATTCTAAACTTTAGTTCAAATAAATCTGTTTGATAGCGTGAAATTTTTATTATTAAACCTAAAATTTAAAGTTTCAAAATATAAACACATACGTCCAAGAGTTCACGAGCATTTGAAACTTTAAACTGCATTTAACATCTTTCTATTGTATCCTGACGACGTTTGCAGAAGCGAATGAAACGTTGGTAATTTTTAAGTGTATTTTAAATATATTATTTTTATAAGTGTACCATTTAGGAATCTGTATTTATTTTAATATATATTTTTAGTATAATTTATGGTACAGTTGTTCAATTCATAATTAAAATTTCAAGTATTTTTTTAACTATCATATCCTAGATTATACTTCTCATTTACCCGTGTATAAGCATATCTAAATACACAATTGAGTAATTTATTTTCCTTGATTTTTAACTTATTCTTCAATAAGAAATTTTACTAACAAAATTTTATTATATTTCATATCTTTAGAAAAAAATCTTTTTAAATTATCCATTAGAGTCCATGTACTCAGAATCTAATATTATAACTAATAAATTCCTTTTGATAGAGAGATGTTTATATAATTATATACAAAAGCTAATGGACGTAAAATGCAATAATTTCACAGCTATTTTCGTAAATGTCATTTCGTAAATGTATTAGAGACAAAAATGCTTTCATCATTAACGTTAATAGCGTTGGCTAACGTTATCGACTTCTATTTTTCATGAATACAATAAGATTAATTTAATGAACTATATTCAATAAAACTAAAATAAACATACTAGATAATAAATTTGTGAAAAAGACTTTGTCAGTTTAGACAAAGTCGAAGCCTAGTGATAACAAATAATGCAGATAACAACGACCAATTTCTACATCGTAATAATGAAATTTCGATAATTTCTATGAATACTTTAACAATTTTATAAATCATTTTTTAATAACGGGTCAATCCAGGTCAAACCAACCAATGGACAAAATTTCAGGTCTTTGGATTTTGTTAATTTTTGGCTCAGATGTTGTACAAAAATAGTAGATAAAAAATGCAAATTTGCAGATTTTTTTAACCATTTGTTTTCGAGTTATTAATTTTTGAAATTTTAAAAATTTAATGAAATTTGTATTTTCTGGTGTTCTTTAATTTGCTGTAACTTGGGAACTATTTGACCTAAAGAGTTGAAATTTAAGTCATTGTTTTCAGTTTTTTATGCTGTTTCAGAGAATATATAACATGACCAAATTATTTAAAAAAAATATTTTTTATGTAAAAAATTTATATAAAATTTTTAAAAATTCAAAATCGGAATTTTTGATTTTGTTTTAAAAAATATATTATAATTACCACCCTTTTAGCAACTTTTGTGCCAAATTTCATGATGGAACTCTTATGGTATCATAAAGAAAAAAAATATTTTCTTATCAATGATCGGCCAATTTCTGTAAAAAAATCTCATTATATTTTGTTAAAAAGCAAATTCACTATAAAAGGTAGTCTATTTTTGTTTCCAATGTTCATATTTCTCATTCATGCAAGTCAAGTTCAATTATCAAATAAAATTTTAGTATATAATTAGCTAGGTTTTATTATTTTGTTAAACACATAACAGTAAAAATTAAAAGTAATCAAGATAATTAATACTTTGCGTAATTGACAAGCTAAATACTTTTTAATTTATTTTCTTGGAATTTAAATAGAATGTTTTTTAATTATTCTTAATTTAATGTTACTTTTAATTAAATTTTGTTTAAAAAATGAATAAATTGGTAATAAATGAGTTAATGAAATAAAATCTCAAAGAAGTGTTCAACAATACAAATTATGCTCCTGAAGTTGAATGCTTTAAAAATCACAATGAGTCATACTCAAACAGTAACATGTTTGTTTTCTGCTGAAACCTGCATGCCTTTCCTACAAGGCTTTTAAATCGCAAGATCTTCTGTAGTGGCACACTATCTCAAGTCTGTTTGTTTATAACTTGTATTGTAAAACTTAGTTTTTTTTTTTTTTTTTTTTTTTTACTATTATTTCATTGAGTTGAATGCGGATTTGTGTTATAAAATATTAAAAGGGAAGTGGCTTTAAACTGAAAATGGATAAAAAACGAAATAAATTTTGTTGTCATCCATTCAAAAAGCAAGAACACTAGGTCAGTAAAAATTTAAGAAATGTTACATTGTGGATGACAACATTAAAATATGGCATCGAAAAAGGCGTGAAAATCTGCACTCATTGCCGCTTACAATTAGGTAAGGAAAAGTATCCCTCAAATTGTGGAAATGACATTGATACTAATTTTTCAGACATTCCAAATATGACAATCCAAAACCAGGTTGTAGTAAAGATGACCCTGAATTCATGGATGTGGAATCTGGTTTTGATAATTTGAATGCATCATTAACATCTATTGGAGAGTAACATATTATTAAAAGTAAAAGTAGTAAAAGGTACTTCTTTGAAGAAATTGTGGGATGTGTTGCTTGTGCCTGTGAGAATGAGTGGTGGGTGGCATGTGTTTTCACAAAAGGTCAGGTCGAAGATGTTAAAGTTTCTTTCCTTCATCCAAGCGGGCCATCTCTCTCATTCACTTATCCTAGAAAATTAGACATTTTGACAATACCAAAATACTTTATTTTATGCAAACTACATCCAATCACTGCAACAGGCAGAACATCACAGTACCCAAAGAAATTGAGCTCCACTGTGCCAAACTGAATACGTAATTTGTTAAGAAAAAAGATTTATTTATTAAATATCTGAAATTTATTATTTGTCTTTTAATAAAACAAACTATTCTTAAAGTTTTCCAATTTTTATTTGCTTCCATGTAAGTAACACTTCGGGCTAAACTGTGCAGCATACCTTAAAGTATTTTTTATTACAGATTTACATGGACATTAATACAGAAAATATTTTTTTTTCTGTATGACACCATAGGAGTTCCATCATAAAATTTGGCATAAAAGTTGCTAAAAGGGTATTAAACATAATATATTTTTTTTCAAAAAAATCAAAAATTCCGATTTAGAATTTTTTAAAAATTTATATAATTTTTTTACAAAAAAAAATTAAAAAATTAAGTAATTTGGTCATGTTATATATCTTATGAAACACCATAAAAAATTGAAAAAAATGATGCAAATTTTAATTCTCTAGATCAAATAGTTTGGAAGTTATAGCCGATTAAAAATTACAAAACTATACAAATTTTGTAAAATTTTCAAAATTTCAAAAATTTATAACTTTAAAACGAATAGTCGAAAAACAATTTAACTTCACAACTTTAATCTCATAAGTAAGTACAATAAACTGGTAAAAAAACAGAACAATCTAAAACATTAACATAAAAAATATATGTGTGGCACTCGGGGACTGCCGCGGTAAAGCTATTGCATAGCATTTTTCATCAACTTATGCAAAAATACCGCGTCAATGGAAGGTTAAGAAAGTCTATCGAAAAAGTCTATCGAAGGATACCGTGCCGAAGTCTGCCAAACTGAAACGTCGTTAGCCGGACTGTTAGGATTTTTTCTCGTCACGGAATTCCTAGATTCGGTCGCCGCGCTCAAAGCCCTTAACACTGTCTCATAATAAATTACCAAACAAAATTTGGCCGGGGTACGAAAATTAGACCGCGAGTTATAAGCCTTTTAAATTTTCCGACCCTCACCGTGGGGGGTCTCCTGTCACCAAAAATTAACAGTCTCATATTAAATTACCAAACAAAATTTGGCCGCGCTACGAAAATTAGATCGTGAGTTATAAGCATTTTAAATTTTTCGACCCTCACCGTGGGGGGTCTAATTGATAGACGATTTCATCATTCGGAACTAATTTCCTGTGTTGCGAAACAAATGACAGTTTAAATTGATTCATAAATAAACTTGATTACTTGTTACCGGTGTTGCGAAACAAATGACAGTTTAAATTGTTTCATAAATAAACTTAAGTGCTTGTTAACGGGACCTTGGAAAATGATTACAGAGGAAAGAATCATTATGTATTGTTCGAACTGTCAAAAAAACTCTAAATTAACATTTTTATTTCTTTATTTGCTTTTTCATGTGATTTCGTGTGCGTTTTCTGATTTTCTTTGTAGTCATGTAATTTTCTTTGAGTAGAGCAGTAATGCTCTGTTTTTGTCTCGCGATAAAATAATAAATACGTCTTTTTTCGTTTGATTCAATGTTCCTAGTGTTTGTGTGAAAAGAATTAATAATGAAATATGCCTTTCTTCAAGCAGTAAGAATCCAAATCTAGGATATACAAAATATTGTGCTCTGTGCTACAGAATTCCAGTGGATAATAGTCCAGATGGATTTCAATGGATACATCGTTAAAGAAGAATTCATAAAACGGGTGAGTACATTTTACTTGCCTTTCATTTCAAAGTTTTGAATGATAGTTTTATTAAAACTCAAAGAGGACACCACAGCGTACTCATGCCCAATTTAGAATAAATATTCTATCAAGATTACGAGACCGAACTAAAAAAAATTATATCCATTTGAAAAATATTAATACAGTAGAATAAAAAAAAAATAAATAAATAATAATAAAAACATAGCAACAATGGCAACCTCTAGAGACAATTATTCGATAGAAAAGCTAACAGCAACAAATTATTCGACCTGGAAATTTAAGGTCGAGATGCTGTTAACTAAAGAAGAATTATTTAATGTGATAACAGATGATCCACCAAATCCTTTGAACGATGGGTGGTCCAAAAATGACCGCAAGGCCAGAGCACTCATAAATTTAACTATTGATGATTCCCAGATTACGCATGTAAAAAATTTACAAACCGCGAGACAAACTTGGGAGGCTCTAAAAGAAATTCACGAGAGGTCAAATTTGACTAGCAAACTCTTCCTCTTGAGAAAATTATACAGCATAAAATTAGCCGAATCTGGCAATATGCTGAACCATATAACAAAAATAATGGAACTTGTCGATAAACTGGGAGCAATAGGCGAAGTCATTAACGATCATCACATTTCAGCACTTTTACTGTGCTCTCTACCCCAGTCCTATGATCATCTTATAACTGCGCTCGAATCTAAAGAAGAACAACAACTCACTCCGTCATATATAAAAAGTAAACTCATAGATGAGTTTAATCGTAGAAATGAAAACTACGAAAATTCTGAAAACCCGGCGAGAGCTTTTAAAGCTCAGAAAAGGTTCCCGACAAAAAGAGAAAATAAATTTTGCAGCTACTGTCGGATGAAAAGCCACAACACTCAAGATTGTTGGCATAATAAAAACAAAGCACACACCACACAACAAAATCAACACAACAAATACAGTAAAAAACACTATTCAACATCACTTGTTTTTCAAAAGGGCGAAAACAATTTTAAGAATGAACAAATATCGGAATCGAACCACAGGTTTAATCGCTATGAAGGCAAAAACAATACATGGAGAGAAAGCGAAAACAAAGATTATGCCTTTATAACACAGGGAATAGAAAATAAAACTTTCATTGTGGATAGCGGTAGCTCAAGCCACATAGCATCCTCCGAATCAATGTTTACAGAGATTAAATCGCGGGAAAAAACAAACGTGACTATCGCAAATGGAAAAAAACTTATCGCTTATGGATCAGGTGATGTAAATTTAAATACGCTGACATCGGATAATAAAATCCATAAAATAACGCTTAAAGACGTACTTTTAGTACCCGAAATCGAAACAAATTTACTATCGGTCAGTAAAGCAACTCAAAACGGATGTGAGATTGTATTTAAAAATGACAAGTGTATTTTCAAACTTAATGGAGAAATTTGCTTAGAAGCACGAAAAGTAAATAACCTCTATGAAGTCCAATTAACAAACGAATACCACGCGAACATAACACAAACGTGCAACAATAAAAATTGTTTAGAACTATGGCACAGGAGGTTAGGACACAGAAATTTAACATCGATTAAAGAAATTACACAAAGAGAGTTAGTGAGAGGTATTCAAATAAACAATTGTAAACATAATATAGATTGCGAACCGTGTATTAAGGCGAAATTAACTGATGAACCCTATCCCAAAGTTGCTCAGTATAGAGCAAGTAAAAGGCTTCAACTCATTCACTCGGACGTTTGTGGATCTTTTCAAACACCCACGATAGGTGGGAAATCATATTTTTTGACTTTCGTCGATGATTACTCACGTTTTACGATAATCTATCTGTTGTCAAAAAAGAGTGAAGTCTATGAAAAACTTAAAGAGTTCGTCGCGCTGATAAGCAACAAGTTTGGTGAAAAACCGAAAGAAATCAGAACGGATAAAGGGGGGGAATTTACATCGGATGAAATTGAGAATTATCTCAAGTCAAATGGGATAAAACATCAACACACAGTCCCATATTGTGCGAGCCAGAACGGGGTGGCTGAACGAAAAAATAGGTCGTTAGTTGAGATGGCTAGGACAATGTTAAATGAATCAAATTTACCTTTAAAGTTCTGGGGGGAAGCAATCTGTACGGCAAACCACCTACAAAATAGACTACCTACAAAAGCAAATGCAAAAACGCCATATGAATTATGGACAGAAAGACAGCCAAACTTAAGCTATGTTAAAGTGTTTGGCTGCAAAGCCTTCGCTTACATTGATAAAGCCAAAAGACAAAAATTAGACAATAAAGCTGTAGAAGGCATTTTTGTGGGATACGACAATCAATCTAAGGGATATCGTATATATATAGGAGGAAATGAAATAAAAATCGCGAGAACGGTGAAATTTCTTGAAAATAAATTTAAATATGTAAACGACAAGACTGAAAACCAACCAAAACAAGATGAGGGTGAAAAAAGCAATTGTGAAAATCTTGTAGAAATAGAAATTTCAAACAACAAAACAACACCATCCGCGTCCCAACAACAAATTGCGGAACCAAGGCGTTCAGATAGAATAAATAAAGGCGTACCTCCTGATAGGCTAATATACATGGTTAAAGATGAAAAACTTAATGAACCAAAGGATTATAAGGAAATTAAATTTATGGAAAATTCACCGGTAAAACAGAATTGGATAGAAGCCATGGAGAGCGAAATGAATTCATTAAAGAAAAATAAAACGTGGTCAATTGTAGATCCTCCACCGAATAAGAGAATGATTGGTTGTAAATGGACTTATAAATTAAAGCGTGACAATACCGGAAAAATTCAGAAATATAAAGCACGTTTAGTAGCTAAAGGATACACTCAAAGGTTCGGAGAGGATTATGACGAAACTTACGCACCGGTCGTGTCGTACACTACGATAAGAGCATTATTGATGGCAGCGTTGCACCAAAACTTGAATGTTAAGCATATAGATATAAACACTGCGTTCCTACATGGGGAACTTGAGGAGGAGATATACATGACGCAACCGGAAGGATTCGTTGAACCAAATCAGGAAAACAAAGTCTGTAAATTGAATAAAGCAATCTACGGAATTAAGCAAGCCGCGAGAGCGTGGCATAACAAAATAACAGAAACACTAAAAAACATGAATTTCATTCAAAGTAAAATCGATACATGTCTTTTTACACAGAAAAGGAATAATGACACAATCTACATAATAACGTACGTCGATGACCTTTTAATTGTAGGAAAAGACGAAGCCATAGAGGAAATAATCGAGAACTTAAATAAAGAATATGAACTAAAGAATTTAGGGGATATAAGTAATTATTTATCCATGAACATTCGAAAAGTAAATAAAAACTACTTAATTAACCAAACCCCAAAAATCGAAGAGTTAATTAATAAATTCAATTTACAAGAAGCAAAACCGTGTAGTACACCCATGGAAACAAATTACACACACTTTAAAGATGACGACAATCTCTTACCACACAACACACAATACAGACAAGCCATCGGAGCACTCTTATATCTTGCCACAGTGAGCAGACCTGATATATGTGCAGCTGTTAATATCTTGAGCCGAAGAACCGAAAGGCCAAGAATGAAAGATTGGAACAGAGTAAAGCGGGTAATGAGATACCTTAAGACAACAAAGAACCTTAATTTAGTTATTGATGGAAAGTCAAAACCTATACTTGAAGTTTATGCGGACGCAGACTGGGGTGGAGACACAGAATCGAGGAAATCCACCAGTGGTAATATATATTTGTTAGGTGGAAACCCCATACTTTGGTCGACTAAGAGACAGTCCTGTATAGCCTTATCCTCAGCTGAAGCTGAGTACATCTCAGCAGCGAATGCAGCAAATCAAGTTAAATGGCTGGTGAACCTACTCAACGAACTTAATCTCTCACAAACATATCCAATAACATTGTATGAAGATAATCAATCGGCCATTAAAATGATAGAATTAGAAAAACATTCAAGTAAAACAAAGCACATAGAACTAAGATTTCATCTTATAAAACATTTGAAACAAGAAGGTATAATAAACCTCGTGTACTGCCCAACAAAAGTCATGCTAGCCGACTTATTTACAAAACCCCTGCCAAAGACTATTTTTGAAGTTCACAGGAAGAACTTACATTTAAGTGATAATGCAACTACAGAAATTAAGGAGGAGATGATAGACGATTTCATCATTCGGAACTAATTTCCTGTGTTGCGAAACAAATGACAGTTTAAATTGATTCATAAATAAACTTGATTACTTGTTACCGGTGTTGCGAAACAAATGACAGTTTAAATTGTTTCATAAATAAACTTAAGTGCTTGTTAACGGGACCTTGGAAAATGATTACAGAGGAAAGAATCATTATGTATTGTTCGAACTGTCAAAAAAACTCTAAATTAACATTTTTATTTCTTTATTTGCTTTTTCATGTGATTTCGTGTGCGTTTTCTGATTTTCTTTGTAGTCATGTAATTTTCT
Organism: Maratus speculifer; assembly: GCA_964019185.1. Taxonomy (NCBI): domain Eukaryota; kingdom Metazoa; phylum Arthropoda; class Arachnida; order Araneae; family Salticidae; genus Maratus; species Maratus speculifer. The sequence goes on from OZ025297.1 coordinate 331,169,261, forward strand.
TTGAGTAGAGCAGTAATGCTCTGTTTTTGTCTCGCGATAAAATAATAAATACGTCTTTTTTCGTTTGATTCAATGTTCCTAGTGTTTGTGTGAAAAGAATTAATAATGAAATATGCCTTTCTTCAAGCAGTAAGAATCCAAATCTAGGATATACAAAATATTGTGCTCTGTGCTACAGAATTCCAGTGGATAATAGTCCAGATGGATTTCAATGGATACATCGTTAAAGAAGAATTCATAAAACGGGTGAGTACATTTTACTTGCCTTTCATTTCAAAGTTTTGAATGATAGTTTTATTAAAACTCAAAGAGGACACCACAGCGTACTCATGCCCAATTTAGAATAAATATTCTATCAAGATTACGAGACCGAACTAAAAAAAATTATATCCATTTGAAAAATATTAATACAGTAGAATAAAAAAATAAATAAATAAATAATAATAAAAACATAGCAACAATGGCAACCTCTAGAGACAATTATTCGATAGAAAAGCTAACAGCAACAAATTATTCGACCTGGAAATTTAAGGTCGAGATGGTGTTAACTAAAGAAGAATTATTTAATGTGATAACAGATGATCCACCAAATCCTTTGAACGATGGGTGGTCCAAAAATGACCGCAAGGCCAGAGCACTCATAAATTTAACTATTGATGATTCCCAGATTACGCATGTAAAAAATTTACAAACCGCGAGACAAACTTGGGAGGCTCTAAAAGAAATTCACGAGAGGTCAAATTTGACTAGCAAACTCTTCCTCTTGAGAAAATTATACAGCATAAAATTAGCCGAATCTGGCAATATGCTGAACCATATAACAAAAATAATGGAACTTGTCGATAAACTGGGAGCAATAGGCGAAGTCATTAACGATCATCACATTTCAGCACTTTTACTGTGCTCTCTACCCCAGTCCTATGATCATCTTATAACTGCGCTCGAATCTAAAGAAGAACAACAACTCACTCCGTCATATATAAAAAGTAAACTCATAGATGAGTTTAATCGTAGAAATGAAAACTACGAAAATTCTGAAAACCCGGCGAGAGCTTTTAAAGCTCAGAAAAGGTTCCCGACAAAAAGAGAAAATAAATTTTGCAGCTACTGTCGGATGAAAAGCCACAACACTCAAGATTGTTGGCATAATAAAAACAAAGCACACACCACACAACAAAATCAACACAACAAATACAGTAAAAAACACTATTCAACATCACTTGTTTTTCAAAAGGGCGAAAACAATTTTAAGAATGAACAAATATCGGAATCGAACCACAGGTTTAATCGCTATGAAGGCAAAAACAATACATGGAGAGAAAGCGAAAACAAAGATTATGCCTTTATAACACAGGGAATAGAAAATAAAACTTTCATTGTGGATAGCGGTAGCTCAAGCCACATAGCATCCTCCGAATCAATGTTTACAGAGATTAAATCGCGGGAAAAAACAAACGTGACTATCGCAAATGGAAAAAAACTTATCGCTTATGGATCAGGTGATGTAAATTTAAATACGCTGACATCGGATAATAAAATCCATAAAATAACGCTTAAAGACGTACTTTTAGTACCCGAAATCGAAACAAATTTACTATCGGTCAGTAAAGCAACTCAAAACGGATGTGAGATTGTATTTAAAAATGACAAGTGTATTTTCAAACTTAATGGAGAAATTTGCTTAGAAGCACGAAAAGTAAATAACCTCTATGAAGTCCAATTAACAAACGAATACCACGCGAACATAACACAAACGTGCAACAATAAAAATTGTTTAGAACTATGGCACAGGAGGTTAGGACACAGAAATTTAACATCGATTAAAGAAATTACACAAAGAGAGTTAGTGAGAGGTATTCAAATAAACAATTGTAAACATAATATAGATTGCGAACCGTGTATTAAGGCGAAATTAACTGATGAACCCTATCCCAAAGTTGCTCAGTATAGAGCAAGTAAAAGGCTTCAACTCATTCACTCGGACGTTTGTGGATCTTTTCAAACACCACGATAGGTGGGAAATCATATTTTTTGACTTTCGTCGATGATTACTCACGTTTTACGATAATCTATCTATTGACAAAAAAGAGTGAAGTCTATGAAAAACTTAAAGAGTTCGTCGCGCTGATAAGCAACAAGTTTGGTGAAAAACCGAAAGAAATCAGAACGGATAACGGGGGGGAATTTACATCGGATGAAATTGAGAATTATCTCAAGTCAAATGGGATAAAACATCAACACACAGTCCCATATTGTGCGAGCCAGAACGGGGTGGCTGAACGAAAAAATAGGTCGTTAGTTGAGATGGCTAGGACAATGTTAAATGAATCAAATTTACCTTTAAAGTTCTGGGGGGAAGCAATCTGTACGGCAAACCACCTACAAAATAGACTACCTACAAAAGCAAATGCAAAAACGCCATATGAATTATGGACAGAAAGACAGCCAAACTTAAGCTATGTTAAAGTGTTTGGCTGCAAAGCCTTCGCTTACATTGATAAAGCCAAAAGACAAAAATTAGACAATAAAGCTGTAGAAGGCATTTTTGTGGGATACGACAATCAATCTAAGGGATATCGTATATATATAGGAGGAAATGAAATAAAAATCGCGAGAACGGTGAAATTTCTTGAAAATAAATTTAAATATGTAAACGACAAGACTGAAAACCAACCAAAACAAGATGAGGGTGAAAAAAGCAATTGTGAAAATCTTGTAGAAATAGAAATTTCAAACAACAAAACAACACCATCCGCGTCCCAACAACAAATTGCGGAACCAAGGCGTTCAGATAGAATAAATAAAGGCGTACCTCCTGATAGGCTAATATACATGGTTAAAGATGAAAAACTTAATGAACCAAAGGATTATAAGGAAATTAAATTTATGGAAAATTCACCGGTAAAACAGAATTGGATAGAAGCCATGGAGAGCGAAATGAATTCATTAAAGAAAAATAAAACGTGGTCAATTGTAGATCCTCCACCGAATAAGAGAATAATTGGTTGTAAATGGACTTATAAATTAAAGCGTGACAATACCGGAAAAATTCAGAAATATAAAGCACGTTTAGTAGCTAAAGGATACACTCAAAGGTTCGGAGAGGATTATGACGAAACTTACGCACCGGTCGTGTCGTACACTACGATAAGAGCATTATTGATGGCAGCGTTGCACCAAAACTTGAATGTTAAGCATATAGATATAAACACTGCGTTCCTACATGGGGAACTTGAGGAGGAGATATACATGACGCAACCGGAAGGATTCGTTGAACCAAATCAGGAAAACAAAGTCTGTAAATTGAATAAAGCAATCTACGGACTTAAGCAAGCCGCGAGAGCGTGGCATAACAAAATAACAGAAACACTAAAAAACATGAATTTCATTCAAAGTAAAATCGATACATGTCTTTTTACACAGAAAAGGAATAATGACACAATCTACATAATAACGTACGTCGATGACCTTTTAATTGTAGGAAAAGACGAAGCCATAGAGGAAATAATCGAGAACTTAAATAAAGAATATGAACTAAAGAATTTAGGGGATATAAGTAATTATTTATCCATGAACATTCGAAAAGTAAATAAAAACTACTTAATTAACCAAACCCCAAAAATCGAAGAGTTAATTAATAAATTCAATTTACAAGAAGCAAAACCGTGTAGTACACCCATGGAAACAAATTACACACACTTTAAAGATGACGACAATCTCTTACCACACAACACACAATACAGACAAGCCATCGGAGCACTCTTATATCTTGCCACAGTGAGCAGACCTGATATATGTGCAGCTGTTAATATCTTGAGCCGAAGAACCGAAAGGCCAAGAATGAAAGATTGGAACAGTGTAAAGCGGGTAATGAGATACCTTAAGACAACAAAGAACCTTAATTTAGTTATTGATGGAAAGTCAAAACCTATACTTGAAGTTTATGCGGACGCAGACTGGGGTGGAGACACAGAATCGAGGAAATCCACCAGTGGTAATATATATTTGTTAGGTGGAAACCCCATACTTTGGTCGACTAAGAGACAGTCCTGTATAGCCTTATCCTCAGCTGAAGCTGAGTACATCTCAGCAGCGAATGCAGCAAATCAAGTTAAATGGCTGGTGAACCTACTCAACGAACTTAATCTCTCACAAACATATCCAATAACATTGTATGAAGATAATCAATCGGCCATTAAAATGATAGAATTAGAAAAACATTCAAGTAAAACAAAGCACATAGAACTAAGATTTCATCTTATAAAACATTTGAAACAAGAAGGTATAATAAACCTCGTGTACTGCCCAACAAAAGTCATGCTAGCCGACTTATTTACAAAACCCCTGCCAAAGACTATTTTTGAAGTTCACAGGAAGAACTTACATTTAAGTGATAATGCAACTACAGAAATTAAGGAGGAGATGATAGACGATTTCATCATTCGGAACTAATTTCCTGTGTTGCGAAACAAATGACAGTTTAAATTGATTCATAAATAAACTTGATTACTTGTTACCGGTGTTGCGAAACAAATGACAGTTTAAATTGTTTCATAAATAAACTTAAGTGCTTGTTAACGGGACCTTGGAAAATGATTACAGAGGAAAGAATCATTATGTATTGTTCGAACTGTCAAAAAAACTCTAAATTAACATTTTTATTTCTTTATTTGCTTTTTCATGTGATTTCGTGTGCGTTTTCTGATTTTCTTTGTAGTCATGTAATTTTCTTTGAGTAGAGCAGTAATGCTCTGTTTTTGTCTCGCGATAAAATAATAAATACGTCTTTTTTCGTTTGATTCAATGTTCCTAGTGTTTGTGTGAAAAGAATTAATAATGAAATATGCCTTTCTTCAAGCAGTAAGAATCCAAATCTAGGATATACAAAATATTGTGCTCTGTGCTACAGAATTCCAGTGGATAATAGTCCAGATGGATTTCAATGGATACATCGTTAAAGAAGAATTCATAAAACGGGTGAGTACATTTTACTTGCCTTTCATTTCAAAGTTTTGAATGATAGTTTTATTAAAACTCAAAGAGGACACCACAGCGTACTCATGCCCAATTTAGAATAAATATTCTATCACTAATGACCCCAAAAATTAACACTGTCTCATATTAAATTACCAAACAAAATTTTCCCGCGCTACGAAAATTAGATCGTGAGTTATAAGCATTTTAAATTTTTCGACTCTCACCGTGTGGGGTCTCCTGTCACCAAAAATTAACAGTCTCATATTAAATTTCCAAACAAAATTTGGCCACGCTACGAAAATTAGATCGTGACTTATAAGCATTTTAAATTTTTCGACCCTCACCGTGGGGATCTAATGTCCCCAAAAATTAACACTGCCCTATAATAAATTACCAAACAAAATTTGGCCGCGCTACGAAAATTAGATCGTGAGTTATAAACATTTTTAATTTTTCGACCTTCACCGTGGGGTGTCTTATGTCACCAACAATTAACACTGTCTCATAATAAATTACCAAACAAAATTTGGCCGCGCTACGAAAATTAGATCGCGAGTTATAAGCATTTTAAATTTTTCGACCCTCACCATGGGGGCATCTCCTGTCATCAAAAATTAACACTGTCTTATAATAAATTACCAAACAATATTTTGCCAAGCTAACAAAATTAAATCGCGTGTTATGAGCATTTTAAATTTTTCGACCCTCACCGTGGGGGGGGGGGGGTCTCCTGTCACCAAAAATTAACACTGACTCATAATAAATTACCAAACAAAATTTGGCCACGCTACGAAAATTAGATCGCGAGTTATAAGCATTTAATTTTTTCTACCCTCACCGTGGGTTGTCTCCTGTCACCAAAAATTAACACTGTCTCATTATAAATTACCAAACAAAATTTGGCCGCGCTACGAAAATTAGATCGCGAGTTATAAGCATTTTAAATTTTTCGACCCTCACCGTGGGGGGTCTAATGTCCCCAAAAATTAACACTGCCTCATAATAAATTACCAAACAAAATTTGGCCGCACTACGAAAATTAGATCGCGAGTTATAAGCATTTTAAATTTTTCGACCCTCACCATGGGGGCGTCTCCTGTCACCAAAAATTAACACTGTCTTATAATAAATTACCAAACAATATTTTGCCAAGCTACCAAAATTAGATCGCGAGTTATGAGCATTTTAAATTTTTCGATCCTCACCGTGTGGGGTCTCCTGTCACCAAAAATTAACACTGTCTCATAATAAATTACCAAACAAAATTTGGCCGCACTACGAAAATTAGATCGCGAGTTATAAGCATTTAATTTTTTCTACCCTCACCGTGGGTTGTCTCCTGTCACCAAAAATTAACACTGTCTCATTATAAATTACCAAACAAAATTTGGCCACTCTATGAAAATTAGATCGCGAGTTATAAGCATTTAATTTTTTCTACCCTCACCGTGGGGGGTCTCCTGTCACCAAAAATTAACACTGCCTCATAATAAATTACCAAACAAAATTTGGCCGCACTACGAAAATTAGATCGCGAGTTATAAGCATTTTAAATTTTTCGACCCTCACCCGGGGTGCTCCTGTCACCAAAAATTAACAATCTCATATTAAATTACCAGACAAAATTTGGCCGCGCTACGAAAATTAGATCGTGAGTTATAAGCATTTTAAAATTTTCGACCCTCACCGTGGGGGGGGTCTAATGTCCCCAAAAATTAACTCTGTCTCATAATAAATTACCAAACAAATTTTGCCGCGCTACGAAAATTAGATCGCGAGTTATAAGCATTTTAAATTTTTCGACCCTCACCGTAGAGGGTCTCCTGTCACCAAAAATGAACAGCCTCATATTAAATTACCAAACAAAATTTGGCCGCGCTGCGAAAATTAGATCGTGAGTTATAAGCATTTTAAATTTTTCGATCCTCACCGTGTGGGGTCTCCTGTCACTAAAAAGTAACACTGTCTCATAATAAATTACCAAACAAGTTTGGCCCCGCTACGAAAATTAGTATGCGAGTTATAAGCATTTTAAAATTTTCTACCCTCACCGTGGGGTGTCTCCTGTCACCAGAAATTAACTATGTCTCATAATAAATTACCAAACAAAGTTTGGCCGCGCTACGAAAGTTAGATCGCGAGTTATAAGCATTTTAAATTTTTCGACCCTCACGGTGGGGGGTCTCCTGACACCAAAATAAATAAGACCACCAAAATAAACACTGTCTCATAATAAATTACCAAACAAAATTTGGCCGCGCTATGAAAATTAGATCATAAGAAGCATAAGTTTGAGACTTGATATCCTAATATCTGAAAGATACCGCGTCAATGTCTGCCGGATTCTACCGAAGAATACCGTCCCGAAGTTTTCCGAACGGAAACGACGTTAGCCGATTGTTAGGTTTTTTCGTTACCGATGTGTTAGGATTTTTCGCGTTACGGTATTTTTGGATTCGGTCACCGCGCTCAAAGCCCGCGATAAAAGCTATGCAATAGCTTAAAAAATATTTTTTTATTGGTTGATTTCACATGGAATTACTCTAACCCGTTGTAAAATTATTACATGAATTAAATAGCACTTGCATAAAAAAGAGAAATGAGGTTACAATGGATTCTATATGGACAATTTACACTAGGCACATGTTATCTTTACTAAGAAACTACAATAAATTTGCTTTATAGACAAAATATTCATATTTTCATTAAGGTGAGGAAAATCTATATTTGAATCAGTATTTCATTAAAATAATAATTACATATGTAAATGAAATTTTTAATTTAAATGCTGAAAGTGGCCAGTAAATTAATGCAAGGTTTATCCTCTTTAACAATCCACACACACACACACATACAAAAAAAAAAAAAAAAAAAAAAAACATTGCAAATACGCATTTATTGATTTTACACAGATAAAAAATCACCTTAGATGAGAGAAAGAGCCCTTTTTCTAAAATTGATACTTTAGGAAGCTGGTGTAATTTAGGTTCACAAATACGGATTTAAAATGACTAACACCTTTAAGATACCAATTTAATTATCTATAATCTAAATTACGCAGTGTGAAATTGAAGGACTTTAATTAATTGAATGATGTACAAATCTTCAAAATTACATACTATAAAGCGAGATTAAATTAATTAATATGAAAAATTTGTTACTTTCTTGGAAACATTGTTTGGAATATTTTACGCACACTCAGATGATGATAACTCTTATTTTCTAGGGTAAAATCATCAGTGATGCCTTTTATTGGTTTTGATCCAAAGTCAAATACATTCAGCTATATATAAGTAAAAAAACCAGTAAAAGAGTCCAATAGTTTAGTTTTTACCCCATTTATTTGGTATCACATGTGACACTTCGGAAACGAGGAGGTTATATATAGATATCATTGTTGTAGACGACATGTAAAAATTATCATAAGAAAGCAAATAATTGTTTTATATCAACATATTCCAAAGAAACCAAGATTGAAAAATCAGTGTCATGAAAGATTTTCCAATACATTCAGAATATCGTTTAGAAATTTCTTAGATTCGGGTGAAAGATCATGTCTAAATTAAGGATATAGATAAAGCCTACTGCATTTGAAGGTATGATTTTGCTGTTACCAAAAATAGTCGTTAAAATTTACGATTTGTTTTGCAGGCCTTGTATATACTACGGGTGTGTACTGTATGACACTGCCTAAATACTAATTTGTTAATTTTTTTAAATATTAATACAGTCGAGTCTCTCTATAACGAAACTCCATACATCGAATTTCTCTATATAACGATTTTTTTGTAGGAACGGTCCCCTTTTTGCATGATTACATTAAAAACAATCTCTATATAACGAAATATCTATCTCCATATAACGATTTTTTTCATAAATTGGTTTTAATTTATTCAATTTTAAAAAAGCTTCAAAATCATGTGGAATCAATTTTCCATCACTTATTTTTGATTTATCGTTCAGTGCTGAGTTATTTTTTATTTTTTTTTATTACTTCTTTCCTTGCTCTTTAAATCCAACGAATTCATCGCACCTCCCACACACCTTTCAACCTCCTTCTCAAAACAGAGTCAAATAGATTGTTACACATATAAGAAAGGAATCAATGAGAGGAACATAAGAGAGGCCTTCAAATGGAGGAAAATGTTAACTACAATTTTTCATTTTTTGCTAAAATTTGAGCATTTTTTTTTTGGGGGGGGGGGGGAGCGTAACAATTTTAAAATCAAAACAAAAAAAAATTACAGATTTCTTCGTCTGAAATTAATGTAAATCTTCCTTATTTGATTTTTATTAAGCTTTCAAATAAATATTGAGAAACACCGAAATCACTGGCGATAAATTTATAAATAATCTAAAAAATTTTCTAAAATCACCATAAAAAAGAAAATTAAACAAGACGCGTTTCGAGCTTCAAAGATACCGCTCGTCATCAGCTAATCCTAATTCATCAGCTAATGGGATTAGCTGATGACGAGCGGTATTTCTGAAGCTCGAAATGCGTCCTGTTTAATTTTCTTTTTTATGGTGATTTTACAAAGTTTTTTAGATTATCTTTCAAATAAATGTCTGCTCTCTTTTTTGAAACTGCTTAAATAATTAAGGAATAAAATGTAGGTTAATATTTACTTTTAAACATTTCAAATTCTTAATTAAAAACATCAAAAATAGTATTTCTTCAAAATTTACACATTAAATACGATTTTTAACATCATTTTCTATACATCGAATTTCTCTATATAACGAATTTTTTACTGGAACGATGGATTTCATTATATAGAGACTCGCCTGTATCTTTTTTAATTTTTAAAATAAATTATTTCATGTTAAATTAATTTCTAGGTTATTTATTCGCGTATTCAGTTTTGATTTCATTGTAAATGCTTTAACTGATATTTTTTATTTAAATTTATCCTCGCTAAGACTAAATTAATACCTGACAGTAAATAGTTGTGTAGGTTTTATGTTTCTTTCAGCTGCATTTCACTTGAATAAGGTCGCTTGCTTTGTTCAAAACTATTTCTAACTAACAAAATAAGAAATAGCTATATTATTCTAACATTTGCTGAGTCTTAAATTAAGAATAATGTTATAATGAGCGGATATGTAAACCACGAATTTTACTTTTAACAAACTGCAATTTCATAAATCTTTAGGTTTGCTTTTTCGTTTTATCTATTTTATTATATTACCAATTATAATATGGCTTTGACAATTCTGTGGTTTAAAAATTTTAATTAGTTTCTCCTTAAGCCCTATTTTTATAAATCATCGCTTTGTCTAAAACCGCATTTTAGGTTTGCGGATTTTTGCTGAAAAAGGGTGAAAATCTAAGTCTTATCTCAAACTTTTTTACATTAAGTTTCTAAAAAACGGGAAACCACTTAAACTTTTTCATTGAATACCAAAATAAACTTATTTTATTTTATTTATTTATTTTATTTTATTTTATTTTTTTGATGGAAGGCTGTGTGGTCTTGTGTTGAATTTCAAGAATTTTCGGGACGAGGGCCAATGAGTTCTGTGAATTGTAAAATGCAATGCATTTTAAAGAGCCTGCAAAATAATATTTATCTTTTTTTATGCGACAACGTAATGAAACAAAAGAAAGAACGCATTCTCAGACCAAAGCTTATCCATGATATGATATTACTGCCGAAAAAAAAAATGCTGGAGACAAGATGGTACTCTCCCAATGTTATTCCAAGGAATTGGCGTATCCAGAAATTTTAAAGTCTTTAAAAATAAATTGTTCATGGTTGCAGTTGGATGATGGCACAACGTCCCTTTAGGGACATGCTGCGCCAAGAACAAGGTGAGAAGTAAAAGTTAAAACGCATAATGTAAAGTAAAATGTAAGAAAATTAAACAGTAAAAATCACAATAAAAGAATGTTATAGACATGAAATTAATGGAAAATGCAAACAGATGATACATAACATTAAAATATGATTAAAACCAGTCACGAGGGTTTAAAAAGATCATAGCTAAAATACAACGATAAGAAAAGTAATAAGACAAAACACGAAAAATTAATTTAAAATCTGATTTAATTATAAGCAGATTAATAAAAAATAAATTATAATCAATTAGGCACGTATTCTTGTGGCATTGTATTTTCATCGGAATCCGAGTCATTGCTGTGATAATCGGATTTCACGGCCTCCTCTACATAGTGATGCATTAGTTTAGGATCCTTCACATTTCTGATATAGGGTCTAAGGTATGATTTTTTCTTCCGCCGCCCATAGTTTTCCACTGTGGAAAGGCAGGAGTTAAGGATTTCATGGCTTTTGACTGTGCACATTTTTTCGTCTACGGTTTCGGACTATGCTGCTATATTAAATACATAGAAACTTTTTCTATCATCAGCAGATGATTTATCCAGAACTATCAGCATTTTATGTCATGAACAAATGATTGGATGCCATAAAGAAATGATTGGATGCCATTTTAGACTAGATAAGATTTTACTATGCACTAACGAAATAAAATGAGAAAATGAATTAAATGTACCTGCGATTTTTTAACGGTTCTGAGGATACGCTATGTGTGAAAGATCTGGAAAATTCTGTAAAAAAACGGACAGACAAATAAACTGAAGTTATAATAAGCCAATCAAATAATTCTAGCCAGTTATTAAAAGTTAATATCTATGCTTTAAAGGCCGATGGCATATGGAGTACTTGTCCCATGTCTTTATGTATGTCCAAAACATCCGTACCTTTTAGGGCCAATATCTCAACTAATTATCTACAAATTTTTGTTTTTCGAAAATCATTATCAGTTTTTTTGTGCTGTTACAACGATGTGGTACATCCGGCAGGCCTTAGATTCTTTGCTGAATAGCCGCAAATCGTAATTAGATATATTGTATAACAGAAAAGTACATTCTTTTTCAAAAACTATATAAACCAGGGTAATTGTTATATTTTTACTGTAAAGTTTTAGTTCTTCTAGCCCTAATTATTTCGTAATATTAGTTTCAGTAGATTCCGAAATAGATGGAAGGGAATATATTTATACATAAAATATTTGACAATATTTGTGAAAATATAATACCTAAAATAAAATAAATTTTTGAATTCAGCTTCACAAAAGCTTTTACAAGATATATAAGGAAAAGTTTTTTTTTTCAAACAATTTAAATAGCATTTTTAATAACTGTATTTATAATTCATTAAAAATGCATAAATATATGGGTTAATAGTCTTTATTCTTTCAGTCAATCTAAACTTTCAACTTGCCATAGTTTACGAAAAAAAAATGGCTGTGACAGATGGACAGACAGTCACAGGGGTGATCGTATAATGATTTCGTTTTTACTTTTTAATTACCAAATCCTGATAGTTTGTACCAATTTTAAAAGTTCAAAGCTTGTACTCATATATATATATGTGTGTGTGTGTGTGTGTGTGCGTGTGTATGTATGTATATGTATACACAGCATGCTGTATGAAATAAACTACTTCAAGAATATATTTTAAAAGATAAAAGAATTTCTGCATTACTTCGATTAAATCATACTTAATGCAATTTCAGCAATTTAACTCTGGACCCAAGTTTTTAAAATTACTGAAGGGACATTATTTCTATTTTAAAATAACTTTAAGCTAATGATGATTAAATGGGAGATACCGCTGCTAATGACATTTTTCGAATGATTTGCAACTTATATGACAGAAACAAACACTTGAAATAAAAGCTTGTCACCAATACACTACAACTTAGTACTCAAATGTAGTTTGAATTTTTATTTATAACAGACCTTTCATGTGAAGTTTCTAGAAATTTAAAAAGTGATTTGTTTGCATTTGCAGATACTTTTAATTAGTCCGTAAACGTAATCTATATCAGAAAATGTTTCCATAAGATGTTGACGTGACAGTTAAAGTATCTTAAATGTCTAATCGTTAAAGTTAATTATTACTATTTAAAGTTATTCTGAACTATTAGTTAGCGGTATTTAAGTGTTGGTAGTTATAGTTAAATAAAAAAAAAAGAAACGTATAGCAAATGTTAGAAATGCATTTTGCTTCATGTTAGAGGTTTCGAAACTACAAAATGATAAAAATTTAAACCAGCAATAGAAAAATTAATTAAATTATTGGAAAAGGGGACTCCATCTCCCAGTAATACGCCTTGTAGACTTGATACTCTAAAAATATAACACCCAGTATCCTGAAAAAAATATTCGAAAAAGCACGAGTAATAATTCTCAAATCTATGTAATAAAAGCCCAAGTCATGTGACAGTCATGAATAGTTCCGGACTGATCACTTCACTTTTTATATGCCGAATGGCCATTCTCGTAATTTTATATTAGTCGGACGCAGGTGATAAATCGAAAAATATTCTTCCATCTCTATCATTTCATTTAAAATACATAACTTTCATTTAAAACACACAAATTTAAAATACACATAAAAAGCAGTTTTAAATACAGATATTTCATTCATCTCATTAACAACACAATAAATAAATAAATAAATAAATGTATCTTTTTGAGTATGGTTCTTAGGCGAGAGAAAAAATTTACTTTCTGACAATCTATATTCTATTTCATGTATATGTTACCGGCCAAACTAGTTTGTTCTAGTTCATATTAGTTTTTGAATAATCGGTTAATGTTTTACCAGAATGTTTGTTTAGGTAATATTTGCCTTATCTAATGGGAAAAATTCTATTTTTTTAGATATAGCAATCAGTACTTTACGATTTTTCTGGTTCAAAACCACCTGAAATCCCAGGAATCCCCTGATGCGTACGAACTCTGATAATACTTTAGTTTCCGAAATATTGTTTTTTTTTTCAATATTTAAAGAACTTTTTTTAATGTTGGCAAATAAATCTCTCCATTTTAGAAAAAAAAGAAGGAAAGGGTTTTTAAATATTTTTATGCTTTTCTTTTTCTTTTTTTCCCAATGAAATTGAAAAAAAAATAATAATTTCCATTTCAATGGATGAGGGACGTACATATTTTAACGCCGCTGTTACCAACATTTTCCCTACTAAACAATAATTATCACTAGTTTTGCATCGATAATTCTTCTACGAAATATAATGCATTATACGTAAATGCCAATCTTAGACATAACTTTATCTTTGTTCTTAATACCTTAATTTAAAATAACTGTTTTGTAAGCCGATTATTCGTTTAATGCATTTTAAGGAGATTTAAAATGATGACATCCATTAAGCTTTATGATTTCATAGCCATTATTTATCCATTTACAGCGAAACCAAAGTCTCAGACAATTAATTTTCATATACACTCTGCTAAAAAATTACTTTAGAATAAAAGCTTAAACTTAATGAGATTTTTAAAACGTTATTTTGTTATAAGCGAATGCATGACATACACAAATTTAAGGACTACTTATGTAGGTACTTAAATATAATTTTGAGGACGAAAAGAGTTTTGTATTAATTTCTTGAAATTCCGAGGTAATTGGGGCTGACACAACCACGGATTACTAAAATCTCGGATTTTACGAAAAAGTAGAAAATTCATATTAATTTATCGTTTACTCAGTTAGGATGATACAGAATGTAAATATATTTATTCCTTTTGTAACGATATGAAAAATGCTTTACAATAAAAAAAAATATATAAATTTTTTGTTCTACAACACACTACTTCTCTTATTAGATACAATATCTAGCCAACAGGCTTAAAAAGCGTAACATTTTAATGGGTACTTCATTTTATTGTTCTACATATTTTAAAGCCAGTTCTAAAGATGCAGAATCTTCACTATAAAATATCTTTTTTTTTTCAAATGTCAGATGGTTATTATTCTCTGTATTGTTGCATTCCTCATCATCTTCTATCATTTTTACAATAGACGATTCAGTTAGTTTCAGTATTTACAACAATGTTTAAACATTTTTTAAAGTCATCTGCTTTACAATTTTCACAGCCAAGTACTTTCTTCTCCAAATCTTGGAAAACAATATTTTCACCAACATCATCATTAAGATTCTCAATGGATGTTACCGAAATTTATTCAGTCACTTCATTGCCTGGTTGGAGGTGTTTCAACCGCCGCGATGAGCAGCCTATCTTCGTCCACGACCACTACGTACGTCCCAAATAGTCCGATTCTTTTGCGGAAACGATCTCGCTGACAAGCGACCACGAACAGTGTGAAAACTCTTTACTCACGACCCCTATGCCTTAGACTCTAAATAGAAAACGGAAATAATGAGAAAAATTGGAACCGGACAAATTTAATGAATATATTTGTCTGAGACGACGGTTGGGGGTGGGTGAACCACCGCGATGAGCGGCCTATCTTCGTCCACGATCCTTACCTACGTTCCAAATAGTCCGACTCTATGTGCGCGAAGTGCTGTTGCTGACAAGTGACCACCAATAGCTTGAAAACTCTTTACTCACGACCTATACGCATTAGACACTAAATAGATAACGGAAAAAAATTAGAAAAATTGAAACCGGACAAATTTAAAAGAGAAAACAAATTAAACATACTGAAAACGGTTAGTGGGTAGGTGGGGCGATAAATCTAACGATCGCCCTCACCTACATCCCGAATATATTTATCTAGGACGGCAGTTGGAGGTAGATCAACCGCCGCGTTGAGTGGCCTATCTTCGTCCACGACCCCTACCTACGTCTCAAATAGTCCGACTCTTTTGCAAGAAGTGCTGTTGCTGACAAGTGACCACCAATAGCTTGAAAACTCTTTACTCACGACCTATACGCATTAGACACTAAATAGATAACGGAAAAAAATTAGAAAAATTGAAACCGGACAAATTTAACAAAATTT
Source organism: Maratus speculifer (assembly GCA_964019185.1). Classification (NCBI taxonomy): domain Eukaryota; kingdom Metazoa; phylum Arthropoda; class Arachnida; order Araneae; family Salticidae; genus Maratus; species Maratus speculifer. Next base: position 331,185,034 of record OZ025297.1, read on the forward strand.
AAAAGAGAAACCAAATTAAAGATATTGAAAACGGTTAGTGGGTAGGTGGACGATAAATCTAACGATCACCCTCGCCTACATCCCGTTTATACACTATATTGCCATTGATTATGGGACACTTGCGATTTTAGACATTTTACTAAATATCTAGAAAAATACATGAGGAATCATCTCGAAACTCTCAGTGTATAAATATAATAGTATACGTCATACATCTTCGTGAAGAATTTTTACCGAAACGCCATAGGGGACCGTCAACAAATTAAAAAAGAATGAATATCTTTTGAATAACCCTGTCAAAACTAATGTAGCAAAAGCGCTCAAACTCTAGATTATGATTAAATGCCTTATTGTAATACACTGTGTTCATTTTTATGCAAATAGCATGCACACTCGCAGAGTAATTAAGGTTTTTATAAAAATGGTCCCAAATTTTTCCAAGTTTTTCCATTATAATTTTCAGAGTTCTTAATATAAAATAATATTTTTTTCAGAAAATATGACAAACAACATTGCACACAGTACCCTGTAATCAGAATTAAAAAATAATAAAAATTGTATGAAAAATGAGTAGGTTTACTATATAATTTTTTACTGCGCATGCGTCAAAGATATCAAAATTTCATTTGCATATTATGTTAGCTAAATGTATAGAGCAACTTTTGTAAAAGTCTCAAAATCACAACTTGAAAATTCTGAAAGTAATCGTCTATAGAAAAAGGACAAAATCCGTTGTTTCCAAAATGAAGCAAAAAAATGAGGGATTTTATCCAAAGGCAGTAGTACATCCCATATTGTGTATTCTATATTGACACTAATCAATGAATATATGGATACAACCCCTCTTGTTTTTGCTTCATTTTGAGAATAACGGATTTTCGACTTATTTAATTGACGATTATTGTCAGAATTTTCAAGTTATGATTTTGTGACTTTCACAAAAGTTGCTCTATACATTTAGCTAACATAATATGCAAATGAAATTTTGATATCGTTGACGCATGCGCAGTAAAAAATTATTTAGTAAATTAACTCATTTTTTATATAATTTTCAATATTTTTTAATTCTGATTACAGGGTACTGTGTGCAATGCTGTCTGTCATATTTTCTGAAAAAAAAAATAATATTTTATATTAAGAACTCTGAAAATTATAAGGAAAAAACTTGGAAAAATTTGGGATCATTTTTATAAAAACCTTAATTACTCTGCGAGTATGCATGCTATTTGCATAAAAATGAACAAGGCTTATTACAATAAGGCATTCAATCACAATCTAGAGTTTGAGCGCTTTTGCTACATGAGTTTTGACAGGGTTATTCAAAAGATATTTATTCTTTTTTAATTTATTGACGGTCCCCTTTGGAGTTTCGGGAAAAAATCTTCACGGATATGTATGACTTATACTATTATATTTATACACTAAGAGTTTCGAGATGATTCCTCATGTATTTTTCTAGATATTTAGTAAAATGTCTAAAATCGCAAGTGTCCCATAATCAATGGCAATATAGTGTATTTATCTAGGACGGCAGTTGGAGGTAGATCAACCGCCGCGTTGAGTGGCCTATCTTCGTCCACGACCCCTATCTACGTCCCAAATAGTCCAATTCTTTTGCGCGAAGTGCTGTTGGTGACAAGCGACCACAAATAGCGTCAAAACTCTTTACTCACTACCCGTATGTCTTAAACTCTAAATAAAAAATGGAAAAAAATGAGAAACATTAAAACCCGGCAAATTTAAAATATAAATAAAAAAAATTAAAGACACTGAAAAACGATTAGACGATCGCCCTCACCTACATCCCGTTGTTAATTAACAGAATATCTGTTTTTCTACTCTCTATAATTTTACATAAAACTTAAGATAATGGAATCTCCGTAGATTCTCTGTAATTTCACAGAATTGTTTTAACTGTACAAAATTAAATTTTTCGCATATGTGTAATGATTTAGCCATCTTGGAGTTACTTTTTATACACACTGGTAAAAACAATTAAAGGGACAAATTATTTTTTGCAATAAAAAAAAAACTAACAAAGAAAATAAAATGAAACTTGGCCAAAATATCGTCCGATACAAGACTAGTGCATGGAAATACAAAAGTGGGCGCAACGTTCACCGAAAATAAGCAAATTGGGCAAGTGTCCAGCACAGCAGATGACCTACATTCTGTCAGTCAGAGAAAAACATATCTAATAAGGTGTGTGATCGCCTTTAACAGCTACACAACTCTCGTATCGGCGCTTCACAGTGTTTAAAAGTGTCTTTTTTAATCCCTGTGGCAACCGCACCCACTTGAGCTCATTGGTTGTCGTTGGAGCTGGTCTTCGAGCTGCAATTGATCGTGCAAAAGCATCCCATACTTGTTCGATGGGATTAAGGTCAGGGGACATCGCACTCCATTCATTGAATGGAGTGGAATTTCTAGGTATTCGTCCACCAACCGAGCCCTATGTGGACGGGTGTTATCGTCCATAAAAATGAAATTTTGTCCATATGCAACGCGAAAAAATCGCAAATAGGGTGTAAGAATCTCGTTCTTGTATCGTTGACCTGTCAGAAAACCGCTATCAAACTCGTGGAGGTCGGTGCGCCCGTCTGCCATGATGCCTGCCCAGACCATTAAACCACCTCCACCATAATGGTCCTTTTTGACAATATTAGAGGGCCGATATCGACTCCCAGATTCTCTCCATATGAGAACATGTCTCGAGTCACTGTACAGACTAAATCGTGATTCATCACTGAAAGAGTATCTGCTCCGAATTATCCTCTATCCAAGACACGTGTTATTGTGGTTCCTACTCAAAAGGATGCAGACTGCAGGGCGTCTGGCATACAGGCCATCTGCATTACGTCTCTGGATGACTATCATCCATGAAATGGATGTTCCTGTTTTAGTATAAAGGTGACGAGAGAGTTGTGTCGCTGTAGCGGACCTATCTTTTTTGGCTAAAAGTGTGAAATAACGGTCTTCAGCCGCCGTTGTTGCGCTCTTACGGCCTTAACCAGGTCCGCGGACCACTGTTCCTGTCTCTGTGAATTGTTTCCTCAGAGTGGAAACCACATTTCTGGGGACCCCGAGCTCTTTACAACATGTAGCTTGTGATTGGCCGGCCTCGAGTCTTCCAACAATCCGCCATCTTGCTGCATCATCTAGACGATGACTACTAGCCATATTAACGATAGGTTTAAAAAGAAATTCAAAAACAAGGATTGGGAGAGTCGACGAGCGTTCAAAACGTCCTCATGCTATAAGCATCGGAGAGCAAATGAAGTACCTTTACACAAACGCGATCGCAGCGCCACTACCTTATGATGACGCAGACCACTGCGCAGCAGGTGCGTGCGTTAAGAGCTTAATTATCATCTGATTTCTTATTTGCATATAGGCATAACTTATTTTGTTCGTTTTTTTAAAAATATGCATTTGTTTCTTTAATTGTTTTCAACACTGTAGAAAGAGATACTTTACCTAAAAACAACAAAGTAGGGTAAAATAAGTCACGTTACAAATAACAGGTTTTATTGAAAAACCAAGTATCATAAATTCTGTGATCTCATTATTTTATTTTTAAAAATTTTGCTATTAAAATTTTTGTGCTATTAGTTTTTTTTTTATTATATTAATTTTAAACAAAATCTGGTATTGATCTTTTGTACCAAAAATGTTAATCAATCGATTAGAATGTATTTACATGTATTTAAATATACTTTTATTTACTTTTAGCAAATTATAACTTTAGTTTAAAAATCGAGAATTAAATCACGAACAAATGTATTAATAAATTTGAATGCACTACACGGAAATACTGATTAGTTTATAGAAAAATCAGTTATGATTCGTAAGAAGAGAAACATATGGCGAATGCTAACTGAGACCCATGTGTGTCTGTGAGTATTTTGGTGTATGCTTATCTTGCGGTGAAGTAATTTATTGTTGATGGATAATATTAAGTATACGCCAGTCATGAGAAGAGCTTATGTTACCAGTATTAGGATTCCTTTCAAATTTCCCTTTGGCGAATGAATAATTTTTTTTTCGTATAAATTATCCGAGGTCGATTTGTAGCCGGATAAATTTGTAATTTTACGATTTTACATTTTTTTCTGGGCATACTTTCCATTTCGGAAACCGTACCTTAAGTAAAAGTACCTTCATAAAGAAATGATGGCAAGAAAATTAAACTCGGATATTCAGAGCCGTTACTCGACGTGGATTGAGGCAATTTTGTTATTTTTAGATGCGAAATTTTTATCAGTATATAAACTGTTTACAAGTCAAATTCAGATAAAACTATATATTAATTGCTTTTGCGTACAGTATCTACTCATCTGTTGTGCGAACCACAATTTTTTATTGAGGGGAAAAATATATATATATATCTCGATCATAATGCACACAGTAGCATATTAACGGTAGAAAAAAATATTCCGATAAAAGGCTGAATTAAAAAAAAAGGATGAAAAATAATGCGTTATATTGCAACTTTTTCCAACAATAATACAAGATTATCACGAACATTCATTTTTACGTACACTGAAAATAGATTTTGAAATAAGCAATGTTTTTCTATTTTTAAGTCAGTATGGATGAAATTTAATTTTTAAATGAATTTTTAACAAGAAACGTTAAATTTTTTATTGTATTAACATCGTTTTTCATTATTTTATCAAACATATGATGTTTTATCGATTTTAACGTGATAATTAAAATCCTCACTTAACATGGTTGTGATTTTGAAAATTTTCTTATATTATCAAGTCAATATGAATTAAATTTAATTTTAAAAAGAATTTTCAATTTGATGTTCCTAAATGAGAACATTGGCTTAAAAAAGGTTTAAAAACATCATTAATTCCATTAATTTCGCTAATACATTACTAATTATTACATTGCTCTTTACAACGCCATTATTTTGAAATTTTGGAAGCAAATTTATTTCCCCCTATGTTAATATATTTCTAAATGAATTACAGTCTGAGCCTTGAGATTCTTTTCATGTCTATAATGTTTCATTAAATGCAACTGATGTTTAAGCCGATTATTTATTTAATACATTCTAAGAAGATTTAGACTGAAGCTTCGCATATTGTCCCATTTCAAAAACCCCATGTCAAAACATGTATTATGTAAATAATTTTGATATAAATATCCTTGATTACCTATTAATGGTGGTAACACATGGGTAACAATTTTCGTTTCGAGTGTAATCTTTAGGTGCATCGTAATTATGTAAATACGTAGCACCTATAGTCGTCGTTCTGTCCGTCTGTCCGCATATAACAGAACAAAAACTACAATTCTGAATCGTTTGAGATTTAAAATAAATAATTATTGAGTATTTTTTTCGAGTTATTTCAAATTTTAAGAAAATTGGATGGATAGTTTAATTACAGGGACAATTAAAACTATTCCATTATATTACGGCCAATCGAAAAAAAAAATAGTTTCAAGTGCATTTTAATGATGCTAAACTCTTTCGAATGTACCAAAATTGATATACAACTATGAAATATGTACTAAAATATACATTCTGTATAATCTGTGGTGCAAAGGACAATTTAAAGTGCTACACGAAAATATTCCATTATAGAATGGTATAAGGAAAAAATAGTTTGAGGCGTATTTTATTTATATTAAACTATTTCACATTTCATGAAATCGATATACCTTGCTGAGGTTTACTACAAGTTACCTGTATAATAGAAATCAGCAAGTATTTATAGAGACACACAAAAGGTTTCGGCTCTTATGTTGCATCCGAAGTACTGTATACTATTACTCTTGGTGTGAATATATTTAAAAGTTCATTATAGTACGAATACATCTCATTTGCTACCTTCGATATGCAATTTTCGGCTTATTTTATTTTAAAAGTCGCACAATATAAATTTTTACACCATCGAATAAGATGGAAAAATGCTTTTTTTTCAAATGTAATGAAATCCACTTTAAATCTGTATCTCAATTTACTGACTTTTCAAGCTTTAAAAAAATGCATTGATTATTTTATTTTACATCTACTAGAGGGGAGGGGGCTCCACCCCCCTGCTCGCTACGCTCGCCAACCCCCCTCGTAATCGCTTCGCGATTCCAAGTTGCAGGCTACCCCTGCTTGCTGCACTCGCCAATACCCCATGGTATAATTAAGCAGTTGCAGACCTTTCAAATGATGTGTCACACGACTGGTGTTGTAAAGAAATTAAAAATGTGACCCCCTGGGGTCTAGAGGAGGGAGTGACACACAAGACATCCATAATATGAATAAGCAGTTGCAGATCTTTCAAATGATGTGTCACACGACTGGTGCTGTAAAGAAATTTAAAATGTGCCCCCCTGGGGGGGCAGAGTGGAGGGGGTGACACACAAGACATCCATAATCTTAATAAGCAGTTGCAGACCTTTCAAATGATGTGCCACACGACTGGTGTTGTAAAGAAATTAAAAATGTGCCCACCATGGGGGGCAAAGCGGTGGGGGTGACACACAAGACATCCATAATATGAATAAGCAGTTCCAGACCTTTCAAATGATGTGTCACACGACTGGTGTTGTAAAGAAATTAAAAATGTGCCCCCCCTGGGGGGCAGAGCGGAGGGGGTGACACACAAGACATCCATAATATGAATAAGCAGTTCTAGACCTTTCAAATGATGTGTCACACGACTGGTGTTGTAAAGAAATTAAAAATGTGCCCCCTGGGGGGCAGAGGGGGGTGACACACAAAACATCCATAATATGAATAAGCAGTTCCAGACCTCTCAAATGATGTGTCACACGACTGGTGTTGTAAAGAAATTTAAAATGTGACTCCCCTGGGGGGGCAGAGTGGAGGGGGTGACACACAAGACATCCATAATATGAATAAGCAGTTCCAGACCTTTCAAATGATGTGCCATACGACTGGTGTTGTAAAGAAATTAAAAATGTGCCCTCCCTGGGGGGCAGAGCGGAGGGGGTGACACACAAGACATCTAAAATATGAATAAGCAGTTGCAGACCTTTCAAATGATGTGCCATACGACTGGTGTTATAAAGAAATTAAAAATGTGCCCCCCCTGGGGGGCAGAGCGGAGGGGGTGACACGCAAGACATCCATAATATGAATAAGCAGTTGCAGACCTTTCAAATGATGTGTCAAATAAAAAATGTGCCCCCACCCTGGAACGCAGAGCGGAGGGGGACACACAAGACATCCATAATAGGAAAAGGCAGTTTTAGACCTTTCTAAAGATATGCAACACGAGTGCTCTGGATAAAAATTTAAAAAGTTTCCCTTTGGGGGGGGCAAAGTGGGGTGCGGCGCCCTAAATATGCATGATTGGAATGAGCAGTTAAATTTCTTTTAAACTGTAGGGGGCTGCACCCCCCCCCCCTGCTCGCTACGTTCGCCAACCCCCCGCGTAATCGCTTCGCGATTCCAAGTTGTAGGCTAACCCTGCTTGTTGAGCTCGCCAATAACCCGTGGAATCGCTTCGCGATTCCGTTCGGAATTTCTTTGCAATCTCGGTTGGAATGCCTTCGCGATGCATAGACGGAGCCCTTTCCTGATTGGTCTATTCGACTTATTGAAGGAGCGGTCCATCCGGATGCGTTATTTCCGGAAATAATGATTTCCGGAAATCTGACACATTAGCATCATTCCAGGAGTCATTCCTTTTAAGGGTAGTTTTTTTTTTTTTTTTTTTTTTTTTTTTTTTTTACTATAGAAGAATATCTATGGCATGCAGACCGATTACCAAAAATGTTTGTTTTCGAATTGGAAACATAACATTTGTTCCCGAGTAGTACTTAATAATTGAAAATTCGTTAAATTAAACTTGTGAAATATGATATTTTTTTTTAATAATACAAATAATATTAGTTAAACTGGAAAATTCGTTAAATCAGCGTTCTTTGTAACGAACTTCTATTGAATACGTTGAGAAATTCATTTAAAAATCCTAAAAAAGATGTTTTAAATAGTGTTTCTAAGAAAGACGTAAATGATTTTTAATAAACTCACTTATTTATGCTTTATGCCGAGGATAAAAATAGCAGTGAATTTTTCGTAATCGAGTTCGATGCTTTTGCCAAATTATCGTGCTCTAACAGAAATTTTCAAGAAACCATGTACAGTAATCTAAATAATTAATTGTGATTTTTAAGAAAAATATTGAAAGCTTAGTGTTCTTTAAAAAAAAATTTCTTTTTAATTTTATATTTATTTTAACATCCTAACATTACAAGTTGATTCTAATAACTTTTTCCATTTCTATACAAATGTATTTTTAAGTGCAATTGACTTACTTTGATAAAAATTTTTATTACTTGTGAGAGGTGTTAGAAAAATTAGAAAGAAATAACATTGACATTTTACAGATCCGTCTAATGAGATCCATAATCATAAAATATACATATATATATATGACACGAACCCGATCTTGGCATACGTTCGTGGGATATCGTCATCATCCGAGGAGAGGGAGTTCATATCGTAGTCGTGGAGAGATTCGAGAGTTCGGGCGCTGAAACATAGATCCGTCGCGTCAAGCGTGGAAGTGCCGGGGAGAGAACTTTGGCGATCGCACCGAGTCAATCTTCGGAATGGCCGGGGATAGATGTTGGCGTTCTACCATCGATGAGCCGTTATTTTGTTGATTCATGAGGTGTGATTGAGAGAGAAATAACGACACGGTATTTTCACTTGGGGCCTGGTTTATTAATCCTTTTTGGCAGATCTTTGGTGAAACCAGGTCCCTGGAACTTGACGCTTTCTGTTTAAAAGCTCGTTTCTTTAGGCCGCATTTTATCAGGCAAGTGTTACGGTCAAAAAGCCTCTTGTTTTAGGCGCTCCCACTATTTAAAGGACGTTAATTCACATTATTTCTACCAGGTCGCGATACTAAATAATGGGTGTTACTCTAATTTTAATTGGTTAAGATATATCTGGGCAGTATGACGTTGGTAGGCGCGGTTTTCCAGGGTTGAATGCTGATTCTACAAATTCAGAATTGCGTTTACGTCAGCTTTTTATCCAAAAATGATCTCTGAAAGTAATAAATGTTAGGTTGGGAAAGAATATTAACAGGGGCAAAATAGCTTTAAGTATTAGAATTAAGGTTAAAAGAAGGGGCATTTAAATTTTAGATTAAAGTTAAAAATAATAATTGGGACCTTTAAGTTTTTGAATTTTAATTTTAAGTTTAAATTTTAAGAAGGCTTTAGGTTTTATCCTTTCATATATATATAATTTTATATGAAAATATGACAGTGATGAAAAAGATGAAAAATAGGGTGCAATAATAATTTGAACAATGAATTAAACAAGAACATCATCAAGAAACAGCTAGAACAATCTCCCTGCTCCTCTGAAGGGGGGGGGGGGGAGCAACAGGTATATAAAAAACTTTGTAAATGTAACTTCACAGGTTTTGCAAGGCATGACAGACCTGCACACTCCATTAATGTAAAAATGTATAAGTAAAATAACTTTAAACAATAAAACTTTAAACAATAAAACCAAATAACGACTAACAACAAAACCATAAACCAAATTAACTCTTAATGAAAAACTATTTTTAAATCTTAATCCATTGACAATGCTATTCTCGCTACACCAAAAATAACTAGTGTTTTTAAATTTAAATTTCAAGAAACCATAAATTCGCTTTAAAAAATCTTGCAACTTAACATTTACGCTTTGCATTAAAAGTATGCTAATGATGTATATATAAGAAACTGTTTTTTTTTATAATATCTGGTATAATATTAAATAAGGGTGCTTAGAAGTATGCAAGTACTTATTTTTGTGTATTTTCCAAGTACAGTAGAGCCCCGATTATCCGCGACGATTTTTTTTTACATCAAGGCAAATTTAATAGACCAACAAAGCTAGAAAATTATGTAGCGTGTACATTCTCTGATCACTCTCCTGGACGACGCCAGAAAGCCAGTCTACTCTGTAAAGTTCACGTTATAGAGGACAACGTTTATATTTTCTCTCACAAGTGTCTCATTTCCAGATGGTTTCCTATGGAAGTACGAAATTTCGGTAAATCCACTTTTTAATTGAAGTGATGTGCATAAGTGGAGACATCTATGGACAGAATTGATTATTTTATATCCCAATTGTTATTGATGTTCGCATCGCATTAGGAGTGATAATACAATTAAGGAAAATATAATTTAGAATAAAGAAAAGGTGTTTCCAAAGCAAAAAGCAAACACAAGTGATTGATTATTTTAGAAAGATGTAACTCAACAATTTTTGTACCGTATGTTGCATATTTTTTTGTTGTTGTTGTTTGCTCTTCTTTATTTTAGTGATTTAGACGTAGAGCGAATGTTTTTGCAGTACTGTACACATGTATGTAAATTAAAACACAGTTTTATGTTGAAAATTTTATTTTTCGTGTTTGCACTCTATTTTTCGGTTTATCCGCGATTTTTGTCATCCGCGCTGCCCTTGCCACCCAATTGCGCGGATAATCGAGGCTGTACTGTAATAATTACTCTTGTGTATAATGTGTAAAAGTATGTAAAACATAACATTTAAAAAATAAACTTTTTTTTCCACTAAACAGTTTTCTAAATGTCTGTGATGTTTCCTTTGGTTGAAAGTTTTTATGAAGGAAAGTCCTTTGGAAACATTCTTTATGTAAAATTGACACACTATATAATATAATAAAATATTCAAAAATAAAATACCAAAACACACACAAGTTATTGGTATTAAACAAGGGTAAAAATAGCAAAATACTCAAAAAATATGATATTCAATATTATCAGCAAAATACAATGGTATAATAAATGCACATTTTTTTCTGAAAATACTGTATTTTGACACTGAAATATCACCAAAAGTAATTACTGCACAACACAATTTTAAAACTATATAATATAATCACTATATAAGAAAACACTATATAACATAATACTAATTATAATACTATAAAAACTTTTTTTTTCTACTTAATTCTTAGGTCGCACCTTTTCTAACAATGTACAGTATCCAGCTTTAGGCTTAATTCGAGGCTAACTCCAAAACACAAAAATGTCAGACCTCTGAAAACTATAGCTACTAAGTAAAAATATAAACTTGCTATAATTTTCACCATGCCCAGTGTTAGTGGGATATGGGTTTCAATACTTTGTGGTGAAAGGTCATCCCAAAAAAAAAGTGCCACTTGCACTATAGAAAAGGAAGGTGGGAAACTGACATTCACCTACAAAGGGCAAGCGAAGCAGTTTTGCCAGATTCTTCGTTCAACCTGGAAAGAGAATCTGGGAAAACAGTCCGGCTAAAGACGGGTGGTCAAGGAGTGGAGGACCCTTACTGACGTAACACATTTCATCATATACTAATAACATTTTTTTTTAAAAATTAACAGTGCTTTTAAACTGTAACTTTCATCCTTTGCCGCTGGGGGTTGAGGGTTAAACATCCAGCTGGGTCCTCTTCCAAATACTAATGATAGAGGGACGATAGAACAGCAAAAATAAAAAATTGAAAGATGAAAGAGATAGATGGGGTTTTATTCATGGTTGAGTTTGAGATTTTGAGGAGAATGGTAGTATCTTAACTTGGATGAATGGACAATTTCAGAATTTCTCTTAAAATGTGGGCTGGGTTTATCAATTTCAAAAGTGACTTCAGAAAGTTGTTTCAGAATGGTGTATGGTCCAGAATATGGGGAAGTTAATTTACGGGTATTAGGATAATGAAATTCTTCATACATTACAAGGTCACCAACTTTAAACTTTACAGGAAGGAAACGAGCATCATAGCGGACTTTATTTTTCTTATGATAAGCAATTGTTCTTTCTTTAGCCAATTTTCTAGCTTCATCAATTGGAGGATAATAACTGTTATTTGGCAAAGGAGGATCATATGGCAATTTTCCTAACAATAAATAACTAGGGATAAATTGAGTTACAGAATGAGGAGTATTGTTATATTCAACTAAGACTTCATCTAACAGTTTAGTCCAGGGTACTCTCTTAGAAGAAGAATTAACTTTACACTTTAATCTCGTTACAATAGTCTGATTTAGGCGTTCAATTTTTCCGTTCGTTTCGGGGTGGTGACTACTTGTCAATCTGTGTTTAACATTGTAAGTACGAAGAAATCTCTTAAATCTGGAAGCTGTAAATGCTCCATTTCTGTCAGTTAACAATTTTTCTGGTACTTGTAGTTGAAATAATTGTTTCAAAATGTTAGTATAAGTTTCAGTAGTTACATTTTTTGAAGGAAAGCCCCACACATAGCGAGTTGCATGGTCAACCACCAAATGCAAGTATTTTTTTGTAGAATTGTAGTAATTAAATCCGCCAACAGAGTCCAATGCCAAGCATTCAAAAGGTATATCTGTTGGGGGCATCAATTGTAACATGCCAAATCTTTTTTGTTTACATTTTTTGTTTATTTGACATGTATGGCAATGTTTTACAAAATTTTCAATATCCTGATTTATATTAGGCCAATAATACTGTGGGGAAATTAAATTTATCATTTTATAAATACCAGGGTGGCCAAATTGTGTGTGGGTTTTTTCTAAGAGGGGTAACCGTAAACACATGGGGACAACAATCTTATACAAACTTTTCTTTTTAATTACAACAACATCATTTACTTCAGTGTATTTTTTACCATCTGCTGTTACATTTTCCTTTTTCTGGCTGTCTCTTACGTCATTCAAGTCAAGGAGATGTATAACATGGTGTACATTTTCTGAAACAGGTTGTCTTGATAGCATATCAGCTTTAACATTAGTGGAGCCCTTTTGGTATTTGATTTCATAGTCAAACATACTAAGTTTGAGAGACCAGCAGAAAAGACGTCCTCTTAAATTTTTAACATTTTTGAGCCAGGTAAGTGCCGCGTGGTCCGTATGGATGACAAATTTTTGACCATGTAAATAATGATAAAATTTATCCAAGGCATCCACAATTGCCAAACATTCCAATTCCGTTATTGCATAATTTTTTTCATAATCTCGAAGATTTCTAGAGTGATATGCTATTGGGTGTAATTTTCCCTTTTCATCTACCTGTTTCACAACACACCCTACTCCAAGACTTGAGGCATCTACAAACAGTTCACAAGGCACTTTGGGATCAAACAATCTTAAGATAGGTTTTTCAATCAAAGCCTGTTTTAGTTTCTCAAAAGAATATTGACAATTTTGGTCCCATACATAGGGGACATTTTTCTTTAACAATTGGTTGAGAGGATATCTAATTTCGGCATACTTAGGAATAAATTTATTATAGACATTAATAGATCCCAAAAAGCGTTGCAACTCTTTTACATTGGTAGGTGGTTTTAATTTCTTAATAACTTCTACATTTGGATTGTCAGGAGTAATACATCCATTAGAAACTTCATAACCAAGGAAATTAATTGTGGATTTAACAAAATTACACTTTGATAACTTTAATTTGAGGATTTCTTGGACACAAATATTAAATAATGTCTCCAAGTGCATCAAATGTTCTTCCTCATTTTGAGAGAATACAATAACATCATCAAAATAACTAAAGGCAAAATTAATTTTGTACTTATTAAAGATTCTTCGGAGTGTGCGGTTGAATATCCCAGGTGCGTTTTTTAATCCGAAAGGTAATCGCAACCATTCAAATAAACCGAAAGTGGTCGCAAATGCCAATTTTTCGGTGTCTCGAGGGTGGACAGGTATATGCCAATATCCACTGGCCAAGTCGAGAATGGAAAAGACCTTAGCTTGTGCTAATTTATCCAAAAGGGTATCAATTCGGGGTAGGGGTTCTGCGTCTGTCTTGGTAATAGCGTTTAATTTTCTGAAATCTACACATAAACGAGTTTTCTTTCCTTCTTCGCGCTTGTAGACTAAAGTGACAGGCGACGAATAAGGGGAACAACTCTCTTTAATGATTCCTGTCTGTAACAAATTTTGGACTTGGTTTCGGATTTCTTCCTCTTCTTTGGGTGAGGTACGGTAAGCCCTAAGTGAAACGGGAAGGTCAGAGGTTAAATGGATTCTTTGGGGTTCTATATTCACACAGCCTACATCGTACTTATCTTTTGCAAAAATACAGACATATTTGGCGAGAAGAGCAGGTAGTTGTTCTTTAGCCAACTGAACTTTGGGCCCATGGTCAGAGGTTTCAAACAACTCCGGTTCAAAATTTTCTTCAAATATCTCTGCATTTTGGCTCTCTGCTTTTAGCGGGTGGATATATGGTTCCGACAACTGCAAAGTATGGTGGGATGATTTTTTTGAAATATTACACATAAGTGATATTTTTTTTGTTATTTTGATGGATTTGCATTTTAGAGCAATCAATATTTAATCTAAACAATTCACAATGTGGTAGCCCAATTAAAACATATGGTAAAGAGTTATGAATTATAAACAGTTCAATGGTTTGAGTTATTTGTCCTAATTGCAAACTGACAAGGCATTTTTCTTTCAAAGCTAGAACACCTTGAGTTTGTGCGACTGAGATACTCTTTTGAACTTTAGATAGTTTTAGATTAAATTTATGGGCTAAATGGTATGGCATTACACTGATAGAACTACCTGTATCTATCAAACATGGTAATGAGTTTTCACTTTTCACATGAGTAGCTGTTTGAAAATTGTTAATTTTTTGTTTGGATCCATTATGTGTTTTGATATAATCGGGTATTATTAATTGTTATTGGCTCTCTTCTGTATTTTGTTGAAACTCATTATCAGTCTGATCTAGATTATGGGTTGAAACACTTGGATTTGGTTCTAGGGCAGTAACATTCAGCGTTTGTTTACGAAAAAGGCAATCTCGCACCCAATGATAAGCATTCGAAATGCCCACATTTAGACAAACCCGGCACGGCGTTGGTGGCAACGTGGCCTGATAATGTAAGTTTGGGTGTTGTTGATCGGTCTGCATAGATCTTGTGGGAATTGGTTGCATCGGTCTAAATGTATTTCTTTGTGGGTTTGGGTTCAAATGTCGAAATTGAGGTGATTGGTATGGGACACGATAATTCCATGGTCTGTAGGAATTTTGTCCATGGTCAATATGGGATTTAAAAGGTCTCCATTGTCGATAATGAGGGGGATGCTGAGGGTTGGGCTCAGTCTTCCTGTCTGTTTTATCTTTCTGCTCTAACTGCAATTTACTTAATTTAAATACTAATTCTCTCCATTCATTGACATCAGCAGGCGCATTCGTCACTACCAACTGTTTCATCTCTACTGGCAGTCCATTAGTAAGACCGTCCAAAATGAAACGCTGATCTAAACCTAAAGTGCGTCCTACTTTAGTTTTTTGGTGGTAATATTCATTTAAGTCACCTCCAAATTTAAATTTGATCTGGGAAAAATCTGTCAATGATAGTGTATCAGGAGTAGTGTAATGTTCGGTGAACAATAACACTAACTCTGACCAATGGAGGACCTGAAGACAGTTGTTGATATATAAGGTAAGCGCGGTATCTTTTAAATACTTTTGGATGTTGCGGATTTTCCACAAATCATCCTTGTGTTCCTCGACACAAACTGACTCAAAGTATCGCAGCCAAGGAATCCATAACATCTTCGATTCGGACGAGAATGGCACAATTTCGAGATCCTTTTGACATGTGCCTTCAATTTTACCCGAGGACTGAGAATTTACTGCATTCACTTCCTGTCCCGGAGTCTCGGGAACCACATCATCATTTTTGGGGGGGGTCGCCTACTTTCTCTGATGGTGGGGCAGTACTCATGATGTTTACAACTAAAATCTCACAAAATCATAATATATTCCAACATAGTAACACATAAAAATAACATTAAATAATTCCAAATATAATAGCAACCTGATACTTAAATCATTTTTTATAATTCAAGTTATGAATCTTAATTTAAAAAGATAATTTTTATTTATCTTTTTCAACTTGAAAGGAGCAGAACTAAACAAATGCAAAACGAACTTTACAGTAAAAATTTTAAATAAAATAAAAATATTTTATCATGTTCTTTTTTTTCCTGTATTATTAACTCTTAAATAACTACTAAAAATAACTTTTAAAATAACACAAAGTACAAACAAAAAAAAATCAACTTTACTTTTTTTTTCTCAGTAAAATGCCTGAATTTGCTCCTTCTAATTTTTCATGTTAAATAAAACATCTTACCTTGAACAATAATCCGCGATTGATAGAGAAAAGTGGAAAGGAAAAAAAAAATAAAAATACACGCGCACATTCTGTTTTTTCTTTTTTGTCTCTTTAAATGTTCAAACTATCCGAGTTTGATCCGAGATACTTCTTTTTTCCCTTTGAAACAAAATATTTGCACAGCTGATCGGAGCGCGGCGAACTCACAGGGGTTGCAGAACGAAAGTCACGTCACACCACACAACCGCAGTTATCGCGTTTTGGCGAAAGAGCATGCCGTATTCCGGCACTAGTCTTCGGACAGAGAGAAAATCTGGTACCGCTTGTATCCGCCGATCACGTTCCTGGAAGCAGAGCGATTTCTCATACAGGTTTCGTTTCGCTTGTCAGGTTTTTATCCTGCTGACTCTTTGACACGAACCCGATCTTGGCATACGTTCGTGGGATATCGTCATCATCCGAGGAGAGGGAGTTCATATCGTTGTCGTGGAGAGATTCGAGAGTTCGGGCGCTGAAACATAGATCTGTCGCGTCAAGCGTGGAAGTGCCGGGGAGAGAACTTTGGCGATCGCGCCGAATCAATCTTCGGAATGGCCGGGGATAGATGTTGGCGTTCTACCATCGATGAGCCGTTATTTTGTTGATTCATGAGGTGTGATTGAGAGAGAAATAACGACACGGTATTTTCACTTGGGGTCTGGTTTATTAATCCTTTTTGGCAGATCTTTGGTGAAACCAGGTCCCTGGAACTTGACTCTTTCTGTTTAAAAACTCGTTTCTTTGGGCCGCATTTTATCAGGCAAGTGTTACGGTCAAAAAGCCTCTTGTTTTAGACGCTCCCACTATTTAAAGGACGTTAATTCACATTATTTCTACCAGGTCGCGATACTAAATAATGGGTGTTACTCTAATTTTAATTGGTTAAGAAATATCTGGGCAGTATGACGTTGGTAGCCGCGGTTTTCCAGGGTTGAATGCTGATTCTACAAATTAAGAATTGCGTTTACGTCAGCTTTTTTAATCTTAAAGAACATCCAAAAATGATCTCTGAAAGTAATAAATGTTAGGTTGGGAAAGAACATTAACAGGGGCAAAATAGCTTTAAGTATTAGAATTAAGGTTAAAAGAAGGGGCATTTAAATTTTAGATTAAAGTTAAAAATATTAATTGGGACCTTTAAGTTTTTGAATTTTAATTTTAAGTTTAAATTTTAAAAAGGCTTTAGGTTTTATCCTTTCATATATATATAATTTTATATGAAAATATGACAGTGATGAAAAAGATGAAAAATAGGGTGCAATAATAATTTGAACAATGAATTAAAACAAGAACATCATCAAGAAACAGCTAGAACAATCTCCCTGCTCCTCTGAAGGGGGGGGGGAGCAACAGGTATATAAAAAACTTTGTAAATGTAACTTCACAGATTTTGCAAGGCATGACAGATCTGCACACTCCATTAATGTAAAAATGTATAAGTAAAATAACTTTAAACAATAAAAATTTAAACAATTAAAACCAAATAACGACTAACAACAAAACCATAAACCAAATTAACTCTTAATGAAAAACTATTTTTAAATCTTAATCTATTGACAATGCTATTCTCGCTACACCAAAAATAACTAGTGTTTTTAAATTTAAATTTCAAGAAACCATAAATTCGCTTTAAAATTCTTGTAACTTAACATTTACGCTTTGCATTAAAAGTATGCTAATGATGTATATATAAGAAACTGTTTTTTTTATAATATCTGGTATAATATTAAATAAGGGTGCTTAGAAGTATGCAAGCACTTATTTTTGTGTATTTTCCAAGTACAGTAGAGCCCCGATTATCCGCGACGATTTTTTTTTTTTTTTACATCAAGGAAAATTTAATAGACCCCCAAAGCTAGAAAATTTTGTAGCGTGTACATTCTCTGATCACTCCCCTTGACGACGCCAGAAAGCCAGTCTACTCTGTAAAGTTCACGTTATAGAGGACAACGTTTATATTTTCTCTCACAAGTGTCTCATTTCCAGATGGTTTCCTATGGAAGTACGAAATTTCGGTAAATCCACTTTTTAATTGAAGTGATGTGCATAAGTGGAGACATCTATGGACAGAATTGATTATTGTATATCCCAATTGTTATTGATGTTCGCATCGCATTAGGAGTGATAATACAATTAAGGAAAATATAATTTAGAATAAAGAAAAGGTGTTTCTAAAGCAAAAAGCAAACACAAGTGACTGATTATTTTAGAAAGATGTAACTCAACAATTTTTGTACCGTATGTTGCATACTTTTGTTGTTGTTGTTGTTTGCTCTTCTTTATTTTAGTGATTTAGACGTAGAGCGAATGTTTTTGCAGTACTGTACACATGTATGTAAATTAAAACACAGTTTTATGTTGAAAATTTTATTTTTCGTGTTTGCACTCTATTTTTCGGTTTATCCGCGATTTTTGTTTTCCACGCTGTCCTTGCCACCCAATTGCGCGGATAATCGAGGCTGTACTGTAATAATTACTTTTGTGTATAATGTGTAAAAGTATGTAAATAGTTTTTTAACAAATTCGCTAATTTTGTATAGCTTCGTTTTTATGATGGTATTAATGGTAAAACATTGCCTTAACGAAATTTACATCGAATAAAACATGTGGTTTTGAAACGAGTATATCCTCCTGCAAATGTGCAGTATAAGGTGCCTATTTCAATCCTCAAGGATATGTCAACGTAAAAATTTTTAGGATATGTACTGAAAAAAATGAGTTTTCAAAATCAAGTAAAAAATACTCAAATTTAAGTACTTCATATACTCCGAAAATAGCTCCGATACAAATATACTCAAAAATGAAAAACACATTGACTCATTTTTGATTCCATGGTTATATTCAAATATAAATCGCTATGAAATATCACTGAACTTACAAATTAAACTAAAAATATACTGGCATTTCTTTATTGCTTGAAATTTTTAACTATAATTGTTTAGTTGATTATTCATTAAGAAAAAAGCAAAGTTATTACTAAAATACCCATATCGAATATTATTATGACAAGAACATTATTTGCAAGAAATTTTAAATTATTTTAAAGAACGATGCATATTTTAATATTGACATGTATAAGCATTTTTTTTTGCTGCCAAGAATGAAATTAAAAAATACAGAGCCAAAATTATCGTTTGTTTGAATTTCATAACGCATGATCTTTCAAATTGAGAAAGGAATGTGTGTTAATTTTTGATCCAAACATGCTCAATTCGATAGGAGTACATCAATTTACTCATTTTTAATACTTCATTTTTTCAATGTGGGCAAATAAAAATTCATTCTTAACTAAACAAGTACCGATATATTCTCCAAAGATAACTGTTCGATGCGGGGAGACGGAATCGTGTATGGTAGGGCAATCTTTTTTTGAGGCGATGGGTCCTGTGGGTCCCTACCTGTACCATGAACGGTAAATGGTATGAGAGTCTTTTGCACAACCAGGTCAATCGAAAACCTCAACAGCATGTATTTCTGGATAAAATCATTTTCATTGTGCCCCTCTGCTTGTCGCAATGCCAGACATGTAACTACCCAGGATGCTTTCGGAAATAATGTACTTATCAGACTGCATTGTCAAACAGTCTGGCTTCTAAGATCAGCAGACCTTAATCCTTATGACTTCTGGCTGAGGGGTTATCTTTAAAATATCATGAACAGTGGCCTGATTAGAAATTTATTTAAAGTGAAGGTATTAATTACTCAATACATTAACAACGTCACCGCCGATACATTCCGTTCTATTGTAGAAAATGCTGTTAATCGGTTTCGATTTGTGGCAGACAATGGTGGACTGCATATGAGCCTTTCTGTCGTATTTCTAGCAATAATTAAAAACATAATCGCTATATGCATTTTATGCTATTTTGGGGCCAAGGACAAATAAAAATCGACATTCCCCATGTAATGTGGTACAACATTGCCCTGGTGGTTCGGTTTTCCATTAACATTACCACAAATGTTCGTTGATTTGGAAGTCATATTTCCCATCGCAACTCATTCCAAAGCCTTCCTATTTCGATTAATTATCAGATTTAAAAAGAGAATCATGTTGATTTAAAAAATCCCATTATTACTCGAAAAGTAATCCTTTATTCTTTCCCTCAAGGCATTATCAAAAAACAATCATGCAAATCAGTATTTCTTTTAATAAACTTTTTAATGAACTTAAAGTTTTAATCATCAACTTACTAAAAAATGGAATTTTAAATTAAAGCACTTGTTATTCAACTTGATATGTATAATTTTATCTATTATTGCACACAATTTAGAAAGCATGGCAAATATTTTATTAAACATTTTTATTTTTAAGAAATGGGAGTTTTCGGCAACAACTGAACTGGTAGAAAATTTAAATTTTATATACAAAATTATAAAAACTTTTAAGACAATAGTATTTGTGTTAAATAAGTGGAACTTCTTTTTCTAAATAAAGACGATATGGTTTAATATTAATATTCTTACTTAAATAGTTTTATAATATCACAAGCACGTAAAAAACAATTAAATTTGTTAATTGTATTGACTATTTTTTCATACAAAATTACAACTAGTGTTTGTTATTTTTTCTTTTTTTTTTTCGTTATTATTGATCACCTTTGGCATGTTTGGTTCTATTGTGAAATTAAAATAAATAAATAAATCCACAAAATATGTTTATATAGAAATTTTAATAATTTAATGTTTTCGAGAAATGGTGAAGATTTTATTTAAATTATTAAAGGCTTAATAATTCCAAAATAAATGTGACTTAAAAATCTTTGCAAACTTAATCAACATTTAATCCAATACTGACTCGAACCCAAATATTTAGTTTAGTCAACCCGACTTTTGTAG
This sequence comes from Maratus speculifer, assembly GCA_964019185.1. Classification (NCBI taxonomy): domain Eukaryota; kingdom Metazoa; phylum Arthropoda; class Arachnida; order Araneae; family Salticidae; genus Maratus; species Maratus speculifer. The sequence goes on from OZ025297.1 coordinate 331,206,023, forward strand.
AAAAAAATGGCCGCTATCCCGACTCCTGATCCATCCGGCAAGTCAACATATTTTCGCCGGGAAAATTTCAATTTTACTCCAGACTGGGAGGGGGAAAGTGAGAAATGCCCGACGACTTTTATCTGTCCCTCTTATACGAACTATTCTTCAGAGCCGCCCTTGATTAGTTGAAATCATTTTAATATGTCTAAAATTTATGAAAATCGTGATTTTTTTTCTTTTATATATGATGCAAGTTTCAGGAATGAAATCATCCTCCTGCTAGGATGATTTCATGATTAAATGTATGTTAATTTTATATTACTACGACTGTTGTCAAATGGCAAATTACAAATTTTACCTTATTTTCGTGACACGTAAGAGAAAAATATAAATGAATTGATCTTAAATGAAAATGGGCTCCTCCCCCATTTTAAATATCATATTAGTGAAAATATAATGAGTTTTTGAGGAACTAACCATCTGTCATGAAAAAATTAACTAAATTACTTAAATATGAAACTAAAGATACAGAACTTTATGCTTATTCTAAATAATATCTCAGAGTATAAAACAATGTTTAATTTACAGATAACTTTTTTGAAGCTTTAATGCATCACATTTCTTCAACTAATAAATTAAACCTATTAAGGTAAAATACACTAAACTCACATATAGCATTGTCATAAAATGTCATAAAATGTTTTAATAGATCTACAAATTTTGCAATCAATATCGTGATGAAATTCCGTGTTCACACATATTATATTAAAGCACACTGTATACAGTATTTACACAAAGCCATTTGAACCGCTATTGATCTCATTCTAATTGAGATGATAAACACGTTTATTCAATACCATTGTTAACTGTTATATTAAATGCACATTTAGATAACTTAATATAACTTTAGATAACTAATTCCACATATAGCATTTTCACAAAATATCAACCAATGCCTTAATGGATCTACAAACTTTGCAGTCAATATCGTGATGCACAATCCGTGTTCTCACATATTATACCAATGCACTTGTACTGTGTTTACACAAATCCATGTCATCCGTGGTTGATATCATTGTAACCGAGAAGAGAGGCACGCTTGTTGGCAGAAATTTTGTTCATTTTGCCAACTATAGCCAGATTACAGGGCTACCCTACACTACAATTTTTTTTTTAATTTTAGACAGATAGATTGTAAGAAAAGTATAGAAATACTGAAACAGTTGTTAAATCGTAACAACTATTCAATCAACATATTTTTTAATTGATAAATTAAATACAGATTAAGGTAATTTGTGCTAAACTCACATATAGCAATGCCACAAAATATCAATAAATGTTTTAATGGATCTACAGACTTTAAAGTCAATATCGGGATGCACTATCAGTGCTCACACCTGTTATATTAAAGCACACTTGTACCCATTTACACAAAGTCATTTCGTCCACGATTGATCTCATTGTAACTGCGGAGACAAGCTAGCATGTTAGCAAAAATTTTTTATTTCGCCAAAAATAACCAGATTGCAGACTACCTCGGACTTCAAATTTAAGTATTCTAGGCTCATAGGCTGTAAGAAAAGTATTGAAATTTTGATAAACACGTTTATTCAATATGCGTTTTTATCTGATAAATATAATACACATATAAGTAATTTAATCTAAAAACACATATAACAATGTCAAAAAACATTAACAAATCTTTTAATGGATCTACAAACTTTGCAATGAATATCGTGATATACAATCCGTATTCATACATATTGTATTAAAACCCACTATTTAACGATTTATACAAAGCCATTCGGGACACTATCGATACCCTTGTAACTCAGAAAATAGACAAACTTCTCTGCACAAATTTTACTCATCTTGTTAATAATAATCTGAAGATAGAGCTGCCACGGGCTACTATTTTCTAGATTTCGGAATGATACAATGTAGGGAAATACCAGAATTAGGATAAAAATATGGTTATAGAAATATTGGTGTATTTTTTGTTATGAGATTTCGGAAATCCAATTTCGCTATTTTAAACCTAATCCATAGGTAAGCGTGTACAGGGTGATTTTTTTAAGATGGAGATAGTTGCCTATTTTCTTAAATATTGCACCTAGACATGCAAAGTTTCATGAATAAAAGTGCACAAATTTCGTGACACAAGTTGCATATCCCTGCGTGTCTGTATTTTAATAATACACTAACTAAATTTTTTATACGGCTCCTTAAAGTAGATTTTCCATTTAGGAAAATATTTCCATATCAATTCCAGTATGAAACACAAATAAAAATCGATGTTTTTATCTGAAAAACTCACAGACAAAATAAAATCCAAAATTCTTGATTTATGCTATTTAACCCTTTCCGGCGTGGACAAATTTTGTTAGTAAAATGAGAAATTGTCGACTGACACCGGAATTTACAAACGACTTTTTAAGAAATCAAGAACTCCTTAATTTAAGCTTTTTTTTGTAAAAGCAAGTTTTTATTGTCTGAGCGAAGCGAAGTCTTATACACATAGTACGTAACGATATTAAAGGTCAAGCAAAATTCTTTCATCAAGCAAATCTCAAAAAATACTTGTCGGGTTTCGATTCTATTTGTACCAGAAGGTACTTAAGAAGGTAACCTCGTGAATGCACCTACTTTCAAAAATTAGTGCAAAATAGTTTAAAAATTATATTAAAAAAACTGATAAAAAGCGCAATTTATTTGCATATTTCACAGAAATTTGGTGTGCGTCACTATCAGCGGCTGGATGTTTTCGTTAGATTCCCAAATTTAAGCACATAGAGCAAGAAAAATACGCAAACAATTTTTAATTTACAATAAATTACGGTACTTACGTATTAACGCCACCGCAGCAGAAGTTGCGCTAATGCGCCAATAAAGAGCAATCTTTTTGTTCGTGCTTTTTTAATGCTTTTTTTTATTTTTTGACGCCATTTTAAAAGATTTTTTGCTTATTTTTGACGCTTTTTTGTATACGTGCGAACAACAAGATTGCTCTTTATTGACGCATTAGGGCAAATTCTGTTGCGGTGGCGTTTATACGTAAGTACCTAAATTACATTTAAACTTAAGGAACAAACTGGAAAATATCTTTTTGTTGTTGTTAATTTAAAAGAAAAAACCCTTATTTCTTAGCAACTTAGAATTTGAGATTTTGCGATAATCTTTATAATAGCACTTTATAACAGCCATTAGCATCTTTTATATTTCGCACATAAATATGACATCTCTGACGTATCATCATATGTATTATAAAGCAGAAGTTCTGAAACTTCTACACGAGTGTTTTCAAAAACTACCCGATGGATTTTTTTGCCGATTGTATCATTCGATAGGAAATATTTTTGCGGAGGTTTGTCATTCAAATATACAGGGATAACTATGATGTTTGGTAATAAATTTTGTATTTTTCGTATTTTTGATGAAAAGGTTGCCAGTAGTTATTTTTTGGCGAAAATTATCATTATTAAACAAATTAAAAATGATATATCGGTTAGAAATATTACAAACATCTTGCAAATAAAAGCAGAAAATAACTATTGATAATAATAATAATAATAATAATAATAATAATAATAATAATAATAATAATAATAATAATAATAATAATAATAATAATAATAATAAAGAAAAACCATTTAATGAGGCATGATATTATAAAAAAAATATTTATCTTAAAAATAAAAGAAATATTTGTAATGCTTAAAAAATAACTTAACGTGAAATATTACATTTGATGCAACATTTGTCGACTTATCCTTGCGTTAGAATAAAACAAAATAACTTGAAAATTTGATTAAATGTATTATGAACGATATTTATTTTCCTTTCTATTATTTTCTTTCTCTTTTTTATCATATTTCGATAGTATATAACTTATTCCAGAAAAAGGCAGATCTAATTATAAAAGTAATTGTGAGTTATATATTTGTTTTTTTAGATTTTTTTTTTTTTACTTTTGTCGGCAAAGAATTAAGCCAAAAATGCATATGTCTAACATTAGGTCGCAATAATGTTGTTTTTTCCAAAAGAAGATAATTTTTGGAGTATATTTTAGTATTCAATTGCAAATTCAATAAACATAAGTTAATATTTTAAAAATTGTAATCAAATATTTAAATTGGAGTATATTTTAGTATTCAATTGTAAATTCAATAAACATAAGTTAATATTTTAAAAATTGTAATCAAATATTTAAATTGGAGTATATTTTAGTATTCAATTATAAATTCAAAAAACATAAGTTAATATTTTAAAAATTGTAATCAAATATTTAAATTTTAGCTTTAGTGTGAAATTCTGCCACACACATCTTTATATATAAAAATCTTCTGTGCGTGTGTATGTAACTGAACTCCTGCTAAACGACTGGACCGATTTTAATGAAATTTTGTGTGTGCGTTCCAGTGGATTCGAGAATGGTTTAGATTCACATTTCATCGAAATTGATTCAGTACTTTTTTAGTAATTAGGCAAAAACTAATAGTTAGTGATTTTTTGCTAATTAAAAGTACTATAACTATAAAAAAAAGTCTGGATTTCGTATTAATCACAGCACAAAAAAATCTACCGAACAAGAAATCTTGAAATTTGGGGTAAATATACTTCTTATAATATCGAGAGCCGCTAAAAAGGGATTTTCGTTAATTCCACCCCTAAGGAGGGTAAAAAAAAAGAACGAACTTAAAAAAAAATTCCTTTAAAATCGGCTTTTGTAGATATTTTTCAACTGATAACATATTTTAGTGCATTTTTTCATTCTGAATCGAATGGTACTAAGCAAATTCGTTTAAATCCAGTAGTTCGTGAGATTATTTACATTTTCCTAATTTTGCGATGTCTTCAGCGCAAAAAACTGAAATTTTCAATGCTTATCTATATACAGGGTGATTCCAAATTTTTTTTACAATAAAAGATGGGTGATAGTACACATCAAGACAAACAATATTAAATAGGAGACCAAGGGTCCAAAACGTTTTCCAAAGGAGATAGCCGCCATTAAAGTTTAGGGACCAAAATTTCAAATAAACATAAAAAACGGAAAAATCGGTCGATTGATTTGCGGTTTTCAATAAAATTATTCTTATTGTCGGTATTTTCTTAAAATTAAATTATAAAGATAAATTTTAAAAAATGCCGATAGAGGGCGCTTTAGACTTTGGAGTAACGAACAACTATTTTTCGCCGGTATTTTTTGCATCTCATTAAATATTTTTGTAAACTTAGACTCAAATTTAAATTTTGAGCTCAAAATCTGAAAGTGGGAGTGGTTAAGTAGACCAAACTGAACTGTGTTCAGAGGGTTCAAATTTCAAATGATTGTAAAAAAACGGAAAAATTGGTTCATTGATTTGCGGTTTTCCCTAAAACTATTCATTATGTCGGTATTTTCATAAAAATAAATTATAAAGACAAATTTCAAAAAATGTCGATAGAGGGCGCTTTAGACTTTGGAGTAACGAACAACTCTTTTTTGGCGTTATTTTTTGCATCTCATTAAATGTTTTCGGAAGCTTACACTTAAACTTAAATTTTGAGCTCAAAATCTGAATAGTAGGGAGTAGTTAAGTAGCACAAACTGAACTGTGTTCAAGGGGGGGGGGGGGGTTCAAATTTAAAATAATTATAGAAAATGGAAAAATTTGTCGATTCGTTTACGGTTTAAAATAAAACTATTCTTTAAGTCAGTATCTTCTTGAAAATGAATTTTAAAGATAAATTTCAAAAAGTTCCATTTGAGGGCGCCTTAAACTTCAGAGTAACCAACAATTAATTTTAACCATTATTTTTTTGTTCTAATTAAATGCTTGCAAAAACTTATTAAATGTTTTCGGAAGCTTAGATTTAAACTTAAATTTTGAGCTGAAAATCTAAATAATTAGGAGTAGTTATGTAGCGCAAATTGAAGTGTCTTAAAAATTGAAATTTAACCCTCCCCCCTCCTCGACCACAATTCAATTTTTTGCTACTTAAATACGCCCAACGATTCAGAATTTGAGCCTAAAATTTAAGTTTATGCATTTGAAAGCATTTAATGAGATTAAAAAAATAACAGTTAAAAATAGTTGTACGCTACTCCAAAGTCTAAGGCGCCCTCTATCGACATTTTGTGAAATTTATCTTTAACATTTATTTTCAAGAAAATGCTCATTTTAAAATTAGTTTTAGCGAAAACCGCAAACAAATTGACAAATTTTGAAATTTGAAATTTGAACCCCCTGAACACAGTTCAGTTTGTCTACTTAACCACTCTCACCTATTCAGATTTTGAGCTCAAAATTTAAGTTTAAGTCTAAGCTTGTGAAACCATTTAATGAGATGCAAAAAATAACGCCAAAAAAGAGTTGTTCGTTACTCCAAAGTCTAAAGCGCCCTCTATCGGCATTTTTTTTAAAATTATCTTTATAATTTATTTTTAAGAAAATACCGACATAAAGAATAGTTTTAGTGAAAACCGCAAAACAATGAACCAGTTTTTCCGTTTTTTATAATCATTTGAAATTTGAACCCTCTAAACATAGTTCAGTTTGTGCTACTTAACCACTCTCACTTTCAGATTTTGAGCTGAAAATTTAAGTTTAAGTCTAAGCTTACAAAAACATTCAATGACATGCAAAAAATACCGGCAAAAAATAGTTGTTCGTTACTCCAAAGTCTATAGCGCCCTCTATCGGTATTTTTTGAAATTTATCTTTATAATTTAATTTTAAGAAAATACCGACATTAAGAATAATTTTATTGAAAACCGCAAATCAATCGACCGATTTTTCCGTTTTTTATGTTTATTTGAAATTTTGGTCCCTAAACTTTAACGGCGGCTATCTCCTTTAGAAAACGTTTTGGACCCTTGGTCTCCTATTTAATATTGTTTGTCTTGATGTGCACTATCACCCCTCTTTTATTGTAAGAAAAATTTGGAATCACCCTGTATATAAAAGAAAGTCTGGATTTCGTATTAATCACAGCACAAAAAAATATACCGAACCAAAAATCTTGAAAATTGGGGTAAAAATACTTCTTATAACATCGAGTGCCGCTAAGAAGGGATATTCGAAAATTCCACCCCTAAGAAGAGTAGAAAAAAGAGGGAACTTTTAAAATATTCCTTAAAAAACGGCTTTTGTATTTATTTTTCAACTGATAACATATTTTAGTGCATTTTTTCATTCTGAGTCGAATGGTACTAAGGAAATTCGTTTAAATACAATAGTTCGTGAGATAATTCACATTTTCCTAATTTGGCGATGTCTTCGGCGCAAAAACCTGAAATTTTGAATCCGTATCTTTATATATAAAAATCTTCTGTGTGTGTGTATGTAACTGAACTCCTCCTAAACGACTAGACCAATTTTAATGGAATTTTTGCGTGTGCGTTCCAGTGGATTCGAGAATGGTTTAGATTCACATTTCATCGAAATTGATTCAGTACTTTTTTAGTAACTAGGCAAAAACTTATAGTTAGTGATTTTTCGATAAGTAAACGTGTTGAATAAATTCTATGAATAGAGTGCGGGCGGAATGCTTAAGCGGTCTAAGGCGCCAGATATAAGCTCTTCTTCTCGAAGAAAGATATCGTGTTCGAACCCCGCTTCTGTCAAACGTGTATGCTTTACAGTAATATAGCCTGTATTGTAATTTTGATTAACTGATTTCAGAAAATCGTTAACTTTTAACAAAAAAGAGAAAAATAAACTTTTCTATCAAAAATTGAATCGACTTCAAAAAATACTGAAGAGTGAAAAATAATAGCCTTACATAATTGTAATAAGAAATTAAATTAAGAGCGTAGTGTTTATCGTGCGTATTACTATATTTAAGTACATTTATTTGATTTTCTGGTGTCGGTGCCAGGAAGGACAACGTCTGTCGGGTCCGCTAGTTTATCAATAAAAATAAGCATAAACGATCATCAGGTTTAAAATCTCAATTTCTGAAACCGAAACTGAACCATGATTTCTAAAAATGCCTATGTAATTATTGGAAAAGTACCATGAAATTAGGGCAGAGATACGATGTACGCATCGGGTTTGGCGCAAATTTGGCGAAAATCATTTTTTAATTAATTTCTATCATTTTAAAAAGGAAGTAACAATTAAAGAAAAATATGATTAAGTCTAGATTAAATGAATGTAAAAAAAAAATGAACAATTTATTAATAAAGAAACAGCAATGGCCGGGTTACCATGCAATGTAAATAACGAAAGTTTGACGCCATATATATGGAAGAGTTCCCTATCCTGTTCTATCATTATTTATTTTATTTTTTTTTATTTTTTTATTTTTTTATTTTTTTTGCAATAAATGTGTGGTATTTTATACTTTTACTTTTCAGGTTAAACGGTAGATGGCGCCCCTTGTTTTATTCCATGGAATTATGTAAGGAACATAATGTATCTACGTTCCAGATGGTTGTTCTGTGTTTACAATATGTGTATATGTCGTCTGTAGTGCCGTCAGTTTTATTAAATATGTTTGTGTGTAAAAAGTCGCCCACCTCGATTATTTTAGTACTGTTCATTGCCTTACATTTAAATGCTTAAAGATAGTATAATGGCGACGAGATGTTAAAAGTTTCTACCGTAAAAATTTTAAAGGAATAACGGCGCGCCCAAGAGAAATGGCTTCTTCTTTCGTTTTTGCGTTCGACAAACATACAAGGTAACAGCAGCTTTCCAGAATATATCAGCAGCTTTAAAACAAGGGGGTGGTAAGTACATTGAATTTTAAAGTACTTTTTTTTTCCTGTGTTATTGCATAAAGAATACGATGTTTTCATTCAAGGAATATGATGATAAAGTAGAAACATTTCAGGCTTATATTAAACGCCTGGAACAGAATTTTATTCTGAATGAATTAAAAGAGGAAAAAAAAGTTGCAGCCCTTTTATCTTGCATGGGCCCTAAGCTGTATAATTTACTGAGTAATTTATGTTTCCCTAAAGAATGTGAAACATTAAAATATTCGGAGATTGTTGATATATTGATAAAGCATCTAAGCCCCGCCCCCAACAAATTTATTGAAAGAATCAAATTTCGTAAGTGTTACCAAAATGAGTCGGAATCAGTTCAAGATTTCGCTGCTAGATTAAAGAAAAATACAACTTTTTGTTGTTTTACGGGTGATACATTAAATGAAAATTTACTTGAACAATTTTTACGCGGTTTGAAAAGCGAAAGCATTCAAAATAAATTGATTACGCAAGTAGAGGATTTAACTTTTGAGAAAGCAGTGGAGAAAGCTTTATCCTTACACAATGTAGATATTGAAATTTCTGAAATTAAAAATAAAAATTTCAGTATTAATAAAATTTCCAGTTCAAAAAATGTACACCCAAAGAAATTTTCTAACGACTGTCAGAAGTCAAATGTCAACAATCATATAAATAATACAATTCCTGAAGCAAATAAAAGTAAATTAAAATGTTATAGATGCGGAAATACTTCCCATCTAGCCAATTCATGTAGATTTATTAATGCTACTTGTAAAATATGTAAGAAAAAAGGCCATATTGGAAAGGTTTGTAGAAGTAAAACTTTCCAAAAACACGTAAATTCGGTAGATACAGTAAATGTATTAACTATAAAAAATACAGGTGCAAATCCTATTAAATTATCTGTGTTAATTGAAAATAAAGCCAGAGCGGATATGGAATTGGACACCGGTTCGGGAATTTCTGCTGTTCCTTTAAAAAGATTTCGCAGAATTTTTCCTGATTATAAAATATTTCCTCCAGATGTTCAGTTAAAAACTGCAACTGGTGAAATTTTTAAACCTGTAGGTTATGTTGAAGTAAATGTTACTTATGAAAATAAAACAGAAAAGTTAAAATTATATTTGATAAAAGAAGATACTTTTCCATTATTATTTGGCCGCGATTGGGCCTCTGCATTCGATATTTTTCCACATAATTTAAGATCTGTTTATGTTAATGAGACTGTAAATTATTCTGATAAATTACAAGAATTGTTAAATGATTTTTCTGATTTATTTTCTGATAAAGTAGGGGAAATTAAAGGGTTAAAGGCAGAGCTTTACCTTGAAAAGGATGCTACACCCATATTTTGTAAAGCTAGGACTGTTACTTATGCACTACGTGCTGCAGTCAATGAGGAATTACAAAGATTAGAAGAAGCAGGTATAATTAAACCAGTTACAAATAGCAAGTGGGCAACCCCGATTGTTCCAGTGGTAAAATCTAATGGTAAAATACGCTTATGTGGAGACTTTAAAGTCACATTAAATAAATATCTGAAAGTAGAAAAATATCCCTTGCCTAAAATAGAGGATATGTTAGCTACTTTAAGTGGTGGTGTTCATTTTACAAAAATTGATTTAAATCAAGCATACCTCCAATTGCCCGTTGATGAGGAATCCCAGGAATTATTAACCATTAATACACCTAAAGGATTATTTCAGTTTCTTAAATTACCAATGGGTCTTAATAGTTCTCCTGCTATATGGCAAAGAAAAATCGAACAAATTTTAAGTGGAATTGAGGGAATTACAATTTTTATTGATGATATAGGAATAACTGGGGAAACGGACGAAATTCATTTGCAAAGGTTAAAGCAAGTATTAGAAAGGTTGAGAAATTATAATATTCGGATAAATAAGGAAAAATCATTCTTCATGGCAGATGAAATTACTTATTGTGGGTATAAAGTGGATAAACATGGTATTCATAAAACACCAGATAAAATAGAAGCAATTGTAAATGCCCCTAAGCCAGAAAATGTTTCCCAGGTAAAAGCATTTCTTGGTCTTGTAACTTATTATGCAAAATTTGTACCGAATTTATCGACAATTGCACATCCTTTGAATAATTTGCTTAAAAAGAATGTAAAGTTCAACTGGTCTTACAAATGTGATCAAGCGTTTAAAAAAATAAAAAGAGAAATTACTTCGGACAGAGTGCTGACGCATTTCAATCCTAAATTACCTTTAATCTTAGCTACGGATGCTTCTCCATATGGTATCTCTGCAGTTCTTTCGCATGTGATGCCAGACAAGACTGAAAAGCCTATTGGATTTGTATCCAGAACCTTGAATAATGCCGAAAAACGGTATAGTCAAGTAGATAAGGAGGCATTAGCAATAATATTTGGTGTTAAGAAATTTTTTCAATATTTGTACGGTAACAGATTCACTTTGTTTACTGATAGTAAACCATTAGTTTCAATTTTTTCACCTTCTAAAAGTATTCCGGTTTTATCAGCTGCTAGAATGCAAAGATATGCCATATATTTACAAGCGTTCCAGTATGACATCCGCTATAAGAAAACTACTGAACACGGTAATGTCGATGCACTCTCACGTCTTCCATTACGTAGTGAAGATTTGCCCCACGAATATAATTCAAATGAAGGACTTGATGAATCGGAAATCATTCAAATAAATCAACTTTCTGTTTTACCTTTAAATGCTAAATCTATTTCTTCAGCTACAAAAACCGATCCTCTTTTGCGACAAATTTTTCATCACCTCATTTCTGGTTCAGAAATTCCTAAGAATTTACTTTTTGGTGGTAAACAAGAAGAATTTACTCTTCAGCATGGTTGTATTTTAAAAGGTTGTAGGGTAGTTATCCCAGAAATCCATCGACAACAAATATTAAAGGAATTACATTTTGGTCATTTTGGTATAGTGAAAATGAAATCTTTAGCCCGTAGTTTTGTATGGTGGCCAGGAATAGACCATGATATAGAAGATATTGCAAGAAATTGCTCTATTTGTGTAAATTTGAAAAATAATCCTCCTAAAGTTGATACACATCATTGGGAATGGCCTACTGCTCCATGGCAGAGAATTCATATTGATTATTTTGGTCCTGTTAACGGAAAAATGCTTTTGTTAGTGGTTGATGCTTATAGTAAATGGCCAGAAGTATTTATAGTTCCTAGTACAACTTCAGAAAATACAATTATTTGTCTTTCTTCTCTCTTTGCACGATACGGTTTTCCTATTTCTTTGGTATCAGATAATGCTAGGCAGTTTACATCTGAAGAATTTGAAATGTTCTTAAAAAGTCATGGTGTAAAACATAAGTTTAGTGCACCGTACCATCCATCTACAAATGGACAGGCTGAGAGATATGTGCAAACGGTCAAACATGATTAAAAGCCTTAGCGTCTGAACCAGGTACTTTACAAATGAAGCTGAATAACTTTCTTATGCAGTACAGGAAGATGCCACATGTTACAACGGGGGAAAGTCCTGCATCTTTATTTCTAAAGCGTCACATAAGAACAAACATAGATTTGATCGTGCCAAATGTTGCAAATTTTGTTCATGAAAAGCAAACTGCAAGGAAATCTAAAGTTAAAGTAAAAGAATTTGAAGTCAACCAGAAAGTAGCTGTAAGAAATTATACTCCAGAAGCCAAATGGAAAATTGGTCGAATTGTAGCAAGAGAAGGAAAATTACATTACAGAGTTCAAGTTGGTTCGAATATTTGGAAAAGGCATGTGGATCAAATAACTAATGTAGGAGAAGATATTTCTTTAACCAATGATCCAAATTCAGAAGAAAATGTTACAGAAAATTTTAGAAGTGAAAATACAAGTGTGAAGCAAGATGATTTTCCACCCTTACAGTCAAGTTTCACAGATCCGCAACCAGTTGACTCTCATGTTCCAGTTGTTCCAGATCCTACTCCAACTGACTTTCATAATCCTGATTCTTCGAGTTCTAATTCAGCTAACTCTGATAATATTCACCAAAAACCGTCGGTTCCTACTAGTGCTACAGTTGATGCCCCTGAACATGTAAAAACTAATTCTTCTTCTTCTCCACAGGTACTTAGAAGGTCCAGAAGACATCGAAGAGCTCCTGACCGACTTCATTACTAAGTGGGGAAGAGCTGTGGTATTTTATACTTTTACTTTTCAGGTTAAACGGTAGATGGCGCCCCTTGTTTTATTCCATGGAATTATGTAAGGAACATAATGTATCTACGTTCCAGATGGTTGTTCTGTGTTTACAATATGTGTATATGTCGTCTGTAGTGCCGTCAGTTTTATTAAATATGTTTGTGTGTAAAAAGTCGCCCACCTCGATTATTTTAGTACTGTTCATTGCCTTACATTTAAATGCTTAAAGATAGTATAAAATGAATTGATGATTATCATATTTTCCTGAAGACGCCCGCAGAAGACGGCGCGAAACGTTGATATTTTTATTTTATTTTAATTGTACAAGTGTATATCAAAATTCCTGCTTTGTGCATCATTGAGCAATATGTTGTATTTTTAATAAATACATTCTTAGTAGTTAAATTTTATGGTGCAATTGTCCTGTATATATTTATGAATTGATGTGGTTGCAATCTTCAGCCTGTGTGGTTGCATTTTTTTACACTTTCCAACAAAGCTGAAAAGTGTTTATACTATCCATCTGCCCACGCTCTAACATCCCCAAATATATACCGATTTATATGCAATTGGTAAACTTATTAAGGGTCCCTTAGGCATGCTTGGTATTGTATATGAAGTATGTGGGATTGACAGTTTATTTACAGGGCTACCCAAAAGAATTTCATTACATTATGGCCCATTGGCGGAAATCCTTTGCAGAGTATTTTAATGAAATTACGCTATTGCAAATGTGTGAAACTTATATAAACCACTGAATTTCATTACGATTACGTTATAACAGGACATTCATAGCATTTTTAATCCAATTATAGGGACACACAAAATAAATCGGTTACAATACTGTTTTTGAGCAGTAATTTCTGAAAGAGCGTTTTCAATTTCAGCATGCGCTTTTAAATTTAAACTTTTTTTTCGGTGTACCCTGATTATATAAATTTGTAGTACTTATAGTCGTCGTCTGATTCGTCCGCCTGTCTGCATATAACAGTATAAATACAATCCGATCTAATCGTTTGAAATTTTAAATATCTGTATGTTGCTGAATTTTGTTGAGTCATTGCAAATTTTAATAAAATCGGATAAATAGTTCGAATACGAGTCTAGGGATAGGGATCTTCAAAAATATTCCGTTACATTACGGCCGATGGAATGAAATAGTTCCAAGTACTTTTTAATGATGTTAAACTCGTCAGAACATAATTAAATTGATATGCATTTATGAAGAGCACTAGAATATGTATTTTGTAGAACAAGCCTCGCAAAAAGCATTTATTATTCATTTACAGGTCACCACAAAAGAATTTCATTACAAAATGGTATGGGAGGGGACATTGACTTTTCAGCTTTATTAATCTAGGTATTTTATCATAGTCATTTTCTCAATTGTCACTAGCAACTCTTTTAAATAATAACTTTTTCGGGTAAAAATGCATAATCAAGTTCACATTGGCGTATGTGAGCCAGCATGTTATACTACAGAAATATATTCAGATTTGTAAATCACTTGTGATGAAACTTTGAAGGCTCAAAACTTATGCAGACGAGATATTCAGATCTTGTTCATACCTTATACTATAGGTATTGCCAACAGTGGAATAGTCGTAAAAAAACCAGAGAATATACACTCTAAGCACAGAGTACACGCTGAAGTTAGAGAATATAACCTAGAATGTAAATACTGTAGCTTTTTGAGAAATAGAAGGTATGCAGTGGTTCTTAAAAAATCCAAAAAGTATACGGCGTATTCCTCTGTACACTCTCTACCACATTCATGATTGCCAATTCGTTTTATTTTATGCATGTTAAAGCGAAAAACGGCTCAAATTGATGAGATTGGGTTTTGAAAAGAAAACAAAACAGCGTATGTAGTGGCCAGCATGCACGACCCATTAAAATCAGATCGAGAGTATCTGGAACACACTCGAAACGACACTTTTTATTCCTTTGTTGGCGTTTTCGAGATTTTTATGTATCTTTTTTAAGAGAGAATTTCCTAAATTTTTATCGAAAACCTCATCGCATACATAGAAAATAGATGTATATATTATAATATTATATATTTTAACTATTTTGTTCTAACTGTTTAAGGATACCACACACCATATAAAAAATTCACTCATTCTACTCAATGATCATGATTCGCACCGCTTTTAGGTACTAAAATTGGTGTGCATGTTTGACGTCATTTCAAAGAGTTCAAATTCCGATACAAGATATTTTAGTGCTGTATTATCTGTATTACTTTTAATGTATTGCGTACTTCAAATCTTATACTCATGCTTGGCTGTTTTGTATAGTTTGATTTTTCATTTTTTAACCGTGTATATGAATTTTTATGTAATATTTTGCAATTGTACCATTTACTTTGCTTTTTTTTTGTTATTTGTATTTGTGACATTATATAATCAATTAAAAATAGCACCTTTTTTTTTTACTTTTAGCATATTATTATTAAAACTCTGTTCTAAGCAATATCGCTTAGACTAATCCCTCTGAGGAAGTCCGAGTTAAAATATTATTGGTGCCGATTGCAAGTTTGGAATGAAAATTAGATGTGTCCAGACTGGACACACTGCGCCGGAAAGGGTTAAGCATAACCCTGAATAATATGATATTCATGCAAAATAGAGATCTTAGATAGAATTATGCTTTAGGTTTTATGATAGAATTAGCTTTTATGATCTTAGATGAATTATCTAGTGTCTTCAATTTGCTGGTATGATTTGTAGGGAAGAGTTTGACAGTTATGTGTTTTAGAAAGTCCGTATTAGGTGGATGAGCTGGATACTGATCAATGAATAAAATTATTCGCCGCTTCTGTTTTCACATTTTATCATCTAATTCTATTAACCAATCGGTAAAGAAAGGCATCGTCATCCATGAATTTTAATTCGCCAGGTACATTGTTGATAATGATTTCACATTTTTGAAGCCCCGGGGCTTTTTTGATTTGCCAAAAATCAAAAGAGGCAATTTTTCAGATCCATCAGCATTGGCTCACAATAACATTGTTAATCGCTCTCTTTTTTACTCTTCTTTCTATCATGACACGTATCGGATTTGATTGTAAGAGTTTTAGATGGCAAAAGATTATAAAATAAACCGGTTTCATCAGCATTGAAAATGTCTTTTTGTTCATATACTTTTGTCAGATCTGACAATTGATTTTGAATACACTCTTCCACTGTTTCGCAGTCAACATTTCTAGACTCTCCGCTTACAGTTTTGCCTGTTATGTCATGTCTTAGTTTAAACTTGTGAAGCCATCCTGAAGAAAATGATGCATCGCACATCCAATTTCTTCGAAATTTCTCTTGCTTTTTTCATATGCAAAGGGCCGCTGATGGGAATGTTTATACTACGACACAGATTAAACCAATGTGAAAGCAATTTTTCAACATCAGCAAATTTTCCGCTTTGGACTCGAAGTTTTTTTGAAGTACTACATCTACATTGATGATTGTTTCCACGATTGAATCTGAGGTTGACATGCACGTTTTCTCTCTTCTGGATTTGTTGAAAAAAAACCCTATAAATGAAATTTCCTATTTAAGGAAAAACGTATTAATGGAATTATTTAACGTTAATATCCATTAGATTAGATATCCATTAGACCTTAACAAAAAAGTATAAATGATAAAAACGTATAAACGAGAAATGTACAAGCGGTGCTCCACTCTCTCTCTATATATATATTTAGGTAGTATATTTTCAGAGATATCTTCGAAAGTTAAATGCAAAAACTTGTTTACGCTCCTCTATTTTTAAATCTATTGAAACTAAAATTATGAAAAAAATTAGGGGTAGTTGTAGTTAATTTGAACCTTGTAGAAAAATTACAGAGCCGCTGTAGTTTTTCTACAAGATCACATAAATTTTATGAAAACTGCATTTTTTCCGTTATATTTGACAGATATTGATGAAAATCTGAAATACATTAAATGGACCACATGGAAAAGAAATTTACAATAAAAACAGTTTAATTCGCGATTAATAGATGGCGTTTTTCACAGCTAGAGGCCGGATGAGAAAGAACAAGTGTTACAGATAAAACTACTTTATCAGAAAGACATGAAAGAGGGTTCACACCCCACTTTGCCAAAACCAGTGTTAAAGGAAATGTTTTGCAATCTTTCATTTATATGTCTGCTACTAACGGTTTAGGAATAAGCCATTGGATTCCGTTGAGACTGCACACCCTGTATGCACAGTGTATTACTCAATGTTCATGTAAAATTTAAATACCAAATTAAAATCTAATAATTTGTATATTTCAAATTCACGGCTGTTTTTTTTTTTTTTTTTTTTTTTTTTTTTTTTTTTTTTTTTTTTTTGTTAATTTTCAGAAAGGAGCTTTTTATTGAATTAATTTCGGTATTTTTTTTTCAAATGAAAGCTGTTCATCTGTAGATGTGCGCGCATTAGTGACTTATTTAAAAATTCCTATGTTTATGTTTGAAATTTAATTTAAAAAAATTATGATTTTTTTCCAAAATGGACCCATTTGGATTACTTCTATTGTTGCAGAAAAATAATTGAGTTTATTTATATTTCTTAATTATAAATTTTATGATACTATTTTCTCATTACAGTTAAAATAACTTCACCACAGAAAACAACGCCATACTTTAAAAAAACCTACTTTTCTTTATAAAGCTGTTATGTTACAATACTTTTTTATTCCGCTGTTTTGTTTGAGGTGCTAGGTGACATACTTCAGTATGGGAAAATTAAGTCATAAAAAAAGATCAATTATTTTTTTATATAAAACAAATATTTTATTGCTAATATGTCTAAAAAACATGACATTTTGGAATTTTTACTCGCTTGCACTGTGATTAGAGCCTATAGTGAAAAGTACGAGTGTTCTTTTGCTCAGTTGTAGTGATTGTAGTTCACCAATGTGACTTCAATATAGTTATTAATAACAATTGCGCATTAATATATGTTTTTAATTGATGAATACGGTATGAGAAATGTGTATATAAATTTTGAGATTGTGAAAACAAGGTAAGATTTAGATTTTTACGGGAAAAAATTTTCATGACTGTGAAAGTAATTTTCTTCTCATTTTTTCCCCATAAGATCCTCAGTTGATAACTTCTTCATAATAATTATGATTATCAATGATTATTATTGATCTTGATTACTCGGATAGAAGATTTTGGAATGTTTGAATAACAATAATAATCATAATTGAATGAATCGAACTTCCTTATTACTCGAATTTATCGAATTTTATCTCAATAGAAATAATTGTATGTTTTTCGTTCGTCGTTATATTCTCATCAATTAATGGTGTATTCCAATTCGAACTGCTTATTTTCTGATTTATTTTTAAGTTCATTTTGCCCTCAAACGCATCATCAAACTTTCAAATTCTCTTATTTAGAAAGTACACAATGCATCGTGTTTATCGATGTTTTGATAAAAAGCAGAAAATAATTAAAAAATATACTGTCAAAGTTCGCATTTTGAACCGAGTTTTCTGAAATGGGAGATCTGGGAACGAAAAAATGGCCATGCTGAGTAAATAATTCTTTAAAAATCATTTTCTAATGAATTGAGTGAAAATGAAATCACACGGCATTTTATACATCTTTTCAAAAACCACCTCAGCAAGTTTCATATTTGTATTTTTAAAAAAGCGTTTGAAAATGCATCAAAAAGTTTGGAGCTGTTGAGGGTGGAAAAATATTTGTTCGAATGCAATCTTTAGACTCTATAGAATAATCATGTTCAGTGTTTTCAGCATGAATTTTAGCTCCAAAAATCTTACAACAAATAAAATTTAAAAAAAAACATATATAGTATCCTAGTTAAGTTGAGCTTATTAGAACAATTTGCTTGTTATTTGAAAACGTATAAAATTTACACAGCTAACTAATCTGTTTCTTTAGATTCTCATGTTTGAAAGAATTTTCATTATAATTATAAAACTTAGATATTTAGGAGATACCAAAAGCAGTTTAATTCTAAAATACAATCTAGTTAACTCGAAAGAATGTAGTTAAAACTACTTACTAACAAAATTATCTCAGCAGTGAGAACACTTTAATTTGATGAAATATATAAAAAAAATTAGATTTTCACGTAAAATTCCACTTTTGAGCTATAAAACTTTTTTGAACAATTTGCATCATAAATGCAGCAAAATATCAGGAAGCCGAGGGAAAAGTTTTACGACCAAAGTTTCCTAAGTTATATCTCAATTTTATGAGAGTGGTAACAAGCTTTATTATTTTTTACTGTAACGTACTTTGACAGTTTCTCTTTTTTATGAAGTACTATGTATGTGTTATCAGATTGCCTTTGTTAAAAGATTTTTTTTTTCTTGAAATATATAATTTACTTGTTAAAAGTTTTATGGTTTTCTTGCTTACCTATGCTAATCTGATTCAGAAGAAGTAAATAATAGTAGAATGAGTACAGTTTTAATTCAATTTCCGAATCGAAAATTTTGTTTTATTTAACAGAAACATTATGAAGCCTAATCACAGAAAGATTTCTGTATCTAAATAAAACATTAGTCGAAGGTTTCTAAATAAGAATAGTGGTGTTATAATCCATGGATGTATTAAGTCTTTTCTTAACTGCCCTTCTCAATAAGCTCAAAGAATTTTAACACATTTACAAATTCATTTTTCAACGCAAAAATATATAACTGGAAAACTTGATTATGGAAACCATTTGAAATTTAACAGAATTTTCCATTTTTTCCCTTTAATCAATAAATTACTAAAGGTTTTCGATAACGTGACAAACACGTTTTTCTAAAAAGTCTTAAGTAAAATGAGTTTGATTTGATAGTTTCTGAACAACAATATCTGCTACATTCATGCATTTTCAAACAAATATAAATTAAATCTTTATGTCGTAAATTTGCCCTTTTTGATTTAAGAACAGCCTTAAGAAGAGTATGAAACGCACTATCAGGAAAAAACGCAACAATATTCACTAATTTATTCATAACTTTTGTAAACTATTTTTGATAAATCATGCGTAATATAAATCATGCGTTAAGCATAGATTATGAAGCACTTTCAACACTTCATGAAATCTTTATCAAAACTTCGT
Organism: Maratus speculifer; assembly: GCA_964019185.1. NCBI lineage: Eukaryota > Metazoa > Arthropoda > Arachnida > Araneae > Salticidae > Maratus > Maratus speculifer. Next base: position 331,225,966 of record OZ025297.1, read on the forward strand.
TATTTAGGGAAATAAGGTTATTGTATATAGCCAAATATGTATTCCAATACTTTTAAACAGCCCTGTATTTGATCTGTCAGTTGATATATATGTACTATACAATGGGAAAATTTAATTTAATAAGAAAATGCTGAGCAAGTTGAAATTTTTCTTTCAGCAATTTATACTAATAGATGGAAACATATTTGAATACTTTTGTTCAGCCATGTAGTTTACCTGTACCTTTATTACATATCATTACTAAGCTAAAATTTAATTTAAACTAAAACAACTTAAATCATATTCTCAGAAATTATCATTCATAGGCGTCTATGTGTCCAGTTCTTTGTGTGGCCCTGTATATTATTTTATGTCTTTTCTACAAAGATTTCTTAGTAAACTGAATGCAGTTCAGCTTAAAAATGCATAGCTTATTTAAAAACCATATTTAAGTAATTTAAGCTCATATTCAGTAACGTTTGAGAGCTCGTTTTGGTAGTCCTGTATATCAACTATAGCATTTATGCACACCATATAATGTGCGTAGATTTAGTGAAACTTAAACGGATACATTTCATCCATTCTTCAGTCATCATTGGATATATATACAGTACTTCAAACAGAATATATTATTTCAAATCTTTTGTTACCCTGTAAATGCTGTGTACTTCATATTCTGCATGGCAGTATCGTATAATTTATATTAAGCCTCAGCGACAAGTATCAGTTTTATTATGTACGAAATAGTTTACTGTAATTAAAATATGTCGTAGGGGGAACTGGGGTACATTGATACTTGGGGCACATTGATACATCCCCTGTACAGCACACAGGGTCATTACAGGAAGTTTCACAACAGCTCCAAAAGGTGATACTAGTGAAATTAACTACCTACAGAAAGTTTTGGAATGTTTCAATAGTTTGATGAAATGGGATGGGTGATTAATTGTTTTTGTAGGTCAAAAGTAAATTTAAGTTGTACAATTGAAATAGTATGATACAACTGTTCCAGTATTTTCAACCGAATAGAATACCCTCCCTGGCAAGTAAAGCTACTCTTTATCAGTTCCTCATTCTTAATTGTTAGATAAATTATGAAGTGTTGTATTTGCGACTCATTTTATTCAAAATAGCTGTATGGGACACAATGATACAGGCTTTGTCGGGGCACATTGATACAACCTAAATCCTTTTCTAGTTTATTTTTTCTTTACCTTTTATTTAGTTTTTTTTACCATACAATCCTTAATTCAACCATTTTTCGTAAAAAAATTCTACTATTAGTTTTTATTAAAATGAAATAGCTCTAATTCTTTTATATTAGAACATTTTATAGTATTTTTGCAAACAGAAGACGTACAAACTTATACAATATCTAGTGCTAGTAGAATTAACAAAAGAAATGGACGGTAGCCTGACAAATCTCAAATTTATATCGATTCTCCAGAGAAAAAAGCATTATCGACATGAGAAATGTTAAGTAAGAGAAACAAGCTGCAGAACAGTACATAATAATTATATTATAAACATAATTTTTAATATAATTATCTTTTATTTTCTACTTGTAAACCCATTTATAAACAGAAAACCTGGTAATTCTTTCACCTTTCCTAAGAAAGAATATAATTCTGGGGTTAAAGTGTCAGATATGACAAAGTTACCACAGCCAACAAACAGACAAGGAACAGCCAGAACATCAGGTCATTATACATTTCATTTTGATTGCTTTAATATCGCTTACAAATAAATTGTGTGCGATTTTAATGTCTATAAATATATATAAAATGGTTTGCTAACTATTTTTCTTGAAAAATATGCATTGGTGTTATTTTGTCTCCATTTTTCTCAGACGTGTCAAAGTGTATCAATCTGCCCCGGGGATGGGGCACATTGATACAAATTACTTTTTTTGATTTTTTTAAAATTACATGCAAAAATAATATATAAAACAACGGCTGTACATTTTTATAACACACTACACAGGTTTTGCTGACATCACATAGAAAAATAACTTGAAATTTCTGCTTTCTAGACACCAAAAATTTTTTTGAAAAAAGCTGTATCAATGTCCCCCAGTTCCCCCTACATAATTCCTCCATTTGACATTATCTATCGCAATTCTTTTGTGTGGCGCTGTAAATGAATAGTCGCTATTTTTTCCCCGCATATTTTGCAGAATGCATATTTTAATGCACCTCGTAAATGCATATAAATTTTAGTTTCTTTGACAAGGTGTAACATCTTTAAAATTCATATGAAACGATTTTTCCCTATAAACCGTAATGTAAAGGTAAACTTTTGGCAGTCCCTCTAAATAAATTAATCATGGTAGAAACTTCATTTTTAACAGGTTTCGTGCTAGGATAAATGTGAATAGCCTCCAAAAATTTAAGGGTAATCCAAGTCTATTTACGGGAATTAGAACGCAGCCAGACGGCCTGACGGGCAGATGGGCAGACAAACCGAATGAAAAAGCACTTTTCAATTTTGTTGGAAAGTGCTAAAAAGTGAATCTAAAACTGAACCAAAAGTGCTTTGTTAAAACTAAAAGAGCATGCATTTAATGTCTGAAAATGTCTATTAAAAAAACTATTTAATTTTAAAAACAATTGATTAAAATACTTTTGAGGAAATTATCATTCGAAATGAGTTTTAAAATACTTTATACAGGGCGTTGCAAAAAATTATGATCCATTTCTATGAGAACACTAAGTTATTGATTTCGTACACTGGTGTTTGAAGAAATCTCTCCTTAGAAAAAAGAATAGCTATTGTTAAATTGAAACATTGCAATAAAACATAAGAAGACGCGTGTCAGCTGTGCAATCGAAAAACAAAAAAATCCCTTTCGGCATGGCCTATAGGCGGAGGTAGATTTCGAAAAGTTTTCATCTCAAAAAAAAAAAAAAAAAAAAAAAAAAAAAAAAAAAAAAAAAAAAGATTAGAGATAAACCCAGTTTAACTACTTTATTCAGCCGCTTTTAAAAATTTTTTAATTTCATTTTTCTGTAAGAACTGGTTTTATCAAAATCATCTTAAACGAAATTCTACTCAAATGCCCATTTTGGCAACATATTTTGAATTATATTCTTACTTTATTAAAAAAAATTGACCAATATGCTCACTATATAGTTCCTAAATAACAAAAAACTGTTAATTAAATTCATTTGGCAGCAAAATTGAATTTAAAAATGAGTCATAAAATAACCGATTTATTATTTTAATACATCCACAATTCTTTAATCAAGATCGCTTTGAGAAATTTTGTGCGAAGTGCCCACTTTGACAGATTTTTTTTAAATATATATTTAGCCTTTATCAAAAATCTGACCAATACACAGTAATTACACAGTTCCTAAATAACAAATAACTGTCAATTGAATGCGTTTGAGAGGAAAATTGAATTCAAAAATGAGTAATAAAATAAACAATTTGTTATTTGAATACAGCCTCAAATCTTTTATCATGATCGCTTTAGGAAATTTTTTTGCGAGGTGCTTACTTTGACAGCTTTTAAAAAATATATATTCACCCTTTATCAAAAAATCGACGAATACGCACATTATATAGTTCCTAAGTAACAAAAAACTGTCATTTGAATGCGTTTCAGAGTAAAATTGGATTTAAAAATGAGTCATAAAATAACCAATTTGTTATTTGAATACCCACAGTTCATTAATCATGATCGCTTTGGGAAATTTTGTGCAAAGTGCCCATTTTGGCAGCCTTTTTAAAAATATATTCTGCCTTTATCAAAAAACTGGCCACTCCGTCACATTATATAGTTCCTACATAAGAGAACCTGTAAATTGGATGCGTTTGAGAACAAAAAAAGATTTAAAAATGACTCGGTAAAAACGCAATTTCTTAAATTTCCTTAAATTTCAATCACGATAACTTAGTAAAATTCTGTTCAAAATACCCTTTTAGCAGCCTTTTTAAAAATATATTCTGCTTTTATCAAAAACCTGGCCAATCCGTCACATTACATAGTCCCTAAATAAGAGGACCTGTAAATTGGAAGGGTTTGAGAACAAAAATGAATTTAAAAATGACTCAGAAAAAACGCAATTTGTTATACTTCCTCAATTTTTCATTGACAACTTCGGGAAATTCTGTTCAAAATACCCTTTTTGGCAGCCTTTTAAAAAATATATTGTGCCTTTATCAAAAAACTGGCCAATACGTCGCATTATATAGTTCCTAAATAAGAGGATCTATCATTTGGATGCGTTTAAAATCAAAAATGAATTTTAAAATGAGTCAGAATATAAGCAGTTTGGATTTGAGATTTTTTCTCCAACTCCTATTTTTGTTTAATTTATTTTTGCTATAAGAATTGGTTCTATGAAAAACTTGTTAATATAAAAGTTGTAGATATTATTGTGAAGATGTAAAATAAATTTAATTAGATTTGATTGCTTAAGAATTGAGTAAGTTATGGATTTTTTTCTTTTTCCTCCCCCCTTTTTCTTTTCGTTTTTAATTTTTTTCATCGGTAAAAATTGGTCCTATCAAAAACTTGTAAATACAAAAGTTTTAGATAATATTGAGTAAATTTATATAAAATTTAGTTGGATTTGATATCTTGAGAATTGACGAAGTTATGAATTTTTTTCTCCCAAAAACCATGTTTTTTTCGCCCCTTGAGCCCATTTTTAACTTTATCAAAAATCTGTCATGCATAAACTTTTTGCCCATTTCTTAGAAGTAATATAAACTTTAAACTGATTCGATATCTATTTTAATTAAGAAGTTATCGCGTTTTTTCGGTTTTCACAAAACCCCTCCCTATTTCCACCCCCTTGGTCCGATTTTGCCCATTAACGAACTCGACCGAGATTTTAAGCTCCTTGATTTTATGTAAAAGTTTGAAAAAGATCTGAGCATAATTATGGAAGTTATCGTGTCTAGAAGAAAGTGATATACACCGATAGATAGATAGATAGATAGATATATAAACTTTTTTACTGATGGTAGTTTTGGGGTCTAGGAGTCATGATTCGTGTAGATCCGCAAAAATTTTTCAGAAATTCCAACATGGGAGACAATGCAATAGGTAGTATTTCATACGAAATCTACCTAAAAACTGCCACCCAAAAAGGGCCAATATGAGGTTACTTGTTAACAGGGGCCTTTTTCAACAGTCTCATGAATGCTTAACGTTTTCCGTCTACCACGTTACCTGTTCGTCTGAATTAGTTTACAAGTAGCCTGATATTGGCCCTTTTTGGGTGGCAGCTTTTCTATTTTTTACGATACAGTTGATGCTTTTTTTCATTGGATTTATCACTGGTAAACGATAACTATTTTTTTTTAAGGAGAACACTTCTTGAAGGATTTGTAAAAGAAATAAAAAAATCCGTGTTATCATAGAAATGAATCGTTATTTTTGAAACATCCTGCATATAATTTAAATAAGAGATTTAATAAAATTATTGACAAATAATATTTAAAGATGGAAAAACAAAATTCTGAAGCAAATTTTTAATCCAAAATTTCATTTTAAAAAAAAATGTAGTTCACTTTCTTAAGAGCAATTATTACTAACCTATCGTACTCAACCGCCAAAAATCGGAGAATTCAAAAATTTTTTTAAATAAAACTTATTTTATTAAAATACGCTAATTTTAGCTATAATTTGCCAGATTTCTTAAAAGAAAAAAATCACCTGACTAATGTAAAAAATTAAGTGACATTTTATAATCTAAAACTGATTTTCCGTCAAATCAGACTTGTTTAGGAAGAGGGATTCTATGAGCAACATTGCATAGTACTTTTTAGTGTTCGAAGCTGGATTTTTGCATGTTCCTCATTTCACAAAAACAGGAAAAAATCAAGAATTTATACTCGGATTTTCTAGGAACTCTATAAATTAAATAAAAGTCTCTATTAATAAAAGAAAAATATCTTTTAATCACAAGGGTGTTAGAGCAACTTCCAGCCTGTACGTTTTAGGTTTCTTTACTGTTGGGTTTTTGAAGGTGTAAACAGTATAAAATTTCTCATAAAGAAATTGTTCTAGGAAAGAAAAAACGGTCGAAAGCAAACAGTTTTTTACCTTTCCTAACATTGTCAATGATGAACCAATCGCTTTTGTATGTCATTTAATACAATCAATTCAAATTTCGAAACCTGTCTAAAAATAGCTGTATAAAAAAGTAATTCGAAGTTTTATGTCTTTACGGCTTACTCTCCAAATTTTTTGCATGTATCTTACATTTGCTAGCTCCATTTAGTCTTGCAAATAATCCAACTTGTAACGCGAAAATGAATTTTTAATGAAATGAAAGACAAAATAATGTGTAGTTCGGATACTACTATACTATGTATGATAGAAACTTTTGTGCAAAACTTTTCAACATTGAAACTGTTATATTCTGAAATGTCTGATGTCTTATTATTAATGACATGATACGTCACCGATTTAAAAAATAAAATTTGTAAATACTCTAAACAACACTTTTTATTAACTTTTTGTACTTATTCTGGTTTTAGATAAGCTAAAAAATACTTTTATAAAATTCTGTAATCGTACCCATGGGCTTGTTCAAAACCGGTTTCGAAAATTAAAGTGTCTTTTTAAAACATATCTGCAAGAAAAATCGAAAAAGTAAAAAAACAACGATGTCCGCATGCACCTCAACTATCTGACCCACAAAAAAAAAAAAAAAAAAAAAAAAAATTGCAAACTAGGTATTAGGAAATAAATTACCTTAAGAATAGCATTAGTTCACGAGCACTTCATTGACCAGAGACAGGAGCCTTAACGATAAAATTGAGATATGGACTTGTATGCAAAACAGTGACACATGTTTTAATCTTTTATTTAGTGTCTTCCTAGATTATTTCATACAAGTACAAAGTTTCCATAAAAGTTACAAATAAAGTTTCTTTTCTATGGTAGAAGAGGAAAGACATATGAGGAGCCCAGAAGCCAAGGGGTATAAGTGACAAAATTGAAAATAAAGAGAATATTGCCCAGTTAAACTGATGGCATTGAGCTCACAGGCTACGCATACTAATTGTACATTACAACCTTATATTTCCAAGGGTTAATTCCGTTCGAAAAAAAATTAAGAAGGGGAAGCAGCTCTTCCCTTTCCCCTTTTTTATACTTAATCATTGAAAATCCTAAACTATCAAGGACATGCTTTATCATATAAAAAATCTACATCCGAAATTCAGAGCAAATAGGATAATTCTTAATAAAAACCCATTTAGCAGTTATATAATTTAAGAGGAGTTATCCCCCTCTTTTATACTTAACCATTAAACTTCCAAAATTATTCAGAGATTTGAACAAAATCTGACAATTCTGCTTGAAAAATCCATTTATAAAAGTTAAGGGGAGGGGCATTAGAACCCCCGTTCCCCCTGTTTATACTTATTCAATGAACACCTAATAACAGTTACGGAATCACCTCATCAGAATGATCCTATATCTAAATTTTGAACGAAAACTGTTAATTCTGCATGAAAATCCCGTTTATATCAATTAAGGGAAGGGGCATGAGCCCCCCCCTTCCCCCTGTTTATACTTATTCAATGAACACTTAATAACAGCCACGGTATCACCTCATCAGAATGATCCTATAACTAAATTTTGAACGAAAACTGCTAATTCTGCATGAAAATCCCGTTTATATCAATTAATTGGAGGGGCATGAGCCCCCCGTTCCCCCTCTTATACATATCGAATGAACTCCAAAAACTAATCAGGGAAGCGCCTTATGAGGATATACTTATATACAAAATTTCAAGTGGATCCGATATTTTTATCATGAGTTATGGGGTTACGCACGAACGTACATACAGAACGGACGGGCACATAAGCTCTCAGGCTATGATAGCCTGTGAGCTAAAAATGAGTTAAGTGCACAGGCTATCTGGAAATAAAGCTATTTATTTGAAGGTAAAGAGTTATGAGTGATTTCTTAATTATGCACTGAGTTTTAGGGGTCAGTTACTTAACCTCTTTCCTGAAACCGTGAAACGCGTGGAGGCCAAGGGGTATAAGTGCAGGTGTATTCAATAACGTCTATATAGCTGAAGCGCGAGCAACGACATGCAAGGCTAGTTCATGACTCTAAAAACGCCTCAGGAATTTGATAATTTTTAAACGTCGATTGGTACAAAAAGACGATCATATGCCAATTTGTACCAATCACAGTTTAAAATTATTTTCATCGTGTGAGGTTTTAAACCTTATGAACTGGAGTTGTATGTCGTTTTTCAAAATGTTTTCCGTCAGTTTTGTTTTCTGTTTAGAATTTGCTTTTTAATTCTTAAATATTACATTCAATAAATAGAAACTGTTAACAAGTAAGAAAAATCAAACATTAAACATAGATTCTGAAACACTTGCCAAGATTTCCTGAAACCTTTAAAAAAAAATTCGTAATTTACGGTAATAAAGTGTTATTGTCCATAGAAAAATTTATTTTAATACTTTTGAACAGCCCTGTGTTTGATCTGTCTGTTATATATATGCACTAACATATGCAACTAATGGAAAAAACAAATTTAGGAAGAAAATGCGTAACAGTTTGAAATTTCTCTTTCAGCATTTTATACTAATAGATGGAAATATACTTGTATATTTTTGTTCATCCCTGGAGTTTACCTAGAACCTGTATTATATGCTAGTATTTAGCTAAAATTTAGTTACAAGTAAAACATTCTTAAGACTACTGAAATAATATTTCAAGAAATTATCATCCATACACTGTAAAACATTTGAGTAACGTTACACCATAAAATTGGAGGCAGCTTTGCTGCCTCCAGTTTTATGGTGTAACCTTGCTTCCTCCAACTTTAAGGAGTAATTAAACCGATATAACAGGTGTAACATTGTAATGTTACACCAGTAATATCGGTTAAAATACTCCATAAAATTGGAGGAAGCAAGGTTACACCATAAAATTGGAGGCAGCATGCTGCCTCCAATTTTATACCGTAAGGTTACACAAATGTTTTACAGTGTAGATGACCATGTATCCTAAAACTTAATGAAATTCATCATAAAAATACATAACTTATTTAAAAACAATCTTTAAGTAAATTATACTCATATTCAGTAATTTTTACCAGACCTTGTGTATAGCCCTGTATCTCAAATATAGCATTTATACTTACCATGTACTATGTATAAATTTAGTGAAACTTAAAAGCGCATATAATAATTAAGAAGGCATTTCATCCATCCATCAACCATATCGACAATGTACAGTATTTTGGATAGAATATACTATTTCAAATCTTTTGTGTGTTCCTGTAAAGGCTGTGAACTTCATGTTATGTGCGATATAACTTATATTAAATCTCATGGACGTATATCAATTTTATTATACATGAAAAGTTTAATAGAATTAAAATATGTCGCAAACAATTTCCACTTTCCCATTATGTGATTGAATTCTTTTGTATGGCCCTGTAAATAAATATTAGTTTTTCTTTTCATCACATATTTTACAGAATTCATATTTTAATGAACTTCGTAGACGAATATATAAATCTTAATATATTTGACAGGGGTATAACACCTTTAAAATTCATTTGAAACGATTTTTCCCCATAGTCCGTAATGAAACGAAAAAATTTTGACTGTCCCTGTAAATAAATTAATCATGCTAGAAACTTTATTTGAAATAGGATACGTACTAGGATAAGCATAAATAATTTCCAAAAAATTCAGCGCAATTTGAGTATATGTAGAAGAGTTAGAGCGCGGACAGAAGGCCGGATGGCCAGACATACAGACGGGCTGACAAACAGAAAACATATTCATTTTTTACCTTTGTTAGACAGTGTTAGAAAATTTCAATTTTTTTCTAAACTTATAATAAAATTTTAAATCTTATGTTAGAATAAAGTTTGTTATTTCATTCATGTGTATCAACATTGATCTTAAATTTTTCGTATTTTCATTTTTTTTCCGTAATTTTTCCTTTTTAGAACTTTTATTAAAACAAAATTTTGTCCATTCATTTATTTATATCAACATTGTTCTTCATTTTTTATAATTTTATCTTTTTATTTAACATATATATTTTTTTTTATTTCTTGTATTATTTGGGCACTTGTACCCTTTGGCTTCCAAGCAGTTTTCATTACTGCATGGAAGCCAAAGAGTACAAGTGCCGAATGCTGATAAATATTGCTTAGTTATAAATTTAGAGCAAAACTTAATCCGCTGTTTTTCTGAACAATTATTAATATAAGAAATCAAAGAACATTTAGAAGTAAGCTAAAGATTCCTATCTCAATTCATTCAATTACAATTGATGCTTAACTTTGAACTCAATTTACTCGAAATCTAAATTATGTCACTTGTACCCCTTGGGTTCTGAGGTCCTCATATAACATCTATCATACGTATCATACCATCTATCATACCATACTATGTATGATAGAAATGTTAGGGTAAAATCGTCGAACATTGATCTGGTACAGTGTGAAACTTTTCATGTTTTATTATCAATGATAAGATATGGCACTATGTACGTAGGAGAAAGTTGGATAAAATCCGGAATAAGGCTTTACGCCTTTATTTTTGACGGTATCTTGCGGAAGCTTCTAGAATTACTTCTAGGCGAGCGGCATGTCAGCTCCCAATAAGCAGAAGTTGTGTAAACGAACTCATTTCGCAGTATTTAATTTTTAAAGATTTTACGTAAAAAAGTTAGAAATTCCACGTCTGCAACATTACGTTAAAAATCCTAAATGCCTAAAGATTTGGTTTAAATAAGTATAACCTATGATAGTCTATACCATAGTCTTGTTAATTTAACGTTTTGTGTTGATGTCTACGAGTTATCTGAACAACGCTAGAATAATTTTTCCTCAAAATGGCGTGGTCGGACAAAACCCTAATGCAGATGGTCGGACATAACTGGGAAGTTTTCGATTGCTCTACTTCTTCTCTAGGTCTGGGTAGAGATATCAAGCGTCCTTTTGCAGAATCACAACATGATATAAAGCTTATTCCAGTACAAACGGATCCTAGGGCAATCAGGAAATCTGACAAATGACAAGGGAAAACAGCTATCCTTATTTCAACCCCCTACAAATTAGAACTCGAACAAGAAGAAAAAGAAAGGATGGAAAACAAGACAAGAAGAAATTTATCATGAAACTAAAACTTTTCATGATGACAAAAAAGAAAATTGGAAAAACTAATGTGAAAAAGAAGAGTCCAAGGAAAAAAATTCCCTTCATATCAAACGAGGAGGAAGATTAAAGTGAAGCATGAATCTTTTGCAAAGGAAAATATATGAATAACCTAAACCTAAGGAGAGTTAGATACAGTGCCTTCCTTCACTGCAGAAGATGGGGATATGAAGCATGCAGCAATGCGAATGAACAAGATTGAACTTTCATTTGAGATTTTTGTGCCTAACAATTTCAACTCTTAAAGTTTAACTAAACTCATTGTTATTTTATGTATATTTGATACAGATTCACATTCTATAAGTATAAAATATCAATTTTCCTTCAATTCATAGTACTATTGCAAAGTTACAATGCGCTTTTAATTATTTTTTCCAGTTCCTGGTTTCGTCCGATCAGGTCGGAACTCCCACTGAAGCTTCATACTTTTTTTTTTCAAAATCTTAATGATAAAAAAAGAAACAAACAGTCTGGTATATAAAACAAAGCCAAATGTTTCAATCTTTTATTTATGGCCTCCCGAAATTTTTTATACCAGTACAAAGCTTCCAGAAAAGTCACAAATAAACTGTATTTTTTATGGTAGAAGAGGAAAGATGTATAATGAAAGTATAGAGCATGTGCATTCTTTGAAAATACGTTTCTATGTAAACGTGCAAATCAAAGAAAGTGCGCAAGTTTTGAAAATCTAGAATATGTAATGAGAGAGTAGTTTTTTGCTATAGGGAAGGTGGATATCTTTTGCTTTCTTTGAAAAGGAAAAGAATTATTTCGCTTGTTAATTAGATTGTATAAATATTGATAACTCAGCTCTTTTATAATACGCATACAAACTAGCTTTTAGGAAAATGCAACTGAAATAGTTCACTGATATACTCTGTATATTGAAAAATTTTGCCTTTCAAATATTTGGAAATAACTTGAGATATTAAAAATATATATTTATGAAAAATAAAAGTATTTTTAAATATTAATAATAACTCTTTTCTGTTTAAACGTCTTCATCGTCAGTCAAACGTTTTTTTTTTCTTTTTTTAAAGTAAAATTCATGCAGAATTAGAAATTTTACTTCATGGACATGTCTCCTTATCGCTAGACAAAAAATATGATATCATGGAAAAAACGTCTAAGAGCTACAATATGAGACTGACTGCAGAAGCCTTAATAGAAAAAAATTGAAAGTTGTCTATTCTAGATTAAATCGATAAGAAAAAGGAAAATTATACAATTACAAAAGTACAGAGCGTCTTCGATTTAGTATTAATTGACGTCTTGCATATTAAAATACACTTATTACAAGGATTAAAATGTTAATTTTTCATGACTAATCACAGGTCCATAATTTCATTATTTATTTATAAATGTGTGGCATTGATTGAAACTGGTACATTCTGAAACTTCTGATGTCCTATTTATTAATTATAGGATATAATGTCTCCAATTACAAATAAATAAATAAATAGCACTCTAAATAAAGTTTTCATTTGTTTTTTCTACTTATTATAGCTTTAGATAAGAGTTAAAAAAATATTTTTCATAAAAAGCTCTTGTCGAACCCATGGACCTGTTCAAACTTTTAATTCCCTTTGAAATAATTACCTTTTTTCCAAACCTTAACGATAAAATGAACGCGGTCTGTTATATAAAACAGAGCCACATGTTTAAATCTTTTATTTATGGGCTTCCGAGATTATTTCATACAAGTGCTAAGCTTCGAGAAAAGTCACAAATAAAGCCTCTTTTTTCATGGTAGAAGATGAAGGATACATGTGAAAGTGTAGTGCATGCATTCTTTGAAACTCTTATTCTATGTAAACGTGCAAATCAAAGAAAGTGTTCGAGTTTTGAAAATTTGGAATGTATAATGAAGAGAGTAGTTTTTTGCTAAAGAAAAGGTAGATTCTTTAGGTTACTTTGAAAAGAAAAAGAATAATTTTGCTCGTTTTTTAGAATGATGAGAAGCATTATCTCAGCTTTTTTAACCTTCCTACCCTGTTGAAATTTTACTCAAATTTGAATAAAATATTTCACACCAGATTTTTCATTTAAATCCATTTAACATACTTATGTAATTTAAATCTTTGTGTTATCTATTTAATTTGCTTTATGAAAAGTTTTCTGGTTTGAATCGAATGAAACGGATTATAGGACTGGGTCGATTAGACCCATCCAGGGTAGGAAGGTTAAAACGCATATAAAACTTTTTTTTTATGTTGAAAGTTTCATTGATGTACAATGGATACCGAAAATTTTTCTTTGCATAATACGTATTCAAAAATCTCCACTGCGTATAATATGCATCATACGAATGTTCATATAAACTTTTAACAGGGACCAGTATTTTTAAAAGCACTTATTAGCGACTTTCTTACAAATTTCCGCTTGCATCTTACGTTTGCGAGTTCCATTTAATCTTGCAAATAACCATACTTGCAGTGCGGAAATATCGTTTTAATGAATAGAGGGGCAAAAATAGTGTGTATTTCTGATCCTACCAGAATATGTACGATAGATACTTATTTAGGGTGTAATTTTAAAAAATTGAAATTGGTATATTGTGTGACGTGACACTTGTTATTTTCTATTATTAATGATGCGATATGCAACATATTTTTAAAAATAAAATTTTTAAATACTTTAAATAACTTTATTTTATATGCTTTCGACTTATTCTGGTTTCAGCTAAGAGAAAAATTTTTTTTTTAATAAAATGCTCTAATCGTATACATGGACCTATTCAAACTTTTAATTCCCACTGAAACGACATCTTTTTCAAAATATTAACGATAAATTAGCGAAATGGTCCGATATATAAAACAGAGCCACATGTTTCAATATTTTATTTATGGGTATACCCGAGATTTTTTCATACAAGTACAAAGCTTCTGAAAAATCACAAATAAAGTTTTTTTATTATATATATAAAATCCTTCCGTGTATAACGATTCCGGGGTCAACCCATCCACGAGAAAATACACTTATTGTGACCAATGACAAATTCCCTTGTGAAAAATTATCTCCGATTTTAAAGGCTATCAATTTTTTGTCCAATGGAAACATTCCAGAGTCGTAATGGAGTGTTCTCGTTTGTCAGATTTTCAGTTTGAGCTGTAAATGACGTCACTACATTTTACTGTGCTTTGAAATCTTTTCCCTATTTCAAACACAATATTCACACTGTTAAAAATTTGACTCATTTGCTGCAGCACCACTCCACCGCTTTTATAGAAAACGATTACTTTGCTGTGTTATGGAGCATTCTCATTGGTCATGAAAGAGACATTCTATAAAAGCTGTGGAGTGACGCTGCAGTAAATGGGTTAAACTTTTAGCAGTACACTGTTAAAAATTTGACCCTTTTGCTGCATCATCACTCCCCACCGTTTTCTATAAAAGCGTTGGAGTGATGTTGTAGCAACTGTTAAAAATTTGACCCATTTGCTGGAGCATCACTCCACTCCTTTTATATAAAGAGGTTACTTTAAAGGGATATTCAGCATTCTCATTGGTCATAAAAGTGATATTCTATAAAAGCTGTGGAGTGACGCTGCAACAAATGTTTCAAATTTTTAGCAGTGTAATATGGTAAAGTAATCTTTTTCTATAAAAGCTGTGTAATGACGATGCCGCAAAACAGTCAAATTTTTAACAGTGTTTAATTAAAACTTTTTGTTTAAGAAAAGCGAAGGTGCGTTTTAAATACAATATTGTTAGACTTTTTATATTCGTGTTGCTTTATTTATTTTATTTTTATTTTTATTTATTTATTTTTTACAGCCATGAATCACTTCATTGCAGGGTTGGCAAAGTGGGCCCAGCCCAGAAAAACCCACCTGGGTTTTTCTGGGTGGGTCCACCAACAAAAACCCACCTGGGTTTTTGTTAAAAGTGGGTTTTTGCTAAAAATCATTTCTGAATCTGCAAATCCTCCAAATAGTATAACACAATTCCTTTTAAGCCCAAAAACCTAGGTGGTTTCTTTTACAAAATCACATAAAAAAAAAGAGAGAGAGAGTCATATTTTTTGGTAATCAGGTGATAGTTTATATTTTTCTCACTGCTCTGAGTCTAGTCTGTTCTGTAATTTAGACTATATGAATCCAAATGCAGAGAAAATTCTCTTGAATGAAGCAGAGCTAGATGGAACAAAATGCAAAGATTGAAAAAAAAAAAAAAAAAAAAAAAAAAAAAACTACAAAAATTAGAATCTAATTTGTTTTTCTTTTTCTGAATTTTTCTTTTAAGAATTTCCCACCATGCTGAGAATTGTGACATAATACTTTCTGAGAAAAATGATTTAGGAAAATTTAATTTTAAATGCCAATTATCGCAGGTAATCACTTTGAATGATACTGCATTATCCATTCATCAGTTTCTGACCCCACTAAAAATAATCTTAAAATTATCTGAAGATATTTTCACTTTTTTCAGAAATTCTACATAAAGATGAAGAAATTTTTAAAACGTAATTTTACCTCAAAACTGTCTGCAGATTATTTTAGGATATCCTTAAAAATATCTGCGGAATATTTTAAAAATGGGCCAATTTCCTACAGATTTTCTACAGATATTCTTGAGTTTTTTTAGTGGGGCTCTCTTTTGTTAAATTAAGCCTTTCTCATCTAAACTTTGCATCCATTATATTAGCCAAAAAATGCTCAGTCCCGATGATCTGTTTGTAGCATTTCAGCATAATCTCCTGATTCCATCAAATTTCTCCAAATCTTAACAGAACATGACAGTGTGGTTGTATCTTTTTGCAGCTCATCAAGAGCTGAAGATATAATTGTTAGAGTCTTTTTTTAAATTCAAGCACTCCTTCTCTCAAATACCACTATTTTTTATTATTAATTTTTGTAAAAATCTGAAATTCTTGCTGGATCTGTTTCAAACTTTAAGACAGCTTATCTTATAACATACAATAAAAATTTATAAAAAAGAATGCAGTGCCAAATGCTGCTATTTTCTGTAATAATTTCTGCAAAAATCTTAATTTTTTGCTTTAAAATGCCACTATCCAGACTTATATGTCTACAGATAGCTTGTTTAACAGAGTTTTGTTCAAATATATTCTTGTTAAGAATATAGTGCACTACCTGGTAGTGTGTGCACAGTGTGCCAGCTATACAGTGCTGTATGCAGCTAGAACCTAATTTTAGATATGTTCGGCACGGCATTTGCATATCAATTACAGATTTATTTTTAAAAAAAAGGATCCTTCTGTGCATGCGCAGCATCCTTTACATGATGTTGTAGGCAGCGCAGATACGGTTTGAGATGTGTATCTAAATTAGAGTTTTGTTTAAAAGGAGGGACTCAGTAGTGCATGCTTTTGACCTGTTATGCGGTGGCATAGGCTGCGGGGATCCGATTCAAAGTTTTTTCGCTTCGAGATTTACATATAAAAAGAACCATCCCTGCTAGCAGGCAAAGCTAGCTAGTTTAATCATCATAGTTACTAATTATTATAACATTTTTAATTATTATAGTTACTACAAAAATAAAATTAATTATTCATTATGATAACTAAAATATATTTAAAAGAGATAAGATCTCACTTTTATCACTTAAAATAGTATTAAGTTAATTATAATAGTACTATTATTATTAGTATTAATAATAGTCAATAATAGTATTAATAATTAACATGAATTATTAATAATATGAAAATTATTTTATATCAATCAATAAACTTATTCTGATATTAGTTTTATGTTTTCTATTGATATTAGTATTAATTCTAATATCAGAATAGAATAAATTAACTGATATAATAAATAATATTAATTAGTAATAAATAGATCAGATGTAATTAAAAAATGCAACTTAATAAGGATATTTTTAAATGATACACACATATATTATTAAATATACAAATAAATATACAGAAAAAAACTAAAACCCACAAAAACCCAGAAAAGCCCACAAATACCCAGAAAAACCCACAAAAACACAGGTGGGTTGGGTTTTTGTACAAAAACCCGGGTTTTTGCCAACCCTGCTTCATTGTCACATAATGAATCACGATTGTTTACTGTTTATTTTGACATTTGTTTTCGATCTTATAAAGTATTTTCTTTTAAGTATTAGCTAATGGTATAAAATATTTAATTCACAAATCTTTCAAAATAGCATTATTAATGCATGTTTCGCATTATTAATGCATGTTAATTTGCATGTTTTTTGTGAAATAGAGCAGTTTCATAAGATGTCACAAATCTCCTACTGGAGGTCAAACAATTTTTGAACTGTAGCTGTGATTGGTAGTTGAGAAGATTATGGGTGCGACTGGAGGTCAAACGCCAAGGTTTGATTGGCTGGTGAAAGGTAAATCAGCTGATTGCAACTGCCCTATAATTACTGTAATTGTGTGAGTGAAATTCATTAGCTGCATATTCTATGCCATTATTTTACCCATTCAATTAATAATTTGGCTACCCTCTCATATTCGTCTGGAAATGGCCAAAATGAGAAAAATTTTTATACATTTTGGATATTTTTATTATTTTCTCTCAGTGTTTTAAAATATTTTTTGGCTGTAGTTTCACAATGTATTCTTTTATAATTGATATTTTGCCTTACTTTATCCTTTTAAAATTTATGCATTTACCATTTGTTAATTACAGTCCCTCCCCATCCACCAGATAGTTTTGTTATAATTTTAAATGATGATTTCTACTGAATTTTTTTTTTTTTTTTAGATTTTTCCCTCGTGTTCAATCTTTGTATTTTTCAAAATTGTTTAAGCCTAAAGTGGCTATGTTTGACCAAAGTTGTTGTAATGTTTTATCATCCTTTTAAAAATGGAAACACGTCATTTTGACGAGCTACCTTCTAGTAGTAGAAGAAGAAGTTTCAAATATACCTGAAAGCATAGTGCATGTATTCTTTAAATCTATTTTTCTATGTAAACGTGAAAATTAAAGGAAGTACTCGAGTTTTGAAAATCAAGAATATATAAAGAAGAGAGTGGTTTTTTGCTACAGGGAAGGTTGATATATTTTTATGAAAATGAAAAGAATTATTTTGCTCATTTTTTAGAATGTACGAAAATTGTTATCTCAGCCCTTTTAAAATACACATAAAAACTAGCTTTAAAAAAAATTGAAAAATTCATTGATATACAATGCATACGAAAAATTCTTCCTTTTTCAAATAAATTGGAAATAGATTAATATATTAAGTATATACATTTATGAAGAAATCAAATATATTAAAATATTATTAATAACTCCCTTCTATTTAAAGATCTGACTTATCATTTAAGCTTCTAATTTCCTTTTTAAAAATAAAAATTCTTTAAGAATTTAAAAAAAAATTGGAGAATTTCACTTGATGGACGTATCTATCACTATATCGCTAAAAACAAAAACGATATCATGGTAAAAAATGACTATGAGCTACATTATAAGATTAACTGCAACAGCCCTAGTAGAAAAATTTGAAAGTTGTCGATTCTAAATTATACTTATAAGAAAAAGCAAGTTGATTCAGATACAAAAGTTTAGAACATCTTCGATTTAGCATTAAATGACGTCTTGCATATTAAAATAAGTTTATTACAAGGATTAAAATGTTATTTTTTCATAACTAATCATAGGTCCGTACATGTCATTATTCACTTATAAAAGTGTGACTTTCATTGAAACTGGTACATTGTGAAAGTTTTGATGTCCTATTATTATTTATTGGATAAGATATCACTATTTTAAAAATAATAATAATAATAAACTCTCCAAATAATTTATTTATTTTTTTTCTTCTTATTCTGTTTTTAGATAAGAGAAGACAACTTTTATCATAAAATGCTCTGATCTTACCCATGAGCCTATTCAAACTTTTAATTTCCATGGAAACGACACCTTTTTTTTCAAAATCTTATCGATAAAATACAGAAATAGTCTGATATATAAAACAAAGCCATAATGACTCTTTTTTTTGTTTGTTTGTTTAAATGTCTGCATCACTACTTGAAGCTCGAAAATGCCGTTTTTATGAAGCAAGATGCATGTATTTTGGATCCAATTGTAGTTTGTATGATAGAAACTTTAGGGTGAAATCTTTAAACATTGAAACTTGTAACTTGCAAATTGTCAAGCTTTTAAAGTCCTATTAATAACGATACGACATGTCACCTAATTTCGAAAATAAAATTTTTAAACACTCGAAATAAACATTTTTATTTACTTTATCTATTTATTCTAGTTTTAGATAACAGAAAGAAAAAACATTTTTTTATAAAATGCTCTAATTGTATCCATAAACCTGTTAAAATTTTTAATTTCCATTCAAGCGACACCTTTTGTTTCAAAAACTTAACGATAAAATAGAGAAATTGTCTGGCATATAAACCAAAACTCAATCATATTTTTTTATTTATGGCCTTCTGAGATTATTTCATACAAGTACAAAGCTTCCAAAAAAGTCACAAATAAAGATTCTTTTTGATGGCAGAATAGGAAAGAATACATGAAAATATAGTTCATGTATACTCTTTGAATTTATGTCTTTATGTAAACGCGCAAATCAAAGAAAGTGCTTGAGTTTTGAAAACTTAGAATATATAATAAAGAGAGTAGTTTATTGCTGCAGGGGAGGTAGCTATCTTTTGCTTACTTTTAAATGGAAAAGAGTTATTTTGTTCGTTTTTTAGATTGTATGACATTTACTATCTCAGTTTTTTTAAAACACATATAAAAATTAGCTTTTCAAAAAATGTTAAAAGGCTCAGTGACATACAATGTATAACGAACATTTTCCTTTTCAATTAAATTGAAAATAGATTGACATATTAAATATATACAGGTATGAAGAAGTGAAGTATTTGTAAATATTACTAATAACTCCCTTCTGTGTAAGTGTCTGACTGGTAACGAAACTTTAAAAAAAGTCCATTTAGAATTTTTTTTTAAATGGACGAATTTCATTTAATGGACGTAACTTTATATCTGATGTCATGGAGAAATATGATTAGAAAAAAAGGGCAAATTAAATTCTCAAAGCAGATTTATCTATCTTCCGCAAGTCACAAAGAAATGTTCTTGAACAAAAAATAACACTTAATTCTCTAAAGTAAAATTGCGTATAAAGGGCCTTAATAGTGAAATAACTATGAGCTACAGTATCAGAGTGATTGGAATAGCCATAGTGAGAAATTTAAATGTTATCGATTATAAATTTAACTTATAAAATAAATTAAGGTAATACAAATATAGGAATTTAATTTTTTTTCGGTTAAGTATGAAGTCTTATATTTATATAATAAAAGACTAAATTATGTGACTGCTATCAACAGTTCCAGGGTGATTATTTCGCTTTTTCTATGCCAAATGGTCATTTTAGTATTTGGCACAGGTGATAAATCACCAAATATTGTTCCATTACCATTATTTTTCTCCGATGAATCATAAAAGACATATTTTTTAGAAAATGGTAATAGCTCCTATAATTTAATCAGTAACGTTTTTTTCCAGTGGCAAGAGGTCTCGAGTTTAAACCCCAGGATGGCTAGAAACAAATTGTGTTAGAGTTTAATGACACAAAAGTTAAAATTTACTCGAAAATTTCAAATTCTTTGGAACTCACTAGAGATTGAGTAATTGTTTAATTTTAAAAACAAAAATAAATTTGTATCATTAAAAGTAAATTTACAAAGTTGTGTATATTTTTAAAGAAATTAATTTAGAAATTATATCCTAAATTTACCGAATAACTTTTCTGTTATTTAACATGATCGCGGTTATTCTCATCTCAGTAATTTTGCATAAAACTTAAGATAATGAGTTACCTGTAAATTCTCTCTAATTTGCCAGACAATTTTTTTTAAATATTGGGTATACGCTATTGTTTAATTTGAGAAACAGAGAATATACGGAGCTTCTTAAAACAATCCAAATACATGGCATATAATGCCGTAAACCCTCCATTATATCCCTGATTTAAAAACTATAAAAACAAACAGGACTCAAGATTTATTTTATTTTTCTGTGGGTCGCAATTAAAGCAAGTGGTTGTATTAAGGAGATGTTGTGCGTCATTGGTATTTTTAGTTTAAAACAGTTTTATTTCAGTTTTCTGTAATTCAAGTTTTTTTTTTTTTTTTTTTTTTTTTTTAATAATAAGATAAATTTTATTGAGAAAGTAATTCCTATGCTCATTTTAAAACTTTAAACATAAAAATGCTATTGGAAAAATTTTAACACAATTATTCATTTGGTAGATAAATGATAACATGCAAATTTCAAAGTAAGAGGAAAATGTCCCAACGAGAAATCGAGATAGGGATTTTTTAATTGAAATCATCTTTGCGCTACAGATTGAGCCATCCCCGATGAATCAGAAGGACAAATTCACCAGACTAATCTTAAATGATCAGAATAACTGAAATTATATCTGATTCTGCTCAACAAAATAAATCAAAGGTTATTATTTGTGGAACTGCAATAAACGCTGCATGTGTAATTACTATATTATATATAATTTTTTAAATGTTGGTTTTTCAAAAAATGCTTTTTTTTTCAAAAATAAACTTCCTCCAGTGCGCAATTTTAAATGTATCTAGAAAACATTAATGTGTTTTTAAGCGTAAACCTTTTTTCAAATAGATAGTACAATCGGTTTTAAAAAATATGCATTTCAACTCTTTAATATGAATCGTCGAGCACATATTTCTTAGTACCTCATAGAGACTACCATTTTTTTTATGCTGAAAATAACTAAACGTCCGTTTTTTAACACAATCTCTTTAGAGCACCTCAATAGGACAAATTTACAACATCTAAAAATAAATTTGAAATGTTCGGAAAGTATTTTTTTATATAAAATGTGTGATAATTTAAGCATAATCAGCATAAACTCAAGTGCGTCATCTCGCTTTAACTTATTTTGGCACACATAGGCTCAAAAATATAATTACGCAAAAAATAAAATATCAAATAAAATAGATTTAAAATCAATCAATTTTGAGGCTCATTTAAGGTTATTACCTCGGGCACGGACAAGGTTGGGCAGGTCAGATGAATTATAATAGAAAACGTCGACTTTTGTCATCGATTAAAATAGATAATGAGCTTTTTTTTTTTTTTTAAAGCATGAAAATTACTTATATAAAATATATCAGGGTAAAAATAATTGGGGGCAATTTGGTCCCTTAGTTCTTATTAAAAAATGACGGTTTTTTCGGGATCATAAAAAAAAAGCAAAACACTTCAGGTATATAAAGTTAAATCAGACGCTCCTCTCTTTTATTTGTGGTCTTTCGCCTTTACCTCATACAAACAGTATAAACTAAAGTCACAGCTTAGCTTACTTTTGGTACACATAGGCTCAAAAATCTAATTGTGCAAAAAATAAAATTTCAAATAAATTAAATATCAAATAAAATAGATTTTAAATCAATCAATTTTTAGGGTCATTTAAGTTTATTACCTCGGGTCCGGGCAACGTCTGCCGGGTATGGTAGTTTATAGTGGAAAACATGTCGATTCTTTTCAGCGATTGAAATAAATAAGCAACTTTTTTTAAGGATGAAACTTATTTTTATAAAATATTTCATGGTAATAATAACTGTGGGCAATTTCGTTCTTTAATCCTAGTTGAAAAATGACAGTTTTTTCTGAGATCTCAACAATATAAATAAAGAAAACTTCAGGTGTATAAAGTTGAACCAGATGTTTCAATCTTTTATTTATGATCTTTTGTCTTTGCCTCATAGAAACACAAAATCCCCGGGGAAGTTAAAAATAACTCTTTTGTTTCTAAGCTGTGGTTGAGAGGATGTATGTGAATGTTCGGGACATGTTTCTCTTGAAGCAATTTTTAAGGTAAAAGACAGATGAAAGGAGATATTTTAATACACTTTAACTGAATACGCATTATCTTTATATTTATATGCATCATTTAATTATACACCGTATTTTTACGTACTTGTATTTAACCTAATGCAACCAATTTCAATAAATACAAAAGGCTCTTATACAAATGAAAATGTGAATTCTTCCTTAATTCCGATCCAACTAAAACTTACAAAATCATTAATGTTGATTGAAAAACTGATAGCTTTTAATTATATTTTAGATGTATGGCAAGAAAAATGAATGAGTACAATACTTTTCTCCAGAATTAACCAAAACGAAATTATTTTATATGTATTAATTTGCTTTACATCCCAAATAATAGGATAATTTTCTAAAATTTTAAAACTTTTTTAAAACTTTTTCTCGCTTAAACATTTTTTTTTAATTATTTCATAATAAGAACAAAAATATTATCACATCATTCTACACTCTTAAAACGAAAGAGTTGATTTAGCTTCTCAGGAAAGAACTGTAATTTTTTCGATCATAAATGAGTGGTTTTTCAAACGATTGAAACCTCTTGACCTATTCATATTAGTTATTTGAATAGTTCAACTTGATTTAAATTGCTTAAAAACAACTCGTTCGCTCGAGTTATTTCAACTCTTTTCGAGAAGCTGCCTTTCAAACGTGAGATGAGCGGATTTCGGCAAAACTTGAGTTATTTTTTGGCTGACTTTTTAAGAGAGTATAATTCCTTTTTAAGTGTATTCGGAATTACGTAACTTTCGTAGCACCTATGGCCTTGTTCAGTCCGTCTGTTTGTACGTCTGTCCGCACATAAGAGAGGAAAAACTACTTGACTGAATCGTTTGAAAATTAGAATAGATAATTGTTGCATTATTTTGTCGAATCATTTCAAATTTTATGAAAGTCGGAAGCATAGTATAATAGAAGGGACAATCAAATTATTCCATTACATTACGGGCAATAGGAAAAAATAGTTTGAAGTGGATTTTAATGATGTTACGATTTCAGAACAAAATAAAATTTATATGCATCTAGAAAGTATATATTAAAATATGCATTCTGTGCAGTCTGTGGTACAAAGAGTATTTGTCATTAATTTACAGGTCCAGACAAAAGTATTCCATTACATAATGGTATACGTGGAATCATTGTTTGTGGCGCGTTTTAATAATATTAAATTATTTCACATTTTATGAAATTTATATATGTTGCTAAGGTTTACTACAAATTACTCCCTGTATGATAGAAAGCATGGTAGTTACATGGACGCAGAAAAGATTTTGGCTATTATATCCCATCCGAAGTACTGTATACTATTACACCAAGATCTGAATACTTTTAAAACTTCGTTATAGTACAAACTCACCTCTTTAGCTCCATTTGACGTGCAATTACCGTCTTCTAATTTATCGTATTCTTCAAGCTGAGAAGCCTGTGTTTATTACCGGATAAATTTTAATTGAAAATATGAAGATTTTTCAAAAAAAATAATATTTATTTATTTAATTTATTATTATTGAAATGCACACTACAGATGAATCCATCCATTTACAGTGTAGCAAAAAAAAAAAAAAAAATAAAATAAAATAATAATCAAAAACACATAGATACACGTAAACATATATACATATGTATCACATATAACATGAATACAAACACAAATTAAGAAATTAAATGCTCAGAACATTTACCTTTGAAGACAGTAAAAGAAATATTAAAAATATAGAGAAGTAGGGATAATTCATTAAATAATTTCTTAAATTTATATAAAAAGAAATTACTAACATAATTTTATTTAAGAAATGGTAATGTAAAGTATTGAGTACACCGGAGGATCTGTTTGGAACATTGAAATTAATATAACTTAATATATCATTACAATCAATTGTGGATTATACTGGATTATTATTATTATATTGGATTACTAATAACTTTGTAAAAAAAAAGGTTTTCCATAAAAGCCCCATCTAGATTTCAAGCTTTGAATGTTGAAAATACTATGTAGATAGGAAAGGGAAATATCATAAGAATATATCGCTAATAGTAAATGTATTCTAATAAGGTACATAAATTACATTTAATTGGATATACTAAGAATTATTTAATTTTTAATGAAAAAAATAGTATTAAATTAATATCGTCCAACATTATCTCAAGGATGCAATATGCAGTCAGACAATTTTCACTTATTACACCTACAATTTTTAAGAGCACTTCGGAAAGTAATTATGCAAATTTGGAACATATTCGTAACTAATGACTATAAAATTCGTTCAATTATATTACGGAAAAATCATTAGAAGTGCTCCTTTACATAAATATTCATAAACTAAAATCTAGATAAATTTGAAATACATAAAAGTTTTAAAGCTTAAAAGCTAAATTACTTTTAAATGTTAAGCATTAATTCTTCATTCATTCGTTCAATTACTTAAAAACAATTGATATTTTTGACATAGATCTTCATTTAAGAATAAATATTAACTCAATTCACTCAAATCAAACAAAATTTCAAAAGAAGTTTTAAAGCAATCATTTTCTTTTCTTCTTTTTTCTATCGTTTTCTATTTATTCATTTTTATGTATTTGATGATGTATCTTTTTTTTCAATCTTTTTGCACAAAATTCTCAATCACCACAAATTTTGAAATGTTTTTTTTTTCTTAATTTAATCGAAAAAAATTCTGACATTAATTAAATAAAAATTCTCTATATTTAAATGTGTGCAGTTTTGCAGCTAGAGCGGTACAGATAGAAATCTTATAAAAATTGTCAAAATCATGTAGTTTTTATTCCATCAATGCCTATTATATTAAATATTTACAACTTCATTTTGTTTTAGTACATCCAGTTAATTCATTTTATTGATTGTTTCATGGATATACTTTTATCTCAGCATTCTTACACATTTCTATATTACATTTGGAACTGATATAAGGTATCCTGGGGGTAATAACGCCACGTTAAGATTCTACCAATTGTCACGGCTTAGTTTTAGATTGTATTTTTCAAAGAAATATAGGATTTGATAGAGCAACTTATTTAATATCTATATAAAAAAAAATTTAACAGATATATATTCATAAAATAGAATGGAGTGATTTCTTGACCAATTCTATTTGGCGTTATTACACACCTATATGGGTAATTACGCCATGCAAGCAAAACTATAAAATAAGATGGAATAATGGTGTGTAGATCGCCAAATTCTAAAAATACAAACTCTACAGCTCTAGAAATTGAAAAAATTGCATTCTAGGCTAATGAATTTTTTTTTTTTTTTTTTTTTTTTTTTTTTGTGTGTGTGAAAATGTAAGAAAAAGAATTGTGTGGTGGAGGGAGGGGGGAGAGGAGACAAAAGAATTTCAGATTCTAAGCTACTTTTTGCTTAAAAAAGACTGTTTAAACAGAATTATTAGAAACATTGCACGGTTTTAACTGTGTTTATTTGAATAAATATTTATATTCCCTAGTATGCATTCTATGCGATAGAAAATATTCAATTTTTGTGAAAGGGAAAGAAAAAGGAGTGAAGGGGAGCTTAAACAGCATATAACACCCTATGCCTCTCTTTACTTAAAAAGTCCCGCTTAAATATAATTATAAGAGACATCGCATGGTTTTAAAAATTTTAAATGTAATATTTTAATCATGTGAAATTTTATAACTAGATACATTTACTTAATTATACATATACTTAATTTATAACTAGATACATATACATAATTTTATAACTAGATAATTATACATATAACTAGAGTTATATGTAATAAATATTTTTGTTAATACTATTATAGTACTCTTGTAAATAGTTTTTAACCCATAACTCCACAGTAATGCGGATTCTCAAACCTAAAGTTAAATTGTCGGCGTTATATAAA
Source organism: Maratus speculifer (assembly GCA_964019185.1). Taxonomy (NCBI): domain Eukaryota; kingdom Metazoa; phylum Arthropoda; class Arachnida; order Araneae; family Salticidae; genus Maratus; species Maratus speculifer. Next base: position 331,252,823 of record OZ025297.1, read on the forward strand.
ACATGCTTTAATAAATTTTTAATTAATTAAATAAGATTTTTGATAAAAAAAAATATTATCCCAATGAGATCTCCTATCAAATTTTGTACATGATTCATGTGGTCATATATCATTATCTCTATATTAGCAACAAAATTAACCTTTAACTGCTGTTAACAATCTCGCTGAAAACTGCCCCCCCTCCCAAATTTTAGAGTTTAACTTGTATTTTCCAGTTTAACTATAGCTACAACTGAAACTCTCTTTCGTTTGGAGTCAACGTATTATTGTTAGAAATATTTGAATAGATTAAATTTAATTAGAATTAATTCTGTACAAAAAATTTAGTAAAGGAACAGTATTCTATGATTTTTAATCATAGATCGCCTTTTAACCTTTAATTATGTTACTGGTCTCGCAGACCACTGTTTTACTTTTAATTTTTATATTTTAACTTGTAATTTTCAGTTTAACTACAAACACTACCGAAATTTTGTTTCATTTGGAACTTTAGTACTATAACCAGAGACTGTTAAATAGGTGAATATTAAATATAATAGATTTATTTTAATAAATTTTATTATTAAATTTGTATAAAAAGTTTTGTACAAAAACACAATCCTATGAGTTATTCCCGCCTTTTTATTCGTCTTTAAATCTTGCGATCTCACAAACCACTTCACATTAGTTACGTTACAATTTCTGTCACATCGGTTAAAGGTTAAATTGGTAAAATTTGGAAAAATCAAACGCTGAGAAAGCGGACAGTTAAATTTTAGACCTTAATTAAACAATCTAGTGGAAATTTAATAGAAACCTGATTTTGAAGTCGTTCGAATTAGAATATCAAAAATATTTTGATATAGTTTTATTTATAAGAGTTGAAAATTATTTTTCACATTAGTATTAAAAAATAGAGAGAGATTAGTTTTGGGTATTGGACTCCCCCCCCCCTTTATTCTTACCATTTCAACAATGATAATAATGTTGTCCCATATTAATAAATAAACCCCCTTTGGATGTAGTTCGGCCAGTTTTGGGAATCTACCGGGGTAATAACGCCAAGGTCTGGAGTTATTACCCCGGTATTCATATTGCGCAGTACATTTTAAACCACAAATTATCTCAAAAAGTTATCCAAAATCTTCTACAACATTTTAAAAGTACTTGAAATGCACTACAAATTCATGTAATAAACAAAGTATTTCCGTATAAAAAATATAGTCCTCACATCATAAAACTTATCTCGCAAATTTTAGATCAAGCGTTAATTTTAGTTGCTTGTAAACTAAAATTTATAAGACTCTTTTATTATTCTTTTATTATTACTCTTTGATAAGACTCTAAAATTTATAAGTTCTATAAGACCTACAAATAGAACAAATTAACTTTAAGCTGTTTTTTTACGATTTATATGACTCAAAACCCTTCTGTGCAGAACATATGGGTGTCATTTACCGGATTATTTCATAATTATGTATAATATTAGCACTTAGCGTTATTACCCCGCTTGGCGTTATTACACCAGAACACCTTAGATTAGTTCGATTATTCATAAACAATCGATAAATTTTGACATAGCTTCTCATTTAATAAAAAATATTAATTCAATTCAAACAAAATTTCAATATATGTTATCTAGCAAGACTTTTCTTTCCTTCTTTTTCTTCTGTATTTTTCTATTTATTCATTTTATATATATATATGATTATGTAATTTAGGGATCTTCAACATTTTTACATAAAATAATCAAACACCATAAGTTTGTTTTCAAATGTATTTTTTGCTTACTTTAATCACAAGAGTTTCTTTTATTAATTATGTAAAAAAAATTTTGCATTACACTACTGTCAGTTTTGTGGCCAGCAAGACACAAGTTAAAACCACCTTATTAAATTGGTCAAAATCATGTAGATTTTTAACCAATCAATGTCCACTATAATGAATAGGACAGCTCCATTTTGTTTTAGTATATCCTGTCAATTCGTCTTATTGGTTGTTTTCGAGATATGCTTGTATCTCATTATTAAACGTTTAATTTTACGTTAGAAAACGATGTAGATTAATTCGATTATTCATAAAACTATTACAAAAAATGGACATAGCTTCTCGTTTAATAACAAGTATTAACTCAAACCCTTTTAATTTTTTTTCTGCCTCTTTTTATTTATTCGTTATATATATATATATATATATATATATATATACTAGCAGTCTTCGACCGCTACGCTGGTCGGTTTTTCTAAAGGAATCTTTAATCAAACGAAGTAGGCATAGTAAAGGTTTAAAAAAGACTTAATATATAATCAAACTTCTATGATTGTCTTCTTATTCATATAATATTGAATTATCCTGTTCAAAATTGATGTTGACTACATAATAAAATAAATAGTTCTCAAATGACTCAAGTACTTGTTTTTAGCTATTTCCTTAGAAGATGTGATATCTTGAATTTCCCACTTCTACTTAAACCTGCTGCTGTGATATGGCGAAATATCTCAGAGGCGCTGGAGGTTTATAATTTGAAATAATAGTCAGGGAGCTTTCCAATGATATATCACATGAGAGGTGTAGGCCAAATTTAGAATATTACCAAAGTTTCAACTATCACATCTTCTCGATATAAAACCTTTCCCTCTCTTTGAAATGTTCAAATATTATAACTAATATTTATCCGAAAGCCTCATAAAAATCCAATCTGTAATGATAAAACGCTACAATATGAAAAAATTTCGAAAACTGCCCCTCTGGGGGGCAAAATGGGATGCGGAAAGAAAAGTTCATAATATGAAAGAGCGGTCCGAGAGCTTTCCGTTGATATCTCACAACGGGTCGAAAAAAATTGGGAATTTTTTATCCCTAATTTAACTCCCTCGGGGATGGATATTTTAAAATAGCTGAAATAAGTCTTTAATTATTATTCTAATAGATTCATTTTCTGTCGTTTCATGCTTCTATTTAAAACGTCTGCAGAGATGGGCCAAATATCCTAATCTGTCAAATAGTCTGTGCAAATTGCTTCACCTCCTTTTAACACCCCTTCCCCACTCTGGGGACAATTTCTAAAACCGCTGAAATATGTGTTTAATTATTTTTTTAGAAGCTACATTTTCTGGAATTTTACGCTGCTACCTTAAACGGATATTGAGATGTAGTATGATGTTTCAAAATTTTCGCTCCCCCATTCACCCCCCCCCCTTAGATGGAGAATTTTCAAAAATCCCATCTTAGTGCACACTTATATCGTAAGAAGTATATTTTGCTCAATTTCCATGTTTCTACGTTTAGTAGTTTAGGCTGTGCATTGATTACTAGTCAATAAGAACAAACTATTTTATATATGTATAGATTTGATAATGTAAATTAGGATTTTCAACAATCTTGCATAAAATCCCCAGCCAACACAAAATTTTGTAATGCATTTTTCGCTTAATATAATCTAAAAAGATAATGTTATTAACTAAGTAAAATTTTTAGTATTACATTATGAGTAGTTTTGTGGCCATCGAGACACAGGTTAAATCCACCTATTAGAAATGATCAAAATAATGTCGATTTTTTTAACCCGTTAATATATAGCGTAATAAACAGGAGAGCTTCATTTTGTTTTAGTACGTCGAGTTAATTCGTCTTATTCATTGTTTTATGGATATTTTTGTTTCCCATTTTTTTTTTTTTTTTTTTTTTTTTTACATTTTTTTAGTACATTGGGAACCGATATAGATTAGTATTTTCATACATTTTTGAAATAAAAACATCACAAGTTTTAAGTTTATGAAGAAGTTCCTTTACATATTTTTATGAGTTGTTTTATGTGCTTTTCGCTTTACCCCTATTAACCTCTTCAGACCTGAGGTACACAAATGTGTACCTCCCTTGTTTTCCTCATAAAAACTAAACTGTTGGAATTTTTTGCATTTTAATTTTACTTCTATACAGCTGAATGTATTTTGCTTTATAACAAAACCAATAAATGTCAGCACTGATGAATATTACCTCATAAAATAAATATTATTTTCATCCGCGTTTTGAAAATGCCTTCAAGGCATTGTGGCCAAGAAAGTAAGAAATATTTCATGATTATTTAACTTAAATGCTTTACAATAAAAATTTTTGAGGATTTGTTGATCATTTACTTGTTTAAAGACCTTAATTTTGTTGTTGCGTAACTTTATATTACTGGTAGTTAAACGGATGTTTTAATGGGATTAGTACTTTTATATCCATATTTCTAAACCTAAATAACCAGTCCCCTAAAGTACAGATTTCATAAAAGTGACTCTTTCTGTCATCTATGGTGTCATTTCGATTATGCAAAAACAATAAATATAAATTTGTAGAGTTATTTCATGCTCAGGTCTGAAGAGGTTAAGGTAAATTTACAATTAACGCGACACTTAAGGACATATATCCAATTATTATTAAAGTGTTTGTGATTTCCAGAAGATTTATGTATGTATTTTAGCCTAGTTCTAACTTGCATGTATCAATAAGTATTCAAGGTTTAAGAATGCATTCTTTGTCAAAAATGAAAAATAAAAATTGTTTAACTTCCTCTATTCTTCAGTTATGAACCCAGTAAATTTTTGATGCATACGTCTTCAAATTTTCAGGTTACCTAACAATTTTTTTAAGAATGTAAAAGAGTTTATCAACAGAAGTTTAATTCAAAATAAAACAAAATAGTAAAGAAACAATGTTTAAAAAACAAACTTTTAGGGTAAAATCCCCAGTAATTGGCACATTAAGAATTTGTCTTTAAACTTACTTCAATTTTCATTACCAAGAAATAAAATATTTACTTGCAAATATTTTTAAATCAAAGAATGCATATCTGTGCATCTATTTTGCCCAGTAAAAGCAAAAAAAAAAAAAAAAAAAAAAAAAAAAAAAAAAAAAAAAAATTAAAGTATTTTTTTAAAAATATATCTATAAAAAGTTGCTGTAATCACCAGTAATTGGCACCTAGAGCACCATTGTATGACACCTTGTGATCCAGTAATTGGCACATGTTTACATATAAGAAAAACTTTACATTTTGCATTGGATTTAATCGCTTTAAATGAATTTACTGTAGATGAAGATGCTATATTTGAGGTTTTTGAGAGCCTAAAATCAGTACATTACTCTGAAATGTGAACACTTTCAAACAATACAATATATTTATGTTAATACCCAGTAATTGTGATGCTGTCCCCAGTAATTGTCATGTGAACCTTTAAGGGTTTCCAATTACTGATAATATTTATATTTTAAAAGAAAAACATCTGATAAACAAAATTAGCCTATAATTTTAAAAGTATTGCCAAAATAAGAGGTTTAATCTCAAATCTTGTGATTCCCTTGTAATTCAAATAGATGCCAATTACTTGGAACTAGCAAAATTGAAGCACCATTAATTGGCATCTATCATTAATACAGAAATCCAAATATTTGTTTCAAAAATACTTTTACACAATTAAAGTAACCCTTTTCAACTAAACAAAACTGTTGTCAATTAAAATTTAAATTACGTTATAAATAAGATAATAAAGAATTAAAAAGCATGCCTCTCTTAAACCAGAGAAGAAGCATATGCAACATAAATGGCTAATTTGATACAAACCACAATTGTTTTTCTTTCCTAGGCACTGTTGTCATCTAATAGCATAAATCAAAGTTATAATCTATAAAAAATGAGCATATAACTGGTATATGGTTTGCATTTTTAAAAGACTGTATATAAATCTTATTTTAGGACATGTTTGTAGGACGTGCCAATCATTGGTGCATGCCGATTACTGGGGATGTTACCCTAATGAAATATTTAATAATTTGCCAAAAAATCTCTTTTTGAAGACGCCCTGTGAAATGAACAAATTTACCAACATTAATAAATAATTTACAGAAAGTAAACATTTATGAATGTTAGTAAATCACATTTTTTTCAATCGTTTTCAAGAAATGCATTTTGAGCTTGTTTTTAAACTTTAGAACTTACCAATATACTACTAAAATGGCTCACTATTTGTGCATTTACCTTATATACATACATTGTAAAACCAAAATTAGCTTTTATGTTCTTCTCATAGGGATATCAAATCTTTTTTTTGCCTGATAAAAGAAATGTTTTTTTTTTTTTTCGATACTCGTTGCATTGTCTTCATTTTTATGCGGTATTAAAAATTGCCGAGCAGAACTTCGAGCATTTTGATTGCTCCAGACTCTGCACGTATTTATATACTGGGTCTCCCAAAAATGATTGATGGATTTTAAAATTCAATAACTTGCAAACGGTGACAAATATTAAAAAAATTCTCATAGTAGTGTTATGTAAAATTGTCAGGAGTTTTTATTTGCAATCCTCACTTTTAGTTCAAAGACCAGGGATGGATGGCAGTGCAAGCAATAACTGCTAAATCCAGGCTCAAATTTTCGGTCTCCATTTTCTCTCATTAAAAAAAAAAAAAAAAGGATATTTATTTACATTAAATGGATACCGGAGTATCAAAAGTCTTATATGGATTAGCAACTATTGCTTGCAGCACCATCTGTTGTTTTAAATTCGAAATACATCGAGAACTATAGTAACAGTAACTCCTGACATCATGCATAACCCTCTAACAAGAATTACTTTAACCAACTGCAAACTATTTAAAGTTAAAGTGCATCAGTCATTTTTGGGATAACCGGTATATAATCGCTGAAATTAACCCTTCTGTATATTTTAGACGTTGGGAATTTTTTATCCCTAATTTAACTCCCTCGGGGATGGATATTTTAAAATAGCTGAAATAAGTCTTTAATTATTATTCTAATAGATTCATTTTCTGTCGTTTCATGCTTCTATTTAAAACGTCTGCAGAGATGGGCCAAATATCCTAATCTGTCAAATAGTCTGTGCAAATTGCTTCACCTCCTTTTAACACCCCTCCCCCACTCTGGGGACAATTTCTAAAACCGCTGAAATATGTGTTTAATTATTTTTTTAGAAGCTACATTTTCTGGAATTTTACGCTGCTACCTTAAACGGATATTGAGATGTAGTATGATGTTTCAAAATTTTCGCCCCCCCATTCACCCCCCCCCCCTTAGATGGAGAATTTTCAAAAATCCCATCTTAGTGCACACTTATATCGTAAGAAGTATATTTTGCCCAATTTCCATGTTTCTACGTTTAGTAGTTTAGGCTGTGCATTGATTACTAGTCAATAAGGACAAACTATTTTATATATGTATAGATTTGATAATGTAAATTAGGATTTTCAACAATCTTGCATAAAATCCCCAGCCAACACAAAATTTTGTAATGCATTTTTCGCTTAATATAATCTAAAAAGATAATGTTATTAACTAAGTAAAATTTTTAGTATTACATTATGAGTAGTTTTGTGGCCATCGAGACACAGGTTAAATCCACCTATTAGAAATGATCAAAATAATGTCGATTTTTTTAACCCGTTAATATATAGCGTAATAAACAGGAGAGCTTCATTTTGTTTTAGTACGTCGAGTTAATTCGTCTTATTCATTGTTTTATGGATATTTTTGTTTCCCTTTTTTTTTTTTTTTTTTTTTTTTTACATTTTTTTAGTACATTGGGAACCGATATAGATTAGTATTTTCATACATTTTTGAAATAAAAACATCACAAGTTTTAAGTTTATGAAGAAGTTCCTTTACATATTTTTATGAGTTGTTTTATGTGCTTTTCGCTTTACCCCTATTAACCTCTTCAGACCTGAGGTACACAAATGTGTACCTCCCTTGTTTTCCTCATAAAAACTAAACTGTTGGAATTTTTTGCATTTTAATTTTACTTCTATACAGCTGAATGTATTTTGCTTTATAACAAAACCAATAAATGTCAGCACTGATGAATATTACCTCATAAAATAAATATTATTTTCATCCGCGTTTTGAAAATGCCTTCAAGGCATTGTGGCCAAGAAAGTAAGAAATATTTCATGATTATTTAACTTAAATGCTTTACAATAAAAATTTTTGAGGATTTGTTGATCATTTACTTGTTTAAAGATCTTAATTTTGTTGTTGCGTAACTTTATATTACTGGTAGTTAAACGGATGTTTTAATGGGATTAGTACTTTTATATCCATATTTCTAAACCTAAATAACCAGTCCCCTAAAGTACAGATTTCATAAAAGTGACTCTTTCTGTCATCTATGGTGTCATTTCGATTATGCAAAAACAATAAATATAAATTTGTAGAGTTATTTCATGCTCAGGTCTGAAGAGGTTAAGGTAAATTTACAATTAACGCGACACTTAAGGACATATATCCAATTATTATTAAAGTGTTTGTGATTTCCAGAAGATTTATGTATGTATTTTAGCCTAGTTCTAACTTGCATGTATCAATAAGTATTCAAGGTTTAAGAATGCATTCTTTGTCAAAAATGAAAAATAAAAATTGTTTAACTTCCTCTATTCTTCAGTTATGAACCCAGTAAATTTTTGATGCATACGTCTTCAAATTTTCAGGTTACCTAACAATTTTTTTAAGAATGTAAAAGAGTTTATCAACAGAAGTTTAATTGAAAATAAAACAAAATAGTAAAGAAACAATGTTTAAAATACAAACTTATAGGGTAAAATCCCCAGTAATTGGCACATTAAGAATTTGTCTTTAAACTTACTTCAATTTTCATTACCAAGAAATAAAATATTTACTTGCAAATATTTTTAAATCAAAGAATGCATATCTGTGCATCTATTTTGCCCAGTAAAAGCAAAAAAAAAAAAAAAAAAAAAAAAAATTAAAGTATTTTTATAAAAATATATCTATAAAAAGTTGCTGTAATCACCAGTAATTGGCACCTAGAGCACCATTGTATGACACCTTGTGATCCAGTAATTGGCACATGTTTACATATAAGAAAAACTTTACATTTTGCATTGGATTTAATCGCTTTAAATGAATTTACTGTAGATGAAGATGCTATATTTGAGGTTTTTGAGAGCCTAAAATCAGTACATTACTCTGAAATGTGAACACTTTCAAACAATACAATATATTTATGTTAATACCCAGTAATTGTGATGCTGTCCCCAGTAATTGTCATGTGAACCTTTAAGGGTTTCCAATTACTGATAATATTTATATTTTAAAAGAAAAACATCTGATAAACAAAATTAGCCTATAATTTTAAAAGTATTGCCAAAATAAGAGGTTTAATCTCAAATCTTGTGATTCCCTTGTAATTCAAATAGATGCCAATTACTTGGAACTAGCAAAATTGAAGCACCATTAATTGGCATCTATCATTAATACAGAAATCCAAATATTTGTTTCAAAAATACTTTTACACAATTAAAGTAACCCTTTTCAACTAAACAAAACTGTTGTCAATTAAAATTTAAATTACGTTATAAATAAGATAATAAAGAATTAAAAAGCATGCCTCTCTTAAACCAGAGAAGAAGCATATGCAACATAAATGGCTAATTTGATACAAACCACAATTGTTTTTCTTTCCTAGGCACTGTTGTCATCTAATAGCATAAATGAAAGTTATAATCTATAAAAAATGAGCATATAACTGGTATATGGTTTGCATTTTTAAAAGACTGTATATAAATCTTATTTTAGGACATGTTTGTAGGACGTGCCAATCATTGGTGCATGCCGATTACTGGGGATGTTACCCTAATGAAATATTTAATAATTTGCCAAAAAATCTTTTTGAAGACGCCCTGTGAAATGAACAAATTTACCAACATTAATAAATAATTTACAGAAAGTAAACATTTATGAATGTTAGTAAATCACATTTTTTTCAATCGTTTTCAAGAAATGCATTTTGAGCTTGTTTTTAAACTTTAGAACTTACCAATATACTACTAAAATGGCTCACTATTTGTGCATTTACCTTATATACATACATTGTAAAACCAAAATTAGCTTTTATGTTCTTCTCATAGGGATATCAAATCTTTTTTTTGCCTGATAAAAGAAATGTTTTTTTTTTTTTCGATACTCGTTGCATTGTCTTCATTTTTATGCGGTATTAAAAATTGCCGAGCAGAACTTCGAGCATTTTGATTGCTCCAGACTCTGCACGTATCTATATACTGGGTCTCCCAAAAATGATTGATGGATTTTAAAATTCAATAACTTGCAAACGGCGACAAATATTAAAAAAATTCTCATAGTAGTGTTATGTAAAATTGTCAGGAGTTTTTATTTGCAATCCTCACTTTTAGTTCAAAGACCAGGGATGGATGGCAGTGCAAGCAATAACTGCTAAATCCAGGCTCAAATTTTCGGTCTCCATTTTCTCTCATTAAAAAAAAAAAAAAAAAGGATATTTATTTACATTAAATGGATACCGGAGTATCAAAAGTCTTAAATGGAATTAGCAACTATTGCTTGCAGCACCATCTGTTGTTTTAAATTCGAAATACATCGAGAACTATAGTAACAGTAACTCCTGACATCATGCATAACCCTCTAACAAGAATTACTTTAACCAACTGCAAACTATTTAAAGTTAAAGTGCATCAGTCATTTTTGGGATAACCGGTATATAATCGCTGAAATTAACCCTTCTGTATATTTTAGACGTTAATGCTCAAGAAATACTTTTTTTTTTCGCAAAATTAAAAACTTTGTTAACGTTTTAAGATAAAAGTTTCTTAAAAACTTTATCATTTATAGCTTTTCGGGAATTTATTCAATGAATCAGTGCAATCATATTTAAAAGGACAGTGGATCTTTATTTGAGCAAAATCGTCGCAAAAAGGTCTATTTTTGTGGTATAATAGTACCAAAATAGTCTTTTCTTATTAAAATATCATTTATGAAGGTTTTAAGAAGAAAATAATAAAGGTATGTGTATTTAAATACTTTAAATCTGTTTTTCTCAAAACTAATTTTTCAGCTTTTTTAGATTTTTAAAATGCTTCTTGCGACGTAATTTTTGATCAAAATTTATGAAATTGATAAGGAAGTATCCTGATATTGTTCAGAAAGAAATTGTGTAAGCTTTTTAAAATTCGTCTTCATTAAGGTAGTAAAATTTGATTTTTTTCTTATTAAAAGTGAAAGGCAAAATTTTGATGATAATTGATATGGAATTTAGAAAAAATATCTGTAAAATATTAACTATTCAAGAGATTAAAAAAACCTTACAGAATTTTTTTATAATAGAGTTTTTAGTAATAAAAATGCACAAGCAAGAAAATATCTAAGAAATTAAAACACGAGGAGCATTTTAAAATTTCATTTAAAAATTTTAAAAGTTTTAATATGATTGGAAATTTTTTGAAGGTTTTCTATATGCTTTTGGTGAAATGCATATATACACAAAATTCATATTGCTATGATGAAAATAAAAGAAAATACCGTCCACCTCTCGTTAAATGTTATAAATCAACACATTTATCCATCAGGAAAATAATTAATCTAACTGAAATCATCATGAATTACTTGGTGTACGACACTGCAGGGGAACCACCTGCAGTTATTGCAAGAGCAACATAATTTGTCGGAATGAAGTACTCAAGATCTTATATCCACTGTCAGGAATAATTATGCAAATGCTCAAGAAGCCCTTTGCTGACAGAAAGCGTATTTTAGTATATAATGTCTACAACTTTATTATTATTATTGCTGTATTGCGGAAAACAGCACTAGAAGAGTTCTTTGTTTATATATTTATTAAATATAATTAAACAAATTCAATATGTATAAAAGTTTTAACAATGTTTTCCCAAATGATTTTTTAATTGATATACATCAATTTATCCTAGAATAAATATTAGTTTTATAACTTTTTAAAAATATACTCTATTTTTACATTGATATTTATTAAAGATATGTAATCAATTGTATCACAAAGTAATCTTAATAATAAAGACAAAAAAAAAAAAAAAAAAAAAAAAAAAAAAAAAAAACTCGCACATTGTTTTTTAATAACAGTAAGAGTAATTTATTTCTTGAGAAAAATAAACATTTTATTTACAATACTTAAATAAACATTTTATATTAAGGATAACATGTAATCTTTTCAACACTTTTCAACGGTTTTTGTCTGTCCGTCTGTCTGAATGCTCGCGTAAATATGACATTATTTCCATGAAATTGATATATGTTATAGGGAGGCATGTGACATATTGAAAATGAAGTGTGTAGTCTTTAAGGTACACTTAAAGGGGCACTCAACCTTTTACATTGAGACATATGGGGAAAAATCATATGGAGTGTATTTTAAAGAAATTACAGTGTTTTAAAAATATTTAAAAATTATATATCTACACAAAAAAATCGAAATGTGGTAGCACGGACAATCACCTCATCGAGTTCATGGCTGAAATTCCAGAATCAGTTAGAACTTGATTCGCATATTAAAACGCAATTGGTCTGACAAATCTTATATTAGTGAAAAATACCTAAAAACTCGATTTAAGCGGTTGACTCGTAGTTTTCCCATTGTGTTTTCCTGCACCCAAAGGTATGAAAAATTAGCGGACTAGAAGTAAGAAAAAACGATTTTAAACGTACGAGTCAATCGTTAATATTGTGTTTTATTGATTTTCCACCAAGATAGTACTTGGCAAACAAATATCTTTTTAATGCGCGACTAGAATTTTAATTAATTCTGTAATTTTAGTCGTGAATTAGATGAGTTGATTGTCTGTATTGTCGCTTATCTGTCTATAATTTTTCGGTACTACTTTGTTATCCCGTCGACCAAAATACTATCGCCAAATTATAAGATTAAATGCCAATAATGGATGATTGTGAATGTCAATTCAATGATATTAAATACGATACATGCGTTTAAAACGTCATTAAGTGATTTTTATTTCGACTTTTTATTTGTATTTTTATTAATATTCTACTAATTATTTTTCTATTACTAAGGGAGCTCCGCCCCCCTGCTCTCTACGCTCGCCAACCCCCGGCGTAATCGCTTCGCGATTCCAAATTGTAGGCTACCCCTGCTTGCTGCGCTCGCCAATACCCCATGAAATCGCTTCGCGATTCCATTCGGTATTGCTTTGCAATCGCGGTTGGAATCGCTTCGCGATGCATAGACGGATCCCTTTCCTGATTGGTCTATTCCACTCATGGAAGGTGTGGTCCACCCGGACGCGTTATTTCCGGAAACCTTACACATCAGCATCATTTCAGGAGTTATTCCTGGAAATTTGTTTAAGGCTATTTTTTTTTTTTTTTTTTTTTTTTTTTTTACTATAGAAGGATTTAAAATAAAAATTACGTCAATATGTATAATTTGGCTATTAGTTTGGCGATTTGTAATATTTGGTGAAATCAGTGAACGGAATAACAGAGTAGTACCAATTTTTTTTTCACTTACAGATTGACACACAAAAATATTTTGTTGTAGTTACTGCCTATGAAGAATAACTGCTGGCAGTGCTTTTCAAGATGTGGTATGCGTTGTAAAGTTTAACCGTTTTATCTAAATTACTTGGCGCCTACATAATTCATATATTACTAGGGATACTTCCCCCTGCGAAATTCCCCGCTATCCCCCCCGTTCAGAATTTGAAATCTGGTGATGTGTATTTTCTTTAAAAATTTCACCATAATACGGAAGACTGAATAATATTATTACGAACAACGACTATATCCTGTAATCGGGTTGCATTGCTTTTCAGTTTGAATGGGTTTTTTCCATTACCATGGTATCATCCACCACTTTCGTGACAGCTGACGGTCGCTTTTTGGATTGATAAATAAAATCAGTTGCACATTTGAAAATCCGCTTGTATAAAATGATTATGTTTAAAACTCCCCTGCAGATTAGGCTTTCCTACGAATACTATTAACAATATTCTTCTCTTGGTTACGAGGGAAAAAATCTATTTGCTTGGTAAAATAATAAGGTAATAACATTCAGAAATATGGTAATGCAAAGTGCAGTAAAATCTGCCTCTTATATTTTATGTTTTAATCTACTTTTAGACATTTTCACTAAAGTTTTAATTCTTTTCTTTATTTTAATGCACCATCATGCATGATATTTTTATTTATTTGTTTAATTTAAATTGTTTATTTTATTAAGTTATGTACGACTTCCCTATTAAGTATTTCACAAATAGCAATTTTTACAGAAAAAAATAAAATATCTTTTGCAGGTAACCTACATTTATGCTGCATCAAGTGGCGAAGTTGTTAAACAATTTCTTTATCCGTGCTACTTTTACACCATGTGATTACTTTAATTTGATTTTACACCATACCCAATGTGACTTCAAATGAATATTGATCATAAGTAAATTGTTTTAAATGTACTGTTTTAATATATGGCATAATTTTTACCAGTTTATTTATTTATTCATTTATTTTCGAATAAAATAATGTTTAAATATTTTTTCTCCTTGAGATTTACGTGCAAATATGTAATTTAACAATGTTATTGAAATATTGTTTTATTGTAAATTTTAATAGCATTTTCCTCATAGCGACAACTTTTTTGCCTTGCTACGAATGCAAAAGAGAACAAAACACGTGATATCATTTTTGCATTACTGATTTAATTTTCTCATTTATATGAATAAGAAAATTAAGGGGCGAAACTCATTTTCGATTTGCACTCAGTTTTGTGAATATTATTTAATATATTTGTTTCAGATGCTTTAATAGTTCCAAAGAAAATTTAATAACTCTTAAAATTACTAAATACAAAATATTAATTAAGCAATATTAATCAAATGTTATTAGATTTTTATGGAATTTATCCAATAGTCGCAAGAAAAACATTTATTGCTGAAAATAGAGAGAATCCAGATAGATTTTTCAATGTGAGCAAAATGAGAATTACTAATCATATCTTATCTCGCTAATAGCGAGAAATGTATCTGATTACAGGTCGTTGTTACCTCTCTATTATTGATGCCATATTTCTTAATAGATCCTTAATTATTCTTAATTTTATTATTCTTCAATTAATGATAAAAAAAATAATGCATTTAAACTTTAAAAAAAATTGGTAAAGAATAGGATTGCTTTAATGATGACGTTTATTTACAGCGTAGTGACACATCGGATATGATAATTTATTTACATAGATGATAGCTGACAAAAGAATATGAATATGTACATATTTAAATGCAGATTTATTAAATTAAACCATAAACAAACAGATATTCTTAAGAAATTGTATTTGTGTATAAAATGAAACAATTAAAATATAATAGTCAAATTTATCAAGGGACTTAAGAAAAATCAATTACAAGCAGGAAGCAGGCATCCTTCTTTTTCAAAATTTAGTGTCGCCCCTCCATGAAGGGAAAATTATTATTATTATTATTATTATTATTATTATTATTATTATTATTATTATTACTATTATTATTGGTACTACTTGATTATTCCATCGGCTAAAAAATTTTCATTTCACTATAAGATTAAATGCCAAAAATAATGGTTATAACTATCACTTTCATTTGACATTAAATGCAATATACATGTTCGTTAAAACATCAAGTGATTTTTAATTCGTCTTTTTTATTAGTATTTTTATTAATGTTTTACTAATTTCTTTGTCCTTTCAGTATTTAGAAAAATAATATGTGAATTTGTATAGTTTGACAAAAAATTTTACGATTTGTAAAACTTGATGAAATTGGTCGAAGGTATTATTATTATTATTATTATTATTATTATTATTATTATTATTATTATTATTATTATTATTATTATTATTATTATTATTAACCATTTGAAAAATGGTTTTTTTCGGTCGAGGTGGACCTTATAGTGTCCACATTGTATTTTTTTAACATTTTTAGCGCCTGTGATCCTTTAGTTTTCTTCTCTTATTGCGACTATCTAGAGGATGCAGGCTCAAAAGATTTCGAACCACGCCCCGAATAGCCGAGTCTCTAGCGGAAGCCAGGTTGCGGGGATGGTTAAAAATTGAAACCGAACAAGTTTAAAAGGAAAATTGATTAAATCAAAGACACCGAAAAACGGAAAATGTGGGTTCTGCGCTCTGAAGCTACCAAACGACCACAACTGAGTCGAGCTTATTATTATTAACCAATTAGCTCAACATTTGCATCGGATAAATTCGAATCTGAAACAGGTAAACATAAATCAAGTTGACTTTCGTCATCTGTATCTGTATCTAAGACGTCAAATATATTAGAATTTCATTTTCCAAATGGTTGTTAAATTGCAAAGAATTATTTTATTGATTTATAATAAACTTACAAAATTAGTTCCTGTAATAATATCTTTATAATCAACATAGACAATTTCGTTTATGAAACTGCAGTATAACTAAGATTTAAATATACGAAATACCATGAAAAACATGTTCAAAGATAAACATGCAAATTTCCAGAAATCCCTCCTGTGTGAAAAAACATGTTATCGTAACTAATGATAACATCATTTTAATTATATTAAGGAAAATAGCAGCAGATGAGATCTTTGAGTAAATATTTATAATTTATATCCAAACAAATTTGAAGTGCATAAAAATTTAAAGTTTATATCTGAATGATTGTTAATTGTTAAGCAATCATTTAGATTAAATACGGACGATTATTTACTTTTTAGAATTTGATACTTAAAAGAAAAAACAAACAACAACAGAAAAAAAAGCATAACGCTATTTTTACAAGAATTAACATGGTCTTTCATTTAAAAGTAAAATAAAACCTTATACTTTAATTCGAGCAAAAATTGTGTGCGTGCCTAAATTTTACCTTAAAAACGGCTCTAGTGATTCAGACTAAATTTTATACCCGCCATTTTCGGGGACTAAAAGACCACTGGGCTAGGTCAATTGTTCGAAAAAGAAATTTCATAAGTGGCTCATTTCGGATCATAATGGGTGAGAATCAAGTTTATAATATCTAAAAAATGGCCAATCGACTTTAACTAAATTTTGTATCCAATCATTTTGTGGCACGATCATTTATTGGGTCACGTAACATGTTAGAGAAATTTGTTCAGTGGGTCATTGTTAGGTCATTGAAGGTCAAACCAATTGTATCTAAAAAGTAACTCTTGGATAAGAGAAGTCCATTGAGCTAAATCACATGTTAGAGAAAACTCGATTAGTGGATCATTTTAGGATCACTATGGGTCACGTTAATTTAATTTAGAAAATGGCTCTAACGATTTTGACTAAATTTTGTAATCTATCATTTTTGGGAGCAAAAATACAATGGTGCTAGGTAGCATGCTCAAGAAAATTCGATTAGTAAGTCATTTTGAATCATAATGGGTACGAGTCAAGCAAATTATATCTAAAAAAACGTCTTGATCGATTTTACTTAACTTTTTAATCCAACATTTTTTTGCACGAGAAAATTATTGGGTTAGATCAGATGTCTGAAAAATTCGTTCAGTGGGTCAAGGGGTCATTATGGTTAAAACAGTTTTATCTATAAAGCAGCTCTAACGATTTCGACTAAATTTTGGATTTTCCCATTTTGGATTAGGAGAAGACCATTGGACTAAGTCGCACGATAGAGAAATTTCAATTAGTGGGTCATTTTTTGGTCATGGTGAGTCATGATAATTTTATTTAGAAAATGGCTTTAACGATTTTGACTAAATTTTGTACTTAGCTTCCGGGCACTGGGATACTATTGAGCTAGGTCGCAGGATCAAGTACGTTCAATTACTGGGTCATTTTGGGTAACAACGGGTCAGGGCCAAGCTAATGCTATCTAAAAGACGCCTAAAATGGTTTTGACAGAATTTCTTATTATTATGTTTCCGGGCACGATAAAATCATTTTGCTAGGTCACATGTTTGAGAGATTTTGATTAGTGAGCTTTTGATTCTGCCACTATACATCAAGCTAATCTCTGATAAATGACTTGAAAGATCTTAACTAAATTTTATAGACAATCGTTTTCGGGATTAGAAAAAGCATTGGGTTACATTGCATGTTCAAACTAATTTGAATAGTGGATCATTTTGTGTCACTATGGGTCCGTGCTAAACTAATTATATTAAAAAAGGCTCAAACGATTCTAATAAAATTTTCTATTATATCGTTTTCGGGCATGAGGAAATTATTGCGATAGATCACATTTTTTGTCACTATTGGTCCGGTTTAAGCTAATTGTATCTAAAAAATTGCTGAAACGATATTGAAAAAAAAAATTATATTATACCGTTTTCGGGCACGAGAAAACTACCCGATATAGATCACATGTTCGAGATATTTCGATTACTGAGTCAGGTTTGGGTCACTACAGGTCGAACAAATTTTATGCAGAAAAATGGTTCTAATGAATTTGATTAAGTTTTATACTCTATCGTTTTCGAACGCAAAAAGACCATCAGGTTAAGTCTCATGTTCAAGAAAATTCGGTTACTGGACCTATTTGGGTCATTGAGGGTGCGGGTAAAGCTAATTGCATCTAAAAAAATGACTCAAACGATATTGACAAAATTTTGAATGATACCGTTTTCGGAGAGGAAGAAATCCTTTGATTGGATCGGATGTTCGAGAAATTTATATTACTGACTCACTTTTGGGTCACTACGGGTCAGGATAATTTTATCTAGAATTCGGCTCTAACGATATTTAACTGAATTTGCTATTTTACAGTTTTCCACTTTCAGAAAGACACGGGACTGGGTTCCAAGTTCGAGAAAATACACTAGTGGGTTCTTTTGGTAAGTCACTGCGGTCAAGCTAATTTTATCTAAGAAACGGTTTAAAAGATTTTATCTAAATTTTATATCCCACCACATGGCACCATCTATTGTCTATAATCTCTTGAGCCATCTCAATGTTCATTTTTTCCTCATCATCTTCTTTTAATATTGTAATTATCATGGCTTCTCTGATTAACGCGGTGTGTAAATAAAAGTAGCTTGCAATTTTTTCGATACTGAGTGTCTTAATTTTAACGGGAGTTACCGTATTTATTCTTTTTAAGGCTGTTTTTTTGTTGTTATTATACTTTAAGCCACAAGTAAGCTATTTCAGTATTTGCTCAGTTTTTCTTTTCGCCTTTCCTGCGTAAGCAATTTCCTCATTTTGTTATTTGTGCAAGCAGGTAATTTTATAAATTCTGGCTGTTTGTAAGTCACAGTACTTTTCTGTGTCATTTCGTATTAGATTGAAGAGGAAGGGATTCTGCGATATTGATGCTTGCTTCCTTAGTTTATTTGTTTTGTTTTTTTAGAAAGATTCCGTCCAAGAATGGAGAGTGGGGGGGGGAGGTAAAATCGATTTTCTTCTTCTGTGCTGGCTGGATTAATTCGAATCTCTCAGTAGCTTTCTGTATTTTTTTAGTACTTTTATTCGTATGTCTTACATTGGTTCCTATATCTACAATTATCTTTATTTCTAAACGTAATTTCAAATACAGTTAATACCCCCCCTCACCTATAAACTTTTAGCGTTAAACACATACATAGAAAAGGGTTTTACATATATGTTCGAATGAAAACTTACTAAATCAATAATTAAAGATTAAAAAATCATTCCATTCTAGAAATTTTTATGGCAAAAAAATTTTTTGTTATAAATATTGCTCAGAAATTTTCATTTGCAGTAATGCATAGTTTAAATAATTTATAACTAACTGCATAAACAAAAATAAAGAGAAAATATTCAGCTCTAAGAAATCAATCTGATTAAAATCATCCTGAAACCTTTCATACAAGCAACCGCAGTTATTAAAGTGATTATGTAATTTGTCAACTTAAAATATTAAAGATATCATTGCAAAACATTTTGGAAATAATTATGCAAATTTTTTTAAATTTCACCGCTGTCAGAGAACGTATTTTCGTAATTAATGAATAAAACTTTCTTTTAATTGTATTACGGAAAGCATCTCCGGAGGAATCCATTGCATAAATATTTATTAATTATATTTGGATAAATTTGATATGCCTAAAGTTTTTAATGTTTAATTCTAAATTATTTTTAAGTATTGTGTAATAATTTATATTTAATTAGTTCAATAACTTATAAATAATTGTTCATTTTAGTACTTTTCTTTAAGTATAAATTATTCATACATAGATAAATGTTAAATTTCAACTGAAGATATTAATTTAATAGGGTTTTAAAAATACCTTAATGGTTAAATCTAATATATAAAATTCTCGTGTCACAGTGTTAGTTGCCATACTCCTCCGAAACGGCTTAACCGATTTTGATGAAATTTTATATGTATACTCAGTAGGTATGAGAATAGGTTGTTATCTATTTTTCATACCTCTGAGTGATAAGGGTGGCCCACCCCATAAAATTTCACCGAAACGACTTAGCCGATATCGCGTCCAATTTGCATGCTATGACGTCATAAGAATTAATATCCATGTCCATTCATTGTTGGACAGCTTTGCGATTTATTATCTTCGAGCTTTAATATTTTTTACTATTCATGCGAATGAATCTCTTGCATTTGTTTTTTTTTTTATGAAGTCGGATAGTAAGTTGTCAACTTACTTTCAATTGAAGTTATCGTAGAATATATGTTTATTAGAATGTAAATTAAAAACAACAACGTTTGATGTTTAAATAAAATATTTGGCACAGATGTCATATAAACACTGTGTTTGGCGCGATGTTTTTTATAACAATTTGGCGATAATGTAATTTTTGAATATCAGTTACACACACATTTTTAAATGATTTTCTATTATTTAAAAGAAGAAATAATAAATAAACGATATTTTATGCAACATTTACATGGAACAAAATAATTTATGTCATTATCTATACCTATATTTTAAAGAGGTAAAGTTTGTTTGTTTGTTTGTAGGGGTTAATTTCCGGACCTATTGAACCGATTTCAAAAGTACTGGTGCTGAAATAATGGTGATTGCCCAGAATCAAATATAGGCTATATATTATACCTATGCCCCAGCTTTGGAACTACTGAACCGATTTCAAAAGTAACGGTACCAAAATGATGGTGTTCGCCTGGAATTAAACATAGGCTATATGTTATGTCGTCTATATCTATACTTATATTATGAAGAGGAAAAGTTTGTTTGTTTGTAGGGGCTAATCTTCAGTACTACCGAACCGATTTCAAAACTAATCGTACCAAAATGATGGTGTTCGCCCGGGATCCAACATAGGCTATATCTTATGTTGTCTATACCTATATTATAAAGAAGAAAAGTTTGTTTGTTTATAGGGGCTAATTTCCGGAACTACTGAGCCAATTTCAAAAGTAGTGGTAGCAAAATTATGGTGTTCGCCCGGGATCAAACATAGGTCATATCTTATGTCGTCTGTACCTATATTATAAAGAGGAAAAGTTTGTTTGTTTGTAAGGGTTAATCTCCAGAACTACCGCACCGATTTCAAATGTAATTTTAGCAAACAGATGGTGTTCGCCCGGAATCAAACATACGCTGTACTTTATGTCGTTTATACCTATATTATAAAGAGGAAAAGTATGTTTGTTTGTAGGAGCTAATCTCCGGAACTACCGAACCGATTTCAAAAATAATATTACCAAAATGATGGTGTTCACCCAGAATCCAAGATAGGCTATATCTTATGTCGTCTATACCTATATTAAAATGAGGAAAAATTTGTTTGTTTGTTAGTTTGATTGTAGGGGATTATCTCCGGAACTGCCGAACAGATTTCAAAAGTAATGGTACCAAAATGTTTATGTTCGCCCGGAATGAAACAGGGGCTATATCTTATGTCGGTGCCACAAATCCAAAGAAGGTACAGGAACTTTGTGCTTTCCAAAAATGCGTATTTTGTGTTACTGAAGGGACTACATACAAGCATGAAATTTAACATGGTAATTACTTATAAGATAAAAATTATCTTTAGCATTTCTTTAAAAATTCGAATTTTAAAAGAGGGAAAAATATGCGAAAAAGCGTCCTACACTGTTAAAAATCTGCAGGATTTGCCTCATCATTATTCCACCGCTTTGACAAAAATCTGTTTCTTGAGTAAATAGTAAGGCATTCTCATTAGTACGAATAAAGGTAGTCTGTAAAAGAGGTAGAGTTTCGATGCAGCAAATGCTGCACACTTTTAATAGAATAAAAACTTTTTGAATGGCAATCTGAGCACGTATCAAACTGATTTCAAAAATAAATTGGTGATGACAGAATCTGCTGAAACATAACAAAGGAAGCTACATTTTATTTCGGTGACGACACTATCAACAGAGGGTGCAGAATCCAAAAGTATTCAAAATAAAGATTTTTATTGTACTAAGGAGTCTAGAAACTGTAAATTCGGCATGATAGTTACTTACAAAATATAAATATCTGCTAAGAACTGTCGGGAGTAAATGTGAAATTAAAAGTTGTGAAGCAAAGGAGCGGTAGAAAAAGCGCTCTAAAAAATTCGTAAATTACGATTTCTGTGGAAGCTTAGGAATTAATAAACCGATTATAAAAGTGATGGTTTTGTATCAATCGTGACACTCTCTGTTCCTACATAGATGATTCTCATGATCCTACACTCTAATGATATTCTATGTTATATGCCAGTACCGCTACCACATGAATGCAGAAGCAATAAATATTTTATAAAAGAGTTTAAAAACTTTCTAAATTACGTTTCTTTGGTATATCAGAAAATATCAAACCGATTTCAAAATTAAAATTTGTAAATTAATGACCGTCCCTTTTCCAACATAGGCATTTTATGGTAATACTATTACCCCTCGAGAGATGGTAGGTCCTTAGAAAACAAACTTAGATTGTGACATGATGATTAATGAAAAAATGTAAATGCATACGAAATTGTTTTTAAAAAAGGATAAATACTTCAGACGAATACTGAATGGAATGTATGAATTGAGCATAAAAGTTTCAATATATTTTCTAAATGATCCTTTATTTAGAAGTATTTTTAGTTCTTCGTATTATTTTATGTTTTAACTTCGAAATAATGCACGTAATAATGAAATTCAGTCAAACTGTGGCTTAAATGCATGTTTTTTAATTATTACTTAATACATAATTACTTCTAATGAAAATCAGATATATAAGTATCACTTGACATATTTCAACTATTACGCGAGCAAAGCCGCGGGTTTTGCTAGTTTAACTATAATATTAATGTGAAGTAAGTGTTTGAGAAACAGTTGGATTCCACAATCTTTAATAATAGTTCAGTAGAAATTGACCAAAAAAGGCTTTGCTTTGCAAAAATTTGGGTAACTCTGTTTTTTGTTTGTTTTTGAACTGTATAAGTTGACCCTCTAATGAATAGGTTGACCCTCTACGAAGTTAACTGTGACAAATATATTTCAAAACATAAACATATTTTGTTACTCAATCCTTATTTCTTGCAATACTTGCAACATTAGCTAGCAACTAAAAAATTATTACATTCCACCAATTTTTATTGCTAAATTCTTTTTAGTTATAAATAATGCTCAGAAATTGTCATCTGCAGTAATGAACAGTTTAATTAATTTATTATAACAGAATAAACAAACATAAAGAGAAGATATTCATCTCTAAGAAATCAATCTGATTAAAATCATCCTGAAATCTTTCAACAACCGCAGTTATTAAAGCGATTATGTAATTTGTCAGCTTGAAATATTCAAGATATCATTGAAAACATTTTGGGAAATAATTATGCAAATTTTCGAAAATTTCACCGCTGTCAGAAAGCATGTTTTCGTAATTAATGAATACAACTTTCTTTTAATTGTATTACGGAAAACATCCCCAGAGGAACTCTTTGCATAAATATTTATTAATTATATTTGGATAAGTTTCATATGCTAAAAGTTTTTAATGTTTTATTCTAAAGGATTTTTAAGCTTTGTGTAATAATTTATCTTTGATTAGTTTGATATATAAATAATTTTTCAATTGTTGTATTTTTTTTAAAGAGTTTTTCATTGAAAAATGTTAAATTTCAGTTGATGATATTAATTTAATAAGATCCCAAAATAACCTTAATGGTTAAACTTCACCTGTATTTTTTATTCTGTCAATATAGAGTTTTTTATTTTTAACAAATATTGATTTTAAAATGTTTCTTAATCGAAATTGAATGTAACTAAACAAGTCACTTAGCTTATATTAGCATTGTTCATTGTTTTTTTTTATTGTATAAGAAAATGTATATCTAGGAGTGGGGAAATACATCATTTTGCTTACAACTAAGCGAGTAGATTTTATGACAAGGTTTTTGTGGGTAATTTTAGGAAAATTGAAGATTTTAGGGATATGCAAATAGCTAGCTATATATTACTTATTTTACTAGTTATATTTTTCAACTTTACAAATCACAACTATGTAAACATGGTATTGAATTTTGTCCCATACTCAAATTTTTCCTGTACTATAGTGTTAAATTTATAGAAAACAATATAGAAATACATCGTAATAATGGAAATTAATGTTTCTTGTAATCGATTAAATTTTAATCTAACAATAACTGCCTGTACGTTGCATCTTATGGCTATTAAAACATATCCTTGGCTGGTAAGATTTTCTGAAAACTCCCCACTCATGTGTATATCTATCTAAATGTCAACTCATGGGTAATATTATATGTGAATCCACACAAAAGTTACATATATTGAAGAAATTTTTAAAGTTTTCAATATATATGGTACAATGCAACATCGCAGTGTTACACGAGAAGTTAATTTATGGATTTATTCCGAATATTGTTCACTACATTAAAAAAAAATCTCTGTATCAAAATGATTCTACATATATTAATATGTATGTATGTACATTGAATGTAACTATCCTAAATAAATTTTATTACAGTTACATTAAATATTAGAAACACCGTTTTTTTCTACTTATCAATTTAATTACACTAAAACTAGACGTCATAGTTACATTGACATTCGAAGCAACATAATTACGAATCACATAAATAAACATACCTTACTTACAAAAATATTCTTCATAAGAAATTTCAAATTAAACTGTTCATGAATTCATAATTTACAAAATAAGATGTCCTGGGTTAGTGATGCCAAGTGTTAATATTACGCGTAATAACGAAAGAATCCGGAAGATGGCACCTATGGTTTTTACACAGAAGAGCCTCTGTCTGAATCATCTGAATTATAAACAACCGCTAAAAATCAATTTGTTTCATTTTTAGATATTATTGCTCGAAGAAGCACGGAAGAGTCAATGCTTGATCTAGAGATTTGCGAAATTAGTTCTGTGATCTGAAGATGATAAATTTATTAAGAAATAACTTGTTTAATAAATTTGTAGTGCATTTCATGTTTTTTTTTGGTTTTTTTTTTTCAAAATGTTGTAGAATATTTTGGGTGTAGTCGCGAGGCAGTTTATAGTTTAAAATATACTACGCAATAAGTATACCAGCATAGTTTCACCATCGTTGGCATAATTACTCAGGTTGCTCCTTTTCCTTGCCCGAACTACATCCGAAGAGAGACTTTTTAGGTGCGTTCATAATTATGTAAATATGTAGCACCTATAGTTGTCGTTCAATCCGTCCGTCTGTTTGTATATAGGAACTCAAAAATTATCTTACCGAATCATTTGATATTTAAAGTATATAATTACTAGATAATTTTGTCGAGTCACTTCAAATTTTATGAAAATCGGATGCACAGTTCAATTACAGGAACAATCAAAATGATTCAGATACATTACGGTCAATGGAGAAAACAGTTTCAAGTATATTTTAATGGTCTTTTACTCTTTCGAAAATAATAGAATTGATATGCATCTATGAAGTATAATATGCACACTGAGAAAAAATTATAGTCCAGGCATCTAGATTCTAAATTGTGGCTCTAGAAAAAATAGTTCCATGTCATCCTTATAAATTCTAGTTCAGTAAATTTGAGAGTTCTATAGTCTCTTACTAGAATTCAAGAGAGTATTCCTATATTCTTGTGGTCAAAATCATTTAAAAATCTCTGCAAATAGAGGCGAACACAAGAGGTTTGATATGGTAACTGTAATTCTTGTTTACGAAACCATTCCCGAAATCAACCGATAATTTCTCGTTACTGAAATAATTCAATATCATTTCATCACCTAGAAAACACGAAACTAGAAATGCTAGGTCGTTTTGTCTATTCAGCTTAGTTGATTAATCCATTCGCCCAGTTCGATCATCTATAGTTCTAGTTTAGGTACTTAGAAAGTGATTAACTATTCATTCTAGGTGAAGGCGGTATATATTTTTTCTCAGTGCACCCTGTACAATCTGTGGCGCAAAGAATATTTTTTATTGATTTACAGGGCCACACAAAAATATTCTATTACATAATTATATATTGGGAAATTGGTTGGTGCGCGTTTTAATTGTATTAAACTATTTAACATTTTATGAAATTTATATAAATTTATATTTAATTATTTTATGAAATTATTTCCTATGTTAGAAAGCACATAGTATTTACTGGGACACACGAAAGATTTCATCTACTATACTGTATCTGAATTACTGTATACTATTACTCCAAGATCTAAATATTTTTAGGTGTGTTTGTAATTATATAAAGGCGTAGCACCGTTCAGTCTGTTATCGTACAGTCTGTCCGTCCATCCGTCTATCTGTCCGCATATAACAGAGCAAAAACTATCCAACCAAATAGTTTGAGATTTAAAATACATAATTGTTACATAATTTTGTTCAATCAATTCAATTTTGTAAAAATCGGATGTATACTCTAATTACAGGGACAATCAAAAATATTCCATCACATTACGGTCAATCGGAAAAAATAGTTTCAAGTACATTTTAATGATGTTACACTTTTGAATATAACAGAATTGACATGATTCTATGAAGTAGATACTAAAATATACATTCTTCACAATCTATGATACAAGGACTATTTATTATTACTTTACAGGTCTACTCAAAAGTATTAAACTTCATTATATAACACGGAAAAATATTGTTTGGGGCGTGTTTTAATTATATTCAACTATTTCATATTTTATGAAATTGACATACGTTTCTGCGGTTTAATACAAGCTACTCCCTGTATAACAGAAAGCAGATAGTTTTTACAGGAACACACAAAAGATTTCGACTATTATACTGTATCCGGAGTATTATATATTATAAGAGCAAGATCTGAATATTTTTAAATTTCGTTGAAGTACGAAAACACCTCATTTGCTACGCTTCATGTGCAATTTCTAACTTGTTTTATTTTACGTATAACAGAGCATTAATGTTATTGCTGAAGAAATAGACAAAGGGGGGGGGGATTCATATGCCCTAAGTCTGCTAATTTTTTCATGTCAGAAGAATAAAATATAAAATGATTATTATTGCATGTAGGTGTCGTAACGAATGGTAACTAAGAGAAACTTTTCTATTTATAGGGCTGTAGAGTTTGTATAAATAGACAATTTATATGCCATTACTCCATCTTATTTTATAGCTTTGTCTGCATGGGCATTGCACTGAGAAAAAAAATATGCCGCCTTCAACTAGAATGAATAGTTAGTCACTTTCTGAATCTCTAAACTAGAAATATAGATGTCCAAACTATGCGAGTGGGGTAAACAACTAAGCTGAATAGGCGAAATGACTTGACATTTCTAGTCTCGTGTTTTCTAGGAGAGGAAACGACATTGAACTGTTTCAGTAGCGAGAAATTATCGCTTAATTTTAGAAATGGTTTCTTAAGCTATAATTCTAGCTACTAAATCAAATCTATTGCGTTCGCATCTATTTGAAGAGATTTTTAGATAAATTTGACAACAAAAATATAGGAAAACGCGCTTGAATTCTAGTAAGAGACTCTGGAACTCTCTAAGAAATGGAACTAAAATTTATAGGGATGACATGGAACTATTTTTTCTAGAGTCATTACTTAGATTCCATATGCCAGAACCATATTTTTTTCTCAGTGTGTTATCAAAGTTTTTGAGTAATAATGCCAAATAGAACTGTTTCAAGAAATCAACCAATAGAATTTTTTGAATGCTTATCTGTTAAAATATTCTTTTTTGGGTAAATAGTAAATAAGCTGCCGTTTCAAATCAATCATTTGTTTGAAAAAAAATCTAAAACTAAACTGTTAAAATTTGTAGAACCTTAACGTGGCGACATTACACCAGAACACTTTGAGCATCAATAATAATTAACTGAATTGAATTATGGAACTGCCGCTTGTTTCATAGTGGTCCTTAAAACTCTTATTTCAATAATTTAAAAAAATACAGTACAATTTTCTTTAAATTTATAATTAATGAATATTGATTATTATCCAGCAAACGACGTTTACCTCTAGAATGCAGCACTTAATTAGAAAATCCTTTGTTTTTCTTTACTAAAAATCTAATTCCAGGTCGTCTGTGCACTTAGTTCATTTTTCCCCATTTTGTCACTTATACCCCTTGGTTTCTGGGATCCTCATATAATAATAGTCCTCCTATAATATTACCTTTATTGCTTGATTAAATGTTTTTTTTTGTTGTTGTTGTTGCTGTGGCTGTTTCCTATGAACAAATTCAAATGTTTTATCTAATATATACATCTGACATGGATAAAATAAGTACTATTAAATCTTTGAACTGTACTTGAACAATTAAACTGATCATACTAACCAAATTCATGGTACATAAAGAAAAACATATTATTTTTAAGTATGTGACAGATATGGCACATGGTGCAGTTAAGGGTTAAAATTGCTTTAAAACCCTTTATTGCGTTAAACCACAATAAAGCTTGTGTAAATGTAAAATTAAGTAGTATGTAAGTATATACGTTAAATATAACTAGACTAAATCTACTTTTTTGCAATTTCATCAAGATTAGAATCACCAATTTTTCAAGTAATTACTCCGACTACACTATTACAAGACGTTTCGAACAACATTGACATTTAGAGCAACAAAATTAAGAAACATGTAGATAAACACAGCTTCGTTAAGAAACATTTAAAAATATAACATTAACTTGCTCACAAACTTTTAGTTAATGAAATATTTTGTTGGTTTTCTTTTCATCTCTTCATCTATTTATAAACACAACCTAGTAACCTTCATTTCATATCAATGAAAAACAAAAGGAATAAAAGAGCACGGAATATACTTCTTTATCAACCTACCACAATCATTTTCCATTATATGATGCTGGTTAAATCTTTATTAGTAACAGTGTTTTATTGAAACCCATTTAATTTTTAGTAGGATTAAAGACTGAAAAGTTTAGGTTACCAAGAAACAGTTAGATTCCAGAATCATTAAGATATTTTTATGTTTGGTGCACTTTTGACAACTCATTTAAATTAATTGAGGATATTTTAAAATTCTACTAATAATAATCCATCAAATGTCTAAAGCATCGATATTCAAACTGTGCGGCATGTTTCCGTGGTGAGGCGCGAGAAGTTTTAGGACTATTTTAGGATGTTAAACCATAATAAAATTTGTGTAACTAAAATTAAGCAGGAATGATAATTATTATTTAAGTCAGAGTGTCTTACTTTGAATTTTTCCTGTCGTGTTAGGCTTTAAATATGATTACCTCAAAAATACTTAGTCTAAATACTGGCAATCTTCGCCTGAATCGCTGGTCGGTTTCTTTTAAAAAATCGTGAATCAAACGAAATCATCAACTAAAGATTTAAAAATAATAATATTTAATCAAATATCCATAATTATTCTTTTATTCTTATAGTCTTACATTAGACGGTTCAAAACCAATGTTGACGACATATAGATAAACAAGTAAGAAAAATCACGCGTTAAGCATAGATTATGAAGCACTTTCCAGCGCTTCATGAAATCTTTAACAAAACTTCGTTATTTAGGTGAATAAGGATATAAATCCAAATATAGCCAAATATGTATTCCAGCACTATTGAACAGCCCTGTATTTGATCTGTCAGCTAATATACATACTATATAATGTGAAAACTTAGTTTAGCGAAAAAATGCCTAGTAGCTTGTAATTTCTCTTTCAGCAATTTATACTAATAGATGGAATACTTGAATACTTTGTTCAGCTTTGTAGCTTGCCTTGTTCTTTTATTATACATCAGTGTTAAGCTAAAATTTAATTTAAAACACTCTTAAAACAACTGAAATCACTTTCTGATAAATTATCGTTCATAGGCTCCATGCACTCAATTTTTTGCGTGACCCTGTATATCATTTTATCTATATTCTGCAAACATGTCTTCGTAAATTTAATGCTGTTCAACTTAAAAATGCATAATTTATTTAAGAATCACCTTTTTAATAATTTATGATCATATTCAGTAACGTTGACGAGCTCTTTTGGGTAGCCCTGTATAATAACTATAACATTTATACACACCACATAATATGCATAAATTTAGTGAAACTTATACGCGCATATCATACTTAAAATGCATTTCATCCATCCATCAGCCATCATCGGATACGAATACAGTACTTAGGAAAGAATGTACTATTTGAAATATTTTGTGTCCCTGTAAATGCTATGTACTTTATATTAGGGAAGGCAGTATCGTATAATTTATACTAAGCCTCATTGACATACATCAATTTTATTATGCATGAAACAGTTTAATATATTTAAAATTTGTCACACACAATTCCCCCTTTAACCATATCTAATGGAATTCTTTTGTGTGGCCTTGTAAATGAATAATAGCTATAATTTCACCTCATATTTTATAGAATGCATTTTTTAATGCACCTCGTAAAAACATATAAATTTTAATATGTTTGACAGGGTATAACATCTTTAAAATTTCTTTGAAACGATTTTTCCCCATAGGCTGTAATGTAATGGGAAACTTTTGACTCTCCCTGTAGATAAACTAATCATGGTAGATACTTCATTTTCAATAGGGTTCGTGCTAGGGTAAACGTCAATAACGTCCTAAAATTTCATGGCAATCCGAGTATATTTACGTGAGTTACAACGCGGACAGACGGACAGACAAACCGAATTCATAAGCACTTTTCAACTTTGTTGGAAAGTGCTAATAAAATACGTCACACACAATTCCCCCTTTAACCATATCTAATGAAATTCTTTTGTGTGGCCCTGTAAATGAATAATAGCTATAATTTTCACTTCATATTTTATAGAATGCATATTTTAATGCACCTCTTAAAAATAAATAAATTTTAATATGTTTGACAGGGTATAACATCTTTAAAATTCCTTTGAAACGATTTTTCCCCATAGGCCGTAATGTAATGGGAAACTTTTGATTCTCCCTGTAGATAAACTAATCATGGTAGATACTTCATTTTCAATAGGGTTCGTGCTAGGGTAAACGTCAATAACGTCCTAAAATTTCATGGCAATCCGAGTATATTTACGTGAGTTACAACGCGGACAGACGGACAGACAAACCGAATTCATAAGCACTTTTCAACTTTGTTGGAAAGTGCTAATAAAATACGTCACACACAATTCCCCCTTTAACCATATCTAATGAAATTCTTTTGTGTGGCCCTGTAAATGAATAATAGCTATAATTTTCACTTCATATTTTATAGAATGCATATTTTAATGCACCTCTTAAAAATAAATAAATTTTAATATGTTTGACAGGGTATAACATCTTTAAAATTCCTTTGAAACGATTTTTCCCCATAGGCCGTAATGTAATGGGAAACTTTTGATTCTCCCTGTAGATAAACTAATCATGGTAGATACTTCATTTTCAATAGGGTTCGTGCTAGGGTAAACGTCAATAACGTCCTAAAATTTCATGGCAATCCGAGTATATTTACGTGAGTTACAGCGCGGACAGATGGACAGACAAGCCGAATTCATAAGCACTTTTCAACTTTGTTGGAAAGTGCTAAAAAGCTCTAAAATTGCTTAAATACCTATATGTTTAACTATTTTTTTAGTAAGACTGGTATCCTGATTTTCTCGCTTCAATCTAAAACTGCTTCAGACGTATGACGAAATGTCCTAAAAGTGCGACTACTTCATCAAATACTCTTGTGCGAGAATTTCTAAAATATCTAAAATATATTTTAAGATTGTTTCAGTGATTTAGTTCTAGTGCTATTCATGTCTCTACCTAAAACTGCTGCTGAGGTATGGCGGAATGACAGAACACTTTCCTACTTTTCATTAATTATTTTGGAAGGAAGAGGGGGATTTCTAAAACCACTCAAATAAATTTTTAATACATACATTGAATTACTCACTTCTATCTAAAATTGCTGCTGAGATATGGTTAGTAATGGGTAAATCTCAAAAAATTTTTGATCGAAAAAAATATCGTCGTCGTAAAAAACGCAATCGATACAGTCATCTATTGCTCCCGATAATTGACAATTGATTAATTAATTTTTGTTTTTACACGCTTATAAAATAGAATTTAGTAAATACGTAGCAGAAAAGAAAGAAATAAAAAAACAAAAACAAATTGAAGGTAGGCAATAAGGAAGCAACAACAATAGAAAAAAATCAAGTGACGGCTCCCCGTGTTTCCAAAAATTGGAAAAGGCTCGAATAAGTATAAAAATATAAGAGAGTGTAAGTACCAAATACTAGAATTGTTTGGCAATTAGCAGCAAAATAGCCAAAAAGATATAAGAATTAATAGCAACCCTGGTGGTAAAAATAGGTATTAATAGATGGTTAATAGAATCAATATTTATTATTGATTTTTCTACACCGTTTGAGAGATGTCATCAAAAGTGACAAACGTGTCCTCCAAGGTTTAATATATTGCACTTCCACCAATACATCCTCCCTCTCTTTTTGAAATTTTTATATATTATACATGACATTCAGTGGAGAGCTCCGGAAAAATTCTGATCGAAATTAATCTCTCGGGGGGTCAAATTAAGAACTTTGGAAGAAAGTTCATAATCTGGAAAAGTGGCCCGAGTTCTTTTCCATGATATATCACATGATGGTTAAAAAAATTTGAAAACTTCAGACCCGTCAGTAGAGGAAATTTTAAATTCGCTGAAATACGCGTTTAATTATTGTTTAATAGATTTATTTTCTGCAAATTTATGCTTCTACCTAAAATGATAACTCAGATGTGCCAATTGTTCTAAAATATTCGATCCTCTTTTAATCTTTTAAGGGGGGTGAGGAAAATATAAAATCGTT
Organism: Maratus speculifer; assembly: GCA_964019185.1. Lineage (NCBI taxonomy): Eukaryota > Metazoa > Arthropoda > Arachnida > Araneae > Salticidae > Maratus > Maratus speculifer. The sequence goes on from OZ025297.1 coordinate 331,285,773, forward strand.
GAAATACATGTTTAATTATTTTTCAATAAATTTGTTTATCTAGAATTTCAAGTTTCTACCTAAAACGGCTGCTGAGATATAGAAAATATTTTATGATTTTTGACGTCACATTTACCCCCTCAGGGGCGAAATTTTCAAAATCGAACTTTTCAAATTTTCCTGTATTAGAATCACTTGCATCATAAGAAATATTTTCTCCCCAATTTTTATGCTTCTAGGTTTAGTAGTTTGGAAAATGCGTTGGTAATGAGTCAGACAGATAAACTATTATATATATATAATTTGCTTTTTCTTTTTTGCCTAGCTTTTTCTATTGAAAAGTTGGAATGTAATCTTCAAATTCAGTGATATTAAATATACGAACGATTGCAGAAGAAAACAAATGCGCGACATGCGATTCACTTTTTTTTTTTTTTTTTTTTTTTTTTTTTAATGAATAAGTATTAATTTTATTCACGGTTTTTAGGAAAGTGCGTAATTTAGGAAAGTGGTAAGTGCGATTTTCATGGCGCAGAAGAGCAGCAATTAAAAACAGTTCAAATCCTATGCACTAACTTTCAGAGGTTATTTTGTATAAAAATTTGAAAATTGCAACAAATGTAGTGACGTCGATTATTTGAATGAAAAAAAATCCGTCATGATTTAGCCATTAAACTAAACATCATCATCTCACACAGAACATTAAAGGTCCTAGAAGTATGCCTTTTTATTAAGGTATAGTTTCTTTTTTTCTTATTACCGAATTTAATGGAAGTTAGACTATGTTTATACATACAGGGTGATTCCGAATTTTTTTTACAATAAAAGAGGGGTGATAGTACACATCAAGACAAACAATATTAAATAGAAGACCAAGGGTCCAAAACGTTTTCCTAAGGAAATAGCCGCCATTAAAGTTTAGGGACCAAAATTTCAAATAAACATAAAAAATGTAAAAAATTGGTCGATTGATTTGCGGTTTTCACTAAAATTATTCTTTATGTCGGCATTTTCTTGAAATTAAATTATAAAGATAAATTTAAAAAAATGACGATAGAGGGCGATTTAGACTTTGGAGTAACGAACAACTATTTTTTGCCGGTATTTTTTGCATCTTATTAAATGTTTTCGTAAGCATAGACTCAAACTTAAATATTGAGCTCAAAATCTGTAGTTGGGAGTGGTTAAGTAACACAAACTGAGCTGTGTTCAGAGGGTTCAAATTTCAAATGATTATAAAAAACGGAAAAATTGGTCGATTGATTTAAGGTTTCCACTAAAGCTATTCTTTAATTAGGTATTTTCGTGAAAATAAATTATAAAGATAAATTTCAAAAAATGCCGATAGAGGGCGCTTTAGACTTTGGAGTAACGAAACACTCTTTTTTGGCGTTATTTTTTGCATCTTTTTAAATGCTTTCGTAAGCTTAGACTTGAACTTAAATTTTGAGCTCAAAATCTGAATAGCTGCGAGTGGTTAAGTAGACAAACTTAGCTGTGTTCAGAGGGTTCAAATTTCAAATAATTGTAAAAAACCGAAAAATTGGTCGATTCGTTTGCGGTTTTTGCTAAAACTAATTTTTAAATCAGCAGTTTTCTTGATCAATCAGTGTTTTCTTGAAAATAGTTTTTAAAGATAAATTTCAAAAAATGCCGATAGAGGGCGCCTTAGACTTTGGAGTAGCGTACAACTATTTTTAACTGTTATTTTTTTAATCTCATTAAATGCTTTCAAATGCATAGACTTAAATTTTGGGCTGAAATTCTGAATCGTTGGGAGTGTTTAAGTAGCGAAAAATTGAATTGTGCTCGAGGGGGAAAGAGGGTTAAATTTTAACTCCTAAACACACTTCTGTTTGCGCTGCTTAACCCCTTATAACGATTCAGGATTTGAGCTCAAAATTTAAGTTTAAATCTAAGCTTCCGAGAACATTTAAAATGCTTTTGCAAGCATTTAATTAGAACCAAAAAATAATGGTTAAAATGAATTGTTGGTTACTCTGAAGTTTAAGGCGCCCTCTGACGGATTTTTTTAGATTTTTCTTTAAAAATTATTTTCAAGAAGATACTGACTTAAAGAATAGTTTTATTTTAAACCGCAAACGAATCGACCAATTTTTCTATTTTCTATAATTACTTTAAATTTGAACCTCCCCCTCCCCCTTGAACACAGTTCAGTTTGTGCTACTTAACCACTCCCTACTATTCAGATTTTCAGCTCAAAATTTAAGTTTAAGTCTAACCTTCCTAAATCATTTAAAGAGATGCAAACAATAACGGAAAAAATAGCTGTCCGTTACTCCAAAGTCTAAAGCGCCCTCTATCGGCATTTTTTGAAATTTATCTTTATAATTTATTTTTACAAAAATACCTAAATAAAGAATAGTTTTAGTGAAAACCGCAAATTAACCGACCAATTTTTCCGGTTTTTTTTAATCATTTGAAATTTGAACCCTCTGAACACAGCTAAGTTTGTGTTACTTAACCACTCCCAACTACAGGTTTTGAGCTCAAAATTTAAGTTTGAGTGTAAACTTACGAAAACATTTAATGAGACGCAAAACATACCGGCAAAAAATAGTTGTTCGTTACTTCAAAGTCTAAATCGCCCTCTATCGGCAATTTTTGAAATTTATCTTTATAATTTAATTTCAAGAAAATGCCGACATAAAGAATAATTTTAGTGAAAACCGCAAATAAATCGACCGATTTTTCCGTTTTTTATGTTTATTTGAAATTTTGGTCCCTAAACTTTAATGGCGGCTATTTCCTTAAGAAAACGTTTTGGACCCTTGGTCTCCTATTTAATATTGTTTGTCTTGATGTGCACTATCACCCCTCTTTTATTGTAAAAAAAAATTGGAATCACCCTGTACTGTTTCACTGTTATTTCAAATTTATTTGTATATTTATATATAATTACCAAACACCGATTAAGGTACTTTAGGATTCCAAACACGAAATTTTTTCGGGCCCCCCAAAGACAAAAACAAGTTAAATCTCGTGTAACTGATTTTCAAAACAATTTGTGCAAACTCGAAGTTCTGTACTGTCATTGAAATCAAAATGCAAATTTAAAAATAAAGGAAACGAAATCCTCTTTTAAGCGAAATAAAAATCAAACTTTATTTTGGAGTAAATTACATTAAAACATTATTTGGTATGAATTAAATAAAATTAAATAAAGTAAAAAAAAAAATACGTCTGTTTCATAGTATCAGATATTCGCTATATTTTAACTTTGACATTTACGATTTGCTAAAAAATCTATCATGATGATTAAAAATTAAAGCTATTTTCAGATTCAGTGCTAAAAATTGCGCAAAAACCAATTATCAAAAGTTAAAAATCCACAGCCTTTCATCAATTTTATAGTATCCTTTTTTAACCGTTCGTGATTTGCGAAAAATCCTAACATGATGGTTAAAGATTAAGATTATTTTGTCTCTGATTTATATAGTTTTTTGTGCATTAGTTATGTGACGCCTAGACAGACAGAGGACTTAGACGAATAGGGTTTCGTCAAATGAACAAAACCCTAAAAACAATCTTATTAAAATCATCTCGCACTCTTTCATGTTTCAAAATGCAGTTAAATCATATGAATTTATTACAGCTATTACAGAGTTTGTCAGCATAAAATATTCGGATTATTCAATGGATTATTCAGCGAAGAGTTAATTTAACTCTTTACTGCACGATTTTTTTCAATTTATATGAAAAAATAGTATTTGAAATCTATATATTGGTCTAATAATAAGAAATATAGGGGAAAAAAATCAGCTAAAATTTTGTATTTTATAGCGTGTACCCTGTATACACAGTTAGGTTTTTTTAAAGATTCTATTGCTATATTTTGCAACTAACAAAGCTTAAATTAAAAACTTTATCTGCTTAACATTCTTCAACTTATTTTTATATTAATATTTTTAAGTATTCAGTTATTCAGTAAAAATAATGAAAACAAATTGTGCCTAAATACAGAACATATTGGTCAGATTTATGGTACATAATGAGAATTGTACTATTTTAGCTATGCGTCAGATGTGGCACACGGTGCAGTGAAAGGTTAATATATTAATGTCATCTTGTTTGAAGATTGTAAAGAAAATCCAACAACTCACAGTAAATATAATTAATCTGTTTAAAATCCTCGTTAATTATTTCATATGTCAAAATGCAGTTGAATCATCTGCAGTTATTACAACTACTACATAATATGCCAGCATGAAATATTCGGGATATCGTTGAAATCCACTTTCGAGAATTATTACGCAAATTTTTAAAAACTTCCTCAGCTTTCATAGAACGTATTCTCATGAGTAATAACCCCAACCTTTCTTTAATTATGGTTGTTAAACATTATTAAAATTGCTTCTTTCATAAATGTTTAACTGTTACATCTAAACAATTTTTAAATGCATGAAAATTTTAATGTATAATTATAAATGCTTTTTATGTTTGTTTAATATTTTATTTGATTATTTATAGCGAGACATTGTTCGATACTGGTACTTTTTAAGTTATAAGCTATTGAAAACTTCAAAGAGCATATTTAAATTACGTTTTTTTATCTCGCTATTTTTATTTATATATGTATATATATACACATATATGTGTATTATTTTGGAAGAAGAATATTCGACAATAAATACGAGTTGGGTTTCTGTATTGATTAACAACTATACTAGTTAGATTTCGTATGAAAATCTACCTACTGAGGTTTCTCTAATGTTGAAATTCCTGAAAAAGTTTTGCAGATCTACACCGAATATGACCCCTAAGCCCCAAAGCTACCACCAGAAAAACCTTTACCTATCTATCTATTATGCACTCCTACATCTTTCAAAATTCAGTCAAACCATCTTCACTTATTAAACCTAATATATAATTTGTCAGCATTAAATATTCGGAATATCAATGAAAAATAGCCAAGAGTTTATTTAATACATTAAGGTTGCTATATTTGAAGACTGTAAAGAAAATCAAACAATTCACAATAAATATAATTAATATGTTTAAAATCCTCGTGTATTCTGTCATTTGTCAAAATACAGCTTAGTCATCTGCAGTTATTACAGGTACTTCATAATTTATCAGCATGAAATATTCGGGATACCATTGAAACCACTTTCGAGAATTATTACCCAAATTTTTAAAAATTTCCCCAGCTTCATAGAACGTACTTTCATGACTAATGACTTTGAAAACTTTCTTTAATTATGGTTGATAATCATTATTGGAAGTTCTTCTTGCATAAATATTTAATGATTGTTTCAAAACAATTTTTAATTGCATGAAACTTTTAACCTATAATTATAAATTCTTTTTAGGTTTTTTGATTTGTCTTGTACCATAAGATATTCAGCTGTAAGTACACAAAATTTGAAGTCTCTGACTTCACGGAGTCTGTGACGGAAATAATACAGATGATGAAGACGAATAGGGTTTGTCAGATAAACGAAACCCTAAAAACCGTCTCATTAAAATCATTGTACACTCTTTCGTGTTTAAAATGCAGTTATTTCACCTATTGTATAGTTATCAGTATTAATTATTCGGAATATCAATGAAAACTTGCCAAAAGTTTATTCAATACATTAATTTCATCATATTTGAAGACTACAGAAAATCAAACAACTCACAGTAAATAAAATTAATCTGATTAAAATAATTATATGTCTTTCACATGCCAAAAGGCAGTCGAATCTTCTACAGTTATTATGACTACCCCATAATTTGTCAGCATGAAATATGCAGAATACCGTTGAATAGAGTTACACAAATTTTTATAAACTTCCTCAACTGTCATAGAACGTATTTTCATGACTAATAACTACAACTTTTCTTTAATTATGGTTGGTAAACATTATTAAAAGTATTTCTCGCATAAATGTTTAATTATTACATCTAAACAAATTTTAAACTCATGAAACTTTTAAAGTTTAATTATAAATGCTGTTTAAATTTGTTTAAAATTTTAATTTGATTATTTATAGCGAGTCATTGTTCCATCTTGGTACTTTTTCAAATGTAAGCTATTTTAATAATTAAAGAACCTATTTTAATATTTTTTATCTCTATCTACCTGATTTTGCATATATATATGGTATATTATTAATTTTTTCTTCTCAATATCTTTTTTTATTTTATTTTTATAACGCTTAATTGCCGGCATTTTCACTAATTTACGATTGTTTAATAATATATCTATAATCAATTCTATTAAATTATACTTAAATTAATTATTATCTTACTCAATTTACTTAAATACAAAACTTTTACTTTATTTTTAAATTACCGTATCATTTTTGACTAATTTCTCTTATTTATTGTAAATTCAAAAAAAAATTTTTTTTTTAATCATTTCTTTTTTTTCTTTTTACTTACTTTTATTCCAAGATATTTCCCGCACGGGGATATTTGTTTACACCACAAATTTTTAGCTCGTTACTCACTTTTTGTACGGAATTCTTTGCAGAATTATTCTCATTGAACCTTTACGTGTGACGTTCTTGTTCTTCATCAGTCAGATGCACGTGACGTCATGATTTGTATCATTGCGAGTTTGATTAAAAAGCAGCAGTATTCGGTGAAAACTCAGAATTTGTGCGATTTTCAACTTGTTAAAATCTCACGTTGATAACTACAGCTTTTTCCAGTCTAAATTTCTATTAATAGCCAATGTGATTTGTCATAGCATGACCTGAACTTTAACATTAAGGTGGGATCTGTTTTAACTGATGTGTTGTTAATAAAGATTAAAAGTCACGCAGATGCCTTGTTTATTTCATGGAGAAATTCCGAGACGAAGTTATTCTATTACCTAATCGACTATTTCATGATTTGCAATAATCGAAACGGATTCACGCATTACTATAAGTTACGGTTATGCATTCGATTAAATGTTTACCGCATGATTTTCTACAATACTATGTATATAGATATATATATATGTATATATTATTCTGGGGGAGAATATATAATAATGAGTCCGGTTTCTAACAACTATATTATAATATTAAAAATATAACGGATTACAATTAACATAAAATCTTTAAAATTTTACTCGTATTCTACACACAAAATAACGGTAACTGTAATGGTAAATAACTATTTTCTCATAAAATGTGAAAAATAGTTTATTTATTACAGATCTTGCGGATGTAACCATTACTTCGAAACTAAACTAATCAAGTTCGTTATTAAAAGAATTTTAAGCTTTTGCCTATAGCTTAATCACGTTCAGCAATGTATCTTATATTGATATTAATAACGTATGGCACACACGGAGTACCCGTACACGTACGTACGTAATGGTGTAAGCCAGAATCAAGCTCAAACCAATCTTGGCGATATTTTACAGCAAACAGTTTAGCATAAATAAAGTTATTTTGACTATAACTAATCATTCTGTTTAACTGTTGGCGAAAGTTGAGAATCTTTTCTTATCGGGCTTCACGCACGTTAGCTTTTCCTATAAAATAATTTGAATTTTTAAAACCGAAAATTTGTGCATTCAATTTTTCCCAAGGTAAAGACAAGTAGAAGTTTTCCTTCTTGTTCAAACAGTTAGGTTCCATTACAATAATCCCCGTGGAGGGCATCCCTCTCCTTTGGGTTTATAACAGCCCTTGTGTAGATAATCAGCAGTTATAAACAACACACTTGGCTTATCAACATCAATGTTTAAGCATAAAAATAATTAATAACACAATAAAACAACGTATGCGTATTTCTCATTTTGTGTTGCTATTCAAACGTTAGGATTTTATTATATCACACCAGTTTATTCAATATTTTAACATTTAGAGTATATTTTTTGGTATCAGAGGATGTTTTTCACGATTCAAGTACGGCTTTTGTCTTTTGTACTACGAAACCTCTCAATTATTTTTATATATTAAATTACAGATTCAGATAGTCTTCAATAGTAAATTACGCAATAAGGGAATTTCAACTAAAAATTCCCTGCACAAGGAATCTGTTGAACTATATTTAACTTTATACAGAAATCTGCAGAATAGATTTACGAATTCATATGAAAATACTAGACAGTCTCAGAAATTCAAAATAGATTGCTCAATATTTTTTTATAATTAAAGTCGTGAGGTTGTTCGATATTTTTTTTAATGTTTTATCAAGGGTAAATCGAAACACCGCCAAACTGTTCAGACAAATGTAAACGATATTGTAATCTATGAACTTTTTGTAGGTGGGTTGGTAATTATATAATTACGTAGTGCCTATATTCCTCGCCTTGTCCTTCCGTCTGTCAGTCCATTTATCAGCATATATCAAGCAAATACTACCCTACCAAATGGTTTGAAATTTAATATACATAATCGTGGTAAAATTTCGTAGAGGCATTTGAAATTTTATGAAAATTGAATAAAAACTTTTAAAAACACCATTGAAAGTTTTCTTCATTCTATTAAATCCTATCATACGCAATTAATACAGCGATATCCCCGGATAGGGAATTGTTCTAGGCTGCTATGATGATTGCGTCCGATTTAAAATGAAGACTTACTGTTTCCATTTTATTGAATTTAATATGTATAGTCATAAACAATTTTATATTCTTGCATTTTTGCTTAAGAATAAAACAGCTATTGCACCAAGATCGTAATATTAAAAAAAAAAAAAAAAAAAAAAAAGTTCTATAATGAACGCATTTTATTTGCCATGATTGATGGACAATTTCAGAGTTTTTATTTTTATCACCATGGTAAAAAACATTAAATTTATCATTTGCCTTAACTCAAACTAAATATATACATTCCCGTGAATACATTAAGTGTTATCGCAAAATAAATTGTATCATTTAATTGGTTTTAATTGTCTCACAGATTAATAGTGCTTAGAAAATATTATTCAATGCTTTCAAAGGACCTTCTTAAAGCCCTTTTTAATAATAATATTCTAGTTTTTTTACTGCATGCATCTAAGGCGGTTTGCTTAGAGAAACCTATTTTCGTAGGCAAATTGGAGTTCTTTTAGAAAAAATGTATAATGAGGGTGTATTTTTCTTCCCTCGTTATATTCAGTGAGTAAGTTATTTTGCTATTTTTATGTTATTTAAAAACTTACGGTAAATATTCTCAGCTCTTGGCTTCCTATTCATTCATATTTTGGGTTCTGCTTAAGTTAAGATTGAAAGAAAGAAGAATATTTAAAAAGAAACAAAAAAAAAGTTCATTTAAAAGAAATTCTCAAAAAATTTTTGAGCATTTAAAATTTTATGAAAATTTAATCAATGATTAAAAAGGTGCCAATAAAAGTTTTCTTCCTCTTATTAAATCCTATCACACGTAATTGACTCAATCATATTTCATGATAGGTAATTATTCTAGGTTGCTATGGTAATTATGTCCTATTTATAATGAAGTCCTTATAATTCCACATTATTGAATTTAATATATATAGTCGTAACAAGTTTTGTATTCATGCATTTTGCGTAAGAGTGTAACAGTTATTGCATGAATACCTGAATATTAATCAAAATAATTATAGTACAAATGTTAGTGATGGGCGGTTCCCGAAAATTTCTTATTCGATAAAAATCGTGATCGTAAAAAAGCACATTCGATAGAGTCATCGATTAATTTCGAGAATCTACAATCGAGATGTTTTACAATCGATTATTAAAATCTTTCTTATTACAGGCATATACATACATGATTTGTTATTACATGTAAAAGCATAATTTAGTAAATACATGGTAACTGAAAACAAATGAATTTAAAAAACAACAACAAACCAAAAGGATGTTATAATGGAGCCGCAATAGTAGAAAAATCATGTAACGGCGTTCCTTGGTTGCAAAAAGTTGTAAAGTCGCGAGTAGCAAAATGGCCAAAGAAAAAATAATCAAAAGCACTCCTAGTGTAAAGAACATGAACTAAAAGGATATTAAAAGAAATCAAAACCTTTTATTGATTTTTGTACATCAATTGAGATATGATCTACAATTCCCCCATTATTAGAAGACTCTCTATTGACATACATTAAACGGACCACCCGGGGGGCAAAGTAGTGCAGCAGCAATGAAAATGCATAATAGGAGTAAATGGTCATTAGGCTTTCCAACAATACATCGCATGGTGGGTATCGGTTAAATTTATTAAAGAGCTTCCCGCGGGGGCAAAGTGACGAGGGGGGATGAGCGCGGGAGGTATATAAAATAAAATGGTATTTACAGAGCTTTCTAATGATACATCGCGAAAGAGGAGTAAACAAAAGATATAAAAACACTCCCCTTAGAATTCCAACTATTGCAACATCCGGAATACATCCTGTCCTCACTGTTTGTGAATTTTCATACATTATAAATTATATATTGAAAGTCCCCATAAAAAAATCAGATCTGAATTTACAAAAACGAAAGGATTTCAAAAAAGTTTGCAAAGCGCTTCTGTAAGGAGGCCAGATTGAGGAAAGGAGAAGAAAGATTCATAATATGAAAGAGTGGTTTAAAAACTTTCCGATGATACGTCATATGACCGATCCATATAAAGCTTGAAATTTACTCCTCACTACTCCACTATTTTATTCTTCCCTGAATACAGCCGGAAATCACGCAGCCTCGCTTAAAAATGTTTATATTTGATAAAATATTTTTACCAAAAGGGTCCATCAAAAAATCACATTTAAAATGAAATTTAATCTCAAAATAGCTACGATTTAAAAAATTCACCCCTCATCGCTCCCCTCCTTTCTGCGGAAATTCAACCCCAGGAGGAGAAACGTTCATAACATGAAAGAGTGGTTCGAAAAACATTCCAATAATCAATCACATGAAGGGTCCAAAAAATGTTTGGAATTTACTCCTCACCCGCTGGTTTATTTTTTCTTAATAGAATACACCCGGAAATCACGCATCCTCCACTTTAAAATGTTTATAATTAGCAATTTTTATTAGAAGGTTGCATCAAGAAACCACTTCTAAAATAATAGTTATTCTCGAAATAGCTACGATTAAAAAATTCACTCCCCGTCGTTCCCCCGTCCTGAAATTAAACTGCAAGTAGAGAAAGGTCCATAGTATGAAAGAGTATTCTGAAAACTTTCCTATGACATATCACATGACGGGTCCAAAAAAAGTTTGAAATTTACTCCTCACCCGTGGCCGTAATGTTACTTTATCTTCCCAGAATGCACCCGGAAATCACGCAATCCCCATTTTAAACTTTTGTATTTATGAAATAATATTTACCGGAGCGATCCGGTATTTATTATTCCTCTGAAAACCACATCTAAAACGATATTCATTGTCAAAATAGCTAAGATTTAAAAAAAATCACCCTCTTATCGCTTTCCCACCCTCTCCTGAAATTCAACTCCAGGAGGAGAAATATTTGTAAAATGAAAGACAGGTGCGACAAAATTCCGATGATATATATATAACATGACGGGACCAAAAAAGAGGTTGAAATTTACATGTCACCTGTAGGTTCACTCATTTTTCCCAGAATACACCTAAAAATGACGCAGCCCCCACTTTAAAATCTTTATATTTAATAAAAAATATTTACTGGAGGGTTCCATAAAAAAATCACACCAAAAATAACATTTATTGCCGAAATAGCTACGATTTAAAAAATTCACCCCCTCATCGCTCCCCCGCCCCTTCCCCACCCCTCCTCCCACCCCTTAAAATTCAACTCCAAAAGTAGTAAGATTCATAATATGAAAGAATGGTTAAAAGAGCTTTCGCATATGCCTTTCATTTCAGCAAATCTCATTCCTATAAAGTCAGACATTTCGAGAAACGCTTTATTCGCGATGAAAATTTACCCCGATGAAATAGGTTCATCGAAGGATAGCGATGAAATTTAACCTTGATAAAAGCGGCATTTCGAGAAGCTTGTGGTTTTCTGATGAATGCCTTTTTCGATAAGGATGATTTTCGTTCTCGCTGACAATAGAGATGAGGAGTTTTATCGAGGAGAGTTTTGTCGATGAAGCTTTGTGTAATGACAGTTTTATCGAGAAACGAAGTACAGAAAGAAGCATGAGAATATGACAATAACTTGTGAAATGAAGACCTAATTTTCAAAGTTTCTCGTATTTTAGTCTTACCATGCTGTCACGTAATTAGAACCCCCCAATAAATATTATTTATTGAAAAAAAAAAAATTCAAAGAGGGGTCTGGAGAGAGGACAAACATATGTTTAAAACTGTTGCGATTTCTACAGTACCTATCAATTTAAGTATGGTTTCTTTCATCGAATCATTCAGTAGACATTATTTATCAAATGTAAAAAAAAATTTAAATGTCTCCTGCAGGAAATTGAGGGCGAAACGGCGGACTGACGGGGGGACAATTTTTACTTTTTTAAAACCGTCATATTGTATATCATCTTGAAGATCTCGGATCACTCTTTCATATTATGATGCTTTCTTACCTCCCCCCTTCCGAATTTGGTTCCCACGGCGGGGGGTGGGGGGTGGTGGAGGGGGCAGTTTTCGAAGCTTTTTGCATTTTTATCATTTTAGATCGAATTTTTGAATTGAAAACGTCCTTAGGCGCATTGGAAATTTTTTTGAGATGGGAAAAAACCATTGAACTAGTCACATTGTTACCGTAACCTAGGCACATTGTTTTAAAATTCCCTCCTTGAGGGCCTCTTCCAAAGGTGAGGAGTTTTACACCCCCCCTCCCCAACATACACTTTAAAATATCGCTCATTTTTTTTCTCTACTAATTTTAACTTAAAAGTTTAAGCTATGTGGCAGAACCAGGGCTATTGCCCCCCTCCTGTTGATTATTCACCAACATAATTTTGCTCATTCCTTCACTTCATTTCAATTTTTTAAAGGCTATAACTTTGCTGCTATGAGAGTTACAGCGGGGAGAAAAATTATAGCATAACTAATTTTTCTTCGCCGCTCTTTTTGCAGTTTTACGGTTTTCCCGGATTTTTTTTGGAAAGGGGGAGGACAGGGGGGGGGGGATTTTCCATTTTTTGATGTAATATGTTTATTGAAAGCTTATGCTTCATACATCACCAATTTAGCATAAAAGAGTTTCTCCCGTCATTCTGGGTCACGTTACAGACCCATAATGGGTTGAAATTTAAATTTCTCAAACTTCTTCGAAGTTTTCGTTAAATCGACAACTGAAAAACATCGTGCCAATGTGGTGCGTGTATGACATCTGCATCATATAAATATTGTTCACCACTGTTGGGACTCTGGCCTCCTCTCGCGTGTAGGCCTTTATTTACCGCGGTTACTTTGTCCTTGTATTTCCTGCACGATAAAATATTTCCTGACGATTAAACAAAATACACACATAATTTTTCAAGTTTTCACTTCTGTCGGCACTCCCAAAATGCCACTATATGTATATATATATATATATATATGTATGTATATATATATATATATATATTTACGGAGCTTACAGTAAATAATATTTATAATATATATGGAATTTAGAAAGGCAGGAAGTTGTTGGTTGGCATGTGACCACTTACTGATCTTATGCACTCGATCTTATATATCCCCCCCCCACCTCGTTACCTTGGGGGGGGGGAGTTTTCAAAATTTAACGTTCGATTCGAGATTACTTTCGATTGTTCGTTCAATTCGAATTTTCTTTCCTTTTTTTTTTTTTTTTTTTTTTTTTACAAGATTTTGTTGTGCGTGCGTATAAATTAGATACACCAATGAAAGGAGGGGCTCACTAGCGAGTGAATCCGTCGTGTCTTTATTAACACCGACTCATTCACCTGTAGACGACACTTGATAAAATTGAATCCTGTATGATATAAAAACAATTGTAAACTGGAGTCATCGAGAAAAATTTTACACAATCGCAATTTTACACAATCTCAACAAGTTATTGAGATGTTCATACAATCGAGAAAATCGAGAAAAACTTCTCGTTATCGACCATTACTAACAAATGTATCTTATTTGCTATGATTGATGTACAAATTCAGACTTGTTATTTTTAACTCCATAATAAAGAAATATATATATATATATATATATATATATATATATATATATCATTTGCCTTAATTCAAACTAAATATATACATTCCTTTGAATAAATTAAGAGTAATCTCAATAAATTATTTCATTTAATTGGTTTTAATTATCGTACTGCTTATAGTGCTTAGAAAATACTATTCGATATTGTCAAAGGATCTTCTTAAAGCCCTTTTAAACAATAACATCCTAGTTTTTTATTTTATTATAAGCATCTAAGGGAGTTTGCATAGAGAAACTTGTTTTCGTAGTCATATTAGAGTTAGTTCTTTTCGAAAAAAATTATGAGGGCGTATTTTTTTCCCTCGTTATATTAAATGAATGAGTTACTTTGCTATTTTTTATATTATTTAAAAACTTAACTTACGTTAAATTTTCTAAGCTCTTGGCTTCTATTCACTCATAATTTGGGCTCTGCTTAAGGTAAGATTGAAAGAAAGAAGAAGAATATTTAAAAAGAAACAGAACGGAAAAAGTTTATTTAAAAGAATTTCTTACGATCTCAAAAAAAATTTGAGCATTTTAAATTTTATGAAAATTTAATCAAAGGTAAAAAAAGGTACCAATAAAAGTTTTTTTTTTATTATATTAAATTCTATCATACGTAACCAATTCAATGATATCCCATGATAGGTAATTATTCTAAGTTGCTCTGGTGATTATGTCCTATTTTAAATGAATTCGTATTATTTCCGTATTACTGAATATAATATATAATATAAGTTTTGTATGCATACATTTCTCCATCGGAGTGCAACAGCTATTGCACCAGGATTTGAATATTTATAAAACTAGTTACAATATGAACCTCATTTGCCATGTTTATCGTACGATTTCCGACTTGTTAATTTTATTACTTTAATAATAATAAAAAAAATAAATCCATCATATGCCTTAATTCAAACTAAATATATACATTCCTGTGATACATTAAGTGTAATCGCAAAATAAATTATTTCAGTTAATTGGTTTTAATCATCGCACAGCTTAATAGTGCTTAGAAAATATTATTTAATGCTTTCAAGGGACCTTCTTAAAGCCCTTTTTAATAATAATATCCTAGTTTTCTATTTTACTGCATTCATCTAAAGGGGTTTGAATAGAGAAACCTATTTTCGTAGGCAAATTGGAGTTCTTTTCGAAAAAATGTATAATGAGGATGTGTTTTTTCCCCTCGTTATATTCAGTGAGTAAGTTATTTTGCTATTTTTATGTTCTTTAAAAACTTACGGTAAATATTCTAAGCTCTTGGCTTCCTATTCATTCATATTTTGGTTTCTTCTTAAGGTAAGATCGAAAGGAAGAAGGAGAATATTAAAAAAGAAGCAGAAAAAATGTCCATTTAAAAGAATTTCTTACGATCTGAAAAACTTTTGAATAATGAGAAAAATATAATAAAATTTCAAAATAAATTAAGTCATTATCGAATTTATTACACAGTGGTTCCCAACCTTTTGTTGTCCTCGTCCCACCGAAGTATCTGTAATATCATTTATTCTCCTTCCCTCACACAAACACACGCATATGATATAACGTATATCTCTTATTATTTAAAAAGTGATATTGCCATATTTTTTATTATATTCACATTATTAAGATTTGACAGACGAAATTAAGAATTTTCTATCTATGAATAACACAGTACACAAGAAGCATTTCAAAATTCTCACGTTTATCAATTTCAAATAATATTTAATCCCCAACAAAACATATCTCTGTTTTTCCTTTCTCTTGGTCTTTAATCGAATCTTTAATTGACTGCCATTTATCATCAATTTTTTTTAATTTGAAGTGAAATATACTTATTTACATGCATTAAAATCATGGATATTTACTATTTATCCATTTTTAATGCTGTTTAATATTTTTTAAATTTTATAAAGTTAGAAGCATTTAGTTTGTGTATTTAAAATATTTCTAGCTTAAATAAATCGAAGGTAGTCTTAATTAAATGTACCCTTAAGTATCTTCTCGTGTAAAAGTTTCATCACATGACGTAAGCAGAACGAATCAAACTATAAGAGTCATTTAATAAATAATTGAAAAAATTGGGTAAAGTTATAAAATACATAACTAAACCGAAAAGTTGTAAAATAATTAGGTAACATCGAAAAAAATACACAAAACTCTGTAAATTCACTTATATTGGTAATAGATTAATTTAGTTTTTTTAAATTAGTGAATCACTTCATCTTCAATGAGCTGTCCTGAATATATTTGAAATGCCGTCTCATTAAAATTTAATACAATTTGTTTCTACCCATTGTGGAGTTTGAATTCGAGACCTCTTGACAGTGGAAGATCACCTTACCTATTGAGCTGTAGGAGCTATTGCTACTGAGTACAAAGTATGTCTTTATGATTCAGCGGAGAAAAATTCCCCATCAAATCAGGTGAGATCATTTTTTCCATTCTAAGTATTCTACATTTAAAAAAAATAATTTTCTTCTTTAATATTTCTAATAAAATTGCAAAAGAATTTTAAAAGTGCGTATTTTCAATAACAAAATTTATCAAAGGTAAAAATCCCTACAAGGAATTATAAAATGTATAAGGGAAATGTGTGTAAAATGCTGACCGAAAAACTCAATCAAATGCCTTTAACCAAGAACTAGTGTAAATTTATACAGAGTTTGGCTTTTTTTCTGTGTTTATACAGCGCAGAATGTGCATTTTCAGGTGTGGTAAGATTTCTTAAATTTAACATATTTTCCCCTGTAGATTGCTGTGTATAAATTCTATAGATTCCATAAGGAAGCACATAATGTTGCGAGCACACTTTAATTTATTAACGGAAGTAGTTGAAGGGAAATTCAAGAAATAAAATCTTTTAGTCTTTAAAGAAAACATTTTATGACTTTCAAAATCTCTTAAATCAGGAAATAAGATTTTTACAAAAAAGAAGATATGGACCATAAAATATCTTGAATAAAAATGTCATGTCCACGAATGCGGTCAGGAAATAAGCCTCATCCATTTTTTGATGCAGGAAATATGAGAAGATGGGAAAGGCTTGTGCAAAATTCAACTCTATGTACTCTTACATGCACACACATAAAAAAATAGCTTACTAGGACTTTTAAAACTTTTTAGTCGAAGATTTTATAGATCCGAGAATAGTCTGCATCAGCTATGGTGAATCTATGACACATTACATTTTCGGCGCAGCAATAATTGATGTTTTAAATGAAATTATAGAAAATTCACGAATTTAATAAAACTGAATATTGAGAAACACCGAAATCACTGGCGATAAATTTATAAATAAGATAAAAAAGTTTTAGTGATTTTGGTGGTCAATTGGTAATTTTACAAAGTTTTTTTAGCTTATTTATAAAACTGAATATGTCTATTTTCTTTTAATGAGATTTTTAAAACTTTTAATTAGAAGATTATATTAATCCGAAAGTAGTCTATAATTCAGAATTGGTGACCTCTGACTTAATAGCTAAAACCTTGTGTGGAAGATTACAATAATTAAAATCAACGTTTAACACACAATAAATAAAAACATGCTACAGATGTATACGTTTCACGAGCACCAGGGCTCGCTTCCTCAGTGTACAAAAGGTAAAAATGTTTAAAAACAGAAAACCCCCCAATTGACAGCAAGTCAAAAATTTATATAATCTCTGACTTGCCTGCCATACTTAGCACATGATAGAATATTTTTGGCAGGGTTGCGATTAATGTTTTTAATTGATGTAATTTTATTTTACTTTACGTTTTATATAAAATTACGGAAAATGCAGGACAAACTGAGCTTGTTTATTTTATTTATTTATTTTTTTTTTTTATTTTAACGAGACGGTGAAAATTTTATCCTCGAACATTATAATTCGGGATGGAGAAGCTTTGGCCCGCGATATAATGTTTGGGGACACAACAATTATTGATGTTTTAAATAAAATTACAAGAAATGTGTGAATATAATCAAACTAAGCTTGTCTATTTTTCCTTTAAGAAACGTTTGAAATTTTTAATTTGAAAGTTTTATTAATCCGAGAATAGCCTATAATTTAGAAATTTTGAACCTGTGACTTGCGTGCCATAGGTAACACTTGATAAAGTATTTTCGGCACGGTTGGAATTGATGTTTTTAATTGATGTAATTTTATTTAAAAAGGAATTACAGAAAATATATGACATACTGAGTTTATATATTTTTAATTTAAAAAAAATTGAAACATTAATTTTAAATATTTCCTTTACATTACATTTTTTACTGTAACTTTATGATAAATTAAAGTTATTTTAACAATATAATCATGAACTCTCCATTATATACAGTGTATATTAAAAAGATACCCAAAAACTCTTAATTAAGAGATCTTTGAAAATCTAGTCAACTTTCTTTTAAATCGGTTGGGTCAAGCCTCAATACATAACTATTTTAAAAATATAGAACATGTTATGTTTAGCCTAATTTACGGTACAACCTTTACGTCTCTAATGAAAGCTTTTTCATTACTTAAAATCTGTTTATTTAAATTTCTATAATATATATTACCTAAGAAAATTTACAAAATGTTTCTATAAAATACACTTTTCAAGCTGAAAATTCCGCACAATTAAACTTTCCAAACTGTTTAAATAATTCGCATGAAATAAAAAGTGTTGTTTTGTTGTTTTTAGCAGCCTTTAATTGATTCCCAGTAGCAAATTTCTGAAATATTTTTAAATAAGAAAACTGAAAAGTGGATCAAGCCAGCTCTATCGTCAACCCTACTCTACGGTAAATCGTTCCTAGTCCTACCTGAAACAACATTGGTTCCTTCATTTTAAATATAGACAGCAAAATATATTTTTCCAACTTTATTTAAAAAAAATAATTATTCGAATGGCAATTTTAACAAGAATATGTGGGTACTTTGTGTAATAAATGTTCAAGTTCTATATTTACGTTTCACAGAATTAAAACTCTTCTAAATTATTTAAGTGAGTGTGATGCTAATAAATAGAGTTATGAAAGCTATTTTTAAAACACGCAAGAGTTTTTCTTATTTGTTTTATTAAAAAAAAGCAGAATGAAAAATTTATAAGAACTTCAATTGTCTAAAACGGTAAGATACTTTTTCTATTAAAAAAATTGTAAACATTTGCAAAAAATAAAGATAAAAAAGAAATGATTTGTATGAATATATATTCAAGTTTTGACTTATATGCAGGATGAATATCTATGCCTAGATGTAGATCAACTATCTACAAAATAGAATGAGAAATCCATTTCTTAAAATAATATGGTAATTTTTTTACTGTACTTTAAAGTTAGACAGTATAATATATTTACTAAACCTCAAAGAAAAGAAAAATTCGAAAGGGAATTTTTAATGCAAAAATAGTAGATACCGTCAAGTTTACATTTAATTAGATTAAAATGCTTTTAAATCATTTAATTGGTGGTAATGAGAATGAATATCATTATAGACAAATCAAATATAAAATATATTTTTAAATTTCTATGAAAAAGAAAAAAAATCATTCTCAGTATAGCTTTTAAATAAATTTGAAAGTATTCTTAAGCTTATATTTAGAAGACATTGCCCTTTAGGATAATGTCTTTTAACTAACGTTAATATAACTGAAAATGATTTCGTTCAAGTTACGTCATTTCCAAATAAAGAAGAATGTTTCAGAGACGAACAAAACATTTTTCAAGTATTTAGTAAAAATAATCAAAGTAATTTATAAAAAATAGCATCGCGATTTTCATAGATTACTTTACCCAATTTATTTAGTTTTCAATTTAAATTATATTAAAGCTGTGACACAACCTATATAATTACACTTTACTTCGGGAATATGTATTATTGGAAAATAAAAGAACGTTATTACTTTTCGAAAATCTTGAAGGGAACTTTTCCATTAAGGCACAATACGGTCAAAGGCTCTGCTAAATCAAATACGTGTGGATGATACAAGTAAAATGCTTTATAAGCGCTATTATTAAGACGAAAAAAAAGTTTTTCTTATCTTAATATAAAACTAAAAAAGTGGACTGAAAATTCATTAAGATTGACATTTTCAAAGAAACGGTAAGAATTTAATCTACTGGAAAAAAGATAGAAAAGTTAAAAAAAAATGTGCGCGTAGTGAAATCACAAAGGAAAAAAAAAAGAAGTAATGCATAATGTGCATAATTTATACTTATGTATATGGATAAAAAATGCACAACATTTCTTGCTAAAAATGTTATTGGAAATAAAATTACGCATTTTGTATTGCATTTTAAAAATAGAAAATAATAAAATTATTTGAATTTTAATTCTAAAAATACTTAATTGACATATCAATTTTCGATAAACTTCTTTGACATTTCTGAGTTTACATCATAATTTCTGGCTTATATACCGCGGCTGAAAAAACTATGAGTTCAATCAGAAATATTATTCAATAAAATATAACTTATTTACACCGGTTATTACTTGATTTTTTTAAACTGAAATTTATCGAGTGAAACTAACTTGAACCATGTCTCATGCATCAAAAATTGCTGTATTTATTAAAGGATCTAAATAAAACTGGAAATGAATTCAACTAACTATACCGTTTTTATTGAATTTTACATAATGAACAAAAAATGTATGCATTGTATCATGAAGTAAACCAAAGCAGAAAAATTACAAAAGTTAATAAAATTATTCAGCATAGTTAAACAGAATTTTTTGTATCCAAGACTTGCGATAATTTTGATATTTGCATAATTTACGTTATTTTTCTATTAAGATCGGCGCCTAAGCTTCGTCTCTGTACACTCTATTAAAAATAAAAAATGTTTAATTATCACAGGAAATATATGTTTGTATTTTACATAATATAAAATGTATAAAACTCATTTTAAATATAATGCACAAAACTTACATTACACACAATATACAGAATTTACGTTAAGTACAACAATTTCTCATCATATTAATCTAATAATTAAGGGAGTTCGGAACATAAAATCTTCATTTTTTTTTTTTTTTAATTGCTGCCTTAAAAATTTCTTTCTTTTTTTTCTTCTTAAAATGACGTTTAAATAATGTTTCTATCTTAAGTAGAATAAGAAATAGTAATTTTTTTTCAATCTAGCTTCTAAGCAATGGTTGTTATGGAAACAACTTCTTTCAAAAATTTGTTTCACTTCATGATGGAGTTTTTTAATAACTTTTTCTATTTAAATTGTTATAAATCAAGAACCGTTTAAGGTAAATGATTCAAACTTTGAACATGACTTTTTCAATTGTTTTACTTTTAGATTCAGCAATTTAAAAAAAAAAAACATTTAATTTTAAAAATATGTACTTTTAAAAAAAGTTACATAATATTTTTTAAATTTATACTTTAAATATTTTTTAAATGCTGACTCCAAATTAAAGCTTATACATTTTTGTTTATTTGTATAAAGAAGGGAAAATCTACAAATAATATTTATAGTTATACGTATTTTAAACTGCCCCGTTTTTAATAAATTTAATTTAAATTTTTTAAAATTATAATAAGTTTTATCATGCGATTTTGTTTACTAGTAACATGGTTACAAATAAAAAATAAAAATTCAAAATTTTACTCAATAAATAAAAATTATCTTAAAATGTGTCCCGCACAATCTTAACAGTAATATTAATTTTAAAAACTCCTAGAAGGAAATCTTTCCCTAAATTCGATTAAGCGAAAACTTAATATATTTTTAAAAATCTTCTTTCATCCAAGGTTTGCATTTTTCTTCATCATGTATATTTAAATTTTTACAGTATGTATGATGTTACAACCTGTGACACATTCATTTAATTACACTTCGCTTCCAAAATACTCGTATGTATCGCAGAAGAAAAAAAATACGTTATTACTTTCTGAAGAAGCATTGAGAGAACATTTTCATTAAGGCACAATCTGGACAAAAGGCGCCTCTAAATCGCTTAAGTGAGGGTTGGTACAAGTAAAACGCATTATGAGCGCTATTTTTAAATCAAGAGAAAATTAATTTTTATTCTTTGTCTTATGTCAAGTATAAAAGGGAAATCTGAAAATTCATTAAGATTGTAATTTTCTCAAAACGCTTGCACATTTTTTGTTTGTAAACTGGTCAAAAAAAAAAAAGGTGTAATGAATTTGTCTGTAAACTTTACGATTATGGATAGAGTTAGCGTAATAGAATGACCAGATTTTAAAAATATATCTTTTCAAAACTATTCCTACGATAAAAAAATCGTATATTTGTAAGTTAAAATTATTATAAACTATCTACAAATTTTATACAAATTTTATACCAACATATAATATCCAAAATTCACGTTACAGACAATATACAGAATTCATGTTAAGTGTAATATTTCCTCATCATATCTATCTAACAAATAGATCTAATATTGATTTAAAAAATCTCTGAGCAGAAAATATTTCCATAAATTCATTTAAGCCAAAACATAAGAATAAGAAAAAAAATCTGATTTCATCCAAGGTTTTCAATTTTCCTCATTATTTATATTTAATTTTTTTACAGCGTGTGCGATGTTAAAACCTGTTACGCATCCTTATAATTCCACTTCGCTTCCAAAATACTCATATGTATAGCAAAATAGAAAAAAAATACGTTATTACTTTTTGAAGAAGCATGGAGAGAGCATTTTCATTAAGGCACAATCTGGACAAAAGGCGCTTATAAATCACTTAAGTGAGGGTTGGTACAAGTAAAATGCATTATGAGCGCTATTTTTAAGCCAAGAAAAATGAATTTTTCTTCCTTGTCTTATGTCAAAAGTAAAAGAGGAGGCTGAAAATTCATTTAGTTTGTAATTTTTGCAAAAAGTTTGCACATTTTTTCTTTCAAAATGTGTACAAAAAAGTGTAATAAATTTGACTGTGAATTTTTTGATTATCGATAGAAATAGCAGAAATGAATGTCGAGATTTTAGATACTTATATTTTCAAAACTAGGATTATGATAAAGAATCGCACATTTGTAAATTAAAATCATTCTAAATTATATACATTTTTATTTCAAATTTCATACCTATATACCCAGCAGCATATTTTTTTTCTGCAGTCTGTAACACAAGTAGAAACTTCAAAAGCAGTTGGCAGAACTTATTGATAAACACCCTCTTTCCAATCTCTTCCATTATATAACATGCACTGAAACTTCCCGAGTACTTGTGATTAACATAAAAGGAAAGTACTTTTAAAAATAAGTTAGCAGTGTCCTCAGAATTTTTAACTCATCATACATTGTCCAAAAGTAGGAAGAAAATCCACTGCCCGCAATATGCTTTTTTTCCGCACCCATTTGGCGAAATTTGCGTTTTTTCGCGCTCCTATAACAAAAATTGTAGTTTTTTCGCGATTTTTTGACTAAATTTGCCTTTTCCCCCCTGATTTTTGATAAGAAATTTGCCATTTTTCTCGATCTTTTGAACAAAATTTGCCGCTTTTCCGCGATCTAATGATAAAATTTGCTGTTTATTCGCGATCTTTTCAAAACATTTGTCATTTTTTTCGGTACCAGCTGATGAATTCTACCGTTTTTTCGCTGTCTATTGATGAAATTTGCTCCTTTACCGCTATCTTTTGCGAAAATCGCCATTTTTGCGATTTTTTGACGAAAGTTGCCATTTTTCCGCTTTTTATGTCAAATTGGCGATTTTTTTTCAAACGATTAACGAAATGGATTTTTTCGGCGATCACTTGTCGAAATTTGCAATATACTCTATGCCCAAATTTTCGGATGTATGATTTTTTTCTTTTTCAGAAATGCTTAAATTTTTGAAAAATTCAGGACAGGATGATCCCTGATTTTAACTGAATTCCCTGAACTTGACGGAAATCGGAGCTTCGTCATTCGCATGTGGGATAGATCCTGTTACTTTGGCACAGGGTATATAATTTTTAGCAAACTTAATGTTTCTTTATTTTAACAGTTGAAAAATAGTCTGCAAATCTACTGAAGAGTCTGCGATGGGTGTAGCAGCGTTCTGCCAATTCTGCGCCGGGGCCTATATATCATATCTAAAAGTTACATTACACAAAATATATAGAATTTATGTTAAATGCAACATTTCAGCATCATATCAATCTAAATAGCAGCTCTAATATTGATTAAAAAACTCTTAGCAGAAAACATTTCCATAAATTCGATTAAACCAAAACATTATTACATAATTTTTAAAAATCTGATTTCATCCATGGTTTTCAATTGTTTTTATTATGTGAATTTTACATTTTTCTACAATCTGTGAGATATTAAAACCTGTGGCAAATCTTTATGATTACACTTTGCTTTCAAAATACTCGTATGTATCGGAGGCAAAAAAAGAAAAAAAGTTATTACTTTATGAAGACCCATTGAGAGAATATTTTCATTAAGGCACAATCTGGGCAAAAAAAGCTTTTAAATCACATAATACTGGATTGGTGCAAGTAAAACACATTATGAGCGCTATTATTAAGTCAAGAGAAAATGAATTTCCCTTTTTGTCTTACGCCAAAAGTAAAAGAGAAGGCTGAAAACTCATTAAGATTGTAATTTTCTCAAAAAGCTTGCACATTTTTTGTTTGAAAACTCTTTGTCTCAAAAGCAATCTAATAAATAGATCTAATATTGATTTAAAAATCTCTGAGCAGAAAATATTTCCATAAATTCATTTAAACCAAAACATAAGAATAAGAAAAAAAATCTGATTTCATCCAAGGTTTTCAATTTTCCTCATTATTTATATTTATTTTTTTTACAGTGTGTGCGATGTTAAAACCTGTTACGCATCCTTATAATTCCACTTCGCTTCCAAAATACTCATATGTATAGCAAAATAGAAAAAAAATACGTTTTTACTTTTTGAAGATGCATTGAGAGAATATTTTCATTAAGGCACAATCTGGACAAAAGGCGCTTCTAAATCACTTAAGTGAGGGTTGGTACAAGTAAAACACAGTATGAGCGCTATTTTTAAGTCAAGAGAAAATGAATTTCACTTTTTTGTCTTATGCCAAAAGTAAAAGAGAAGGCTGAAAATTCATTAAGATTGTAATTTTCTCAAAAAGCTTGCGCATTTTTTGTTTGAAAACTGGTCAAAAAAAGTGTAATGAATTTGTCTCTAAACTTTACGATTTGGATAGAGTTAGCGTAATAGAATAACCAGATTTTAGAAATATATCTTTTCAAAACTATTAATACGATAAAAAAAATCGTATATTTGTAAGTTAAAATCATTATAAACTATCTACAATTTTATTCAAAATTTCATACCTACATATAATATCCAAAATTTACATTACACATAATGTAAATAACGTACGTTAAGTGCAATATTTCATCATCATATCAACTTAACAATTATCCTAATATTGATTTAAAAAAACTCTTAGCAGAAAATATTTCCATAAATTCGACCAAACTAAAACAAAATAATATTTTTTTTAATTTAACTTCATTTCATTTTTGAAATTTCCCCCAATATAAATATATTTTACTTTTTTTAAGAGTTTGTGGGATGTTAAAAGCTGTGACACATTCTTATAATTACCGTTCGCTTCCAAAATTCTCGTATATACCACAAATGGAAAAAAAAAGAAGAAAAAAAAATTATTATTTTCTGGAAAAGCTTTGAAAAAACATTTTCATTAATGCACAATCTGTACAATAGGCGCTTCTAAATCACTTAAGTGAGGGTTGGTACAAGTAAAACGCAATATGAACATTTTTTTTTAAGTCAAGAGAAAATGACTTTCTTTTATTTATCTTCTGTCAAAAATAAAAGGGAAGGCAGAAAATTCATTAAAATTTTATTTAATTTTCTCAAAAAGCTTGCACATTCTTTTGTTGAAAACTTGTCTAAAAAAAACTGAACTGTGAACTTTACTCTCTTAAAAGGTCAGCCGAAATTCGCTCATCTCAGGTTTTGAAAGGCAGCTTTTCATAAAGAGTTGAACCAACTTAAGTGAGTGAGTTGTTTTTAAACAGTTTAAATCAAGATGAGTTATTTAAATAAGCAATCTAAATCAAGATGAGTAAAGCATTTAAAAATCAACTCATTCACGATTCATTAAATTACAGCTCTTTCCTGAGAAGCCAAATCCAATCTTTCGTTTTAAGAGTGTATGATTATGGATAGTGTTGGCAAAAAATGAATGACCAGATTTAAGAAATTTACATCTTCAAAGCTATTAATATGATAAAGAATCTTATATTTTTAAATTAATCTAAATTATCCACATTTTTATTCAAAATTCCATACCGAATATCCCAAAATTACATTAACAAAATTACAGAATTTACGTTAAATGCAACACTTCATCATCATGTGAATTTAATGTTAATTTTGATTTAAAAAAAAACTCTTAGTAGAAAATATTTCTATAAATTCAATTAAACCGAAAAATAATAATACTTTAAAAAATTTCATAAATTTTTGCAATTTTCTTCATTATGTACATTTAATTTTTTTTACAGTCTGGATTACGTTAAAACATGTGACACCTTTTTATAAATACAGTTGCAAAATACTCGTACGTATTGCAAAAAAAAAATACCTTATTACTTTCTGAAAAAATGTGAGAACATTTTCATTAAAGCACAATCTGGACAAAAGGCGCTTCTAAATCACTTAAATGAGGAATGGTACAAGTAAAACGCATTATGAGCGCTATTTTTAAGTCAAGAGAAAATGAATTTTCTTCTTTGTTTTATGTCAAAAGTAAAACAGAATACTGAAAATTCATTAAGATTGTAATTTTCTCAAAAATCTTGCACATTTTTTCTTTGAAAACGAGTCCAAAAAAAATTGTAATAAATTTGACTGGCAACTTTAGGATTATGAATAGAATTAGAATGCATTAATGACCAGATTTTAGAAATTTATGTTTTCAAATCTATTACTATGATAAAGAATGACATATTTGTAAATTAAAATCATTCAAATTATCTGCATTTTTATTCCAAATTTCATATCTACATATAATATCGAAATTTCATATCATATAATATCCAAAATTTACATTACATACAATTTACAATGTTTACGTTAAGTGGAACACTTCCAGTCTAATAATAAGCTTTAATATTAATTTAAAAAATACATAGCAGTAAATAGTTCCATGAATTCGATTAAACCAAAAGAAAGCAATAATTAAAAAAAAATCTGATGCCATCCAAGTTTTGAAAATTTTCTTATTATGTATAGTATCCTTCAGTTTTTTTTTTTTAGTCAGCGCAATGTTAAAATCTGTGACACATCCTTATAATTACACTTTGCTTCTAAAATACTCTTATGGATCGTAGAAGGAAAAAAATACGTTATTACTTTCCGAAGAAGCATTAAGAGAACATTTTCATTAAGGCACAATCTGGACAAAAGGCGCTTCTAAATCACTTAAGTGAGGGTTGTTACAAGTAAAACGCATTATGAGCGTTATTTTTAAGTCAAGAGAAAATGAAATTTTCTTCTTTGTTTTACGTCAAAAGTAAATAAAAAGGCTGAAAATTCATTAAGATTGTAATTTTCTCAAAAAGCTTGCGCATTTTTTTTTCTTTTTTAGAAACGTGTCCAAAAAAGTGTAATAAATTTGACTGTCAACTTTATGATTATGGATATAATTAGAATAAACTAATGACCAGATTTTAGAAATTTAAATTTTCGAAATATATTTTAAACGAGACATCCTGTGTGACCTGCAATCACTCTCTTACTCACTTATGTCAAATTTACGATCCTATTTTATTTCCGAAAGAGTATAGATTACTTTTGATAAAAATATAAATCGCTGTGCGTTATAATTCACTTTCTCATTAAATTATTTCATAACTAAAATAATAAAAAAAGGAAATTATCCAATTTATAATCGTTAACAGTGTCTTGTGCTACAGTAATAAACGTCCTAAAATTAACATGTAAATGTCTTGATAATTCATCTTTATGAGTTTTATAATAATAACAATGTAACAATTCATAATTAAAAATTAAATTTCTTTTAAAATACAAAACATGGCAAATAATAATAGTGATCGGCATAAACGACTGTATCGATAGCTGACAATTGTATTTTAAAACATTTTAAGACAAGTATTTAAAAATTCTCTGGGAGCAACAAAAAAGGTTAATATGTTTCTAAGTATGAAAAAGTGTTTGACAAGTGCTTCTAATTGAGCATCAGAGAGAACAAGGGGTCCCTTCTTGGCTGCAGCTCACTGTCAAAGCCAAATTAAAAATAAAATCATATTTTCGCTTTTTCCGTGTAAAAGAAATCAGTAACAATTACGATAAAAATGTGTAGCGCAATAACATAGTCAGAAAAAACACAGCGTAATTAAACATGAATGTAAGGCGAAATAGTACCAGAAACCTTAGTTCCTGTAGCGTATCATACTCTTGCAGTGCAATCAAGCATGCCAGCAGCATAGAACTGCACAGAAAAGTGATTTGTAATGCAGTTGCAATTTAGAGTCAACAGTGTAGTTTGCAGTGCAGAGTCAATAGCGCAATTCACACGTAAAGCTGGATTGAAAATTTTACTAAAAAGAAAGACGGAAAATTTTACGCAAATTTCTTTTATATGGAAAAAGCGCAAATATGATTTTTTTTAAAATTTGGCATTGACAGTGAGCTGCAGCCAAGAAGGGACCCATTGTCCTCTCTCATGCTCAATTAGAAGCACTTGTCAAACACTTTTTCATACTTAGAAACATATTAACCTTTTTGTTGCTCCCAGCATTTTTAAATACTTGTTATTGAAATTTTTTGATAAAAACTGAAGATTTTTTATATCTTGAAAAGCAAAATATTTGCAGCCAAAATTTTCTTGTTGTATTAGAATAATTAAGAAAGTTATTGCATTGTCATATAAAATACATGATGTCTTAAAAATAAACCAAGGAGTCGAACGAAAATAATTACAGTGCGCTCACAATTTTATTCAAAGAATTGAAATTAAATGCTTCGCAATAAAAACAAATAATTATGTTTATCACTTGATTTATTTAATTTGAATGAATCATGTTACATACATAAAAAAATTATGCTTATTTAAACCTTGTGGCAACGAATAAAAAAAACTACAGCAGCAACAAAAAGAAGCAATATTTAACTGGAACTTTAAGACACAAATTCGGTTTTCTCAGCGATGGTCAAACATACAAAGATGAAAAAAATCGTTTTTAAGTTTTACCAAAAGGATTAAAATAAACCAAAAATGAAGTTAATCCATCCATGAGATCGTTCGCTATCGCTTGTTGAATTTTAGGTCTTCATTTTTTCGGCTAAAGTTAAACAAAAAACCACAGTAAAATATAATAATTTTTTAATGTTATTATTTTATTGGTCTCGTTGAGTTCTATCTTTTGAAAACAAAATCACACTCGTACGTCAACTGGTTCGCTCGAAATTACAAAAAGACATTTGCATTTTCCATTTCTTAAACATATTATACCAAACGCTACCGCGTTTGCTATGATATTTATCATGTGCATGAAATACTTGGGCATAAAAGAAGCATTTTTATCAAGAAGAAAATGTAACTTTAATTAATTTTTACTTACAATAATTAAGCAAACATTTTATTTTTGAATTTTGAATTTTATTTTTGATAATATGATTACCACAAGAATAGGGACAGTTTTTTTTGTTGTAATTAGTGCAGTTTTAATGCCTTTGCCTTGAAGGTGCAATTATTCGAATTATAGCGATGGTTTTTAAATTAACGAAATGCATTGTTGTCTTTAAAAAAATATATAATAAGCTGCCAGTTACATAAAATAAAATTTATTGTAGTTACATATTATACAATCATGTTCATAAATTAAGGATAATGCCAGTTAAGGTAAATAAAGGTACGGAAACAAAACAAACGTGACTTATTCGTCAAGCTCATTTATTAAACAAAATAAAAAGAACAAAACGATTGTATATGTATGATAACATTCACAAAATCTACAATTGTTGCTCCCTAGAGCAATTACAAAAATTACCCCCCTTAAAAAACGTAACATTATATGTTGGTATGATGGTTAATAGATTGTACGTCTCCCAGACGATCAAATACAATCTGCACAGTACCTGGGGTGCTCAGATTCAAATTATCAATCTGATCTTGGTGAAGATTACTCCACTCAGCAAGCAATGCTCTTCGAAGTTCCGTCACACATATAGGAGATGGTTGACGGGCTGCAATTCGTCGGCCAAGCATATCCCATACATGCTCTGTCGGATTCAAGTCAGGCGAAAATGATGGCCAATCCATACAGGTGATATCCTCAATTTGAAGACATTCATATCCGATGTTTTCTCGGTGAGGACGGGCGTTATCATCCGTAAACACTAATTCTGAGCCAATGATACCCCTAAACAAACGTACATGTTATTCCAGAATGATGTCCCGATAATTTTGGTCTATCATGGTTCCGGTTTGAACATGCAAATCTGTTCTGGAGCCCAATATAATTCCACCCCAAATGAGCAATCTTGCATCACCGTAATGATGTCGTTGAGTGATGTTGTCTTGATGGTAATGGGGGCCTGATGTTCTCCATATGAATGCCCGAAATGAATCCGGCTGCAAGCTAAACCGGGACTCGTCGGAAAACATTACACAAGCACACTGTGACAATGTCTCCATTGCATGTTTTTACTCCAGGCTAATCGCAGGCGACCGTGGGTTACGGTGAGCGGAACAGATCTGTCTGCGAGAATATAGACCAATATTTCGCAAACGTCTGTAAACGTTTTGCCTTGAAACAGTTGTACCCGTGTCTGAAGACAGCTGACGAGACAGGTCTGATGCTGTGCTCCGTCAGTTTCTTTTGGCAGTTACTGCCAAATAACGTGCTTCACTTATGGTTGTAACACGGGGAAGACCTGTACTGTAATGTCTAATGATATTTACATCAACTTAGAATCGTTGCCAAAGTTTAGAGATTGCACTTTGGGCAATTCCAAGTTCCTCGGATACTTCCAGCTGAGTGCACGCACATTACAGACGGCCGATAATTCTACCACGTAAAATATCGTCCACATGTGTCCTCTGTGTCATAACTGTTCGATTTTGGCACTGAGAGACTGCTTGTTAGCAGCTTTACTTCTTTGCAACCATTCCTTATATACGCATTTCTCCCACTTTCGTCATTGTGACGTACTATCTGCGCCATCTTGTGGCTTTCTGAAATTCGCATATTTGTCTTGAAGATATGTGTGATAATTTTGCAAGTGAAATATTTACTTTAGAGTTTGATTTTCATATGATTCTGAATTATCCTTAATTTATGGACATGAGTGTATATGCAACATAAAGTACAATTGATTCAGCCATTTAAAAATACATCATTTTATTGTTTATTAAGTGATACTGAAAAAGAAAAGCGAAAGAGATATTTATACTTTAAATAACATTTAGAAATATTGCTTTTCCTCATTTATTCTCTTTAAGATGCTACTTCAGTCAAACGAAAAGACATAGTCGCTAATGGTGTTCCTACGGAAGGAATTTATAAATCTATCTCGGTTGTATTTCACTATTTTTAAGTAATATATATATATATTCTTTTGGATAGCTGAAATCGATCTGTATGCAGGCCTTTTACTTTTTCGGTTTTGAATGCAGATTTTTTATGAGGATGCTTTCACTTTCGAAACCGGCTCCAGAAATTAAAATGTCCACAATAAAGATATTTGGAAACTAAATTGAAAAAATAAAAAACAGCCTTTATATAAATCGATCTGTACTATCCAGCGAAAATAAATCATTTAAAACTATTGTAATGCAAACATAATATACTTTTTTTTTCATAGAATTAGCATAGCAATCTTTTCGCTTGATTGATTTAAGCTCTTAAGTCAGTTGTATTAGTTGCCGGCAAAAAATTTTTTAGCTGTGAGTCACCAATCAACCGACAAGTGCCTATTAACCTTCCCACTTCCGCAACCGGATATATCCGTTCACTGCAATTGATCAATCCGGGCTGCAGGTTTCACTGCAATTGAAGCTTTATTTAAATTAATATAATTCTACAAATATAATCCAGTTTTAAGAAATTAAGCTTCTGATTGATACTTTCAAGGCTTATAAGCATATACGTAACAAAAAAATTATACCATGTTAGAAAATCCCTCTTTTAGCATTTAAAATAAATTAAAGAGAAAACAACTTTATATTTTTGCCCTTTTGCTCGGTTGTAAGGGGGTTAAATAGACGTTTCGGGTCAGTGGTATTTCCGTTTTAAAACGGTCTCTTTGAGTGAATATTAAATTTAATTTTATTTGGAAAATAATTTAAACACTCTTTTTTAAATTTAAATATAAAGCTATGATTATAATTAAAATACATAACTGAATGAAGTTTAACTTTTTTTTTTCTTTAATATCAGTTGTTTTTTTATGTTAAACATGTGACATCTACTCAGTGATGTCTGGTTTATAGTTAAATGGTCTAAAGACGAATAAAAGCATCCGAGTTACAAAATTAAGCTGCGTGTCTTCTTAGCCTCTTCATATCGGAGTAACTTATAGGATACACACATTCACATTTTTTCGGTATCTATTGCATTCTGTTAATGGGGATTAACAGAACTAAATAAAATAGTAATTTATTTCTTATAGCTCTTTTTTTAGCGAGTTATATGTTATATTAGAATGAGTTGCAATGTGCAAAATGTACAAAAATGAAAGAGTATAATTGGTATCTTCATAAAAATGGATACAGTTTATTACAATAAGTAATCTGCAGTAATAATATGCAGTTTGGATGCTTTTGCCACATTGGTTTTGTCAAAGTTATGCAACACCTGTAGCATCTTGTTTACACACCTGGATTTCTAGAATAATTCATCTTGTATTTTTCAAAATATTTTACAAAGCGTCTAAAATCGCAAGTGGCCAGTCACCTTTGGCCATATAGTTTATTAACCCATGGTAATAATCCGTTTTAATATCTGGGATTATTTCACTGCTTCATTATTCATGCACTACTGAACAAGTACTAAAACTGAGAGTGAACTAAAAGAAATGAGCTAATCCAAACATTATAGCTGAATCTCAAACAGAGTTTTGATTAAAGAAAAAGCGAAAACAACGGTTGGTTATTTTTTTTTATTTGGTCTTGAAATGTTTGTATCATATTTTTGCTTATAATTTCTTTCATACAGGGTTTCCACTCTCAACGGTGGCCAATGGCTAATTTCTAAACCATTAGTCATAGACATATAGCTCCAATTGCAAAAATGCTTTAAAAAAGGTAAAGAATTGTTTTTCATGCGGTTTAGCTCAAAATAAAATTTTAATAAAAAAATACGAAAATTAACTTTTTATACGGTCTCCCGGTCTTATAAATGATATTCAGTAAATTTTTCCCACTACTTTAACAAGTAAGAGAAAAAAGGTTCCATTCATCTGTCATTAAAATTGACCGAGTTATGAAGGTTAAAATTTCATGACTTAAACCACTTCTCTGTAGCGGAATATGGATGAATTGGACTGATCTTTAAGGGAACGTTCACTAAGTGCTTAAAGTATTATAAAGGGCCTTTATTTTCAACGCTGTCCGATAGCTAATTCCTAAACCATTTGCCACAGACATGTAGTTCCAATTATAAAAAGGTTTTAAATCAGATAAAGAAATATTTTAAAAACAATTTAACTGAGGATGCTACCACCGTATAAGTTTTGCGGTAGTGTTAATTTTTATTAATTAACTTCTAGATTGGTTAAAATAGTTGAAGACGTAAGTTTTAAAATTCGCTTTATCAAGAAAATCAAATTTTGGGAAATCGCGATTTTATTTTTAAAGATGTGTTATTTTGATAAGCCTTTATTTTGCTTAAAACGTTCGTAGTTATTTTTCCCTAGCTCAAAATTTCTATTCAAATTTTAACTCACTTCCAAATATCTGATCGAGGTTCAATTTGCACACATATTTATATCCAATGACAGTGTAATATTAATACAATTTTAGGTGCGTACCATTTATTTATTTTATAGGACTACATCAAATTCTGTTAGGTTAAGTAATCTAATGGAATTTTAAATATATGTTATTTTGTAACGATTTGTGACTGTTGCTTTTCATAATTTAAATTAACAAACTTTCTGTTATTTTTTTACTTATAATTTTAGTTAATTTTGATTTAATATATAATCATCAACATAAATTTAAAAATAATATTGTAAATATTATTTTACTCTGAATGTTTAATGTGAAATTTTATATTTTGGGTTTATTTTTATTTTCAGTAAATTTGTAACTGCCCCCTAATTTGTAGCAAAAAAAGATGCTTCAACTTTAAACAGCTATTACTCGGTCAGTTTTAATCGCAGGGGAATGGGACTTTTTTGCATTACTTGTTAGAGTAGTGGGAAAAATTTACTAAATATCACTTATAGGACCGGGAGACCGTATAAAAATTTAATTTTCATAATTTTTTAATAAACTTTTATTTTGAGTTAAATCGCTGGAAAAACAATTCTTTACATTTTTTAAAGCATTTTTGCTTTAAAAGAATTAAACGGAATTTAAACGGAACTATATGTCTATGACTAACGGTTTAGAAATTAGCCATTGGTCACCATTGAGAGTGGACACTCTGTATATTCTACTTCTTTTTTTAATTTAAGTGGGTCACAGATGCCGACATCTTAGCTATGTCAAAGTATACTTATTGCATTATATCCCTTTACCGCACCCCCTCCCCTCCCAAGAAAAAGAAAACTGAAAACGTTTTTGTTATTTATTTGTAATACAATTAAAAATTTTCTTTCTTCATTTTAGTAATGAATCCATTAAAAATCTGTCGAAATATTCAACAGATATACATACAGTAGCTACAATAAACCCAACTGGAGTGCAACATTAGCCAAAGTCAGAGAATGATGAAAGTTATGAAAATTCGTGCATTAGTTCTTGAGATAGAGTTATCACGATAATCATGCAATCATGAGAATAATCCAGAATAGCAGTGCGACCCCATTTTTACAGAAAAGTAATCAGCACCAAACTATATCAAGGACTAACTGAAACTAAAGTTTTATGAAAATCCATCTATTTGTTCTTGAGATACAGCTATTGTACAAATAATAATGCGTCATGGCAGTGATCCCTGCTGAGCGATATACACCAAAAACTTATCAGTTCCAATTTATATTATGGTCTAACAAAATCTAAAGTTTTATGAAATTCCGCGCATTAGTTCTTGAGCTAGAACTCCCATAAAATTTTTGTCACAGACAGAGTTACAGAGAGACAGAGTGACACACTTACAGAGAGATATTTTCCAAAAACATGAAATCGTGTTCAGGACATTCTGAAATGTATAAATCCATCGAAAACCAGTAGTTAAAAATTTTCAGATTCCAATACTTTTTCTTGTAAAGATAGAAGAAAATAATAACTTTCACTGTGAAATATGACAGTATATTCCAAACAAAAGTATACTCACTTTCATTTAGCTTTTATTATTATTATTATTATTATTATTTTACAAGAATAAAGTATTCGATTCGTGAAAATATTCGACAGACTCATGTGTTTTAATGTGAGAGATACCGAAAGGTATGATTTTTACAAAATGACTCTCTATCAATCTGTTACTTTGTCTATCTGTCTTTTTCTATGTAACAGAAATTTTATGGATGCTCTATCTCAATAACTAAGGCATGGAATTCAATAAAAAATGATATTCAACAATTCACTAACATTAAATGGTGCTGAATATAATAGTTTAGGGTATAAAATGCTCAATAGGTTGCGCTGCTATGCAACATTTTTACGATTTCTTCAATAGTTATATCTCACGAACTAATGCATGAATTTTCATTAAACTTCAGAATCAGTTACTACATGACAAGAGTTGACTGTTTTTACATTTTGGTGTGAATCGGCCAAAAGGTGGTGCTGCTATACTGCATTTTTTTTCGATTTCCGAAATAGTTCTATCGCAAGAAATTAATTGATGGATTTTCATCAAATTTCAGATTCTATTAATTTTTTATGTTACATGGTGCTGTTTACATTTTTGTGTAAATCGTGTTACATGTGGTTTAGTTTTGCTCAGTTTTTCCTGATACCGCAATAGCTCTGTCTCAATAACTAATGCTTGAACTTTGATCAAACTGTGAATTCAGCAATACCTTGATAAGCACTGATGCTGATTATGATCTGGTATAAATCACTCAGCAGGGGGCACTGCTATGTTGCATTATTGACGATATCTGCAATAGCTCTATTTAAAGAATTAATTCACGTATTTTTATCTAACTAACACTAAGAAAAATAATATACCACCTTCAACTAGAATTAATAGTTAGAAATTTTTTAATCCCTAAACTAGAATTATAAACTCTTAAATTATGCGAATAGGATAAACATCTAAGCTGAATAGACGAAATGATATAGAATTTCTTATCTCTTGTTTTCTGGGTGACGACATTATATTGAATCATTACAATAACCAGAAATTATCGCTTGATTTCTGGAATAGTTTCATAAACTAGAATTATAGTTACTAAAACACACCTATTGTGGTTGCATCAATTTGCAGAGAGTTTAAAATAAACTTGACCCCGAGAAAATAGAGAAACACTCTTGAATTCTAGTAGAAGACTCTAGAACTCTTTAATGAAGGAAACTAGAATTTATAAGAGTGACATGGAACTATTTTTTCTTGAGTCACAACGAGATGTCACAAGATGTTAGAACGATATTTTTTTCTCAGTGTATGATTCAATTACACGGTCACAATTTTTTTTTTCTGATTAGGTTTTGGCGTTAATTTACCTTTAAGTAACCCTGTTATGCTGAATAATTTAGCATTTATATGACGTTAGAGAAAGTCATATCTCAAGAACAGAACACATAACTTCATATCGTTAGAATCCTGATGACTGACATAGATTGCCATTTAACTTTGCCAATGTGTTTGCGAATTTTGAAATTTTTGTTTTGGAATTGATACTTTCGACTAGTTTAATAATATTGCGCCATTTCTAATCAAAATCTCAAAATATATTTTTCACTAACGTAAATAAAACTTTTCAGCATGAGAAGCATTTTAATCAAAACATTATCTTTATACGTAAATTAGTTAATTTCACATTAAGTTTTTAAGTGTAACAGGGACTTTTGATCCGTTTTATATGTAATAAATTTTTATAAACTTTGAAATAATTAACAAGTCCTGAAATTTGGAAAATAAATTCTAAGTATTTTATTAAACACACACACACTCACAAAAAAATAAAAAAAAATAAAAAAAAAAAATAAATAAATAAATAAATAAAACGCTACTAAACTTTCGTTGTTTGTAAATCTTTAAAATGTCTATTAAAACAATTATTTATAAAATAGTGTTATAACTTCCATTCACTGATAATCGCTATATTTAGCAGACATTATTTTTTAAGATTATCGAGTTTTTCTCGTAAAATAATATTTTTTTGAAAATATTGCCTAAAAAAGGGTTTCTTATTACAATTGTAATTATGCCTTGAAGGCATAATTATTCGGATGACGTGATATTTTTTAAAAAGGCGAATAACTTTTTCCCTTTTTTTTTAAATACTTAAGATAATATCAATATATTTGCCGCCAGTAACTTAAGTAGTTTCATTAAATAATTTACGTTCCATCGCTGTTGTAAAATTTAATAAATACCATCGATTGTTAATTTGCATGATCGAAGAAGAAAAAAAATTACATATTTGTATTTTATATATTTCATGCACTTCAAAATTTTAATAAATATATTTAAGTATTTTTTTAGTGTAGAAATAATAAAGTAGCTTGCGTATTAACTAATGTATATTTCACTGTTTTAATTAATGCTGTTTGTTTCAAACACGTTTTTTTTAAATTGAAAAATGTGCATTTTTTTGTTGTTGTTTTTCTCTTATTTAAAAATACTGCCATACAAGTTATTAAAAAATATCTAACATTATTGTTATTATTTGTCATTTAAAAAGAATTTTTTCCTATTTTTACTGGTACAAACTCCTATTTTTACTGGTGATCTTGCTTTCAGGCTTTTTCTTCCTGATTTTTATTCAGATTTGATTTTTAATTTTAGAATTGGAAAATAACGTGTGTGCAAATTTAAAATAGCAGTGCTTTTTTAACTATGAAAAATACTTTATTATACACAATAATACTGATTAAAAAAATATACCATACAAAATTGGCAATTTTTTTCAGCTGAGAAGAAAATTGTCCAGGCTGGATGTTGAATACAAAACCTTTGGCACGAATGCAAGAAATTATGCTTGCTTCATTTGTAAATATAAAAGAATATAAGATATTTATTCTTCATTTTAACTATGGCGAAACACTTATTTATAGACAAACGTGTTGTAGTCGCCTTATTTAGTTGCTGAATTTGTATTTTTTTTCTGCAATTAAATAAAACTAAAAATTCTGTAAAAATTGTTGTAGATTTGTACAAACCCTAAACACGCGAGACTAGTTATTTATTTATTTAACTCAAAATACTTTCTTTTACTATTTAATAATTTCAGTTATAGAAAATTTTGCTTATAACTTAACTTATATTTGCTTCTGCAGAAAATAAAGTAAACACTAGAATTTGTAAATACGAATACTGAAAAATAAAATCTTGTTACAAGAGATTTGCCCTGAATTTTTAAAATTTCTCCATCAGAGAAATAACTATTATAATTTTTTTAACAGCCACTATAGTATTATAACATTAATAAATAATAATAAGTCAAAGAATGAATCAAAGACTTAAGAGCCCACTTCAGTCGCGTGAACAAAACAAAACGATAAGGTGAAATCTACACTGTTAAAACTTTTGCTCTAGTTTGAACCAAATTTTGTGGCTGAAAAAGAATATAAGTTATCATTTAAAGTGTAATATATAAAGTATAATATATAAAGTGTATAAAGTTTCATTATCATTTTTTCGGTCAATTGACCCTTAAGGTAATCTATCCTTAGATAGATTTCATGGACAAATCATGTTAATTTTACATTTGAATATTTTTTAGTGTTATATTACTAAAACCCTATCTTCCTTTGAGCAGAGTAGTCGCTCTGACAGTTGGCAAGCAGTGAAAGAGTTGCATTGGGGTATTTCCCCATTATAAAAACAAAATCCATGAGTCTTTCAATTCCTTTATTTATTAACTCATAAACTACATAAATTCTTCCCCACATTCACCTTGGCCTGGTCATCAAATAACTTAAACTTCTGCTGATTAAGCTGCATTCCAAGATATTAGAATTTTTCGGGGAAAAAGAAACAAGATCCTAATATTTTAAAAGTTAATCGCATTCTGTCTGCTGAAAAAACCAAATGAGAAATCCACATTTTCATGACAAACTAGCTCCTCCTCACTCCGCCTCAATCATTTTAAATATCCAACCAGGATCAACCCCGAGGTTACATGTAAAAAACCCTCACTTCTGATTAGTCCACGAGGCGGGGCGTACGGGTAGGAATTATTTCCCTTCTCGCAAATAGACAAGCCTTTTAACATCTTCGCGCATTAACACAGATCACGTGATCTGATCTGTTCTGAAGCCAGAACCGTTCTAAAATGGTCTAAAATTAAGCAGAGGTGAAAGTTTGGTGACCCTGAAATAAATGTTGGCAATATGTGGTAGTGTTATATTTAATAGTCAGTAAAGAAACATTTAATTGGTTTAAATAAGGCTAACGTTTTTAAAAAAAACTGAAAGCATATTTAAATAAAAATATATGTATATATACAAATGATAAACAATGATAAATTATATCTGGTAAAATTAACCAAAAACGTAATTTATATTATATAACCTTTAAATTAAAGTCAGTCGTTAACACATTAATACATTTAATTAATTAGCATGACACAAAAGAATAAATAAAGACCAGTACATGTTGCAAAGAAAAATTACTCACGATGTCATCACTGGGAAAGTGCCGATCTCCTAATTCAATCATCTATTATTCATGAACAATGGACACTGCCGATATTTCAGAAAATATAACAAAAGTTCCATGTCATTATGATGATTCATCAAAACAAAATACTAAGATATCATTCCATATCAATTAGACAAATTCATTACTTAAAATAAAACTATTTTTCATAAAAGCCTGTAAAACGGCATAGTTAAAAGGATTGCGATGTCCTCCAGACAAAAACATCTTCAAAACCACCGCGTCAAAACAACAACTCGTCCTTTAAATACACCCGCTGAACATCGGAAAAATGCAACGCCCCTTTGCGTCCGCCGGAGTTGAGTGAAGGCGACCCTGTCTTGCGAAAAGGAAATGCAACTATTAGCAAGTTGCGATTTGCGATGATTGCAAATCGCGATCAGACGAAGAGGAAAAGCGACCTTGAACGCACACGTGGACGTTCGCAATCGGTCGAACAATCGAATCGAAAGTAAACGAATAAGTAACTGATTTGAAAGATGGAATAGGCCATGGAACAGGAAAACAAATTAAGATATCGGGAAATCCGAAAAACCGGCAAATAAGAAAGATAAAGATTGGAATAAAAATAAAACCAGTAAGTCATGCTATATTAATATATATTACAATATATATATGCTTATTGAGTGTTAAGGTAACTGGTATGGCTAACATGATCAATAAAAAATAAAATTAAAATCCCTAGAATATTCTAAAAAGAAAAGATTACGAAACAACTACCCGCCTTTTTTAAGAAACAAGCAATAGATTATTAATAAATAAAATAAGAAAAAGAATTTTAGCTGTTAAAATTTAATACATTACGAAACTAAGATTGAAATATGTTCCGCAATTTTAGAATTAAAGCTAAGAGAGAACAAAATGGTGGAATTTTTTTTATCTTATTACATATATATGCATTGATATATATATAATTGAATTTCCGTAATATATTAAAAATATTTCCTAAAAATTACAATTTCTAAATGCTTCTACAAAATTAGTTTACTAAATTATTTCCTTTCTTAAATAATAATTAATTCATTCCGTTTATTTAAATTCTTTTCTGTTTAAAACGTGTATTTTAATATTTAATTTTATTTCCTTTCAAAATATTTCTAAAAATATTTCCCAGAATCATTTATCAATACGTTTTACTTCTCAATATAAACCCTTTAATTCCCATGCTAGAACACGCTCTAGAAATTAGTAGTTCATTTCACACCAGAAAAATTCAATGGCTAATTTCATTTTATTTAAATACGGAATGTTCTGATATTGATTAAAGCAAACATTGTTGTTTTAATTTTCTGGTGGGTACTGAAATATACAAATTAAAATACCTCGGGCGGTTTGGGATCCAGAGAGTTAAAATGCCAATATTTTTTCTGTTAAAGTTATCAGTTTCATACTATTTCCTTTTTTCTAATTATATTTTAAAAGCATAATCACGCACTTTTCTGGATGCGCTCTGTAAGTAATTTTTTCTTCTGACTTTAAAAAAAAATCTTAATCTTGCCATTATTTATAGTAGCTATCCCATGTATCCTTACTGATGTAAATAACCTTCCGCTTTTTGGTATTTAGCACCAAATATGTGTGAGTTTTAGTGTCATTTATTGTAAAACTACGCTGCTGCCTGGAAACGAATCATAGGAGTTAGTAAATTAGTATATAATCTTTTTATATTATCCTACCCTGAATGTAATTTCTGCCAAAGTAACGACTAAGGTAGATGTTGTGGAATATAGCAAGAAACTGTGGTTTGTGATGGATGCTTACAACTATATTGTAAGCAAGGGAACCAATAAATTCTCTTCTTTT
This sequence comes from Maratus speculifer, assembly GCA_964019185.1. Taxonomy (NCBI): domain Eukaryota; kingdom Metazoa; phylum Arthropoda; class Arachnida; order Araneae; family Salticidae; genus Maratus; species Maratus speculifer. The sequence continues at coordinate 331,327,451 of OZ025297.1, forward strand.
ATGAAGTGCTGTTCCTTTTTTTTTTTTTTTTGTCGGTCAAAAGCCAACCGGAATAACAATGGTGCTTGCATAAAAGGTTTTTGGTATAGCTATCTCTGAAAAAACCGCTAAAAATTGGAGAGAATGGTGATTTACTTTTCTTAAATATGAAATAATATAAGAAAACTTTATTTTAATGCATTATGAAAGAGTGTTAAAAACAAAATTAGCTCTATTTATTTGAAATTTCATGACATGTTACCAAATTATCGAATCATAAATATATACATGTATATATATTTAATGTGTGTGTATAATATATATATATATATACACTGGTGTGCAAAATTTAAGAACGGGACCAGAAATGACAATTTTCTAGGGATTTTCAAGTGATAATTTTCACGCGAATATTCAAAAGGAAGTAATGTAATTCGAATAATTACTATACCTGCATAACAGATTATCACTATAACATCTCATTCAGGTTACACATAGTCACAAGAGTCACAGTCACTACGTTGAAACAAAAAATAGGAAATCCCATACGTCTCTTTTTTGAGTCTCAAATGACTACTATATGTGAATCCACTGACAGGTCATTGTGACTGCTGCTTTGTGGCGAGTCACCAGGGACTTTACAATGTTGTTTCATTGAGACTCTCGTGTGACTGTCATTTTGAAACTCAATTTCAAAGTCATTGTGAATGTTGCATTATGATAAATCACTAAATAATGTCACATTAAAGTCACATGATGACTTTCTGTCACAAGACTTTGTCAAATGGTGACGAGAGACCCTACAGTGAAGTAACTACTATGAAAAGTGGTGAAAAGTCACCATGTGACTAAAATTAAAGAAGAAAATTAAGGCCTTAATTGTCATTAAGCCAGCATCATTTATATGAATTCTATTTTAGCGTCGATGATTTAAGCGATAAGATATAATTCAAGTCATGAAACTTTCAGTGCGTCATTTAAGGTTGTTCCCATTGTAAAATTACAAAATCTGCTACATTTTAAAAAGAATTTCACTCTGATTAAGAGGTCACACAATAGTCACAATGAAACGACATTGTAAAGTCACCTGGTGACTCGCCACAAAGTAGCAGTCAGTGGATTCACATATAATAGTAATTTGAGACTCATAAAAGAGTCTCAAATTACTATTATATGTGAGTTTTTTGTTTCATGTGACTCTTGTGACCATGTGTGACCTGAATGAGATATTATATGGACTAGCTGTTATGCAGGGATAGTAATTATTAGAAATACAATACTTCCTTTTGAATATTCGCGTGAAAATTATCGTTTGAAAATCCCTTGAAAATTGGCATTTTGGGACTCGTTCTTAAATTTTGCACTCCAGTGTATATATATATATATATATATATATATATATATATATATATATATATATATATATATAATATATAATATATATATACATATACATATATATATATGTGTGTGTGTGTGTGTTGTTAAACTTTTACATTCCTTTAAACGTTAACCCCTTCGTGATGGTAGTCTTTTACAAAATTTGTAATGGTTTTCTACCGGATTTTAAAAACAAAAATGTCTGCCTTATTGAATCGAGAAAATGCTCCGATTAAATAACGCGAATTTTACAGTGTAATTTTATTGATGGAGAAATACAAGATTCTTAAGCCTTTTTACGGCACGTGTGCGTGTCGCTCGTTCCCAAGGGATTAATATGTTCTAGATACTGTCTGGCATAAAATAGTCATGATAGAAAAAGAATTAGTTCAGTATATTATTTTGTTTATATTCTTTATCTATATTATAAAGGCCAAACGTATCTGTGCATACGTCATTTTGCGAATGGCAACACTTTGAAATACAATTTCGGATGCTACTACAATTTTTTAAACTTACAAACATAGCATATTTTCCATTTTTACACCACTGTAAAGAAAAAAATACATACTTTTAAATGCAATTTATTTGAAAACTGTATCTTAATTTATTTTTGAATTATTAATTTTTTTGTAGTTTTAATACCGTTTTTCTAAACGTGGCAACAAATTACTTCATGTCTATTAAAAGCAAAGGGAAAAAAGCCGAAAAATTCAGATTACTGTATCTTTATGTTGCCATTTTCTCACTGAAAGTGAAAAAAAATTGAAATTAAAATACATACTGCGTTAAGAAATCGTCTACTATAAAACCCGGTGAATTTTGGTTTAATTTACAAAACTTCATTTATACTTTTGAAAATATAAATAGTTTAGTCTGTTTCAGTTAGTAGCATTGAGATTTCAAGTTTTGAAATAAAATGATTTTGAAATGATCAGTTTAAAATACCTATTTTTTTAAAAAGGTGAATACAGATATGAAAGATGCATATTTAAATTTTGATACAGTGAAAATGGTGTCGGGTTTAGATTTCACTGCTTTTTTTTTTCATCTTGGAATACTAGGATAAGAGTTTAAATTTATAACTATTTGTCATAATAACATATCTTTAATATTTTTTACTGCTTACATATACGCGATTAAAGTTTCATTTTAACAGGTGCCTTTTTTGTTGTAGCTAATTTTGTAGATTTATTATAAATCAATGAAACAGTTCTTTCTTAAACATTTTCTTTCGTCGAAATTCGACGGGTTCCACCTTGTTTTAATAAATGATATTCATACTGCAGACACTCATTCATAATTTTTCGAAAGCTTTCCACTCCCTGTATTCTGTACTTTTGTTGCCTACAGAAACTACATTCTTTAAATATATGTACAGCCCAACCCTTCATAATAAATGGAGTGCAAGACACACTTTCGCAGCAGAGCCAATAATTACCACTTTCATATTGATTGCATTTGCAGTTAGTATTGCTGGATGCTGTCGGTTTTTTAGTTAGACTTTTCAAATTCTCAACAGAAAGTTTAAATAGTTATTTTTGTTTTACATAAACTACTTGCAAACAAAACAATTAAAAATTAGTATTCAAGTGTAAATTCAAATTCTCTGAAAAAATAAAAAACTGTCAGATTTGGCAGAACTTTGTTACAGGGTAATCGCTAAAACGTTATCTCTCTGACATTATAAAGACTATAATAGTCGCTATTACCAAGTTATTTTAGCATTTGTATTATTATTTTGAATACACACAAATGATATCATAGTTCATATCAGTTCTCATGGTATAAGTAATAGATCGATTCCCCTATTTCTGACGTCAAGAATAAATACAAACTATATTAAATAACCTTTTACCATAAATGAACACGGTAACTTTTGCATAGCTACTGTGAGCAATCTCTGAGATTACTTCTTCAAGAATTGAATAAAAAGGTTCGATAATTGAATATACCCATAGGATACTGTTTATGTACAATAATTTATGTATAGGAATATTATAGTTAGAATTCACCAATTAAAAAAATTCTAGCGGCACTACTAGGGATTTAAACAACAACAACAACAAAAATAATGTTTGTTGTTAAGTTGAAAGTTACAAATTAAACGATAAAATCTAAATAGCAGCGGTCTTTGAAACAGCTAACAAAAGTTACAAGTTAAAAATAAATTTTATTAACAAATACTCTTAATTAGACGTTCAAAAACATTTAACTGTTTAAGAATATTTTTTATGAAACAAATGGCAAAGAATTAAATGAGTTTATCCTTAGTAAATATTTTTCCGTCAAGTGAGTTTTTCTTTTTGTCTGCAAGATTCAGTATACCTGAGTTAAAATTTTCGTTCTCGTAAAATTAAACAGCATCCGATATTTGCTTTCTCAAGAGAAAATATATTTTAAAAATAAAGCTAGCCAATCTTCCATGTCTTCTAAACTTCTTTTTGAAAATGCCATACATAACTTTAAAAATTTTTCGTAACATCTGCTGTGAAGAATTTTACCTTTAATTCTCAGAGAAAAATTTAAAAAAAGAACAAATCTAATTGGATTCAGATATTTTACATGTCAACGTCAGTTTATTTTAAGCAAACGTTATCATATTTTTTTCCTCCCGAAATATATTAAAGGAAAACACAAGCGTAAAATCTAGAAAGTTAACTGCGATATTTATCATAAGAAAGGGTAAAATATTAACAATAAGTTAACTCTTTTGAGTTAAGAGTTATATAAATTATAAATTTGATAAAAACCATATTTTTTGTTCAAAGTAAAATACTGAATATAGTTAAGGCTTTGTAGTCTAGAAATAAAAGTTTTAAGTTCAGCTTCCATTATTTTAGTAATTATTGTAGATAGGATAATGAAATTTCAAGGAAATCGCCGGCCCCACCAGTTGCTGAGAAGTTTGGATTCCAGAGCTAGGAGATTGAAAGTGCTGGGTTTAAACCCAATCGCGCTACGTCAGCCTAATTGTTCGGAGTTCTGCGGGTTTTCTTCGAGCCTTCGACAAACCTTGCATAAATATGAGTTAGGATCCATTAAAAGACCCCTAAGGAGGGCACTCTCCCTAGGATATATATCCCTCGTGCAGCTAATCGGCCGTAATAAATAACATCTAAAATCTACTCAGCTATCCCATCAGCGATTTATATTGTCATAACAATGTCGCACACACTGACCTGGAATGCCAAAGATGTTCGATTACTGTTGTTTCCGCGACTCGAGGACATGACTCGTAATCAGAGTGAAATTCTTTTTAAACTATAGCAGATTTTGTAATTTTACACTGGGAACAACCTTAAATGACGAACTGACAGTTTCATGACTTGAATTATATCATATCGATTAAATCATCGACGCTAAAATGGAATTCATATATATGACGCTGGCTTTCGGACAATTAAGGCCTTAATTTTCTTCTTTAATTTTAGGTGCCATTTTAAATTTTTGTAACTTTATTCTTTTTTTTTTGTGAAACTTCGGAAAAAAATTACCATTCATTTATTTTTGCTTTATTATGAAACGTCGCTAAAAAGTTAGATTCAAATATTTTTAATGCTTTTTTTATCTGATAGTTTTATTAATTTAATGCTGTAATTTATTTAAAATGTTCGATTCAACTTTTTTTTTTATATATGAGTGGAGGGGGCATTTTTAATCAGAAAGGGAGGAAATTCGAAAAATTTTAAGTCGATAAATTGGGGTACCGTATATTATTTATTTTTACTTTCTTCTATCTTGAATAGAAGAACGTATTGTAATCGAAATTTTTTTCGACTTCCGGTACTTTACTGTTACGCTTTTGTAATGTAAAAAAAAAAGTACATTGACCTTAGTTAGTGCTTCTTTTGTTTTGTAGGCTTGTACTTTAACGTGTGTCCATGACTAGCATTGCTCTTACTTGCTTTTAACGAGTTTTGCATTTTGTTAACTATACTTTACGTATATTAGTTTAAACTTATTTTTATTTTTTAGTTTCATTTTTATTTTAACTTTATAATATCGCTTCATTACTATACCACCATTGTTATAATGCATTTATCTTTGATTTAATATTAAAACCTTTGCGTGTTTTATAAACTACACTTAAAGACCAGGAAGCGGCAGCACAGACAATCACTTCATCGGATCTCGGATCCGAGTTCTCGGATTAGTTAAATCTCGATTCGCATATTAAAATCCAATCTGTCTGCCAAGCCATATCTTTGTAGAAAACATTTAAAAAACAATTTAAGCAGTTTATTCATAAGTTTACTTTTATGTTTTACTACTATATTTACTACTACCCAGTCCGCCATGTTTTCATACTTTTGGGTGCAGGAAATTATAATAGTAAACCTATGATTCAACCGCTAAAATCGAATTTTCAGATATTTTTCACCAAAATATGACTTAGCAGACCGATTGGGTTCTAATATTACAATCACGATCTAACTAATAGTAGATTTTGAGGTGATTGTCTGTGCTGCCGCCTGCCGGTCAATTAAGATTTTTTTTCGCGTTGGCTAACTAACAATAAGACAATTAACTACAGATTGGGCATAAAGCTGTGGTCGATTCGGAAGCTTGTAGAGAAGAATGTACTATGTTGAGCATTGTAACTTTGGTAGAATTCAGTCCTAATGAAGGTCCCACCAGTGGCCGAGAGGTACGGTCCTCTCAACTGGTAGACGGCAGGTGCTGGGTTCGAACCCAATCGCGGCCGTCTGTCTCACCGTTCGGAGTTTTCTTGGTTTTCTTTGAACCTGCGGGTAAATAAGGTTAAGGTTCTCTTAGAAAGACCCCCACGAAGGGCACTCCCCCCCCCAGGGCCCATATGTCTAGAGTACAACACAATCGGGCAACACAAAGTAAAACCAATCGAAATGAAATGTGACATAAGCAATTACGCACACATGAAGGTTACAGTAAAAAAAAAAAATAAACACGTAAATAAATAATGTAAAATAACGATAATAATAATAAAGTTTATAATAAGAAGTACCAGCTGATGGTTATTTTTTATATTTATATCGTTTGAAAAAAATGAGGTGGACACATATTATTTCGTAAGTGCTAAAAAATATTTTTCCTAATTCTTCTATCATAACTCGATATACTAAAATAGGAAAAAAAAAGAAAAACCACTTATCTAAATGAAATATAATATCAGTGAATTATAATCCAGCATACATTAAACGGCATAAAGCATTGAATGTTACCGAATACACCCAAAAAATGTTTTTCATGTTATTATCCTTATATGTGACGCATTCGTAAACGATATATATCTCTTCTGTTTCGAAAGTATTAAATTTCTTAGCTTGATAAATGGTTAGGTATGTCCTAAAATACATTTTTCATGTATCGAATATTATTTACTTCGGCGAAAGCAATATATTTCCTATTACAATTCTGTTGCTAGTTACGTATTTTTTTAAAAACATTATAAAATATAAAATATTTTTTTCTATTAAGAAAACATGGTATTTTTAAAAATTTTAAATTGAAACTATGTTATATTTCCTCTCTGTCAATCATGCATGTATTACGTTTTTATACATCAACGTTTTAGTCCTTTACTGCACCACGTGCCATGTCTGGTACACACTGTAAAAAAAATTCTGTAAGGTTACTAAGAATTTTCTAGGAAACTGGGATGCCTAGGACTTTTCATGTAACCGCAACAGAAGAAAATCATGTACAATTACAAAAGTTGTTTTAGTTAATGTTACTAAATATTGTTTAGTAAACATACTAACGATTTTTTAGTGAGTTTCCTAAAGAATAGTCTGTAAATTTTCTAAATATTATTTAGTAAACTTACTATAAAGGGGGTAGCGGGTTAAGGGGGGGTCTGGCGGCCCCCACCGAATCTGGTAAAATCGTTCCAAAAATCTTGAAGAGGGTCGAAAATCAAGCAGTATAAGCTTTTTACCGACATTACAACCCCAAACGAAAACACAGTAATGGCGAAAAATATGATTTTTTGTGATTTTTTTTTTTTTCAACCAGTTTAATTTATTTTTAAATGGTTTAAACGCAATTAAAAATTTGTTTTGGATGTGTGGAAGTCCCCTGAATTTTTTCAGATTTTTTGGTCAAGTAAAAACATGTGAATTTTAGGTTTAAATGCGAAAAAATCGTGAAAAACGCGTCATTTTCAAGATTCAACCCTCTAATTTTTAGGGTTGTTTTCATTTTCCCGAGAGGTGCTGTATAGTATAGATAGCGGCAATTGTCCTCTTTCGAATGCAGGCAACTGGACTCAATTTGGTCAATTTTGGTGAGCGGGGCGATTTTTTGAAAAAAACTCGAATTTTCAACTTTCGGTAAATTACGGCGCGTACTTGGTATAATGCGTCTTTGCTATAAAAAATACATCTCTATAGGGGTTTTTGAGGTCGCTGATCACGAATTTGATGTCAAAAAATTTTTTTGACAACAAATTTACCCATAAGTATTCATTAACACGACTCAAGAGGCGAATGACAGTCGATTTGTAACTAAACTAAGATGGGTAGTAGAGGCTGTTCATGGGATCATTGACAGCAAATTCCAACTCTTGCATCATGAGTTTGACAATAAACGTTTGCTATCAGCTAAAACTTATTGCAAAATAGCGAATTTTCTGGTTAACTTGTTCGGAAAACGACTCAATTGTGATAGCGAATTATAAGATGAGATCACTAACGAAATGTTGCTCAGAAAAAACGTTAATAATGATTTAGCGAAAGTGGTAGAAGAGAAAAACTGGAACAGAAAAAAAGGATCTTCAGACCTCTGACGTCAAATGATGTTGTAGACTTTCCAGAGTTGACAGAAAGAGATCTGAAGATACTTTTTACTGGGTCTTACCAGTTATCACAGACCGTTTCTTATATAGCAGAATTATGTACTGAAGATGGAGTTCTTAATATGCATTACTTGCTGGAAGATAAATCAATTTTGAAATGCGAAGTTAAATCGAGGCACATAAGTCGGAAAAAGTACAGGTTTTACGTAAAATACGTTCCTAACGCTATTGGAAGAAGTGGTATAGAAGAATACGTATGCGATTGTGCGAATGGCCTCAGAACTGTCGGTTGTTGTGCACATGTGGCCACTATCATTTACTTCTTACGGCATGCGAGATATTTGTCGCGAATTATTCGTCCAGCACATTTTCTCACAAATCTTTTCTCTGTTCAAAGCGTTGAACCTGTTATTGAAGAAGATAGTGACGAGGATTAAAACTGTAAAATTGTTAACTTAGCTCTGTAAAAAAGTATTATGCTATTTTATATTACTGTGTGACTATTACGTAAGCTTGAATGAAATATGATTTATACCAGAAAATTTAGTTTCATTGATTATATTAGTTGAACACGATATTAAAATTGTTTAAATGCTGTGATTCAATGATATTTTTTACATTATCAAACCTGTGTTAATAAATACTTATGGGTGAATTTGTTGTCAAAAATTTTTTTTGACATCAAATTCGTGATCAGCGACCTCAAAAACTCCTATAGAGATGTATTTTTTATAGCAAAGACGCATTATACCAAGTACGTGCCGTAATTTACCAAAAGTTGAAAATTCGAGTTTTTTTCAAAAAATCGCCCCGCTCACCAAAATTGACCAAATTGAGCCCAGTTGCCTGCATTCGAAAGAGGACGATTGCCGCTATCTATACTATACAGCACCCTTCGGGAAAATGAAAACAACCCTAAAAATTAGAGGGTTGAATCTTGAAAATGACGCGTTTTTTACGATTTTTTCGCATTTAAACCTAAAATTCACATGTTTTTACTTGACCAAAAAATCTGAAAAAATTCAGGGGACTTCCACACATCCAAAACAAATTTTAATTGCGTTTAAACCATTTAAAAATAAATTAAATTGGTTGAAAAAAATAAAAATCACAAAAAATCATATTTTTCGCCATTACTGTGTTTTCGTTTGGGTTTCAATGTCGGTAAAAAGCTTATACTGCTTGTTTTTCGACCCTCTTCAAGATTTTTGGAACGATTTTACCAGGTTCGGTGGGGGCCGCCAGACCCCCTTTAACCCGCTACCCCCTTATTCAGGGAGTTTAGTAAGGAATGTTTCGTAAATTTACCAATGATTATGTTGTATATGCAGTAACGATTTGTTAGGGAGTTTTCTAAAGAATATTTTGTAAACTTACTACTGATTATTTAGTAAATTTACTAATGATTTGTAAAGGAAGTTTTCATATCATTTTATATAAATGTACTAAACATTATTTAGCAAGCTTACTAGCGATATTTTAGAGTGATCACTATATATATATAGGTAAATTCACTGAGAATTATTTAATAAACGTATTTATAAATTTTTAGTGAGTTTTCTATACATTATTTTGTGAGTATTCTAATTTTTTTAGTATTCTTACAAAACATTTTGTAGTATATTTATTGAGAATTTGTTGTACATTTGCAAGGGACTTTATGGCATATTTACTATGGGTTTTTTATGCTTGCACCTTAAACCTTTTATGTACTTTATAAAAAAAATGTAACTTTAATGAGATATCGTTAGAAAAATTACCAATTTTTTTTTGTATTGTATTTAAGGCACATTTTGTATTCTCGCCAGAAAGTTCTTTGCAACTGTACAAGAGTTTAATACAGCAAATTTGTTAAAGATTTTTTTGTATTGTATTTAAAATATTTTGTCTGCACATATCACCATGTATTTGTAACTGCACACATTTTGCAACGTTATTACTATATTTTTTACAGCAGTATTCCAAAAAGATTTTACGCAATTGTTTTTTATTCTAATACTTAAATTAATCGGAGTTATTATAGTATTCTTTCAATATGAAGTTGAATTTTTACAGTTTTAAATATCCAGAGTGGAATTTTTCTCATGTATCAAAATATTTCGATGTAAAATAAGCAATATGGCCTAACATGTGTTTCAATATCACCACAGCAATCGACATAAATGTTACGCATGAGAAAACTCACTGAAGTTTCAATGTAGATATTTAAATAGGTGCAAAATAATTTTTTATATTATATCAGCATTATAACAATATCACTAAATGAGCAGATAAGCTGAAGCCGATCTTACGGTCTTTAGTTAAACTAAAAAAAGTAAACAGATAGAGTAATGTAAATAAATTACCATAACTGAGTTTTAAAATATGCCTAAAAGAAATATGATTTTAGATGAAGCACAGTGCTTAATTTATACATATAAAGCGCTGAGCCTCACCTAATCCAATACATGATTAGAAAACCTGTATATTATGAAAAAACATTGTCCGTTTATTCTATGCGAATATGCTTTTAAACTAGAATGCTAGAAATGAAAATATAGTAGTCTTGTATTTAAGATGTTTTGTTCAGTTCTATGGTCATATGAATTTCATTAACAAGTGTCTTCTGTTACATACATGTGAAACACTGTATAATAACTAATTCAATGGTTCAAAACATAAGAGTTCTGCAATAAAATTAATGCCTTTATCTGAATATCACATTTAAGATTTTTTTTAAACCTTATTCTTATTTCAGGTGGATATGTCGTACAATTCTTACAATTACTAGAATCGTTTTCCCTTTAATTTTTTATTGTCTTTTACCTCGACTTATTCCTAACAAATTTCTTTAACCATCTACGTTTAATACATTATATATTTTTGTTATACATTACAATATATTACAATACATTACATATATTTGTTTAATACAGTATACTCTATTTGCTTGGGAGTTTTGTTTCAAATTAAAATATCAAAGAGGAAAAATTTAATTATTGATATATCACAAATTTTAAACTCTAAACTGGCTTAAAGATCCGAAAGAATGAGTCGAATATGTATGAATTTAGTAGAATTCTTCTGTGGTTAATATTGCTCTGGAATTAGAAACTTTAACTAAAATATTTACATATAGGAGAGATAATATACACACCTTAACATTTGTACACAAAAATGCATATTTGACTTATCAACAGTAATTGTGGGCAGGTCTCGCACTTTTTATGTTTATGACTATATTATAATCAGAGTTTACTAAGCAATCTTTCTGAAAGTAAAAAATTAGAATGGAAACAAAAAGAAATACATATTGATTTGGAAAATATTATGGAGCTGTCGTTTTTGATATAAATGTAATATGCATATCTATACTACCAATAAATGCAATATGATTAAATAACAAAATACAATGAAACATGAATAAATTTTATTAAATAACTATTTATTTAATTCATTACAATAAAAAACATTTTTATCTTTTTAATATGACTCATATTTTGCAAATACTACATAATTAATATTTATACAAATACCTATGAATTGCATACTTTTAAAAAATTATTTTTGGAGATAATATCATAAAATGAATGTTAAAGATATATTGCAATAAAATAATTGGAAAATTTCAGAGCTGCAGAATGAGGTTCGCAAGATTTTTCTCATTGAAAGATAGCGCTTCTTTTTCCTCTACTTTCGTCATCAAGGAGCTCGCATTGTTTTTAAATTGAACTTCAGTTTCATCATGCATCTAAAATAATAAGTAAGATGTTAACATAAGAAAGAAAGAAAAATTTAGTAAAATTTATAATGAATATAATATTATAGAAAAGCCAATATTCATCTTCGTATTGAATGTTACAAGTATTTAAAAATTTAACTAGATGAAGAAAAACCACGCATTTTAAATTCAAGTTGATGATCGGCATTTTGGCAAAGTTAAAATCACATATACAGTCATAGGATTTTCTCATCTGAGGTGTTTCCATTTACTGACATAGCATCAATAAATCGTAAATTGTTCTCATTATTAATTACTAATTTCATCTAAAATTAACTCGCAAAACCATATTGGAAAGGTCGTTTTAAAAAGGCTTGACATTCTTCTAACTTATGAAATAAAAATACAAAAATCCATTGATAGGTGGAATTGTAACACATAAAAAATATTGAATATGCTTTATAAATGCTAAATATGTATCAGTAAAACTTCTCAACTGTTTTTAAAATGATTTCCTGAAGGCATCTATAATGTTGAAGATGTGGATTTAAAATAATCATCAGCATTGTATGTTGTCATTTTCCTTTGACGGCAAGTCTACAGGGTGAGTCATAAATATCGAAACAATAGGCTATCTTCTTAAATATTGCCTCTAGACCCATACTTCCAATTGCAAAAACTCATAAAAAAAGTTGAAATTTCTGATAATATAACTTGCAACTCCATGGGGGGTCTAGTTGAAAAAATACGAAAATTAAATTTTTATACGGCCCCCCGTAGAGCAAAATTCCCGATTAGGAAATTATTTCTTATCCATTCCTAAATTTAACAAAAAAAAGTTTCATCTCCCTATCTGAAAACCTGACAGAGATATCAAAATCTAAAATTCTCAAAAATTCGTGACTTACACCACTTAATCATGCCTGTAAATGAAGTGAATTTCATCAATTTTCAAAGCAAATAAGGGATCGTCCACAAATTGTAACGTTGTTATATGTCGGTATAAGACCGTGCCTCTTATTTGGCCATAATAAAGCAGCGTATTGATTTAAAATTGAAACTTGTTTCTAAAACATGTTGATCTATAGCACTAGAGGTCTGAATAAATCGTAATATTTAGGTCCGGTCCTAGACCAACCCATAGGGAAAGAAGTTCAGCCCGGCATGAAATAATGTTAAAATCATAATCCGGACCAGCCAGGAAAAAAGCTTAAATTATAGCCGGCTCAGCCGTGAATTTCTACATAGTTTTTTACTTCAATATAGTTAAAAATTGTTTTGCGTAGAGAAGTTCTGACCAAAAATACTTAATATAGAATTTCGTTTTTTATATTTATACTTTTTATTATTAAAGAGGCACCAAAGCCTGTGATATAATTATTTTATCAATGAATCTATGTTTATATGTAAATGTTTCACTTATATTTTATTATTGCTAATCCATATCCCGTGCGTTGAAGAATTTGAAAAATGTTATACAGTAAAACCTTTTAAGGGGAAATCACACAGGAGAGAAAAAATACGTAATAGGCAAATGCCATTCCTATGAAGGTTAAATGGAGTTTATTTTATTCTCAGGTATTATTGTATTTATTTTGCATAATCAACATATTTTCTGTTTAAGACAGAATTCCGTCATAGGCAGATTTTTTTTCTCTGGTTTTATTTTGTTTAATTTTTTTAGTATTTAAATATACTATTCTTAAAAAAATAAATTTTTAAGTTTTTTTTATATTGTTTTGTAAAATAAAAGCGGTTTTAAAATTTATGTGGTTTTCGTAAAAATATTGATTAAACCAAATTTTACTTATTTTATGTACGTATTAGGTCTGTGATTTGATTACGGATTGTTCGAGACCGTGATTAAAAATTTCGTCTAGTGCAAGTCTGGAAAAAAGGAAGCAGTCCCCTCCGGTATGAAAAATACATTGGACCCGGATAGGCGAGTCTTCAGAAAAAAGTAACGTCTCGGTCCTGATCTGACCTGAGCCCAGAATACAGTTTTTTTAACAGCCTGTACCGGACGAAAAAAGCTTGAAGTTGAGAGAGCTAATTTTTTAAAAAGGACTTAATCTGCATCTTAGAAAAGCATTCTTTTAAATAACTAATGGGCAGTAAAACAGTACATTTCGTTTTTCTGTAATATGAATTTTTTCCGAATATTTCTTGTCTTTAAATTATTAAAAGTTAAGAATTGTTAAAGAAAAAAAGTACAAACTTGAAACATGTCATTTTTAATTATTATACCCTACTTTTGTTTAAAAAAAAATGAAAAATTATTTACTTTTGAAAATATGATTTTTTAAAAGTTATTTTTTTTTTAAATAAATATTTTTAATAGCTCTAAAATAAATATTGAAAAACAAAAACCTCGAACCAAAACTAAAATCAGATTTTTATTTAAAAACTAAAATCAGATTTTTATTTTAAATCAGATTTTAAAATCAGATTTTTAGTTAAATAGAAAGAAATTGGAATCCGATAAATAATGTTTGGAGTTATAACGATATTGAAACCAGTACTAACCATATGAAAATTTTTTAATTTTATGTTAAATTTTAGCATGTGATTTTCTTAGCAATTTATATGGCTAACCATCACAAAAAAGGAAAAAAAATCAAAATTGTTACTCAAAAGATAGATTTTTTACGCGTTTCCTACAACTGTTAAAGTAACATTGTCTTTTGAATTGCGCGCATTTCAATTTGCGTCTAATCCCTTAAAACCTGACGAATTATTCAAAAGGTTATAACTCCGCGAATTTCTAAGATATGAAGATGTAACTTTTTGTGTATTATTCAGGGCTGGATAAGGAAAGTTTCCCTAATTGGAATTTTTATCCTACGAAGGCCATATAAAAAATTAATTTTCGTACTTTTTCAAATAGACCCCCAATGGAGTTGCAACTTATCAAAAATTTCACCTTTTTTTATGAATTTTTGCAATTGGAAGTATGGGTTTAAGGGCAATATTTAAGGAGATAGCCTATTGTTTCGATATTTATGACTCACCCTGTATATAAATAAATAATGCTGAAATACAATACGCCTTCTTACCCAATAAATAATGCCAATAGGCATGCATTGTAATATAAAAGCTTAATCTTCGAATATATGCAAACAGCCATCATTTGACAGGCCCATTTATTAAGGAATCTGGGTACTTTATTAATCATTTTTGTTATTATAGAGAAAATTGCGGTGGGGTGCGACACTTTTTACAAAACTTAGAAAATCAACTTTGTTCAACTTTAAAACAAAAATTTCAATTTATAGAGAGCAAGGTAAAAACCTTTTAATGTGCTTGAACAATATAGAAACAAAACATTCAAAAGGTATTTTATAATTAAAGAAATTATAAGTTTTAAAATGTGCCCCATAACTCACCACTTATAGAGATATATCGAATTGCAGTAAAATAAAGCTATTAGGCACAAATAATCAAGTTTCGGCTAGATATATAATCTAATAAACATTGTAGATTGATATAATGTATGTGGCACAATATAAAATTCCAAGATTTTCATAACGTAAATGGCAATTCGGTATTGTTAATCATAGATAACATTAAAAAATCGTCAATTCAAATTATTTACATTTTGAAGTAAATGAATATACTACCAATGTTATAATTAATATATTATCCTCTAAATATATTTGCATGTTACCAATTTACATGCATCTCATAAAATAAAGAAAGGCATACCCCATTCCTCCCTTTACTGGCATGTCCCATTCCTCCCCACTTTCTTTTTTTCTGTTAAACTTCTTGTATAAACAAAAGTGCTGCTTTTAGACTTGTTTTAAATAACTAATAATATACAGTATAATGTTCCATAAATAATGAAACTATTACACCTATGAATAACAAATCTATAATATACAGAAAGCATAAAAAGTAAATTAACTTTTGATTCTTGAAATGATCTTTTATACAATTGTAAGCTTATACAGACCAACAATTTTTTTCAACTAAAGTTTGGCTACCAATGCTTCATGTAGCGTGCGATTGATGAAATGTTTAGAATATTACATAAAGAGAAAAACCTACTGTCCCATTCATCCCACTATTTCACACTACTATCCCCTATATATTAACATTTTATAAAAATTACGTAAAACCATATTAAATACCTCTTATGTTTACATGTATAAACATTAACTGAATTTTAACAAAATTAATGGAATTTTAACTCTTTCAAATACATTGGCGAAGGCAGATCACTTCACACCACAAGGAAAGCATATGTTTATTAAATATATGTACTTTTCTTCATATAAATGTAACTAAACTTCCGTATTTAAACATCTTTTTAGAGCACTTCAATAGACCATACTTGCATTACCTACGAAAATTTCGAAACATTCCGACAATTAGAAATATTTTTTTACAAAATAAAATGTGTGCAAATTTTGACAAAAATTTGTTAAAATCGGAGAGTTTTATCGCGGTAAAAATCTTACCAGCACTTTTCCACTAAATATCAATATTTTTTTCACCCAAGCTACGTATATCTTATGTTTTTTAAAACCAAAAAAATTCAAAGAGTTTGGTTGATAATGTCAAGTTTTTTAAGAATGTAAAATACCGGAAGTACCTTGTCCACAACTTTCTTCTATCTCATACATAATACTATTTCAAAATTCGTCAAAGTACCAAAATTAAAAGGCAATCTATGCCCATGATGGGGATACTAATAATATGAAATCCCGTGCATTAGTCCTTAGGATATTCATACCGATATTCATATCGGCAAAATCACGTAAGAAATGCAGCATAAAAGCGTTAATTGTTTAATGATATACACCAAAACCTGCAACAATGACACTGCAATAGCTGATGTCAACATATAACTCAATCTGAAGTTCGATGAAAATACGTGCGTTAGTTCTTAAGATTAGAATTTGGGGAAATTATGCAGGTCCCCCCCCCCCTATATTGTGCAAATTATGAAAAATTCAGCACATCAGCGCCATATGTTGAGCGATTTACGCCAAAATATAAAAAGAACACTAAATCATATTAGGGACAAACTAAATCTGAAGTTTGATGAAAATCCGTCCATTATGCATTCAGGTAGAGTTGTTGCAGAAATCTAAAAAAAAGTAGAACAACAACAAAATCTATTAAACAATTTACGCCAAAAAAAAAAAAAGGGATTATTTGAATATATTTTTTATTGAAAGCTGTACATTAGTTCTTGAGACAGAGCACCAACGAAATTTAGGTCGCATACATACAGCCATTTAGTAAAAACAAGTTTTTTGGTATATCTGACCCCTAAAACGTGTAAATCCGTTGAAAACTAGAATTTACATTAAAAACTAATCACCAATTTATATCAGAGACAGACTGGGCATAATTTCTATATTAAACATATATATTTTAAATATAAAATTCTGTGCATTAGTTCTTGTGACAGAGTACTCCCGAAATGTGTGTCACATGCAAATGGAGTCACAGGCTCACATTTCGTAAAAACGGGAAATCTGGCCCCTAAAATATCTAAATGTGACGAAACTTTTTACGAATCCTATACTTTTTTTTCGTAATAACAGAAGAAATAAAATATTCAAAAATTATCTTTGAAAAAATTGTTAAGTCTCTCTTTTTCTGTGTATTTCACTGTACAATTCATATTACGTACGTTTTGAATAAATTCGTACACTTGATTTTATGCAATATTACTATAATTATACTTGCATAGCCCCTTACCGATTGTCTATGGTTTTAAAAACAATTTTGAAGCATGAAATATTTTTTAATTATTCAGTATCGCGTAGAGCTCGCATACGAAAGGGGCTGTGCAAATATAATTTTATCAACTTTTTGTTAATTTTGGATCCCCTCCCTCCTTCCGATTCATTCGTTATCATCCTTCAACTCCCCCCCCCACCCCCCCATTAATGATATCGGTATCAAAGTGTGGAAAATTTTGATTCCTATAACTTATTTTGCTTGAAAATACATACAAAATTTGTTTCATTTATTTTCCGCACACTTTTATGATCGAATGATGAGACGTTGATAAAATATCATTTTTCATATGAAAAAACTTTATATCACATAACAATTAAAAGCAATACTATTTAAATGAATCTCATGATACCTTTTTGTTACATAATGCATTCAACAGTAATAAAGATTTATTGTACTTTCACCGAACGAAGAGGGGTGGGGAGCACATAGAAATTCATATCAACAAGACGAAGACAACATTCTTTCTCTTTATTTATTAGTAAGCACAGGCTTAATTTCAAATACACTTTATACTGTTTCTCGAACTGTAATTATATATGCATACACATATGAAGAAAAATAAGAATTTTAAACGTTAGAGTATATTATATTTTAGAGTTAAATAATTTTATAATAATTTAGCGATTTTAATAACTTTGTATTAAAAAAAATATGTAACAGGCTATAAAAATAACGTACTACTTTGTACTAAAGACCATGTTACAAATAAAAAGAGAAACAATTGATGATCAGAAATGATCTTTATATCAAAAGAAAAACCCCCTCCCTCCTGAAATGATAACATTATATTTGCTCAACCCCAAAGATTAATTTGTTCTTAAAACAACATAAAGATTTCATCCTTTTTTACGGCTAATTTTACATAAAAATAAAAACTTCCTCTATGAGTAATTAAAATAATATAAATAAAACAAATTTAACAGACATGCAATTGAACTACTCACTTAAAGCTCTGAAATTATCGGAATATAAAAGAAATTATGGGAGAAACAATTTTCAGAAACGATTTTATAATTAACGAAACTGTAACTAAGAGAAAAAAAAGAGTGAATTGGAACTGTCCCATTCTTTCCTTTGCTGGTATGTCCCATTCTTCCCTGTACTTTATGTTAAACTTCTTGTATAGATATAAATACTGCTTTTGGACATATTTTAAATTACGGATGATTAGCAGCATAATGTTCTATAAATAGAGAAACAATTGCATATTTACATAAACAAGTCATTAATAACAGAAAGCATAAAAATATATAGTATATTTACTTTTGGTTCTTAAAATATTCTTTTCCTTTTTACAATTGCAAGAATGCAAAATCAGCTATTTTATTCAACTGAAGATTGGGGATGCTTTTGCTTAATGGAAATACGTAACTGATGAAATGTTTATTAATGGAATATAAAAAGAAAAATGTACTGTCCCATTCCACCCCACTCT
The DNA here is from genome assembly GCA_964019185.1 of Maratus speculifer. Taxonomy (NCBI): domain Eukaryota; kingdom Metazoa; phylum Arthropoda; class Arachnida; order Araneae; family Salticidae; genus Maratus; species Maratus speculifer. The sequence goes on from OZ025297.1 coordinate 331,346,483, forward strand.
CCCTTATTAAATAACAAAATCTTGGGTTAAGGGATTTAGGGAAGATTTCAGGTGTTTAACTGCTATCATAATAAAGTGACAAATACAGCAGGAAGAAAAATAGAGTTTTAAAGATTTTTAATTCAACGAGTAAGAATGGAGACAAAGATAACCATACTTTCTTTTATTATTGAAGGAAGGGAAGGGGATATTTCAAACGATTGATAATATAACTTATTGAAGATTTACAATTAGCGAAAAAAATGAAAATTAATTAGGGTAAAAGACTAAATATTGTATGCTTGTAAAGCGAGAGGAGGGGGGGAGTGATTTTTATTTGGATTTTATGGATATGACCTATTATTTATTCTTATAATAAAGGAGTGGATCAGAATTTTTTTTTAAAGAATGACTTAAGGTTTTAAATTTTATATGTTGAGCTGGCAAAAAAATTAGCGATTTATTTCTCTTTTTAAAAAGGGGGAGTATTAGATGACTTATTTACATTAATGAAAATTTACAAAGTACTAATAGCCCAGTGATTATATGGTAGAATTCGATATTAAGGGAAAGTAGGAAATAGGTTTAATCTTTTCAGTTTAGATCTACAATGAATATAGTAAGTTTTATTCTCATAATAGCGGAGCGTTAGAAATATATTAGATTTACAGTTTAATGCCACAATAACATCTCAAAAGAACTATCTACAAAAACACTGTTAATATAAGTGTTGTAAAGCTTAAAATTCCGAGTAAAATGAACACTTACATTTAATATTTTTGCTGAACATTAATGGCACAATTCTATTTCAAAGTTTAACCGCAGTGGTCAAGAGGTTTATCTTAAAATAATTAGGGAAAAACTTGAAATTGTTTTGATCCCTTCAGTTTAGGTCTAGAATTAATGTGCTGACTTTTTACCCACGTACTAGATGAATGTTAAATAATATGTACATATAGTGAAAATATACTTTATTAAAAATTATTTTAACAATGTTCCAAAACAACTAAGTCTATAGAAACCATTGTGAATACAAATTTCTTAGAGTTTGAAGTTCGCAATAAAAAACATATTTTTGTCTCAATTGTATTTCAAAGTTTAGGAGCTAAACGCTAGGAGAGATCAAGTTATCCATCCGCTCTGTCTGCATTTGTTACATATGTGTACATTTTTTAAATTGCTGAGGCCTTCACGATGTTTTTGTAACTATGTAAGGATTTTATTTTGCACATTTTGAGAATTATAATTTAGTAGTTATTGAGAAAATGGTGCATGAATGATAGATGTTTTACATTTCATTTCTCAACTCACACCCCCAGACTTAAATCATTGGTTTAAATGAAAGATTTTTTACTTACAGAATAATTTTTTTCAATATTCCTAAGGTTTTTAACTTTTATGAATTTAAATGAAGATTCTTGTATACTAGTCGAAAATCATTTAATTAGAGCGATCTTTGTCCTTAACACAAAATATAAAGTTTAAAATCGCGCTATTCGTTGACTTTGAACTTCTCTAGGGAAAAGTCTTATGCACACTCATTTGTCGCTCTACCGCCCCCCCCCCTCTCCCATCCTTGCACTTTAATTTCAATTTCCTTAATTCTAATAGACACGTACTGTTGTTCATTCTATATAGATTATATTAAGAGCTACACCCATTTCATATTGGAAATAATAAACAATATTTGCCATCATTTACGAGTCATTTTTGAAGTATTCTAAAAATTATAAAAGGATGTACTTTAAGTTAATTTGTTTGTAGCTCATCTAGCAAATGAAAGAAACGTAGTAGATTCATTTCTATTCTATGTCGATGGAAATTAAAACAATTTCTGGATTTCTCGTAATTAAATCAGACTTCGTCCTTTCTTTCATATGCAATTTCTGGTCTATAACCCGCAATCAAGAGGTTAAACCACAATTCTCGATATATCCATCCTAAATAATGCATCAATAACTAAAAATTACATTTACATAATAACAATCACGTATAAACTGATAACCTCGTTTGTTCGCGCTGAAAGCTTTTGTTTAGTGATTTAGGCAATACTTTAATCTAATAATTGAATCCAATTGTTGAATTGTGAAAATTCAAAAAAATGTTAAATATCGGTTGTCATTTTATTCAGAATTTTAAATTCTAAAACATTTGCATTAACAATGTTTTTGATAAGTTTATTTTTTGTTAGATATTTTATGGTAAATCAATAAAGTCGTGTTTTTCAATTATAAAATTTGTACCCATTTTTTAACGCGCACATAGTAAGAGGGGAACACTTAATACATTCATTCTAGACCTAAACTAAATGAATTTAAATAATTTCCAGCTTTCCATTAACTAATTCCGATTTCTGCTTTTTTCCCCTCCTCCACCACTGGGCTATAAAGAATTTTAAAGACTTTTTCTGTGTTCTTAAAGTTTCGCAAGGAGTGTGGATGAACGGGGAAATGAAATTTTGGGGGGGGGGGGAAGAAATGCCTTAATTGATAATTTATTATGACAATAAAATAACGCATAGAACACATATTGTATTTTATGTTATTTTAATTTAAGCTGTTTTAAAGAGTTTTAAATATTGAGTACTGTTACTGTGTGAAGAAAGTTCGGGAACAAAATTTTAAGGGTGAAATTCATATGAAGTTTTAATGAAATGAATGCGATTTAACGAATGTTTAATGGAATTTATTAGCTAAAATACAAATAGAATAATATATATATATATATATATATATATATATATATATATATATATATATATTAAGTAAGTTTTAAACACTTTAAATTTTGGTACTGCGGAAAAGGGAGCAAAAAAGAGAAATGAAATTCAGAAAAAGAGCAGGTAAATTTGATTTATTGTATAAAACATTAGAAATTTTTTACTTGTAATAAACACAGATTTAACGAATAATTAGAAAGATTAGCTTACTAATAACTAAAAATCAAACATTATATAATAAAATTTAAATCATATAGGCTAAAAATTTACTTACTAACTAGAAATATTTTTATCGATACCAGATTCAAGATGGATGCATTAATCGGCTCTGTGGCTGCGTGAATAGTCCTTACGTCACCCCTGAAGCCCTTTCTGATTGGCTGAAAGGTGAAGCTAAGATATTTCATGTATTTGTACAATGCGAGTGGTAAAAATAATACCAGGCTACATATAAAATTTTAGTAAGCTTGCAGATTTCTGTAGCTTTACAAAAACTAGTTTCGTAGGTTTCCAGATTTTTATTTACAGTGCACACATTAAAACATCTATTTTTCATTATAAGCCATGAATTTGGCCAATATTTTGTATGTCTCTGTTGTGCAACTATCTAAAAAATGGAATAATATTTATATTTTTTTGTGAAATAGCTACACTAGATAAAAATATTAGAATTTTTTTCTTCGAAAACAAAAGAAATTTCGATCAAGCTATTAAAGATAAGATTTAATTTCATTATTCTTACTGAATATCAAAACAATATCCATATAAAAAATGTTTGAGGTTGTTGATCAGGTATAATTAATTAATTAAACTCAATTAGTTGCAAAACATAGCAATGCAGTATTTAAAAACTCTAATTGTTAATACATATCGTACACTTCATAAGCTATCAAATCTTAGCTGAAAATTTTAAATTAATTTTTTAAACAATTTTTCCCATTACTAGAGCGATATATAGATTTCAGATATTTTTTATATGAAAATAGAAAAATTCGTGTAATAAACTGTTAAAGAAAAATAAATAATTGTCCGTACAAGAAAAATAATATTGGGAAAATATTGTCAGTATGCATACATCTTGGCCAATATATGAATACTGACACGAATTTTACACCTGAAATAGAAGTATTCTGGCGATATGCACCAATACGATTTGAGATATTTCACCACTTTTAACATTTTCCAAAAAAGTTGAAAATTGTTTATAAAATGGATTTATCTGGCCATGTGTTCGTCTGTCTGTCCACACTCTAATTCAAGTGCGTATATTCGAATTTTCATGCAAATGATATATGCTAATGATATTTACAGTAGCATGTTTCGTATTAAATATCAAGTGTGTAGCGTTAATAGTTCATTTACAGGGGCATAATTTCGTTACATGACAGCAATGAGGGAAAAATTGTTTACAAAGAAATTTAATGACATTGTGCTAATTCAAATGTATTGAAAATTACATAATTACTTAATTTCAATAAAAAATGATCGCTATAGAATAACATTTGTTGTTCATTTATAGGGGCACTCACAGAGATAAAAATCCATTACATTACCATCTTTGAGCAAAAATCACTGGAATTGTTTTTCAATTTCTGCAAGACACTTTTATTTTATCAAAAAAATTGCATGTTACTCGTTGCGTGTAAATTATGTGCCTTGTATATAGGGCTGCACAAAATAATTCATGTACCATACTCCTTATCAGCGAAAATTTCTAAAAGGAAATTTGCAACTCAGGTATGTATTTCCGAGCTGAACTAAATTTTTGCACACATACACGCAGATACTCATACATACACACGCACATACACATACATATATACATATGTTGTTCTAAAATGACTGATGGATTTTAAAATTCAATAACTTGCAAACGGTGACAGATTTTTTTTTTATATAAAAATTACTCCAGGAAGGTTATGTATGATTTCAGGATCTTTATGCTGTAATTTCTAGTTTTAGATAAAATTAACTGTGTTAGATAGCGCTGCAAGCAATAACCGCTGAATTCAAGCTCGATTTCTCGGCCTCTCTATTCTCCCATGTAAAAAAGAGATTTAATTTTCTTGAAAAGATTTTGAAGTACCAAAAAATTGAGTCTCGAATGAGCGCCAATCACTATCAGCGCCGTCTATTGTTTGAACTCTGAACTAAAATTAAAAATCACAATTAAAAATTCCTTGTATTAAATATATCCTCCCGCGAGAATTTTTTTTAATGTCTGTCACTGTTTGCAGGTTATCGAATTTTAAAATCCATCAGTGGTTTTTGGGAAATGCGGTATATACATGGGTCGTATATAGAGTTTCTGAAAAATGTTCGGATAATATTTCAACTGTAGATGGGAATTGGCGAAATGGGGATTTTTAATGACTCTCAATTCGTTTCCATATAGTTCAATTAGATCTTCTATATGAATTTATTTAAGTGGTGAAATTTCCTTACCTTATTCTGAATGTGTTGGAAAGTGTTTCAGAATCTATGCTTGATGCAAGGAATTTTTCTTTCTTGTATTAGTAATGATATTTTTTACGCAATGACAGATGTTTTTCTGTAGTATTATATTTCTTTATGTATGTATTCAATATAGCCAATATTTATTCAATATTAATATTTCATTGGAAAAATTGAATATAATATTGTCATAAATTAGATTCCAGTGTATAGCCAGTATATTTATTATTGGTTTCATTTTATATGTCGATTGCCCGCCGATCCTTTTTTTTCTCTTTCTCTTTACTTTTCAGAAACAATCGAAAAGAAATTATTATGTAATACATTATTTTTATCAAAAGTATTAGTAAAATACTTTTGTCATTTTTCATGAAAAATTAATAACATGAAACAAAAATACTTTTCTATATGATATACAATACCAATGACTTATGTTGCTATAATAATTAAACGACATAAAGAAATAAATGTCATTTTCGATTTATCAAATCGAGGTTTTCATCATGCCATCCCTACTTGTGATATTTGTAAATTATAAATCTTTCTAGTACTGAGGGAGATATTAATAAAATTTTTGACATGATTTATTGTTAAATATTTTTTTTTAATGTAGTATGTGAAGTAGAAATTTATTTGTATTAAATTTCAGAATGTTCGGGATACAAAAATCTTAAGATTTTCTTTAAAAAAAATTGTTGCATTGTAATTTTTTTTCAGCTTAAAATGATATTTAAATCATGTTTTGATCTTACAAGGAAAGTCTCCATACGGGCATACTCCGAAAAATCTTAAAAAATTACAGAATATTCTTCTCATGAGGATATATACGTTTATAAAAAAAAAAAAATCGGCGGAACTTCCGTTCCCTGTCCGTAAAAAAATAATGAAAAATTCTTTATTTGACGATTTATCATCGGTTGGCTTTCAAACGGTTAAATTTCAAAAAATGTTTTATGTCAATTGCATTTTAAAGGAAAAAAGTTCCATGTTTAACGTGTTTCGATAAATTAAATAATTTTGTTTTTGTCAGTTTTAGTTTGTTTTAAGTATAATTTCTTAAGATTGTTATTTGGTTTTATTTAATGTAAATTTAACCATCAAAATTTGATATTTGAAACGAAATTTAAATTTAAATTAATTAAAATTGTTTCAAGTTCAACGTCCAGTTGAGCATTGTCAATTCGATTTTGTTGATATGGAAACATGTAGCTTTTATTTTTAAATACGCTTAAATGTATGAAAATAATTTTACTGAATAAGAATTTTTGGTACTACTAGGTTATCCCGTAGACCAAAAAATTATCGCCAAACAATAAGATTAAATGCCAATAATGGATGATCGTGTATGTCACATTCAATGACATTAAATACGATTCACGTATTTAAAATGTCGTTAAGTGATAATTATTTAGACTTTTTATTTGTATTTTCATTAATATTCTACTAATTATTTGTTTTTTCGTTATTTAAAATAAAAATTATGTCAATATGTATAATTTGGCTATTAGTTAATATACACATATGCGATTTAATATATATATGCATAAAATATATTAAACTCTCTTATTGTTTATGATTAAATTCATCAAACATCATTTACGCGGATTCTAAAAAGCCAAAAGTTTTCAGTTGCTTTAAAATCGTTTGCTTTTGGCGGGGAAAAGTGCTGCTCGTCAAATTGTGTGACACTTTTGCCTTTTCACGCCAAATATTCGAAAGTATGTTATTTTTTTACACTTTTTTTCTCCAATTCCGCCGATATTTTTCACTGATCCTTTATTACATACATGAGTAACTTAATTAGTATATATTTTTTTTTTAATCTGACTATGCCCAGTATGGAGACCTTCCTTGATAGTTGGAATAGGAATTATTGAGTTTTTCGTTTCGATTTGATTTAAAAATCTGGCTTTAAATCAAGTGTTATCAAACAAATGACTTCTTGTGAAAATGTGCATTATTTAATGATTGTTTTTATTCAACATTTCCCCTATTTTAATTGTTATAAGTTAAGACCCGTTAAAGATAATGAGTTCAAACATTGAATATGTCTTTTTCTGTTCTTTTACTTTAATTTAATTCCGAAAAGTTTTTTTTTAAATAAAGTTTTTTTGAAAAAAAGTTTAATTTATTCTCTTAATTTTTGCTTTAAATATTTCTAATTTTAATTTAAATTAATACTTTTTAAAGTGCTGAATCGAAATTAAAGCCTATATATTACTGTTTACATGAAAAAGCAATTAAATTTCTACAAATAATATTTCACGCTATGAAGATTTTAAATTAACCTAATTTTAATAAATTTAGCATTAAAAATTTTAAAAATATATTTATGAGAACTTTAACAACATTTTTTTTTTAAATTTTAGCACAACAAATAAAATTTATTTTAAAAAATATATATTTTAATATATATATCTTATAGATAAAACTCGCACTTTTATTTTCTTGTGAAATACTGGTACTTTAAAGAATAAACAGTATATTAATTTAAAAAAAATTCTTTTGAAAATACAGAATATGCTAAAAAAGTTTTCAAAATTTAAATTTTAATTGAATTAAAATTTTCTCTGAATTAATTCAATATAAATTTAAATATGAAATCTGTGGCAGCAACAAATATTAGTTTGTTTAATATACATTATACGTTATTCACTAATTTTTAACATTCACCAGTGATTTCGTTCACGATATTTTACATTTTCTCTTGCGAAAATTGTACCATATAATAGTTGATTTTTCAGTAGTTCCTCTAAGCTAATAATTTTTAGCTTAATAATAGGTGCTAATTTCATTTTAAAACTGTATCAATAACGACTTATATAATAATGCTTCAGTTATCACATAATACCAGAATTAAATGACTAAATATGTACAATCATGTTTTTTATTGCATGTCTTATGTGCAAGTATTTCACAAACTTTATCGTCTACTAAATATAACGTTTTAAACTACAATACCAGTTAAAAAACAACAAAAGCAACAATAACAATAACAAAAAAAAAAAAAAAAAAAAAAAAAAAAAAAAAAAAAAGACACTCAAGACACAATTTTAATGTTCAAATGTTTTATTTTATTTTTACACGTTTTAAATTGAAAAGGTGGATAAGAGTTTCTATCTCGTGTTGGTTAAGTAGAGTGGTGGCCCTTGCAGCTTAAAATGATTTATATTCCGCCGTATATTTGTTTTAGTCTCATGGTGGTTTAAAAACAGAAATTTTTTAAATTATTTTCTTTACAAAAATAAACACTTCTGATGCACATAATCGACAAAAAAAGCTCGCAAATGTTGAACAACCTCATGCTTAATTTATTCGAGCAAAATATTCCTGCAAATCGTAAAGACTTAGATTCACAAGCATCAGGGCAAACACAAGGGCTAGGCCGAGTTATCACATGACAGTCCACCCAAGCGAAAAATCGTTTCAAAAGGACAGAGAAAGACTTCAGTCTGTTTTGACATTTTTTTAAAACACGGCGTATTCTTAATACCAAATATAACAATGCATAAATAAAAAAGAAACATTATTAGTGAATTTATCAGTAAGGACGATCTGTCACAAACTTCATATTTTTCAATGAATATGTAGATTTTTTTTCTGAACCCACTATATTTTGCTTTTTTTTTTTTTTTTTTTTTTTTTTTTTTTTTTTTTTTTTTAATGACCTGTCTGCAAGCCTTTTACAACAAACCGCAATTCATTAGTAAGTTTTATCGATTTTGTTGCGATGATTGTATAATAAGTAGTTACTAAATCACAAGGACAGAATATAATGGTAGTTTTACTTTCTTCTATTTTTAGAAGAAGAAAATATTGGATTCGTAAAAAAAAATCGACTTCTGGTTTTGGATGTATATATGCGGTTTAGGAGGTCTTGAACACGATTTTACGGTTTTTATAAAATGTCTATCTATGCGTCTGTGTATCACTCTGTCACTTTGTGAGTCTGCATGTGACAAACATTCGTTGGTTATCTAAAGAACTAATGCAAGGAATTTCACAAAACTTTAGATTCAGTTACACTGTGATATAATCTACAGCTGATTAGTTTTTGGTTATATCTATCATTAGAAGATGCTGCTATGCCGCATTAATAATAATAATGCACGGATTTTTATAAAACTTTATATTTAGTTACTCCCTGATATAGTTTAGTGTTGTTAAGTTTTTGGCACAAATTACCCTGCAGGTGGTGCTACTATGCTTCATTTTTGACGATTTTTCATTAGATATATCTTAAGAGTTAATGCATCGATATTCATCTAGCTTTAGATTCAGCTCGTGTCTGATAAAAGTTGATCCAGATTAGTTTTTGGTGTACATCATTCAACAGGTGACGCTGTTCTGCAGAATTTTTCAGATTTTGAAATAACTCTGTCTCTGAAACTATTACTCGGATTTTCATCAAACTTCTGATTCAGGAGGAAATTGACATAAATTGTTGCTAACTAGATTTTGATGTAAATCACCTAACCGGTAGGAAAGTATTAACATTTAGGAGATCGAAGAAAATTTTGGGATTTTCATATCTGACTAAAGTTATTAGCAAGGTTTCTCAAAACATGTAAATTATTTATTATATATAAGCACTGTAAATACAAATTATTGGTGAAATCATTGGACAAGTTATTACTTGTAAACTTTATGTTTATAGCATTTTCATCTATATGCATTTGTGTGTATATGTGTGCGTGATTGTAATCTTGAAATATAATTCGAAGTTTGCGCATCTCAACAAAATCCACTTTTCAAGCTAGATATACAAATCTAACGTTTTTCTACCTCGGAAATTGGGTATTGCTTCACTTTAATTTTTTAAAATGAAATCAACTTTAAACAGTATTACTTACTCCAATTTCTTAAATTCCTCTTGAGAATGGTGAAATCCGGTGTAAGGGGAAGATGGAGCAATTTCCAGGGTAAAATGATTATTCTTCTTATTCCGAATATGTAATTTTGGAAATAGATCGCTGCTATACTTTACTCATAAAAATTGAATATACACGCTGAAATATTTATCGTAACTTGTAGAAATACCTATTTTTTAAATTATACAATATCGCTGATATATTTTTGTACAAAATTTAACTTATTCTTCTGATTTTTAAACTGAAATTTCAGCAAAAATTATTTTTTAATGATATTTTAATTTAATGTCGGATATTTTAGATTCTTACTTTATCATTTCTTATTACTTGGGTTTATAAAAGTTATTTCTATCTTGCCCAGAATTTAAGTTTCATAAAAGCAAAAAAAAAAAAAAAAAAAAAAAAAAAAAAAAAAAAAAAAAATGTAAATCTGTGTTTAATAAAATTTTTAGTAATAAATGAAAGTTAAAATTCTAGTCCTAAAAATTTTAGTTTTTTTGGAAAATCCGATTTTTAATACTTTTCTTTAACTCAGAAAGTTATACTTTTATTTTTATTAAAATTTGTTAAAAATTTATGTTGACTTAGAGAATATTATTTACTACACTGTAAAAAAACTGCAATTAAAAGTTTTCTAAGAAACTTCGATTCCTAGAACTTTAATGTAACGGCAACAAGAAAAATTCATGTAACAGATACAAATTTACGCTGAAAATAAAAAAATAAAAAATCTGCAAGGTTACGAAGAATTTTTTAGGAGATTCCAAGAATTTTTCATTTAACTGAAACCTAGGTTACAGATAAAATTTTAGGAAGATAACTGTAATTTTAGTACACTCGTTTGTAAAGTTACAGAATTCAGTAATTTTACAAAAATTAGTATTGTAGATTTGCATTTTTATTGTACAGTGCACAGATAAAATGTTAGTAACCATACAGATATCGGCAACTTTTCATCTGTGGTATTAAAGTTTTTTTTTTTTTTTTTTTTTTGTTTTTTTTGTTTTTTTTTTACAGTGTAGGATTATAATTACATTTTTTTTCACTTTGCACTTGCTATATAAATTGTAATAGAATTAGAAGACTGTTGAAAATTAAAATGTTAACTCGCATTGAGTTTTATGTAACATGATTACATTTATGAGCATGGTTAATTTTCTAGTGTATTGGTGGTGTTTATTATGGTCGATTATCTAGTTAATGTTTAACCTCCATGAAGGTCTTTCAAAGAGGTTCCACCACAAATTTATGCAAGGTTAATCAAAAGTCGATGAAAACCACTGATAATCCTGACTAATTAGGCCGTGTGGAGCGATTAGATTAATTTTTTAAGGTATTTCCAAATATCATAGTAAAGATATCAGACTAAAAAGTTTTTTTTTTTTTTTAATTTGAGTTTTGATGTTAAGAGTAAGCGCCATTTCAGCATTATTTTAATGAATGCGTTAAGCAAAATACTCTATATTTACATACATACATATATATATATATATATATATATATATATGTATATATATATATATGTGTGTGTTATGTTACAGGCCAAATCCGATTTTAGGCCAAACTAGTTTATCCTAACGTCCATCGGATAAACTAGTTTTTCCTAGGCCAAACTAGTCTATCCTAAGGCCCATAGGACAAACTAGTCTTCCCTAGGCCAAACTAGTTTGGCCTAACTCTTATAGGATAAACTAGTTTAGCCTGCTCTTTATTCAGCTGTTCAGCCAGTTGAACTAGTTTATCCTAGGCCGATCTAGTTTATCCTAGGCCAATTCAATTTGGCGTGATTTTATTGAATTCAATGACCGCCTCAGCGCCAACATTCTTGTTTGTCCTAGGCTGATCTAGTTTACCCTAGGCCAATGTAATTTTACGTGTTTTTAGCTCACAGGCTTCAAAGACTGAGAAATAATGGGATCGCAGGTTCTATATGCACGTATGTACGCATGTATGTATTATTTTCATTGCTAATGACAATGTTATCTATGTTTTGACATTTTCGACGATTATTTATTAACTCACGATAATTTTTACGATTATTTATTAACTCGCAAAAACTACAACAACAGTTTAGTACATCTTTTTAAAGCAATTTATTTTTTAGGGCGAATGATTCAATTTAATAAAAGTTGAATTTTTTGCTTGGTATCCTTTTTCACAAGTTAATAACTTAAATAGGAAATTCGTTCCTATATGTAGTAAATCATTTGTGTCTAACTATTACTTTGAAATATGTACTTAAAATATGTGATGAATAATGCCTTCGTACAAGGCTGCAAATTACACACTATAACATCAAAATTCACAGGACATTTACGATTTTACACATTCTGCAAACATTTAAAGAAATATATGACGATTTATTTTGAAGCTTTATAAATATAAAGAAAATGCTGATAATGTTTTTACGCAAAAATTTAATCACAATGTCTATTGCTTAAGGGGGATCAAACTAAAAAAATAAATTATACTTGTCATTACCTAGTAAAATAAAACGCTTGAAAATACTTACAATTGTGGATGTTGTACAATTTTTGTGTCCATTTTTAGGTAGCTTTCATTACAAAAAGTAAAAAGCTACCTATTGCAGCCGTCCGGAGGAAAGCACTTCCCGAAAATTTTGGTATATTTTCACCGATCATGTCCCCCAGACCCCAAAACCACCCTCCGTTCAAATGTTGACATATATATATATATATATATATATATATATATATATATACAGGGTGATTCCAAATTTTTTTTACAATAAAAGAGGGGTGATAGTACACATCAAGACAAACAAGATTAAGTAGGAGACCAAGGGTCCAAAACGTTTTCCTAAGGAAATAGCCGCCATTAAAGTTTAGGGACCAAAATTTCAACTACACATAAAAAACGGAAAAATCGGTCGATTGATTTGCAGTTTTCACTAAAATTATTCTTTATGTCGACATTTTCTTGAAATTAAATTATAAATATAAATTTCAAAAAATGCCGATAGAGGGCGCTTTAGACTTTGGAGTAACGAACAACTATTTTTTGCCGGTATTTTTTGCATCTCATTAAATGTTTTCGTAAGCTTAGACTCAAACTTAAATTTTGAGCTCAAAATCTGTAGTTGGGAAAGGTTAAGTAACACAAACAAAGCTGTGTTCAGAAGGTTTAAATTTCAAATGATTGAAAAAAACGGAAAAATTGGTGGATTGATTTGCGGTTTTCACTAAAACTATTCTTTATTTAGGTATTTTCGTGAAAATAAATTATAAAGATAAATTTCAAAAAATGCCGTTAGAGGGCGCTTTAGACTTTGGAGTAACGAAACACACTTTTTTGACGTTATTTTTTGCATCTTATTAAATGCTTTCGTAAGCTTAGACTTGAACTTAAATTTTAAGCTCAAAATCTGAATAGCTGGGAGTGGTTAAGTAGACAAAGTTAGCTGTGTTCAGAGGGTTCAAATTTCAAATAATTGTAAAAAACGGAAAAAATTGGTCGATTCGTTTGCGGTTTTTGGTAAAACTAATTTTTAAATCAGCAGTTTTCTTGATCAATCAGTGTTTTCTTGAAAATAATTTTTAAAGATAAATTTCACAAAATGCCGATAGAGGGCGCCTTAGACTTTGGAGTAGCGTACAACTATTTTTAACTGTTATTTTTTTAATCTCATTAAATGCTTTCAAATGCATAGACTTAAATTTTGGGCTGAAATTCTGAATCGTTGGGCGTGTTTAAATAGCAAAAAATTGAATTGTGTTCGAGGGGGATAGAGGGGTAAATTTCAACTCCTGAACACACTTCAGTTTGCGGTTCTTAACTCCTCATAACGATTCAGGATTTCAGCTCAAAATTTAAGGTTAAATCTAAGCTTCCGAGAACATTTAAAATGCTTTTGCAAGCATTAAATTAGAACCAAAAAATAATGGTTAAAATGAATTGTTGGTTACTCTTAAGTTTAAGGCGCCCTCTGACGGAATTTTTTGAGATTTATCTTTAAAAGTTATTTTCAAGAAGATACTGACTTAAAGAATAGTTTTATTTCAAAGCGCAAACGAATCGACCAGTTTTTTCATTTTCTATAATTACTTTAAATTTGAACTTCCCCCTCCCCCTTGAACACAGTTCAGTTTGTGCTACTTAACCACTCTCTACTATTCAGATTTTGAGCTCAAAATTTAAGTTTAAGTCTAAGTTTCCGAAATCATTTAAAGAGATGCAAACAATAACGGCAAAAAATAGTTGTTCGTTACTCCAAAGTCTAAAGCGCCCTCTATCGGCATTTTTTGAAATTTATCTTTATAATTTATTTTCACGAAAATACCTAAATAAAGAATAGTTTTAGTGAAAACCGCAAATCAATCGACCAATTTTTCCGTTTTTTTTTTAATCATTTGAAATTTGAACCCTCTGAACACAGCTCAGTTTGTCTTACTTAACCACTCCCAACTACAGATTTTGAGCTCAAAATTTAAGTTTGAGTGTAAGCTTACGAAAACATTTAATGAGATGCAAAACATACCGGCAAAAAATAGTTGTTCGTTACTCCAAAGTCTAAAGCGCCCTCTATCGGCATTTTTTGAAATTTATCTTTATAATTTATTTTCACGAAAATACCTAAATAAAGAATAGTTTTAGTGAAAACCGCAAATCAATCGACCAATTTTTCCGTTTTTTTTTAATCATTTGAAATTTGAACCCTCTGAACACAGCTCAGTTTGTCTTACTTAACCACTCCCAACTACAGATTTTGAGCTCAAAATTTAAGTTTGAGTCTAAGCTTACGAAAACATTTAATGAGATGCAAAACATACCGGCAAAAAATAGGTGTTCGTTACTCCAAAGTCTAAAGCGTCCTCTATCGGCATTTTTTGAAATTTATCTTTATAATTTAATTTCAAGAAAATGCCGACATAAAGAATAATTTTAGTGAAAACCGCAAATCAATCGACCGATTTTTCCGTTTTTTATGTTTATTTGAAATTTTGGTCCCTAAACTTTAATGGCGGCTATTTCCTTAGGAAAATGTTTTGGACCCTTGGTCTCCTATTTAATCTTGTTTGTCTTGATGTGTACTATCACCCCTCTTTTATTGTAAAAAAAAATTTGGAATCACCCTGTATATATATGATTTTTGTCATGCGATAACTAACGTATTTATGAACCGATTTGAATGAAACTTGGTATGTACATAGTACATACAAATGTCTCGACCGAGTTCGTTGCTCAGCATCATCCGCTTTTGGCGGCCATTTTAAATTTTTAAAAAAAATTAAAATTTAAAATTAAATGCGAAAAAATTAAAAGTCAAAAAATATTTTTCTTTTACGTGTTAGAACTTAAAACAAAGATTCCAGAACACTTTTTATTTTGTCTATATCTTAAAAAATGATTGAGTTACAGCACTTTGAATTTTTCTTATGGCTGACATTTTGAAACGATCTGATTTTTGTCACGTGATAACACGCGTATTTATGAACCGATTTCAATGAAACTTGGTATGTACATAGTACATACAAATGTCTCGACCGAGTTCGTTGGCCAGCATCATCCGCCATTTTGTTTCAAAATGGTGGCCATTTTAATTTTTTAAAAAATTTTAAAATTTAAAATTAAATGCAAAAAAATTAAAAATTGAAAAATATTTTTCTTTTACGTGTTAGAACTTAAAACAACGATTCCAGAACGCTTTTTATTTTGTCTATATCTTACAAAATGATTGAGTTATAGCACTTTGAATTTTTCTTATGGCATTTCTTATGGCATTTCTTATGGCATCTCTTGACATTTTGAAACGATCTGATTTTTGTCACATGATAACACGCGTATTTTTGAACCGATTTCAATGAAACTTGGTATGCACATAGTACATACAAATGTCTCGACCGAGTTTGTTGTCAAGCATCATCCACCATTTTGTTTCAACATGGTGGCCATTTAAAATTTTTAAACAATTTTAAAATTTAAAATTAAATGCAAAAAAATTAAAAGTTCGAAAATATTTTTCTTTTAAGTGTTAGAACTTAAAACAACAATTCCAGAACACTTTTTATTTTGTCTATATCTTAAAAAATGATTGGGTTATAGCACTTTGAATTTTGCTTATGGCTGACATTTTGAAACGGTCTGATCTGAACGATGCACAATGTTGCTTTAAAATGGCATACACTTTATGATATCGTGGAATTTGGTGACTCTCTAAATCGCTTAAAATAAAACCAGATTGAATAAAGGATGATTAATTTCTAAAAATTCCTATTAATATTTAGTCTTGGCAAAAACTAGTATTCAATCTTATAAAATCACTAATTTTATAAGATTATTTCCATTAATTTGAGCTTAGTATTTTTGAGCAATGTAACTTACTTTAAAATAAATAAATAAATATATAAGTATATGAAAGCTACCTCTTCCTCCCGGCATTGCCGGAAGGACTTTTGTAGTAATAGCATGTAAATTTAATGAAATATAAATGCTTCTTTAGAAAAATCAAGAAATTTTTGGATACTTTTTGTTTATAACAGGCAGGATTTTCAGCTGAATGTAATGCCATTTTCAGAAAATTTGAAAACGTACAGTACACTGTAAAAAAAATCTGTGAAGGTACTAAACATTTTCTAGGAAACTGGGATTCCAAGAACTTTTCATGTAACGATAACAGGAAAAATTCATGTAATCGATTCTGAAACTCGAATTTTTGCTGTTACCGTTACAGGAAAAATTCTTGGAATCCCAGTTTCCTCAAAAAGGTTTAGTTCCTTTGCAGATTTTTTTTACAGTGTAGAAACAACATAACTCAATTAGAATACGTATTATTTCAATTAGGTATAATATTTTAATTAGAATTTTGTATCTTAAGCGAGATCGCATTTATCCAGGTAATTTTATACAGGTTTCTTTTGCAAGGAACCACATATTATTTCATACACTGTAAAAAAAAAATCTGTAAAGTTTAAAAAAAAAATTGAAGTAAATTTGTATGCCAAGAACTTTTTATATAACGATAACAGCAAACTATCATGTAACCGAAGAAGCCACAGGTTACACGAGTTTTTGCTGTTAGCGTTTCATGTTTCTTAGAATACAAATCTACTTGAAAAATCTCACTAACTTGACACTTTTTTTTACAATGTGTATTAAGCGGGAGTATCATAAACGAGTTTACAGTAATTTGATAGTTAACTATGTAAAGAAACTCACATAAAAAACCAGTAGAATATAATTAAAATTCAGAAATTACTAAAGAAAGACTAGTACAGTGGTGGTCAGAATTATAAGAACAATTGAAAATTGCTCAGAAAAGATTTATTTCTGAGTTAAATAAAGTGAAATTTATACACAAAATGCTTTTTATGCTAGAAATCATTGTAGAATGCAAAACATTGGAAAATGCAAAATATGAATGTTTTTTTCTCAATTAACAAAATATGTCATTATAAAAATTGGACAAAATTATAAGGACAATGAATTTTTTTTGCCTGAAACACACAGATAATTAATGATTTCTCCGATTCTTCTCAATTACATTTATCAGTCTTGACATCATGGAGTTTGGCAATTCCTTATGAACTTTCTTGGAAAATTTTGAGTGATTTTTTTTTCGTTGTAAGACACGAGTTCTTGCTTGCTTTGAGGTTATATACCATTTTTGCATACTTTGTGTGCTAAAATACTCAACAGATTTTCCATTGGATTCAGATCAGGGCTTCTGGCCGGCCAATCAAGTAGTTTCACGAAGTTAGCATCAAACCACGAGTTTGAAGTTTGGGAAACATGAACCGAGGCATTGACCTGCTGGGGAAAAAAGCCTACAATTGCTATTAACGGTGCTTTTGGCAAAAGATTACCGCCCAATACATCAATGCAACTCTAAGAATTCCTCCTACCCTGCACAAAAAAAACTATTGGAGCAGTTCTACCAGTTGTGAAACCTCCCCAGACCGTTACTCACTCACTTCCAAATACATACTTTGAGAAACTTGTTTTTTCTCTACGGAGATCATACTAGAAGTTGCAAAAACAATCTAGTCTATCCAAATTAATCTTTTCCTCATCGGAAAAGACAGAATCCCACCTTTTCTCCATAGTATTGCAGTGTTTGGCATACTCCATCCTGAGTCTCTAATGAACTTTTGTAAGAGCCGGTCTTGATACATGTTTACTATAGCGAACCTTTTTCTTTCTTTTTGTGAAACATGTCGAACAGTTCGAGCACTTGCATTATGAATTCAATTCACGTTTTTTTCTATTTTTTGGAGCAAGCTCGGCTTATTATCATTCTTTTCTCCCATACAGAAACAGAAGATGGCCTGCTTATATGTCTTTGCCGTCCATATTTACCGGTATTTTAAAGATAATTGTAAATAACCGTTCTTGATCTATTAAACGTCCTAGCAATTTAACATTCAGAAAGTCCTGAATTTTGAAATGCATCCATTTTTCCTTTCTAAAACTCCAAAAGCTTTGCACATTGCGGCATGATTAAAAAACAGAATAATATGATCTAAACGCTTACTACGCATTTAAATCGTCTGGAAGTTCCGTATGCAGAGCAAAAAAAAATGCAAATTTTTCTTTTTAGAACATGCAAATACAGTTGTTGTTATAATTTTGTCCAAATCAGATGCCTGTATAAATTTATAAAACTTTTTATGAATGTGAATTTACCACATATTTCCATAAAAACATACGAAAATAATCTTCATTTTTCATTGATTTTCAGCCATTAAATTTGCATAAATATCCCGCCAAATATAACTAAGATTTGTCAATTTTTGCCTTGTCCTTAGAATTCTGACCACCACTGCAGTAGCCTTATTAAATAACAAAACTTTGGTTGAATACGCTTGAATTATTAGAAGTATTTTATAATCTGTTTTTGAGACCTCATTTTTTTTCTTTCTTAGCTTAAATTGAAATCAATAACAATTCTGTAAGTCATCTAACATCCACCTTTTTTAAGTCACCAAACTATATTAATTATTTCATTTAAACATATTGAAAAATGTAAGCTTTATGATTCAAAATTTTTATGACTTCATTTGGCATTCATTGCAATCAGATCTTCATAAATCCTCTGTTTGGTACAACAGAATATTTTCTACCACAGTCAGATTTTCAACTGTTTTTCGAAATATACTTTGCTAAAAAAATACCTTTTACGGTGAAGGTAATTCATGTTATATACAGGGTGTCCGAAAAGTCTGGAAACGGTCGAATAACTCGAAAAATACATATGAGATTGAAAAACGTAAATATACGTGTTAAATATTTTTAAATAAGCTACTCAGTGATACCAAATTTGACCTTCGTAACCAAACCCCTGGGGGTCAGAGGGGGTATAACTTTGAAATCTTAAATTATAACCCCCATTTTTTATTGCAGATTAGGATTCTACGGACAAAAATACGTAACTTTTGTATTTGATGTTTATTTCGAATCCTCGTTTATCACGGTGTAATTGAGCATAATAAATCGATACATATTTCGGCTTTTCCAACGGGATTTTCCCTAATCGAAACTAATTGGGGAGAATTTATGACATCAAATTCCTCGTCTTTTGCAATAATAGCGTTTCCTGAAAATCACCCGTGCCGATTATTTCGGTAGTGCTACACAGTTAAAAATTTGATCCATTTGCTGTAGCGTCACTCCACAGCTTTTATAGAATATCTCTTTCATGACCAATGAGAATGTTCCATAACACAGTAAAGTACACTGTAAAAAATTGACCCTTTTGCTGCATCGTCACTCCACCGCTTTTATAGAAAACGATTACTTTACTGTGTTATGGAGCATTCTCATTGGTCACAAAAGAGATATTCTATAATAGCTGTGGAGTGACGCTGCAGCAAATGGGTCAAATTTTTAACAGTGTAGCACTATTGAAATAATCGCCACGGGTGATTTCCAGGAAACACTATTTCTACAAGAGACGAGGAATTTGACGTCGAAAATTCTGCCCAATCAGTTTCGATTAGGGAAAATCCCATTGGAAAAGCGGGAATATGTATCGATTTAATATGCTCGATTACACCATGATAAACGAAGATTTGAAATAAATATCAAATACAAAAGTTACGTATTTTTGTCCGTAGAATCCGAATCTGCAATAAAAAATGGGGGTTATAATTTAAGATTTCAAAGTTGGACCCCCACTGACCCCCAGGGGGTCGGTTTCGAAGGTCAAATTTGGTATCACAGAGTAGCTTATTTAAAAATATTTAACACGTATACTTACGTTTTTCAGTCTCATATGTATTTCTCGAGTTATTCGGCCGTTTCCAGACTTTTCGGACACCCTGTAGATACTTTCTTATTCCAACAAAATCCATCATATTACTTATTGCCCTATTTAAACAAATTACATTATTAAGAATTTGGAAAATGGTTATTGTTTTCAGTCGTAAATGTATATATCTCAGACATATCTGAAACCTTGCGGTATGCGCATTTTATTAGTACAGGCATATAATGTTTAGTCTCTGGCATGCGTAATATATGATTCTGCTATTACGTGAGCCATGTTCTGATCATCATACAAATAATGTTTTTACTGATTTTTAATATCCGCATTTTATTTATTTTATTTTATTTTTTATAGATTTTTCTGTATTTAATGTAACCAGATAATTGCACTAATTTAATTTATTGAAGGACAAGTTACATGTGATTTCCTTTTGCATATAAGAATTAGTATACTATTAAAACTATCGTGAAAAATTAGCTTTGATTTTAAAGACTATCAAATTTCTTTAAAATAAAAATGTCACATAAACACCAATAGAGGTAATGAAATAGATAGTTTTAAAAACAGATAATTTTTCACGATATTTTTTTTTCTTGGCAATTTAGATTATTTTCGTAGACGAAAGTTTAAGCTCCTAGTTTATGTTACGATTAGTTAAAAATAATCATTTATCTTTTTAAAAATCTTTAGATTGCCTTTTCTTCATTTTCAAGTTGCGTATAAATCAACAAGAAATTGCGAATTGAAATGTTTGTCATATTGAAACGCAGAAAAATGTTAAAATTTTGGCGATGAAAGTAAAATGAGTCGATTAAGAATTATTCTATTAAAATATTAAATAGAAATTTTCTAGTGTCAAACAGTGATGCATTATCCCAGGGAAATTGTAAGGCATGCACCTAGCTATATTAATATCCACGCCGAGATATTTATATACATCATAATTACAAATGCTTTTATATCCTCTAGTAATACATCTGCCTCGTTTAGATCAAAACTTCAAAATATAGGCATTTCCCGAAGGGTGAATAAAGGAAAGAAATGTATATGAAGTCTATGAAGAAACGTAAAGTTTTTTTAAAGATATATATGTAATTTAATGGTAATAAAATGTATTTTTCCATAATTTTAAAATGATACTAGATGTCTACTACTTTAAAATCAGAGAAAGTTTGTTGGAGGGATAGTTTATTTATTAATGTATTGCAAAAAGATGTATATTATGTATATTATTAGAACGTTCAATTTTCAACTGCATTCTTCGGAAGAATGTAAATGCACAAGTAATCAGCAAATGTATGCCGGAATTCAAAAATAAATCAAATGTAGATTGTTGAACATCCTCGTAAAATCCTATTTGCGTATATATTTCGAAAATGGGGTTGAACATCATATTGATTTCCGGAAATTAAATCAATTTTTAAATGGATTACTTGTATCCCAAATTTTCCCTAGAATGGAATAAAGTATTAGAGTGCAAGTGGATGGAAACTATGCATAGTAAGTCAATGATTTTTTTTTTCTGTACTTGAATAAGTAGATATCTGCTTTAATGTAGACATTATTATTGATTATGCAGATTGGATTGCTCGATCTACTGAAATAGTTATAAATAGATTGTCTTTCAATCAAATAATATGTTTATGCGCGTCAAAGGGTCTGTTTTCATGCATGTATGCATGTCTGCATGTTTATTTGTTTGTGGAGGTGTTATAGTCAGATTTAAATGATCTGTAGTCAAACATAAGATGTCTTTTACTAACGAAATTAATTATTTTGACCTTAATTTGATTAATTATTTTGAAACAGGTATATTTTTTTATATTAAATTAAAAAAAATCTTTTTAATGTCGGCAATGCATGTTTCGGAGGTAGCGTGCAAAATTACAAATATGAAAATAACATTAAGAGCTTCTTTGCTATATCAAAATAAAATTCAGTAATATCAGGATTTCATATCTATACCTATATTATAAAGAAATAAAGTTTCTTTGTAGGGGGTAACCTCTGGAACTACCGAGTCGATTTCAGAAGTAATGATTTCAGAAGAAAAATTCCTTTTCCATCGTTTACACACAAAAATTGAGAAATGTAGTTTTCATCATTACAAATATGCCATTATAAATAACGAAAAAAAATCATATCTCGAACATCCACGAATCCATGCGGATAACTGCGTTTAATGTTATCGACCAACTATTCAAAGAAGGTAAACAAAATACATTCGTTGCATTGTCGCTCATAGACAAAAAGTTTTACAGTAGCCTTTTAATGACTTTATAATACTTCAAACATGATGAAACTGATATGGATCACTGCGAAGGAATAAGACAGAATATAGAATAAGTAATATTTATATTTCATTTACAGAGAGCGTAAAAGTCCGTTATTGGGACAATGGTTTGCGATCTGTTTTGATAATGGTATGATACTTGATACATAATAAAAATAACAAGTGAGAAATTGCATGCCAATCATAGCATATGAGATGTATTCGTACTATAACGAAGTTTTTAAAATATTCAGACCATGGTACAATAGCATAGAATACTCCGCATACAGTATCGTAGCCGAAACCCTTTGTGTGACCCTGTAAATACTATCTGCTTCCTATTATACATGAAGTAAATTGTAGTAAATCTTAACAAAGTATATCAATTTCGTAAAATGTGAACAGTTTAATAAAATTAAAACGCACCCCAAACAATGTTTGTTCTTATAATCATTATAAAATTGAATAATTTTGCATGGCCCTGTAAATTAATAACAAATATTATTTATACCACGGATTCATTCTTTTCAAAAGTATGTAACATTTTTAAAATGCTGTTGAAATAGTTTTTCCAGTTGGCCGTAATTTAACGGAATAAGTTTGACTGTGCCTGTAATTGAGCTATACATCCGATTTTAATCAAATTTGGAATCAATAAACAATACTATGCGATAATTATGTGTTTTAAAGTTCAAACAATTCTGGTGGGTTGTTTTTGCGCCTGTTATGACCGGACAGATGGACTGAACGAGGAATATAGGTGCTATGCATTTACATAATTACGAACACTTCTTAAAAGGATCTCAGAGGTCCATAGCAAAATACTTTCTATGGACTAAGAAGGTCATAGCTTTGTTCTTCATTTACAAAAACACAAAAGAGCTCGTTAATTGGATGAATTACGAACCCTTTTATTGCCGGAAATAATAAAATTCTATTACAACACATTTTTATTGTTCGAAAGTGTTTCATAATGCCTGATGCATAGTTTTTTGTACTCGTTTATTTATTCTTTCCTGCCTATTCTTTTTTTTTCTTTTTTTTTTGTATAAATATTATTCATTTTTACATTAAAAATTGAAATATAATTTCAAACGTATCTCAAAAAGATCACTGAAGTCCATGACAAAAGATTTTCTATAAACTAAAGAGTGCATAGATTTAATCTTGATTTACAAGTACACAGAAGCTTTAGCTTATTGGGCGGATTACGGTTTATTTCATTATCCCCTCCCCCCCCCCGAAAAAAAAATTTCAATTTATTTCAAAAATTTCAAAATATTTTAGTTTTTGGAAGCATGCATGTTTATTGCCCATTATAGATGAATGATTTTTTGTTCTCATTAAAATCGAAATATGATTTCAAACTAATAATAAAAAAAAAAAATTCATAAAATGTAAACTATTTAAAAACCGTAGTTTATCGTATCGTAAAAAATAAAATAAAATAAAATAAATAAATAAATAAATAAACTTTTTTTTTATTTTTACTAACCATATTTTTAATACTTTAATTGAATATCTTAAAACAAATAATATTTTTTCCAAGGTCGTATCGAATTCTATATTTGTGAGAATATTTTGAAACACTTAGTTCCATCGATTACCAAAAATACGTGATTCTGGAACAAAAATATTGGATCTTTTCCCATATTTCAAAAGCAATCAGCACAAAATTCGATAGAAGTGATTTTTGATTGCTATCTTTAGTCTGAAACGTGCCTAATTATTGTGCTCATTTCTGAGGATGAAATTCCATTTACAGTGTGTTCTTTTTTTGTTGTTACATTTCAAATTTATTTTATTGGTCTAAGCTTAATTTGCCGTCGTATAAATTTTTAAGTTAATTATTGATGAGAAAAATGCGTGTTTGTGCGTGTGAATATTTAATAATGTGGAACAGTTTAAACAGTTTACTGTATAAAATGCATCGAACTACATTTTTATCGATTTTTAAATATTGTAGAGGATTTTTAAAAGTAGCCTTTAATAATAATTAAAGAAGGTCTTTATAAATGACGTAATCATTTAAATTAATAGTTCTATGTGTTATAGATTTTTGAAAGTATACTAGGGCACTAACTTGAGGCTGCCGGGCTCTACCCAGTGTACAGAACGGTATAATTTTTAATTGAAAATATTAATGAATTTTTTTTCTGCAAGCAAAATGTTTCTTCTTTAAAAAAATATATATATATTACGCTAACGTATGTGGCACAAAAATCACGATTATTTGTTTGTTGTTTAATGGCAACATCCAAATGAAACACATCTTGTGGGTAATTTTGCAAAAGTCCTTTGGTAAGATTTATGCTGTGGTAAATTGAATTTATTCATGTTCTGTTCCTAAGCTGCAATTATAGAGCGTCAAAATATCATTATTTTTTCTGTTTTTTTTACTTAAAAAAATAATAAAAAGTCATGAATTTGAAACTTTTCTTTTTCAAATTAAAGATAAGTATTATAAATTAAATGAGTGAAAGAATTATATTGCATTTTAAATAATTAATGAAATACGAAAAAATGCTACGGGTACAATATTTGGCGATTTATTATCTGCGCCGGGCTTGCATAAAAATACTGAGTTCTTGATTCATCAGCACAGATGTCATATATGCACCACATTGGCGCGTTATTTTTCTGACGCCAATTTCGCGAAAATTCCGTTTTTAAATACCAGTTACATACATATTTTAAAACTAATTCCTACTGTTTTAAAAAGGAAATAATAATTAAAAAAAGTTTAGTTAATAATTATAGAATAAAACAATTTATATCATTTTAAAAAAGAAAATAAAAGCAAACAAAGAGTTTATTAATAAATAAATATTAACAGCCGTTTTACCATGTGAGGCACATATAATTGCCATTTTGTTGCGATCGTGCCAATGTGGTAAGAATATTGCATCTGTGTTTATTTCTCTAGCAGAATCTTCTAATTTCGCAAAAAATGAACAATTAAAATAAATTATGAATAAAAGCAATATCATTTAATGCTTACTACATTCAAGGGAGACCAAACTGGTCGCCAAAGGCAGCTTATATAATATAATCACGGACGAAAATAAACAATAATCTCTTAAAAAATAACCCATGAATACGAAAAGCATTTGATATCATAAAATATACAATATGAACTTAAAAAAAAGATTGCTGTTTTATTTAAGAGGCGAGTAAAATAATAAAAAAAGATGTACAAGTTTAAAATATGGATGTCTTAAAAAAATTTTTAGTACTTTATTACTGCTTAGTTCTTTGAACTAACATTTGAAATAATATAATTATTATTTTAGTCGATTTTTAAATAAAACAAAGAGCTTTTTAATGTTTATATTGTGTATTTACGCTTAATTAAATGCGAAATATTTCATTTAATCATGTTATTTTTTTTTTATGTTTCATATCTTTAGAAACTTCAAAGACTATTATCTTTTCGAGTCCTTCCGTCCAGTGCCGGAGAAAGAGGTAGATTTCCTATATATTATTTATTTATTTTAAATCAAGTAATATTATTCAAACTTAGGAAACTGAAATTAGTGGAACCTAATTATATAATATTCAATATTAGTTTTTGTCTATATTGAATATTAATGGGAATTTTTAGAAATTAGTACTCTTTTATTCAAGTAGGTTTTATTTAAAGCAATTTGTAAGGTCACCGAATTCCACGATATCATGAAACGCATTTCATTCTAAAACAACATGATAAAGCCCCACAATAGTCACTGAAAAACACCCGGATGATCATGCAAAGTCTGTGGTAGCATTCTTTTCAAATATGTCGCTCAAATTTTAATATTTGTACATGATTTTTTTTGCATAGCATAGCTGAGGACGATCTACAACACTAGTAGTAAGTTTTTACATTTTCAATTTTGCTTTCAGATTTTTATTTATTTATATACATATATCTAGTACAATTATAGTAAAAAAAAAGAAACTGCTTCTAAATTTTCCATAATCTCTAACCGCGATTCTTTTATGCAAACAGAATTTAATATCAAGTGTCGAGATTAAAAGTAGCAGACTCGACCTACTGCAGGCGATAATTTTATTTAAAAGATTGTTATTTAACTAATTTATAATTGAAAGCAATCAAAATTCGAATATATTCCACAGACGATAATTTCACAGAAAAAAAAAGAAATGAAATAAATTTATTGATACGCAATAAATGTTTTTAAGGCGAATTAAGAATGCATATTGTTTTTATAAAGATTAACCTCTTCGCTACTGGCGATTATTACAGTATTTTTAATTATTACTGAATTATTTCTTCTCTCGTTTGACTTCAGAGCGAGATTTTTGTTTTATTTTCATTAGCTCGAATCCTAGAATTCGAAACATATTATTCTTATATCGAAATTTCATTTATATTTGAGTATCATCAATAAAATGGGACAAAACTGATGTACCCATTTGGGTACTCAGGGACTGAAGAGGTTAATAGATTAGATCGAATAACAGGATTGTAATTTAATAAGTTGAAATAAATACGGACTATTGTTAAAAGGAAATTAATGTAATATAAGGTTAACTTTGGCGAAAAAAAATTAATTTTGTAATATATATATATTTGTATTACTGTCATCAGAAATTCTATGCCATTTAATAATAATGAAATGTGTTTATTTAGGATCTTAAATCTAATTTAACTCTTTATACACATATTACTTAATATGATGCAGTTCTTCTAATTTATGAATTATAAAATCTTCCGTCTAGTTACGAAAGTTTATCTTCGTAAATCAATATTTATATACTGTTTGTTATCGTTACACAAACAGAATATCCGCTTCTCTACATTAGAGCGAACTACATCATATGCAAATTAATAATAAACTGTTTTACATTCTGTAAACATTTACTTTCATAGAAATTTATATTCCTATCTAAAACGGAACCACATATTCATTAGTATTTTGAAATTTTGTATGACAAATAAAGTCTGAAGATTTCAAATATTTTCAATTAATATTTTGTTTCCATTATTTTTTTTCACTATCCCATTTACGTAATTTAGTTGCTTATTTCTTTTTAGTAACAGCATTCTAATTCTTTCTATTCCTGTGAATAGAAAGAATTATTTGAAAGCATTATTTATTTTGAAAGACTTCCGATTCCAGAAAATATTTGTCTTAAACTTCAAATCTAAACCCAAGTGCCACTATGGTTGCCGTTTTCGGGGAAGCGAAGTAAGCCCAAGAATTTCTCGGGGTTAACTTTTAACACTCTGAGCTATAAAAATGTCTACTAAGTACATTCGATATTATCTACAACCTTTTATTATCAATAAATAAATAAATAAATATAACACTAAACAAAAGGAAGTATACAGTGCCTGCAAAAAAAAAATCTTGACACACTACAAAACATTTGAGCAATGTTACTCCATAAAGTTGGTGACAGCCAAGTTTCCACCAAGTTTATGGTGGAATAACGATAAACCAAGATAACCAGTGTAACATTACACTAATATGTAATGTTACACCAGTGACATATGTTTAAATTACACCATTATGTAAGTGAAAAAGAATGACATCATAACACTGGTGGCAGCAAAGCTGCCACCAGTTTTATTGAGCAATGTTACGCAAATGTTTTACAGTGCACTTAAACCACTTTCAATGTTCAAATGTTTTATTATATTTTTTTCCAGTTGTAGACAGAAGAGTCGAGTAAAAGTTTCTATCACGCGCTGGTTACGTGGAGTGGTGGCTCTTGCAACTTAAGGGGATACGGGACACAAAAATATTTTAATTTTCTAGAAATAATATATATAAGTGTCTATATATACATATATTGCATTAAATATTCCTTGATTTTCACTGCCTAAAATTCTGTTTAAATCATGTTTCTATCTTAACAAGTAAAAGAAATATTATTTCTATTCGTTTTGGTTCGTTTACAGTCTAGATTCTATGCAACACTTGTCATGCAATGACTTATTGTAAAAACGAACTTTACTTCAAGATGGGTTTTTTTCACAATTTCTCGAACTTAAATAGTTTTAAGTCAAGAACCGTTAAAGATAAATGCTTCAAAATTGGAAATTGTCTTTTTTGATTATTTTACTTCAGTTTTGAATCGGGAAAGTTGAAAGAAAAATATTTACATTTGAAAACATGTTTTTTAATAAAAGTTCTACCACTTTTTGGAAATTTTTAATTTAAATCTTTTGATTTTTTAATTAATATATTTTTTAAATGTTTAGTCAAAATTAAAATTTAGATAGTTCTGTTTATTTAAATGTAAAAAAAATGAAATCCTACAAATAATATTATGAGTTATAACGATTTTAATCTATCCCCCTTTTTTAATAGATTTTAAAATAAAAAAAATATGTATGACAAGTTTTGTCATGCGATTTTGTTTGCGAATGATATGGTTAACCATCACAAAAAATTAAAAATTTTAACTCAATAAATACTTTTTTTAACGTGCCCCGGATCAATTTAACCTTATTTAGAAATCTTCCTCTATTTAAATTTTTATTCTGCTAAGTTTGGGAAGAGGGATATTTAAGTCGTTTTTTCTACAAAAATAAACTTTTCTGGTACACATAATCGACTTAAAAAACTTAATTGCTGAACAACCTCCTGCTTTGACTTTATTAAAACAAAATGTTTCTATTAGTCGTGAAGTCTTATATTTACAGGCATCAAACTATCTATGTCCAAAAAAGGCAAGCGAGATTTACCGCATCGCAGTACATCAAAACGAATAAATCGCTCAAAAAGATTGAGAAAGACTTCAGCCAAAGTAGATATATATATATATATATTTTTTTTTTTTTTTAACGTGGCATATTGTTAATATTAAATATAACAACTGCAGAAATAAAAAAGAATCAGTACTAATGAATGTGTCCTTATATGGTGAGGACCATCTACCACAAACTTCAAAATTTTCTTTTTCATCACAAAAGATTTGTTTATCTTACAAGAACATACAAGAAGTAAACCTTACAAAATGATTACATACATTTAAGCTTTATAATGTTCCACACAAAAACAAATTTTACTAAATAATGTTTATATACGAATAACACCTATTTTCAAATACTTGTTCTTCATTTATATAGTTTTTATTCGAGTCAGTATAAAATATTATGTTAAAAAAGTGATATTTTGTTATACGCAACATTTAACAAAATGTAAAACATGCCTTTTTCAATAATTTTTCATTAAATATTATTTTGTAGTACATCTAAATAGTTTCATGAGTAATAAATAATACCAGTTTGAAGTTTCTAATAAAAAATATTAAATACATGTCTTTCAAGTTTATTTAAAATCATGAAAAATATCTAATACCATGAGTCCAGGAGGACGTATGCTGTTGAAATAGCTTAGACCTCAAAGTGCTAAAACTTTTAAAAAATCTTAATGTTCTGTAATTTAAACATGAAATATAATAACAAAAAACAAGTCAGAAATTGTGCTTCAAGCAATATTGTGTCCGAAATTTTTTATGCGTCCCTGTAAACATAATTTGCTTTTTATTGCCCAAGAAGTAGCTTGTACTAAACCTCACCAACGTATGTCTGTATCATAAATTGTGAAATAGTTTAACATAATTAAAACTTATTCCAAACAATATTTTCCCCATACCATTATGTAATGGAACACATTTCTGTGGCTCAGTAAATAAATAACTAATATTCTTTGTACCACAGGTTGCTCATAAAATATAGTTTATACTTCATACACGCATATCAATTTTTTTATGTTCGAAAGATTTTATCAACATTTAAATGCACTTGAAACTATTTTTCCCATTGACCGTAATATAACAGTATACTTTTTATTGTCCCTGTATTTAAACTACATATCCTATTTTCATAAAACTTGAAATGGTTCAACAAAATCACGCAACAATTCTATATTTTACGTTTCAAATGATTCGGTTCGGTAGTTTTTTTCTCTTTAGTAGCGGACGGACTGAATGATGACTATAGGTGCCACGTATTTACATAATTACGAACGCATTTAAAAAATTGTAAGACAAACTCATCTAACTCAAAAGTTATATCGTTCATGCATTAGTTAATACAAAATGAAATTTCTATACAAATAACACTTTTAAAATGTATAGCATATTATATATTAGTACAATAAACTAATACTATCTCTAATCTAACAAAATACCCGTTTCAATAAATTAAAGCGAACTAATTGAAACACAAATTAATAGCAAACTGTTTTACATTCTGTAAACATTAAAAACTGCCCTAAAATTTCACGATATTATCTAAAATAGAAACCTTCCCCTCCACTTTCCCCTTCTTTAATTTAAAATGTCTCTGAGGAACATCGATAGCTTATTATTTATTTTATACTCTCTCTGCTCCTCTTCGATAGATCAGCGAAATCCTTCTCTAATGACGTCTAATCAATCCGGAAGAGTGCGCTGAAGGTTACACAGGAGGGGGGGAGTAGGTGCGTATGGGGTTAATAGGAAGATTGATTGAAATTCATTTCCTATAGTCATATAGTATGCGTCAAAATGCAGCTAATTAAGTGATTAAGAATATAATGAAATGTTTATCGAAGAATAGGAAGAGCATGTTTAACAAGAGAGATTGTAATATTAATAAAGTATATTTGAGTTATTACCAAAATTTCAAATACCCTAATAAATGAAAAGTAAGACAGAATAGTGATCCCGTTTCATTCTATTGGGCGCTGTAGTTGGTATACGCATGTATGTCTCAATTGCCTTAATGATTTTAAAAATTGGTTAAGATAAAACAAAGATGGAAAATAATGTAGTATACATAGAGAAACATTATACTTTTTAACATTACAAGAAAATAAATAAAAACATTGCGTGTTCTATAACCTTTGACAGGAAATTTTTTGCGTGGCATAATACGATGCATTTACAAGACTGCCACAGGCAACTATTTTTTAATTCTAACTGGCACCACTTTCTCAAAACAGAAATTCTTTACACCAACTTTGATAACATTTGCAAGAAAAATATACTTAAAATTTTCTATTAGAAAAATACTGGTGCAAACAGACCATAAAAATAGTCGCCTGTGCAGCCCTGCAATTATTGTAGAATATATGATATAGTAATAGGCCTATTCTTATATTAAAATCTGTATAAAATTGATTTGTATTCGTATTAAAATCGGCATAGGTATTTGAACAATTAATACCACTTTTGAAAATGTAGGGCAATGACGAAAAAAAAATTATATAAATAAATAAATAAAACTTCATAATATTTTAGGAATTATTATAAGCTGAAAAGAAAATTTATAGTAAGGTCTTCTAAATTACCCAAGATTTAAAAAATAAAATTCCTTATCTTTAACAAGATTTTTTACCCAAGATTTCTTTAACTTTAGATACTTCAAAAATGAATGTTTCCGAGATGTAAAGAAGGATTTTCAAAAACAATGTTTCTCTTACTGCCAAGAATTTTCAATATTCTCAAATTATAATATATATATATATATATAATATGAAACAATTCAAATTATACTTCAAGCGTAGCAAATGAGTTACGTTCGTACTATAACCACGTTTTTAAAATATTCAGATATCGGTACAATAGAATACACTACTTCGGATACAGTATAGTAAAAGAAATCATTTTTGTGTGTCTCTGTAAATACTATTGCTTAATTACTATAATACACTTAATTACTATTTACTTATGCAAAGCAAATTTATTATGTTCGAAAGAGTTTAACATTATTAAAATGCACTGGAATTATTCTTTCCCATTGACCGTAATATAGAGAAATATTTCTTTTTGTCCCTGTAAATAAACTATACATCCTTTTTTCCTAAAATTTAAAATGAATTTACAAAATTATGCAACAATTATATATTTCAAATTTCAAATGACTCTGTTGGGTAGTTTTTGCTCTGTTATATGCCGATAGACTGAACTACGAGTACGACTGTAGTGCTACGTATTTACATAATCACAAACGCATCTAAAAAATTGTAAAACAAATTCTTCTAACTCAATTTCTATAAAAATAAAATATATAGTATGTTATATAATAATGTAACTTACTAATTATATCTTTAACCAAACAAAATACTCGTTTCAATAAATTAAAGCTAACAACTTGAAACACAAATTAATAATAAATTGCTTTACATTCTGTAAACATTTACTGCCCTAAAATTTCACGATATTATCTAAAATGAATACCTCCCCCACACACTTTCCTCTTCTTTTACCTAAAACGTCCTTGATATATTCAGCCGCACTTCATTGGACACCTGACATCCTCTGATTAAGACTCCATCGCTCCGGTCGACGAGGAATTCATTCTAATTCCGATAATCACCATATCATGAGTGCGCCTCTATCATCTCTTTCCACACACACTTTCGGAGCAACATCGATAGCTTATTATTTTATACTCTCTCTGCTCCTCTTCGACAGATCAGTGAAATCCTTCTCAAAATGATGTCTAATCAATCCGAAAGAGTGTGCTGAAGGGTACAGAGGGGGGGGGGGGCGGGGGAGATGCGTATAAGGTTGATAGGGAGATTGTTTGAATTTCATTTCCTATAAATATAGCCATGACGTATGGGTCAAAATGCAGCTAATTAAGTGATTAAGGATATTATGTAACATATATCGAAGAAGAGGAAGAGCATGTTTAAAAAGAGAGATTGTAAAATGAATCATTTATATTTGAGTTATTAAACTAAATTTTAGATACCCTATATAATATTAAATAAATGAATTAAGCAAGGCAGAATAGTGATCCTGCTTTATTGTATTGGTTGCTGTAAATATTAACATACATATATTTCAAGTTTATTTTTTTTTTTTTCAATCATGAAAAGTATCAAATATCAAGAGTCCGGAAGGACCTATGCAACTGAAATAACTGAGAACTCAACGTGTTAAAACAAACTTAAAAAATTAAATGTTCTATAATTATAAAATGAAATGCAATAATAAAAACAAGTCAGAAATTGTACGTCAAGAGTAGCAAATAGATACATTCGTACTATTGAAGATTTTAAAATATTCAGATATTGGTACAATGTATACACTACTTCGGATACAGTATAGTAGCCGAAAAATTTTTATGTGTCACAGTAAATACTATCTGCTTTCTAATATACAGGAAGTAACCGGTACTAAACTTCAGCAACGTATATCAATTTCATAAAATATGAAATATATTAATATAATCAAAACACACCCCAAACAATGTTTTCTCCTATACTAGTATGTAAGGGAATACTTATGTGTGACCCTGTAAATTCATAAATAATATTCTTAGCACAACAAGTTGTACATAATGTATATTTTAAAGTATACTTCATAGATGCATGCCAATTTTATTATGTTCGAAGGAGTTTAACATCATAAAAATGCACGTGAAAATTTTTTTCCTGTTGACCTTAATGTAGTGGAATAATTATAATTATAAAATTCCAAATGACACGACAAAATTATGCAACAATTATATGTTTTAAATTCCAAATGATTCAAATGCGTAGTTTTTGTTCTGTTATATGCGGACGAGTACAGGTGCGACATATTTACATAATTACGAACGCATCCGACAAATTGTAAAACAAACTCATCTAACTCAAAACTTAAATCTTTCATTTAATAGTTAATACAAAAAGAAATTTCTATACAGATAAAATTTATAAAATATGTAGTACATATGACAATACAACAAACTAATAATATCTCTAATCAAACAAAATACTCGTTTCAATAAATTAAAGCGAACTACTTAAAACACAAATTAATTACAAACTGCTTTACATTCTGTAAACATTCACTGCCCAAAAATTTCATGATACCATCTAAAATGAAGACCTCCCCCCACCTCTCACCCCACTTTCCTTTTCTTTTATCTAAAATGCCCCAGATAGCTTTTACTCCTCTTCATTGAACACCCGACATCTCCTGATTAAGTCTTCATCGTTCCAGTCGGCGAGGACTTCATTCTAATTCCGATAATCACCATATCATGAGTGCGCCCCTATCATCTCTTTCCACACACACTTTCGGAGCAACATCGATAGCTTATTATTTTATACTCTCTCTGCTCCACTTCGACAGATCACCGAAATCCTACTTGGAATGCTTCTCAAAATGACGTATAATCAATCCGGAAGAGTGCACTGAGGGTTACACAGGAGATGGGGTAGGTGCGTATGGTGTTAATAGGAAGATTGATTGAAATTCATTTTCTATAAATATAGTCATGACCTATGCGTCAAAATGCAGCTAATGTGATTAAGAAGATAATGTAATGTTTATCGAAGAAGAGGAAGAGCATGTTTAACAAGAATTAATAATAAATTCACTTGAATCTATTTTTTCCCATTAAACGCAATGTAGCGGAATACTCTTGTTTGTCCTTGCAATTAAACTAGACATCCTATTTTCATAAAACTTAAAATGATACGACAAAATTATGCAACAATTATATATTTTCAATTTTAAACGATTTTCTTGGATGTTTTTTGCTCTGTTATATGCAGGCGGACTATACAACGACTATATGTGCTATGTATTTAACGCAATTAAAGTTGTAAAACAATCTCATCTAACTCAAAATTTATATCTTTCATGAATTAGTTAATACAAAATGAAATTTCTATAAAAATAAAACTTATAAAATATATAGTACGTTATATAGTAATACGACTAACTAATATTATAAGCAACCAAAAAAAATACTCGTTTCAATAAATTACAGCGAGCTATTTCAAATGAAAATTAATAATAGTCTGTCTTAAAAACATTTACTATCCTAAAATTTCACGATATTACCTAAAATGAAGACCTTCCTCTCCACTTTCCCCCTTCTTTTACCTAAAATGTCCCTTATATCTTCAACATCACTTCATTGAATACTGGACATCTCCTGATTAAGACTTCACCGCTCCTGTCGGCGAGCACTTCATCCTAATTCTGGTAATCACCATACCTTCAGTGCGCCCCTATCACCTCTTTCAGAGCAACATCGATTGCTTATCATTTTATACTCTCTCTGCTCCTCTTCGACAGATCAGAGGAATCCTGCCCGGAATCCTTCTCAAAATGAAGTCTAATCAATCCGGAAGTGTGTTCTGAGAGTTACAGAGGGGGGAGGGGGTTAGTAGGAAGATTGATTGAAATTCATTTCCTAAAAATATAGCCATGACCTATGCGTCAAAATGCGGCCAATTAAGTGATTAAGAATATTATGTAAGATTTAACGAAGAAGAGGAAGAGCATGCTTAACAAGAGAGATTGTAATATTAACCAATTATATTTAAGTTATTAAACAGAAATTTATTAAGTGAATTACTAGTAAATTAATTAAGTGAGTGATAATAGTAATCTTATTGATGATTTAATTAAACTGTATGCTGTTGTTGGTATACATATTTATATTTTCAATTGACTTAATATTTTTAAAAATTGGTTTAAATAAAAGAAAAGTGGAAAATTATCTACAATACCTAGATAGTGTTATACGTTTCAACATTACAAGCATATAAATAAAAACATAGCTTGTTCTGTAACATTTTGTAGCAAATATTTTGTGACATTACATGATTTATTTATTGTATAAATTGATATAGTAATAGGCCTAATTTTTTATATTGCCGGAAATTAAAATTTGTATAAATATTTAAACAAATCAAATACCCGCTCTTTTAAATTAGAGCAAACACGAAAAAGAAAAAAAAATATATAAATAAATAGGATTTTTTTTAAATTATTTAAGATATATTATAAACTAGAACAAACATTTATAGTTAGGTCTTCTGAATTACCCAAGATTTCAAAAAGTGTTCTTTATTTTTAGAAACTTGAGAAATGAATATGTTTTCTAGATCTAAAGAAGAATTTAGAAAAGCAAAATTTCTTTTACTGCCAAGGTTCTATAGAAATTTTTCTAAAAAGATTTTCATGGTATATTAATCAGGTTTCTTAATATTAAATGCATATTTTTCGGAGGAAATTCCCAAGTTTGTTAATTATCCCGCTTAATTCCTTAAGCGGGTTAGTTAACAAATTTGATATTAACATTAGAATTAATATTATTTACATTTTTTGTCTGAATTATGCGGCTGAAAATATTTAATTGAGAACGAGTAGCATATTAAATGATTTTTTCGAGTTTTCATAGAGAATAAAGACTTTTTGAAATCATGGGTAACGTGGTAAAATATATTGTATGCTTTCGTTCATTTTTGTACTGTATTTTGCTAGATTAAGAAACAGTATGTACTTTTTAAAGTGAACTACCTGAAATTCATATTTATTATGTATATATTTTTTAAATTCTTCTTACCTAAAACTTTGTTTCTATCTAGAACAAGGCTCGAAATGTATTAGTATTTTGAAAATTTGTACGACAATCAAGTCTAAAGATTTTAAATATTTTCAACTGTAATTCCTTTTTCAATTTTTCATAATCGCATACCCACAATTTAATTCTCTATTTCTTTATCGCCAGAGCTGTTTTCTTTAGTTAGTGTTTCAAAAGGTGTAGTAGGTGTGCTTCAAAAAACATATATTTTATTTAAAAAAAGGGAAAAATATTTTTAATATAGTTATAAAAATATAATAAGGAAAAGAATGTAAGAAAAACCCATCTAACTCAAACTTTGCATCTTTCATAAATAACTTAAAAACAGAAATTAATATTCAAGTAAAATTGGTTAAATATACAATATAATAAGCAAATAACTAATTAATAACCAACTTTATAAAATTAAAAAGTATCTTATTAATTTCTAAACAAAAACAATTTACATTTCAATTAAATTAGAACGAATTTCTTACAATACAAACTAATAATAAATTGCTTTATATTCTGTAAACATTTGCTGCCCTAAAATTCCATGTCATTATCTAAAATGAAGACCCTTTCCTCTACTTTCCCCTTCTACTACGTTAAAATGTCCCAGACATCTTCAGCTTCCCTTCTTTGAACACCCGGCATTATTTGAGTAAGAGGCTTCTTAAGTCAATCTAAAAGATTCTAATTCTAAAGCTAATTCTATGGGAGAAATTAATAAAGACATCTCAGTTGCATTTCAATATTTTTAAATGATTTTTGGCATTGGATAGCTGAGATTGATCTAAATGTAGGCCTTTTTTTTTTACTTTTTCGATTTTCGTTGCAGTAATTTTTAATGATAATGCTTTCACTTTCCAAAGTGGTTTTGAAAATGTCCTCATAAAAATGACTTCATAAATATTTGAATTGTCCTCATAAAAAATATTTGTAAACAAAAACGACATGCATACAGATCTCAGCTATCTAATGCAAAAAGAATCCTTTAAAACTATTAAAATGCAACCGAGATATCTTTATAAATTTCTTCCATAGGTTTAGCATCAGCAAACGAATCTTTTCATTTGAATGAAGTCGCCTCTTAAGAGCCCACAATAGTCACAGAAAAAGTACACAAAAAGACCCGGATGACCATGTAAAGTCTATGGGAGCGTTCTTTTCTAATATCTCGCTCAAATTTTAATATTTTTGCATGGGTTTTTTGCACAAGATAGCTGAGGGCAATCCACAACCGGGCTAGTTTTTACTTTTTCGATTTTGGTTATATATTTTTTATATTATGATAGTTTCAATTTCAGAACCGGTTTAAACCGGTTTCGAAAGTTAAAGTAATTTTTTAAATAAAATCTGAAACAAAAATTGAAAAAGTAAAAACTAGCCCGGTTGTGGATTGCCCTCAGCTATCTTGTGCAAAAAAATCATGCAAAAATATTAAAATTTGAGCGAGATATTAGAAAAGAACGCTCCCATAGACTTTACATGGTCATCCGGGTCTTTTTGAGTAATTTTTCTGTGACTATTGTGGGCTCTTAAGACGTCATCGCACCGGTCGGTGAGACTCAGTCTGATAATCACAATAACATGTGTGCGACCCACGTCACCTCCTTCCACACACAGTGACTGAGCAACATCGATAGCTTATTATTTTATGCTCTCTCAGCTTCTCTTCGACAGATCAGCAGTATACTGTCCGGAATCCTTCTCAAAATACCGACATCTAATCAATCCAGAAGTGTGCTTCGAGGATTGCAGATTGAAGAAAATAGATAGGATAGGAATATTGGTTTAAATTAATTTCAAATAAATATAATCGTGGCCTATGCGTCGAAATATAGTGATTTAAGTGTAAAGTAATAATATAACGTCTGTGTTCAAGAAGCAAAGT
The DNA here is from genome assembly GCA_964019185.1 of Maratus speculifer. Classification (NCBI taxonomy): domain Eukaryota; kingdom Metazoa; phylum Arthropoda; class Arachnida; order Araneae; family Salticidae; genus Maratus; species Maratus speculifer. The sequence continues at coordinate 331,385,199 of OZ025297.1, forward strand.
GCATGTTTAATAAGACAGATTGTAATATGATCAATTATTTTCGAGAGTTATTAAACAGAATTGTATACACTATGATTAATGGATTAATTACAAAAGTATTTTTTTTCCTTTTTATTATATTTGATGAGGTGGTTGGTATTCAGGATTCTCTTTCCAACTAAATTAATATTCCGACTTCTGGAAAGTAGGTGGGATAGGAAGATTGATTTAAATTCATTTCCTATAAATATAGTCATAACCTATGTCTCAAAATGTGGATATTCAGAGATTAAGAATGTATTGTAACGTTTGTAGAAGAAGAAAAATAGTATGTTTAACAAGAGGGTTTATAATATTAATCATCAATACTTGAGTTATTCAACATATTAATAAATATGCTAATAAATGTATTTAGTGAGACAGATTAGTGACCCTGTTTTATTATACTGGATGCTGTAGTTGGTTTAGGATTTATATTTTTAACTGATTTAATAACTTTAAAAAATCGGTTTCAATAGAACAAAAATAGAAAATCATGTATTATGCGTAGATAATGTTATACTTTTCAATGCCGATGTCCAATACCGATCGAATCTAATACTGATAATAGCCATGTAGTTTGCACCTCACCTCACCTGTTTCTACTTACAATTTCGGAGAAACATCGATAACTTATTATTTTAGATTCCCTCAGCTCTTTTCCGAGTGATCAGCGGATTTCTACCTAGAATACGTCTAATCAATCCGGAAATGTGCTTTGAGAGTATTAGATTGGGGAAAGTGTTTGATACTGTAGTTACTATCCAGATTGATTGAAATACATTTCCTTTAAATATAGTCGTGATCTATGCGTCAAAATGCAGCTAATTAGTGGTTAGAAACATATTGTATTGTTTGTTGAAAGAGTAAAAGGGCACGCATGATAAGAGAGATTATAATATTAATCTGCGATTTTACAGAATATCTTAAAAACAATTTTTGTTATCACGATAAATCAATTAACTGCTACAGAATAATGTTTCCGTTTTATAATACTGAATGCTGTAGTTGGAAAACATGTGTATATTCGAAATTGATTTAATATTTTTAAGTAATCGATTTAAATTAAATAAAAGTAGAAATTATGTGGTGTGGTTAAATACTTTTTGACATTACAAGCATATAAATTTTATATTGGGTATTCTACAATATTTTATAAAAAAATATTATTTAATATTATTTAATTTGATTTAATATGATGCATTTACTTATATTATATGATAGAATAATGGTTCTAGTTACCGCATTTGCAAATGAAAATCTACATAAATATTTAAGCAATAAAAGATCCGCTTTTGTAAATTAAAACAAACATTAAAATACATCAACGAAATAATGAATAAATAAATAAATAAAGTATTTTTATCTAAAAATGTATAGTATAACCGCGAAGAAATATTTACAATAATCCCTTACAAGTTATCCACCATTGCTAAAAATGTTCTTTATTATTTGAAATCCTAGAAATCAGTATATTTTAGAAATTTAAAGACGTATTTAAAAAAAAATAAAGTTTCTTTTATAGCGAATAATTTTGAGAAACGTTTCCGAATAATTTTATAGTATATTAATTAGTTTTCTCAACCATCAATATATATATTTTGGATGAAATTCTCAAGTAAACATTTTCTTGGTGGTACCCAATAATAATTAACAGTCTTTATATTAACATTAAAATTAATATTATTTACATTAATTGACTCAGTTACACAGCTGAATACATGTAATTGAAAACTGCTGATAAATTCCGACTTTCCGGCATGAAAATCTGGTTAATACTGTATAAAATTACTCTTGAACGTTTTCGAAAAAGAAATTCATTTTTATAATTGCTCCCTTAAATGTCAAAAAGATGTTGGTTTGTGAGATTTCGACAGATAAAGGATGTTTTCTTTTAATGTATGTTTTTGTTTATTGTTATACTGTATTCTTGTAGGATTAAAATACATTTGTCTTTTTTTATAATGATCTATATCAAAAATCAAATTAATAATAAACTTTTATTCACTTTGTAAAATTTCGTTTCCTGTACTTTTACATTCCTGTATAAAAAAAAAAAAAAAAAAAAAAAAAAAAAAGAAAAAAAAAAAAAAAAAAGCACAGTGTTTTGATTTCTTGTATGAATGCAAAATATGACGAGTTTAATATTTTCAATTTCCATTTCGTTTGTAATTCTTTTTAGTTTAATATTCAAAAGTTGTGTGCCAATTTCTTTTCATGAGTAGGATGTATTTCACTTCTGTCATGTGATATATCATATAAGAAAAATGCTTTTTATTCGTATATTAGTTAATAATTAAAGAACTTTTGTTTAAAAAAATCTATGCAATAAGTTACGAAATTGCGTTTCTAAATAACTACTAAATCATATAATTAAAATCCTCACTAATATCTTTAAACAAACTAAATATCCATTCCTCTACATTAAAACAATCTACATCAAATACCAATTAAAAGAAAAAAAGAAATGTTTTACATTATGTAAACGTTTTCTGACCTAAAAGTTCTACTGTTATCTAACGCGAACACCCAATCCATCCACTTATCGTGTTCTCGTCGCTAGCATGTCTCAAATAGCTTCATAGCTTCAATCAACATCGGACATCATCGCTCTGGTTGGCGAGGCTTTCATCAATTTATTATATTTCATCTAATTCTGATAATCATCATCTAATTCTGCATCCTACTTAATCTCTTTCTACGCACACGAAGGGAGCAACATCGATAGCTTATTACTTTATGCTCTCTCTGCGCCTCCTCGACAAATCAGCAGAATCCTGCCCGGAATTCTCCTCAAAATGACGTCTAATCAATCCGGAAATGTGCTCTGAGGGCTACACTATAAAACATTTGTGTAACGTTACTCCATAAAACTGGTGGCAGCCTTGCTGCCTAGAATTTGGTGGAGTATTTTAACCGATATAATCGGTGTAACATTGCGATGTTACACTAGTAATGCATGTTTTTATTACACCGTAAGAGAAAAATTACTCAATGAAATGTAAATCGTAGCTGCCACAAATTTTATGGAGTAACGTTACCACAAATGTTTTACAGTGTACAGATGGGGTACATAGGTGGATATCATGTTAATAGAAAGATTGATTGAAATGGATTTCCTCAAATATAGTCACGACCTTTGCGTCAAAAAGAAGTTAATTAAGTAATTAAGAATATATTGTAAAGTTTGTTGAAGAACAGGATGAGCACATTGAATAACAAAGATTACAATATGAAGTAATTGATTTGATAGTTATTAAAAAGTTTTTTGAAAAACGAATCATGTATAACTGAATAGTGTTCTCGTTTTATTATATTATATGATGTAGTTGGTATACACATTTATATTTTAGATTGAATTAATGTTTGAAAATAAGAATTTAAATGAAACAAAAGAGAAACATGTGGTAAGCATAGATAATACTACACTTTTTGTCATTACGAGCATATAAAAATGCATTAAGTGATCTGTAACATTTTGTAACAAAAAAATTTTCTGATCTAATATGATGCATTTACTTATATTATATGATATTTTAATCCATGTAGTTATCACATTCTCAAACCTAAAACCTTTTAAACATTTAAGCAAATGAAATATTCAATCTTGCAAATTAAAGCGAACTGTGTAATAAATAAATAAATAAATAAATAAATAAATAAATAAAAATAAATACTACAAAAATAATTTTTAATCTAATAAACTATATTAATTTTCGGTCAAAAAAGCACTTTGAAGTTCTCCGAATTACCCACGATTCCGAAAAGCTTTCTTGATGTTTACAAACCTCAAAAGCCAACATATTTTGAAGATTTTAAGAAACATTTATAGAAATAGAATTTTTGTTAATGCTAAAGGTTTCAAGATATGTTTCTGAATAATTTAATAATGCATAATTCAGATTTCTCAATCAGAAAAATAGATTTTTTAAACCATTTCTCAAATAAACATCTTCACGTTCGAGAAACATGATAAATTAATAGCACTGATAGTACGATAAAAATTACTATTATTTGCACCGTCTGGTTCAATTATGCAGCTGAAAATATTTTGTTTAAGGCATCATATAGCATCCAAACAAAAATCAGATATTTTGGTTTGAAGAACATTATTAATATTACTCTAGAAAATCAATCGGGTAAGTTTGAAAACCACAGTCTGCAAAAGAAGTTCATTTTTAGAATTTTTTTTCAAATCGGGATAATATTTTGATATCTGGTATTGTTAGAAATGAAGAATGTTTTCAGAAGCATGAATAACAAGAAGAAAGTCATTTTATATTTTCCATTGTGATTACATTATATTTCCATAGATTAAGTGTTAGTTATTTGTCTTTTTTACAGTGAACTACATAAAGTTCAAATTAATAGTATTTTTTTTTAATTTTATGAACATTAACTTTTTCTACAATTTTACATTACTATCTAAAGCGAAAATATTTTTGTAGTAGTATTTTCAAATCTTGTACAACAAAAAAGCCGGAAAATTTTAATATTTTCAGGAGTCACATATGTTTCTAAACATTTTGAATTCGAAATTGGGGTTTCAATTTCCTATCCGTTTGTGAGGATGCTTTTCAATCCTGCCGTATTCTCTGCAAGATATATTTTTTAAAAATTACATCGTTACAATAATATTAGTAAAAAATAACATATATCTCATAATAAAAATGCTTTTATTTAAAAGATCTATCTTTATATTTAGTAACTTAAATAAACTATTATGATTAACATGCAAAATTTTGTGTATAATATGTTGTACAATAATGCTTCAATCTATCTACTAAATTCTCAAAATTAAAATGTGTACAAAAATCTTTAAACAAACAAAACATCTGCTCCTTTAAATTAGCGTGATCTATATCACATGCAAATTAATATTAAAATATTCTGTAAACATTTTCCGCCCTAAAAGTTTACGCTCTTATGTAAATCGAAATCCTCAACCACTCGTTTCCCGTTTTCGCTTCGATAACATGCCTCAGATATCTTCAGTTTCGTTTTATTCAATACCCGATATCATCTGATTTAGACCTCATCACTCTGGTCGGTTAAGACTTCATCAATCTATTAAATTTTATCTAATTTCAATAATTACCGTGTCGTGAATACACTCCACTTCACCTCTTTACACACACATTAGCAGAGTAACATCGATAGCTTATTATTTTATGCTCTTTAAACTCCTCTTCGACAGATTAGCGAAATCCTGTCCAGAATGCTTCTCAAAATGAATTTGCAATTAATCTGCAATTTCGCTATTAGCGTTGTAGATGGAGATAGTGAAAAAATTGATTGAAATACATTTTCTTTAAATACACTTGTGACATATGCAACAAAGTGAAGTAAATTAAGGAATTAAAAACATAATGTAAGTTCGTTGAAGGAGAGCAAGAGCTTGTTTAATAACAATGATTATAATATGAATTAATTAAAATTAAAATTATAAAAAATAATTGTAAAATCTACGATAAAAAAATTAAGAGTGGCAAAATAGAGTTGCTGTTTTATTAAACTGAACAGTGTTTGTATGGGTCCTAGAATTACATGATCAGAGAATTCTTCAATACCAGTATTTTGTAAAATAAAATCTCTGAATAAATAAGGTGAAATTTTACATATTTAAACTAGATTTTTTTCTTTTAAAAATACTAGTATTTTGCCTTGAAATTAACAATACCCTTACGAACTATACTGAAACCTATAGTATACATCATATCTGTACTTTCAATTGAATTAATATTTGAAAAAATCGATTTATATAAATAAAAAAAATAATCGTTATGTGTAGATAATGTTACAATTCTCAGCATGTCAGAATGTAAATAATACATTAAGTGTCATATTATATTGTACTACAAAATTTTGTCTAACTTTATGATGATGTTATTCAAATTATATGATATATTAATCAGTCTAGTTAAATCATACGCAAAAATAAGACATTTATAATATTTAAAGAAATAAAATATTCGCTCTAGTAAATTAAAGCAAACGCTGAAAAAAATCCTTCTTAATCTTCTGAAATATATTATAACCCAATCAAAAATGTTCAATAAATTTTTCCGAGCTATCCATTAATTCCGAAAAACTTTCATCCGAAACCAGTTTTTCTTCGTTATTAGAAGAGACATTTATAAAAAAAGAGTGTTTTTTAAAGCAAATATTATCATAAAATTTTTGAATAGATTTAATTGTGTATTAAAGAGTAACCCCAAACCGGAATATAGATTTTTCAAATAAAATTCCGTCGTAATCTGTTTTTGATATTCTACAAATATGATAAATGATTAACATTAAAATTAATTTTTTTATCATGTTTCAATTACGCAGCAAGAAATGTTGAATGGAAAAATCATAGAATCCGATGATAAACAACAATATCTCGGTTTTAAAAACTTCATTAAAAACAAATGTAAATGTTTCCTGAACAAGAAATTTAATCTTTATATATATATATATATATATATATATATATATATATATATATATATATATATATATATATATATATATATATATATATATATATATATATATATATATATATATTTGTTAAACTCGGAAATATATTAATTTTTGGAGTTTACTTTATCACGTTTATCGAACATGAAAATGTTTACTTGAAAATTTTATAATTTTATTTGAAAAATCTATATTTCTGGTTCCGAAAACTTATTATGACAGTGTTAAAACTTCTCGAAAACGTTTTACAAAACTCCTGGCAGAAAATGTAACTTTAAAACATGATTTTACACCTTTGTTTTAATTAAATATATTTTTCAAATAATTACTCAATTGAAAGTATCAATATGTATATCAGCTACAGCAACCAGTATAATAAAATGGCAATATTATTATGTCGTAGTTAGTTCGTTTATAGTGATATCTAAAATACACTTTAAAATAACTCTAAAAAGTAATTGATTGATATTATAACATATCTTATTATAAGTGATCTTCCTCTCCTTCAACAAACATTATATTACTAGCCACCTCTGGCGACCAGTTTGGCCCCCCTGAAAGGTATGCTAAGCATTGCAACATGTTACTTTTATTCATAACTTTATTTACTTGCATATCTTCGCTAAATCTGAAGACTTTGATAGAGAAATCAACAAATATATACGATTAGAGACGCATTTCGCATATATATGCATACATATATATATGTCTGTGTGTGTATATTCATATATTTGTTATATATTTCGTTTTTCCAGAGAAAACCCTTACTTCCAGGAATATAGTCGTAAAAATAACAGAGGATATATGTTCTAAGCAGAGGGTGTACCCTAAAGTGTGAATATTGTAACTTTCTTGAGAAACAAAATGTATACGATGTTCTTTTAAAAAATCCAGGCATATACCCCCGTATACCCACTATTGCATCCCTGGCGGCATTTATTCTTCATGTTCATTTGCTTATCAGCCGCAATACGTTCATTAAGGAATATATTAAGTCATTTTACGTAATTGGATCCACCGCAAAATATTGTATCCAAGCTAATAGGATTTGGTCAATGACTTTTTCTTCAAAAAGCCTTTAATAATGTCCACACTTACGTTAAACCAAAATATCGCTGCTAATATCCAGAGTTTCAAGCTCTGTGCAAATATAAAAAACAGATAATTTCGTCAAAAAAGAGTGAAAAAAACCGCAAATATTGTCAAAATATCACGAAAAGCAGTAAATTTCCTCGAAAAATCATGGAAAAACATGTGAATTCGGTCGATAGATTTCGAAAAATAAACAAACATGAATTTTGTCAAAAAAATGCTAGTTTCGTAAAAAAAGGTTTTCAAAAGATCACAAAAAATCTGTATATTTTATTAAAAGTTGGCAAAAAATGTCAAATTTCCACAGAAGATCACGAAAAAAGGCAAATTTTGTCGAAAGATTGCGAAAAGCGCATGAACATCTTTCAAAAACTGCGAAAAACTCAGAAATTTCTTTAAAAGATTGCAAAAATACCCGTATATTTCGTAAAAAGATCACACAAAGTCTCAAAGTTTCCCAGAAGATTGCAAAAAGTGAAAATTTTGTCAGAAGATCGCAAAAAATGCAAGTTTTGGAATGATCGCGAAAACGCAAATTTTAAGCAGTTTTTTTTTTTAACATTTAAGTAAAAATGGCTGAATATTTATGCTAGGCAGATTCATATATTGCCAACAGCATTTTCCGCATCGCCAGCTTTTATAATTTGGGTGTGTAAATTAGAAACAGTGCTTTAATATTGAAATAAAATGTTTTCGCATATGTTAGGCATAAATGTCATATCCGCACCACATAAACAATAACAGTCGGATTAAAATGAATGGCATAAAATCGCTATTTTGTAGCAGATGCGCAAAGGTAATGTATAATGATATCTGTACCAAAGCATAATGAAACTCTGGCTTTAAAAATGGAGATATGTTGCTAAAATATATAAATAGCTCTGAAAACAAACCTGATGAAAATTCATTTTTGTTTATATATATGTAATTAATTATATATGTAAACTAAATGTTTTTTTTAAACACACACACTCGCGCATATAATATTCTTTAATGTACAAATTACTTAATATCAAAATAGATAAATGGTTTCTTTTCATCAAATAAATTAAATTCACACGGGAAAAAAAATGCTTGTATATATGAAACTAGAAAATGCGTTACAAAATTTCTTTTCCCGCCAAGTACCTTTTCGTCAAGCACCTATAGTAAAAACGTACTTTTCTATACTATTCAGTTATTGTATTTTAAATAAGATAAAAAAAAAAAGCAGGTAATTTAAATGTATCTGGTATATGTGTTTTAAATTTATGTGTTTTAATGAAATTAATGTACTTTAAAACAGTCAGTGATAGCTTTATAATTTAATGGAAACCTATTTGGCGATTGAAATATCTGTACCCAGCTAACATAAAAGTAGCAAAATAGCCGCCTGACTTATGAAAAGGGAAGTGGGTAAGCCCGAAAGTGTCGATGACAGTCACATGACTTAGGCTTTTATTATATAGATCATGATGTTTTAAATCAATTAATTCGTTTATCAGGAATTTTGTTTAATAATTTTCAAAAATAACTGATTCTTATTATAATCGTTGTTATAAAACATGTTCCTCCTCTTCTTTAACAAATGTTACATTATGTTTATAATCCCCTAATTCGCTACATTTTGACGCATAAGTCGCGACTGTATTTATACGATATGAATTTCAATCAGTCTTCTTATTGACCCCATATCCAGATACTTTCCTAAATTCTAATACTCAGAGTGCACTTTTTGATTGATTAGACGTCATTTTGAGAAGGATTCCGGGTAGAATTCTGCTGATCTGTCGAAGACTAGCAGGGAGAGCATAAAATAATATGCTATCGATGCTGCTTCAAAAGTGTACGTCGAAAGAAATGAAATGAGATACACTGACGATACGATAATTATCGGAAAGAGGAAGTAATTTTAACAAAAGCGTGGATAGTTAGAAGAACGTTCTTGTATATTTTCATTTGCGGTTAAATTATATTATCATATATTAAGAACAACATTTATTATTACTTTTTTGCAGTGATCTATATCAAATTTAAATTAATAATATATTTTTTAATGTTCTATAAACATTTAACTTTCTATAATTTTGCGTTATTATTAAAAAGAAGCAATTCACATGTTTTAATTTTAAAATCTGGTACGGCAAAAAAGCCTGAAAAAGTTTAATATTTTCAATTTCCCCTTTATTCATGCTTTTTCTCCGTTTTAGATTGAAAATTGGGGTGCCAATTTCTTTTCCATGCATGACGCGGTTTTTGAATTCCATCGCATCATATGGGAAACTTATATTTTCAGAAAATTAAACCATTATGGAATTATCGCAAGAAAATAAGATATATCTTTTAAAAATACTTTTTTTTCAAAGTTACATATTTTTCTGTTGATTAAAAAAATACTTAGAAAAATCCGATTGACATAAAACTTGAAATGTACAATATGGTACACAATAATGTCCCAAGCTAGCTTCAAAATTAAGAAGATTATACTTTATATAAATCTTAAAATGAACAAAATATCTGCTCCTGTAAATTAAAAGAAATTGCAACTAATGCAAATTAATAATAAGCTGATCTATACTCTGAAAACATTTTCCTGTCCTAAAATTTCTTTTATTCTGAACACATTCCCCTTCACTTCATTTCTGCTACTACGCAAAAAATCCCAGATATCTTCAATTTCACTTCATTGAACGTCTGACATCATTTCGTCACTTGAGAGTAATAAGGTTCTATCTGTGTTTTTGAAAAAAATGATTTATCGATATAGAAATGTTTTATTTGTATCAATGAAGGAATTTCTGGATTAAAATATTATTATAATATAATTGCTATGTTATATATAAAATATATATGACATCATTTTGATGCAAAAATCCCTTCTTAACTACAAATAGGACCTTTCTATATATATAAGTCAATTTTTTAAAAACAAATAGAATTTGATTATTCTCAGGTGACGATTTGACTGAGACTTCATCGCTCCGGCCTGCGAGGATATCATCCCCTATTAAATGCTTGTCTAATCTATCCCTCTATATTTTAAAGGCCAAACGTATTTGTGCGTAATGCATACGTCATTTTGAGAATGGCAACACTTTAAAATTTTAAATGATTTGGTTTCAATTTTTGCTACTGCAATTTTTAATCTTCTAAACATCGCGCATTTTCAATTTTTACACAAATGAATAGGAAAATAATGTACTTATAAATGTAATTTATTTGAAAAATGTATCTTAATTTATTTTTGAAATATTAATTTTTTTGTAGTGTTTAATACCGTTTTTCTAATTGTGGCAACAAGGGTGTTCCATTTCTATTAAAAACAATGATGACTTTTGACAAAAAAAAAAATAAAATAAAAAATAAAAAAATAAAGCATTTACAAAAAAATAAAACAATGAAAAATATACTTTTCAGAATAAACTATAACAAAAAAGGATTATTTATCATGAAACAGAAATGAAGTAATTTGGTCGAATGTTTTTCATAAAAGTTGCCTCCCAGTTTGAGAAATTTCGTTTCGCCAAAAACTTGCTTAAACATTTATGAGAGTGTTATGTTCAATGCGACAAAACTAGTAACCAGTTGGGATATCACGACACTATTTTCAGGCATGAATCTACACATTTGAGTGGTGGAAAAGATGGAAAAAATCGATATTTTTGTCAAAATAAAAGAATTTTTTCTTTAATTGAACTTTAAAAAGTCATATAAGACGTTGTGAACGTTAGGTATAGACTTGGTAACACTTTTGCTTTATATAAAGTTCAATATGAAACGCGCATTTATTAATATCGTTACGTTGTCATTTTGTAGACATTTATTTTATAGATTTGTGTCATTTCAGACTATTACAGGTGAGCTGGGTACCCATAAAAAACTGCATCTGTAATTACAATTTCTCTCACTTGTTTGCATCTCAGAACCAACTGACTAGTATCGAAGAAACTTACATAATTTCAATTATTGAAGTTTGAAGAATAACATCATAATAGTATTTGGTATAACTATTAAATAACTTAAAATAATCAAATTTCTCATGCCTTATCCTGTTACATTTTCATTTACTTTTACTTCACTTGACAAATTTAGCTTTTGGATGTTCTACATCTTTCAATTTAGAAGCCTTATGATGTATTTCTTTGCATTTGTCAAACAGTACACACCAAATGTTTTTTCGAATCTTTATAATTCCATACCTAAAAGAAAAAAAATACAATAATTAGTAAGTTATAATGGACATTCAAGTAAAGAACATTATTCATGAAATCAATATAATTAAGTTAGCATTTTAATGATAATTTTTAACTTAAATAACGTGTGTATAATAACAGTGACCAATAATAATTCTATTCATTAATAATATTAGGTTTATAGATATAACTATATACCCAAGGAAACGAAATCAGTTATTTCAAGGTATGCGAAATGGATTTACACAAACAAATATTCCTTGTGTTTGCAATTCTTTTGGTTGGGATATCAGGGTTAAACTATCGATATAATAAAAGACAAAAACAGGATTATTACGTGTGCGTAACACTGACGCCCTTTTCGATTAGCTTTCCGGTGAAATTTTGGTTTTCAAGATATCTTAAAATGTAATTTCGTAAAGTATTTTTTACTAACTTATAAGAAGCACAAAATAGATCTACACAGATATTTCCTGTGTATATAATTTTTTGGTCGATATCAATGTTCAACTATCTATATAATCAAGGACAAATACATCTGTGCGTAACGCTGACGTCATTTTCGAATAGCAACACTTTCCGGTGAAATTTCGGTTTTCAATTTTTGCTGTTGCAAATTTTTAAACTTCGATTCATTGCACATTATCAATCTTTACGCCATTGTGTAGGGTAATTTGAAAACTCTATCTCAATTTCCTTTTCGAATATTAATTTTTTTTTTTATGTTTCTAATTCTATTTCTCTAGTGGCGAACACCAGAGTACAACATTTATGAGGGAAATAAATTAAAAGTAGCAAATTGCAACCTATATATATACAGGGTGTCCCTAAACAAATGGTATTACGCTAAGGGGTGATAGAACACATCAAGACGAGTAATAGTAAATGGGAAACCAAGGATCCCAAACGTTTTCCAAAGGAGATAGCCGCCATTAAAGTTTGGGGTCCAAAATTTCAACTACACATAAAAAACGGAAAAACTGTTCGATTGATTTGCGGTTTTCACTAAAATTATTCTTTATGTTGGTATTTTCTTGAAAATAAATTATAAAGATAAATTTCGAAAAATGCCGGTAGAGGGCGCTTTAGACTTTGAAGTAATGAAAAACTATTTTTTGCATGTCATTAAATGGTTTCGTAAGCTTAGGCTTAAACTTAAATTTTGAGCTCAAAATCTGAATAGTTGAAAGCGGTTAAGTAGCACAAACTTAACTGTGTTCAGAGTGTTTAAATTTCAAATGATTATAAAAAACGGAAAAATTGGTCGATTGATTCGCGGTTTTCATTAAAACTATTCTTTATTTCGGTATTTTATTGAAAATGAATTATAAAGATAAAATTTTAAAAATGCCGATAGAGGGCGCTTTAGACTTTGGATTAACGAAATAATCCATCCTAATACTATTTTTTGCTATTATTTTTGCATCTCATTAACCCTCTAAGCGTTTGGCCCGTAAAATTCCGTACACTGTGCTCCAGGTTTCACTGCAGTATAAGCAATGTTTAAGATATTATAATTCTATAAATTTAATGAATTTTCAAAGCATTGAAGAATGATTAAGACCCTCAAGGATTACATTTATATTCCTAAATAAGATTTTTTATGTAATATTAAAGGAATCATATTTTATTAGCATTTAAAACAAAATGCAGAGAAAACAACATTACAATTTTACCCATTTGCAAGACGCTTGGAGGGTTAAATGGTTTCGTAGGCTTAGATTTAAACTTAAATTTTGAGCTCAAAATCTGAATAGTTGGGAGTGCTTAAGTAGCACAAACTGAACTGTGTTCAGGGGGTTTAAATTTCAAACGAAAAGGAAAACTACAAAAATACAGAAAAATTAGTCGATTCGTTTGCGGTTTTAGCAAAAACTACTCTTTATATCAGTGTTTTCTTGAAAATAAATTTTAAAGATAAATTTCACAAAATGCCGATAGAGGACAGCCTTAGACATTGGAGTAGCGTACAACTATTTTTAACCGTTATTTTTTAAAATCTCATTAAAATCATCATCTCTGCATTCAAATGCTTACATTTAAATTTTGAGTTCAAATTCTGAGTCGTTACGAGAGTTTAACTGTGTTCGAGGGGGGGGGGGTAAATTTCAACTCCTGTGAACACACTTCAGTTTGCGCTTTTTAACCCCTCCACACGATTCAGAATGTGAGTTCAAAATTTAAGTTTAAATCTAAGATTTCGAAAACATTTAACAAGTTTTGGAAAGCATTTAATTAGATACAAAAAATAACGATTAAAATTTGTTGTTGGTTACTCTGAAGTTTAAGGCGCTCTCTAACGAATATTTTGAAATTTATCTTTAAAATTCATTTTCAAGAAGATACTGACTTAAAGAATAGTTTTATTTTAAACCGCTAACGAATCGACCAATTTTTCCGTTTTTTATTATCATTTGAAATTTGAACTCCGAACGCAGTTCAATTTGTACTACTTAACCACTCCCAACTATTCAGATTTTGAGCCCAAAATTGAAGTTTAAGTCTGTTTACGAAAACATTTAATCAGATGCAAAAAATAACGTAAAAAGTAGTTGTTCGTTACTCCAAAGTTTAAAGCGCCCTCTATCGGCATTTTTTAAAATTTATCTTTATAATTCGTTTTTAATAAAATACCGACATAAAGAATAGTTTTAGTGAAAACCGCAAATCAATCGACCAATTTTTCCGTTTTTTATAATCATTTGAAATTTAAACCCTCTGAACACAGTTAAGTTTGTGCTACTTAACCGTTTCCAACTATTCATATTTTGAGCTCCAAATTTAAGTTTAAGTCTAAGCTTACGAAACCATTCAATGAGATGCAAAAAATCACGGCAAAAAATAGTTTTTCATTACTTTAAAGTCTAAAGCGCCCTCTATCGGCATTTTTCGAAGTTTATCTTTATAATTTATTTTCAAGAAAATACCAACATAAAGAATAATTTTACTGAAAACCGCAAATCAATCGACCAATTTTTCCGTTTTTTACGTGTATTTGAAATTTTGGACCCCAAACTTTAATGGCGGCTATCTCCTTTGAAAAACGTTTGGGACCCTTGGTTCCTATTTACTATTACTCCTCTTGATCTGTTCTGTCACCCCCTAGCGTATATACCATTTGTTTAGGGACACCCTGTATATATATATGTACATATATAGGCCATTTTCTAATAATAACTGGAAAAAATTTTAATCAAAATACCTGTTACATTAAAAAATATCGTCAGCCGTAAATCCCGGAGAATTTTGTTTTTATGTATCAGATATGAGTGATTTTTGGTTTATTGTAGACTTTATAAAAATTACACCTATTTCTCTTTACAAGAATTGGTTTTAAAAAATGTTTGTGTAACTTATTTTATCAACATTTACATGAATCGTATGAAAAGCTCAGAAGTGCAATTTTAAAAATCCATGTGAAATGACATTTTCCGAGTTTTGCAAAAAATACAAATGATTGATTTGTGATAAAACATGGGGTTATTATAAACAAACATACTTACTTACAAATTTGCTTAAATAATTTTAAATATTTTACTACAGGTGCGTCGAAAAGGCATAAATTAGGGCAATTTTTACTTTCAGATACTCAGAATAAAAACTGAAATGAGTCAACTGTTCAGATGTAGCTTTCAAATTTGAGTTAAAATCATTTTAAAACGAAGAAATTAAAATTTCCTTTTTTAAAATATTGAATATTAATAAGAAAGGTTCGTAGTTAAAATTTCAGAAGATGAAAATTGTATCACGATTAGATTTCATGAGGTAAAAATAATTCTATGATAGTGTCAAAGTGGAATGAATTTTACTGTTTTTTCATTCCGTAATAAGATTCTCAATTAAAAGCTCCATCATAATAATTAGTATTTATTATATTTAACTAATTACGTATATGATTGATAATAGAATTTTTAATAATTTCGATAACTGGGTTTTATAGAAATAATATTTTATAACTTTAGGTTAAATCATGTTTGTTTCAGATTTAAATTATCCAACATAAGATGCACTTTGTATTGTAAATAATTTTGTAGATTTTTTATGATATGAATGAAACAGTTCTATCTTATATATTTTCTTGCATTTTTAAATTCTTATTGTACTATTTTAAAATTATCCAATAAATAAATAAAATAAAATAAAATAAAAAGAAAGAAAAATAAGAAAAATCGTTCTAATGATATGAGATGTTGATATTATGATGAATAAATTATTCATTAAATGTAAAAAATTCACCTCTCTTATTAGAAAAGAAAAAGGAGGAAAAATGATAATTTAAAAAAAAAGTAGAAAATATATTAAAAACTGAAAATCACCTAAAGAAAAATGAAAAGTGGGAGAAACATGAGTTATTTGATAGCTGAAAATAAAATAAATATTTGCCCAGGAAAGAAATATTCTGTGATACATTTTCGGAGAAAAATGTAAAAGAATTTTTAAAAGGACGTAATATTAAATCGTTCGATATCTTAAAATGTAATTACATAAGGAGTATTTTATAGCTTACAACAGGAATGCACAACCTTTTCACCAGAAAATCGGTTGACACCACAATATTTGAAAAGTGTAGTTTCTTTTCTTTAATAGCAAAGTTTCTGTCATTACTATAGGAAAATTATTCTGCATAAAAATAGTGGGATAATTGTGGCCCGCGGGCCAAAGGTTGTACACACTTGGCTTACAAAAAACACAAAATCTATCTGCACAACCAAATCTTTCCTGTGTTCGTAATATTTTTTTATTTTTGATATCACCGTTCAATTATCATTTTAACTTTTTATCAGACTAGTTAAACATTAATTAAAGAAAATAAAAAATATTTTAATGATATAATATGTTGAATTATTATGGTGAAAAAATTATTTATACATGGACAAGAATTCGCTTCTTTTAGCAGAAAAGAAAAAGGGGAAAGAAAAAAAAAGTAGGAATAATATTAAAAACGAAAAATCGCCCCGCCCCCCTCAAAAAAAAGAGGGACAATATGAGGGATTTGATAGATGAGAATAAATAAATTACCAAGGAATGAAAAACGTTGTGATACTTTTTCAGGGGAAAAGAAAAAGGGTTTTTTAAGAAAATAATATTAAACGGCTCAAAATCTCAAAATATCATTACATAATATATTTTGTATAGCGTACAAGAAATACAAAACTGATATACCCAAACAAACCCTGTGATTGTATTTTTTGTGTTTTCAATGTCAATGTGCAGTAATTATTGTAACCTCTTATTAGGCTAAGTTAAAACCTTTAACCAGCTGTCCCGGATTTTTCCGTTCTTAAAAATTATGTTAAAATGGCTGTGGACAAAACTATTTTAATCCTAATTCTATTTTGTAGCATATATATATCAAGGTGTTACTGAAGGTATTATAACATCAAATTGCGATTAAAATAAATATATATCCTGGGATTTACAAGAATTTTTATAAATGTGCAGAAAAACCCTCGGACGGCAAAAGGTTTAAAATTACCTAAGGGGGAAAAAAAAAAAGAAAAAATGTGTTTTCTAAAATCCTAGTTATAACGCCTATGATAATGATACGAGATGTTAAATTATCATGATGAATAAATTAAACATTGAAAGACAAAGACTCACTTCTCTTTTTAGAGGAGAAAAGAAAGAAAAAAATAAAGTAGGAATTCTATTAAAAGCTGAAAATCGCCTAAAAAAGATGAAAGGAATGTTGAACATGAGTTATTTCATAGCGGAAAATAAAATAAATATCTGCCCTGGAAAGAAGTATTTTCTGATACATTTTCAGGGAAAAAAGAAAATTTTTAAAGGGACGTAATATTAAACCGTTCAATACCTTAAAATGTAATTGCATAAGGAGTATTTTATAGCTTGCAAAAAACATAGAATATGGTTGCATAAACAAATCCCCCCTGTGTTCGTAATATATATTTTTTTTAATATCATCATTGAACTATCATTTTAACTTTTTGCCAGACTATTTAACATTATCTAAAGAAAATAAAAAGAAAGAAAGAATATTTTAATGATATAAGAAGTTGAATTATCATGGTGAATAAATTATTTATGTTACGGCCAAAACCGGGAGAAAGGTACATGGCCAATCCTAGAACTGGTCAAGCTTGGAGGCCAAAACCCGACTTACATGGAATGAATAGCGTATTTCAGGTTTTTGGCGGCCAATTTACGAAATGGCCGGGGCCAACATCCGAACTGGTGATTTAAGGCTACCCTTTAGAGTAAAAACGATTTCTATTCATCATATTGAAACAAAATATTTTTGTGTATTCCAGTAAATTGACCATAAATAGTATCGAATACCGAAATTAATTGATAAACCAAATAAGATAACAATTACAAATTAACTCAAGCCTTTACTCGAGATAGAGCACGGGAAGGCAGACGGCTGGACTATTTGAATTCATATGCATTTTCAATTATGTTAGAAAAAATTAAACCAAATGCCTATATCTATTTCCTGAACTAGCCAATCGCATCTGGCTAGTTCGCGAATTGGCCGGCCAATTCTAGAATTAGCCAGTCATTTTTAAACGTTGCTGCTCAGTTCGGGAATTGGAAAAATTTGGAATTTTGGCCGTAAGATTTAAAAAATGACAAGAATTCACTTATTTTAGTAGAAAAGAAAAAAATAAAGTAGGAATTATATTAAAAACTGAAAATCACTCCAAAAAGAAGAGAAGAGGTTAAATGGAGAGATTTGATCGATGAGAATAATAATAATAAAAAAAATACCAAGGAAAGGAATGCATTGTGATACTTTTTCAGGGAAAAAAGGTTTTTTTAAATGAAATAATAATGAACGGCTCAAAATCTCAAAATATAATTTCATAAATTTTGTATAGCTTACAAGAAACACAAAACTGATGTAAGCAAACAAAACCCTGTGATCGTAATTTTTATTTTTTCAATATCAATGTGCAGTAATTATTGTAACCTTTTATCAGGCTAGCTTGTCATACTTTAACCAGCGGGCCCGGATTTTTCTACTTCTGGAAATCATGTAAAAATTCACATAGACAAAAATACTTTAAACATAATTTCATTTAAAACCGTATTCACCCATTAGAAAAGGGTTTCCCCCAAGGTTCGTGCTTGGGCCCAATCCTTTCTCTGCTTATTGCCAATGTCTTGCCAAAAGAATTGGAGAAATTAGGTTTCAATCTTTACTCCTTCGCAGATGACTTTAACTTTGTTTTCCCGGACCGTCGTCGACTGGATCTGGAGCTACAGGCGGCAAGAGCTTTCCCTGCTTTTTGCCAGCTGTTGGGTCGCCTTCATCTCCAGCTCTCATCCTGAAAACCTCAAATTTTAACCTTCATTGAACCAAGAGAACTCAAACGTAAAACCGTAATGCGAGTCAATGGGGTTAGCGTCCACCACGTTCATACTCTTAAATTATTAGGTTTAATTATTGATAAACACCAGAGCTGGATTCCACATATCAAAGTACTAAAAATTAAACTTTGAAATTACTACCATAATGCATGTAAATTAACATCAAAATTATGGGGCATCAAGCCCAATATGTTAAAAACATGGTACCACACAATCATTCAACGCATCATCTTTTACTGCGTGGGCGTCTGGGGAGGTTCGCTAACCAAACTGCTAAGCAAAAACTTGCCTCTATCCAGCGCATATTCTTTCTGAAAATGGTTAGAGGTTATAGAACTATCTCCTTTCGCAGTACTTACTGGCATTCCACACATACACTTAACACTTACTTACGAATTTCAGAAAAACAGAATACTACACTGAGAACACGAACCAACACAGCCAGCACTTTTCCCTAACTTGCTTTTACAAAAGAAAGTCCATAGCTGGACTATGCATCCGGCGGATG
The DNA here is from genome assembly GCA_964019185.1 of Maratus speculifer. Classification (NCBI taxonomy): domain Eukaryota; kingdom Metazoa; phylum Arthropoda; class Arachnida; order Araneae; family Salticidae; genus Maratus; species Maratus speculifer. The sequence continues at coordinate 331,404,789 of OZ025297.1, forward strand.
AGACATTCTAATTCACAAGTTAATGTTAATAAACATTCTTACATCCCCTCGAAAAATCCAGCCATTTTCACCGATGGGTCATGCACGGAGACGGGAGTAGCATCATCCTTCTCTGTTTTCAAAGACAGTGTTGTTATTCATCGGTGGGCCTGCATATAACAGTAGAGACAACAAGATCAACAATTCAGGATAACAGTAAGAGGGAGATAACAATTCAGTGTTCCAATCGAAACTCTTCGGAATCTTGCGGGCCTTGGAATGGATTGTTCTCTATCCTCATCCTACTTTTTTCACCTTTATAGTGACAGCCTTTCAGGCCTACAAGAAATATTCGCCCATAGAACTAAACACCCTCTAGTGCTTAAGATAAAAGTCATTTTAAAAACTTTCGTCCATAGGGTCTCTTTCGCCATGTCACCGTTCACATCGGCATAGCTGGCAGTGAACTAGCTGACGCACTGGCCAAGGATGCCACCAAACATAGATATCCCCCTTCCTGTTCCCTCGTCTCATGTGGCCACTCACAAAAGGAACATTCTTTCAGACTGGCAACTCTACTGGGATCAAGTAAAGGCAGGCACACCTATTCCCTTATCCCAAAAGTCTCATACAATCTCTAGCTTTCTCCGCTCCCACATCAGCATTCCTCTCCGGTCATGGTCCATTCAGGACATACCTACATTATTTTAAACGCTCAGATACAGACCTCTGCGAGTGTGGGGCCTTAGGGTCGCCAGACCACTACTATTTCTTCTGCACACTCACAGAGGCCTGGCACCTTAAGTACCCATATCCCCGCCCAGATACCTGGCTCATAAATATCTTAACCCACCCAAAACTACTCCGTCAACTGGGAAAAATTTATCACTTCCTTATGGGCCTGGCCATTCTTACCACTTAACCGTTCTGTATCTGCACTCCTAAGACTGCCTACTGTCGCGTTAGAGCCTTTGTCGAGCTTTTGGAAATCGTAGCGCCCCTTGTCGCGATGGAGCAGATCTCCGGCGCGCATACCACTGTGGTGATGTTGTACAGATCAAGTTTTCTTCTTCAGCCGATTGACTTTTCAATCAATAGACTTTCCTTTAATCAATAGACATACTTTCAATCAACAGTCAAGTTTCCACCTTCAGCTCGCCGCTGTCTGCCACGAAAGAGCTTTGCACTCTAGCGGCCTGTATATTATGGGACTGGAAGTTATTGCAATGAATCCCCGCATGCCGGAGAACTTACCGGGTGGGACAAATAGGGTCTACATCGGATCCCAGAGATCTGGTGATTTTGTTCCACTTAGGCATAAATAAATAAATGGGAAAAAGTGATACTAAAAGTATTATAACATCAAATTGCTATTAAAATAAATATATTTCCTGGGATCTACAAGTATCCTTATAAATGTGCGGAAAAACCCTCGGACGGCAAAAGAGTTAGGAAAATAGAAAGAAAAAAATGTTCTTTTCTAAAATGAAAACCATAATGCCGATGATAATGATACGAGATGTTAAATCTGTGGCTTCCGGTAATAACCAGGTAGGCCACATTTTTGAAAAAAAAAAAAAAAAAAAAAAAAAACGAGATAATTTGGGAAAATGTAACTTTAAAAGAGTACTTTCATCTGCCATAATATTGAAAAATGAAAATAGAATACTTCCCGTCATAGGGCGACTATAAATTTTAATTTAAAAATAGAATTTAATTTAATTGACTCTCAATTAATAAAAAACATTTTTTACAACTATTTTGGCAAAAAAGAGGTTCTTATATCCTAATTGAATGTACTGAAAATTATTAAGTTCTAATCTATTTTATAAAAGTAATGATAAAAAGACATTTGAAATCTTTAAACGTTAATTACTCAAAATATCAAAAATATGCCTTACCTGGTTAATACCGGAAGCCACAGAAATATTAGTAACTATAATACCAATGATAATGGTAAGAGATATTAAATTATCATGATGGCTAAAATAATAATTAAATTAAGACAAAAATTCGACTTTTTATTAGAAAAGAAAAAGAAGGAAAAAAGAAATAAAATAGAAATTATATTAAATATGGGAAAAGATAAAAAAAAGAAAAGAAAGAGAAAAAAGAAACGAAAGTAAGAAATGAAAAGAACGAGAAAAATATTTAAAGCGAAGAAATATGAGTTGTTAGGTGGACTATAATAATAAAAAAACTGCACGCCAAAAAGGAAAAAGAAACATAAATACAGAAAAGAATTTTTATAGCTTAAAAAAAACACAAAATGAATCAACACAAACAAATCCTTCCTGCTCTTGTAAAGTTTTTTGGTTTGGTATATCAATGTTAAAGTGTCATTTTAACTTATTATTAGACAGGTTTAAAACTATCCAAAGAAAATAAAAAGAAAGAAAGAATAGTCTAATGATGTTCTGAGATTTTGAATTATCATGATGAATAAAATATTTATTAAATAACAAAAATTCAACTTTTTTACTAGAAAAGAAAACAAATGAAATAGGAATTACAGTCAAAGCGGAAAATCGCCTAAAAAAGATGAAAACAAGAAGAGACATGAGAGATTTGACAGATGAGGAAAAAAATTACCCATCAAGGAAAGCAATATTTTCTGATATTTTGCAGAAAAAACAAAAAGTTCTTTATTTATTTATTTATTTTTAAGAACGTAATATTGAACGGTTCCAAATTTCAAAATACAATGATATAAAACATTTTATACAGGGTTAAACTCTCAACGGTGGCCAATGACTAATTTCTAAGCCGTTAGTCATAGACATATAGTTATAATTGAAAAATGCTTTAAAAAACGTAAAGAATTGCTTTTTGAGCAATTTAAGTCAATTTTTTTTAATACGAAAATTAAATTTTTATACGGTCCACCCGTCCTATAAGTGATATTTAGTAAAATTTCAGCACTATTCTAACAAGACAGACAAAAAAGTCTCATTCCTCTGCGATTAAAACTAACCGAGTAATATTTAAAGTTAAAGCACCTTTTTTTTTGCTGCAAAATAGGGGTCAGTCACAAATTTACTAGAAATAAAAATAAACGTCAGATATAAAATTTAACATTGAACATTCAGAGTAAAAATATTTTTTCAATATTATTTTTAAATGTATGTAGATGTTTACATATTAAAGCAAAATATATAACTTGTACTAAAAATATAAATAAAAAAAATAACAGAAATTTTGTTAAATTTTATGGAAAGCAACAGTCACAATACGTTACAAAATGTACATATTTAAAATATTATTAGAATACTTCACCTAATGGAATTTTGTGTAATCCTGTAAAATAAATAAATAGTTCGCAAATAAAATATTATTAATATTACATTATTATTGGATACAAATAATTATGCGATTTGAAACTCGAACGGATATTTGGAAGTGAGTTAAAATTTGAATACAAATTTTGAACTAGGAAGATATGCATACGAACTTTATAAGTAAAATAAAAGCTTATCAAAATAAAATCGTGAAAAGAAGCAGTTTCATTTCCTTACAAAATAAAACGTGTGCAACTTGAGGTTGAAATACAACTGAGGATACAACTGAGGATGTGAATTTCAAAACTCGACTTATCGCATTTCTTTTTTCTATCAGTCTATACCAATCTGCACTAATTTGACTCTACAATCTCCAAATTTATAATGAAAACCAATAGACGCATTTAAAGGTTTTTCGCGATTTCCCAAAATTTAATTTTCTCGATAAAGAGAATTTTGAAACTCACGTCTTCAATTACTTTAATCAATCTAGAAGTTAATAAATTAAAATTAACACTACCGTAAAACTTATACGGTGACAACAGCTTCAGTTAAATCGCTTTAAATTTTTTTTTCCTTTATTTCAAACATTTTTGTAATAGGAACTAAGTGTCTGTGACAAATGGTTTACACTGTAAAAAATGTCAGATGTTTCTGAATATATAAAAATGCACTGTAATCAAAAACGAAAATTTACAGTGACCTCTTCTAACTTACTCAAGGTTTCGAAAACCGTTCCTTTACCTTTAAAAACCTCAGAAAACTATTTGTTTTCGAAATTTAAAGAAGAATTTATAAAAATTATTTTTTATTAGCTGCCCGTCCTTTTCGGAAACGTTTCTAAGTGGCTTTTACAGTACAATAATCACTTTTCTCAAATCAAAATATCAGTTTTTCGGATGCTACCAAATCTCAAGTAATTTTTTTCAGCTGCATAACTGATTTTGTGCATGTAATTGTAGCAAAATAATGTCAATTTTCATATTAATATTAATACTGTTAATATTGCAAGTTTGTCTATTAAACATGTTCTCTGAATATCAAATTATTTTCGTAGGAATTGTTAGTATCCAAAAAGTGATATTTTGATTTGAGAAAAGTGATTATTGTACTGTAAAAGCTACTTAGAAACGTTTCCGAAATGGACGGGCAGCTAATAAAAAATAATTTTTATAAATTCTTCTTTAAATTTCGAAAACAAATAGCTTTCTGGGATTTTTAAAGGTAAAGGATCGGTTTTCGAAACCTTAGGTGTGCTAGAAGAGGTTACTGTATATTTTCGTTTTTGATTATAGTGCATTTTTATATATTCAGAAACATCTGACATTTTTTACAGTGTTGGAAGCAGCCATTCGACCACAGTTCAAATTTAATATTGAACATGTCACTATGTACCTCAACCATATGCATTTTATGTAAAAAAGGCCCTGAATTCATACTTTAAAACACGCGCACAAATATTATGATAAAAATGCCATTTTTTTTTATTCCTGGGATTACTTTGCCCAGTTACATTTGAACGCCGTTTGTGAGTCAGTATGTCGACAGCAGCAGCCTTTTTCAAAATTACTTTAAAATCAAAACTTAGTTGAACTAAAAATTTAGCTTAAATTTTATGTTTCAAATAGAATTCCTTGTGCCGAATAAATGAAAAATTAGAACGACTTGTGGCGAATCGTGCATTCCAACATACAAGAATATGATTTGCATAAGGATCCAGAAGTGGTAGTGATATATCTTGTTTCGCTCGGTTCTTAGCGTCTACAAACGAATTAGTCATCAATAAAATAAAAATAAAAAAGCTTACGAAAAATGCCATATGAGTATTACGGAGTTAGCTCAACATATCACACATATCTTTTAAATACGTTTATAAATTATGGCTGATATTATGGGAATAAAACGCATTGCCACATGGCTTATGGCTTAAGCGCTAAATAGTTTTCAATTGTTCATCGAAAGTTTTTAACCAAAAACGAAACTAATGTCATCGATCAAGGGCCGTACTCGTCTGGTATCGGCGTTCACGAAGCTAAAATTACCACTTTGAAGAAAATGTTTTGATACATTTGAGACCTAAAAAAATTAATAACAATATAATATAAAATGCTCATATGGAGCTAAAGGCTAATATTGCAATGTATTTACCTAAACAGTATGAAAACTTGGATCTTGTTCTGGCATAGTTCGATTAAACTCAATATGGATTACTTGAAAAATAAATTCTGATTAATTTTTTTTGTTTGTTTGTTTTATTTAACAATTTACTTCTTTTTCTTTTTTGTACTGAGAATCCGTGTTACTGTTCTACATGGCAATTCAGATTTCAATACGGTGAGATAGAAATGCAGAATTCATAATCATTGTTCAACATTCATGGAAACTATTAAAAGTGACCCTACAGAAGCAAATGATTCCGGCAATCGTAAGTTCTGGGGTTTGAATAAACATTCAGCTATCTATATACTAATTTTTATCAGAATATCTAATAATAATCTGAAAAAAATTAAAAAAGAATTTTTAAACGATATGAGATGTTGAATTATCATTTTGGATAAAATATTTATTAAATGACAAATATCAATTGGGAAGAAAATAAACAGGGAGGTATTTATATTAAAAACGGAATGTCGCCAAAAAATGATAAAAAGATGAGAGAACTGAGAATATGAGTTTTTTGATTTATGAGAATAAAAAGGTTTACAGAGGAAAGAAATAGTCCGTGATTTATTTTATATCAAATATGAAAAAACAATATTTATTAAAGTAACTTAATATTGGATCGTTTGATCGTACAGAAATGTTTTATTGAGGATCTCAGCTATTACATGCGTGTAAAATATTTAATTTTATTTACTTTTGAAAAAAGAAATCAGTAAAGAGTGAATGCATTTTTTTCATAGCAATATCTAGTTGCTGTTTTGTTTTAATAGTCAAAATCCCTAAATTTAACATGTGTCCAACCTCACAAATATACAATTTTTCTGTGCTATCACATTACCTTTATGAAAAAATATTCTTTCAGTATAGATAGTTTAATATTGTTCTTTTAAACCAAACCCCTTCAATATCCAGGTATTATTTCTTGTTGCATCATTCGATGAGCCTTTTAGGTAGATTTCATAAAAAATACTACTTATTATCTTCTCTCCAATGCTAGAATTTTCCAAAAATATTTACAGATCTACACCTATCATGACCCCTAATGACATGAGCCGAAAACCACCCTCAGTTAAAAACTTTATACATCTGTCAATTTATCTATCTATCGATATATATCACTTTTTTATGGACACAATAACTTCCATATATCTGCAAAATATTTTCCAAACTGATATATAAAATCAAGAGCCAGAAAGCAATCTCAGTTAAATTCGTTAATCAGTAAACTCGAAACAAGGAAGAGGAAATAGTGAGGGGTATTTTGAAAACCGATTAAGCCTCATAACTACCTTATTAAAATGGAAGTCGAATCAGGTTAACTTACATTATTACTTCCATAAAAAGAGCCAAAAATTTAACGTATAACAGATTTTCGATAAAATTAAAAATGGACTAAAGAGGATAAAATTAAGGGTTATAGGGAGAAAAAATTCATAACTTCGTCCATTCTCAAAGTATCAAGTCCAATAAAATTTATTATAAGTATTCTTAATATTATTTACAACTTTTATATTAGCAAGTTTTTGATAGGACCTCTTAGTGCCAAATAAATGAATAAATAAAAACGAAAATAAAAATTGGAGGGAGATTGAAGAAGGAAACGAAAAAAAAAAAAAAAAAAAAAACTCCGCCAGTTCAAGATATATCAAATCCACATTAACTTATTATAAATCTTCTTGATATGATCCACAACTTTTACACATTTACAGGACCAATTATTACAGAAAAAACTAATCAAAAATATATAGAGATTGAAGAAATATTGTCATATTAAGGGTGTATTCATATCGAAAATTGCTTATTTTCTGACTCATTTTAACCCTTTATCTACCGACGGTACTTTAAACTACCATTAAAATTACTCATTATAAAATTATTTTAATGCTTCAATTATTTGTAATACTCTTTAGAATGAGTTACATTATTTTATCTTGTTCAAAAAGTATTATTAGATACACAAAACAATATTTTTTAAAACGATGATATCTTTTGCCTTTGTATATTTTCAGCTTTCTTGGCTCTGAGAGAGGGGGATGGGGATTTTTCAGTTTGAAATATTTCTATATTTATATTGTAAGAACATCATATTTGTATATTTTATAATTTTGCAAAATACTAAGAAAACAATTTAAAATAAAAGATTTGAGTGGAGATATAAATATTGCACAAAATCTATGTAACTTCAAGTTTAATAATCCTTCTAAATCCTTCAATACTTCTCTAATCCTTCAAACATTTATTAAATAATTATGTAAATCTTTTAATTTAGCTTAAACAATTTACGTAAAATGCTTTAGAATGCAAAATTTTCATGAATTCATAATGCGGTTGATAAAGGGTTAAAATTCGGTTTATCTCTCAAACGCATGAGACTGGCATGTTCTTTTATTAAAAAAGTATATAATATGCCGTATTGGCCTATTTTTGGTGGTGGCAGAATGTACTTTTAAAAATGTTTTCAGGGTGGACATTTTAAACCGGGTTTCCTGAAGCGATGACGTTGGAAACAGTAGCGGCTCGTCAGGAAGTGCTGCATCAGATTTTTCACACCACTAAAATTTAACAGAATCTTTCATTTTATTTATTCGATAAATTTTGTTGATTAAATAAAACTGAAATTACCATACAATTTTACTGGTGTGAATAAATTGATGCAGCACCCCCAGACGAGCCGCTACTGGTTGGAAAGTAAAAATATGCCGTACTGAAAAAATAATTGTTTATAAATCGATTTCTAATTAATTCAACGAAAAATAAAAACAGGAAGTCATTTATAAGTCTCTTCAAAAGTCATGTCACTAAGATTCATGTTTTTTTCTTTAAAAATGAATCTCAGTATGTGTCTAAAAATTCAAATTCTTGTGCATGGATTTTTTTTTTTTTTTTTTTTTTTTTGAAATTGTGATAACACGATTACATGTATAAAAATAAAATAAAAAAATCGACAAAAGTGGCCAAATAAAATTGTTAAACTTGGTTTATCTGTAATTATGAATTAACTTTTGTTGACGAAATCCGTACTTAACTTCAAAATCTGCCTTTTCCCGTAGGCCGAGCCCGCAGGGATCTTTTCTTTCTTTTTTATATTCATTAAGACATTTTTCTATAAATGTATTACATTTGGATCTATAATAGATTATATCTCCATTTCATATATATGGCATCATTGTTTAATCATCTGACCTAAAAAAACTGCCAATAAACGCTAAACTTGACAGTATTTTATGAGATACCTTTTGTTTTTATTATAAAAAAATGAAATACTTGTTTTGATTTTGCTGTCCGATTATGAATGTAAGATCACTATTTCGCTTTATTCGTTACGGTTTAATTAATATCCGTCTAATTAAAAACACTTAATTGTTAGGTGATTCAAACCTATTCTATCTTTATCAAATTATGTAGACCTCTACATTCTTGTGAAATATTTCCTTAGGTATCATCAACAAACACACACAAGCAAATATCATTCTTTTATTTATACAAACATACTATGATTAATCATATATATTATAAAGCAGAAATTCTGAAACTTCCAAACGAGTGTTTTCAAAAACTACCCGATGGATTTTTTTGCAGATTATATCATTAGATAGGAAATATTTTTGCGGAGGTTTATGATACAAATATACAGGGATAACTCTGATTTTTCGTACTAAATTTCGTATTTTTCGTATTTTTTGACGGAAAGGTTGCAACAACTAATTTTTTGGGGATAATTATATTTCAAAAAAGAAATGAAATGCTTTCTCTAATGGAAAATAATATAAACATTTCGAAAAAAACTGTTAATTCATTGATTTAAAATAAATAATGATAAAAAGAAAAAAATCCGTGTAATGCAAAATAATATTATGAAAGGAAAATATTTATCTTTAACGAAAAAAAAAAAAAAGAATATTTATAATATTTAAAAGTAACTCAATGTGAAAGAAAGTTTTGAAGTGACACAATATTTGGCTATTTATTTCTCTCGAGCCAGATTAAAAGAAACCAACATCTCAAAAATTTCATTAGATAAAACATAAGTATTTTTTTTCTTTCTTTTTTTTAAAAAATATTTTTAAATCTAATTTTCCCGTTATGTGTTTTACAGAAGAAACTCGCAGAATTAATTTTTTTAAAAAAGGCTCTAATTGTTATTTGTATGTTGTTTGTTCAATTGGGTGTTTCAATCTACTTTTGTCGCCAATCAATGCGATTCTAAACAAAAAAAAAAAAAAAAAAAAAAAAAAAAAAAAAAAAAACAAGACGGAGCGATGTTCGCAAGAACTATTTTCTCTCGCTCTCTCTTTTAATGAGTGAGAGTATTTTTAGGAAAAAATTTTGCATTTAACTTAAATACATCTATAGCAGTTAATACCACAAAAATGAAAAATATTTAAATTTTAGGGTAAATGTCTTTCTACATACATATCTATTGTAAAGTAATTTTAACTGCAACTTTTAATTTTTTTTTTTTTGGAACAGATATCTCATACGCACTACATTGGTGCGATTTGTCTCTTACGCCAATACCATATATACATCTGGGCAATTAACTGACGCCAAAGTGTCATTATTTTGCTTGATATGGCAACTCGGATGTTATTGTCTATTTATTAATAAATTGTCTATTAACAGTTTTTTCTTTTTTTTCTCCAATTATATAAACTATTTTAATCTAGGCACATTTGTCATACATGCGGTACATTTGCGCGACTGCAATAAAATGGCGATTTTATGCCTCACTTGGTAACCTGGCTGTTGTTTATTTATTAATAAATTTTTACTTTATTTTATTTTATTTTTTAAAGGATATAAATAGTTTCGTTTTATAATTATTAACTAAACTTTTTAAAAATCTATTGTTATTTTCTATTTAAAATAACAGAAAATAATTGTAAACTATATATGCAACTGGTATTTAAAAACAAAATTTTCTCCGAATCGGCATCAGAAGAAAAAAAAAACGCGACAATGTGGTGCGTATATGCAATGTATACATTTTTTTCACTATACTACAGTATTTAAACATGCTGTATAAATAACGATTGTTGTTTTTTCCAAACATGTTTGGCACAGATATTATATAAACACTGAGGTATCTGACTATCGCCAAAACGGTGTTATTTTGATATGGTAACCCAGCAATAGTTGTTTCTGTATTAATAAATTGTTTATTTACTTTCAATTTCTTTTTAGAAATTCTATAAATTGTTTTGTACAATAGTAACTTATAGTATTTAACTTTTATTTATTAATATTTTCGTTTTAAAATAACGACAATAATTTTTTAAAATGCATATTTCTTCGCTATTCTAAAACGAGGATTTTGCCGCGTTGGTATTGGAAGGAAATCTTGCAAATCCGGGTTTGTGCCGGAGATTTTGTGAAATATGATATTTTCAAATGTAAATTGAGTGCTACTTGATTAACACGTCTGCCAGTTTCGCCAAACTATTCAAATTTCATAAATTCATTTTAAATAACGAAAGAACAATAAACGTAAATAAAAAATACAAATTAAAATTCGAATTAAAAAGCACTTATGACGTAAAAAAATACGTGTATCACGTGTAATATCAATTGCTATCATACTTATGATCATCGATTATTGACATTTATTTCTAATATCTGCTATTAATTTTTTTCTCGACAGAATAATTAAGTAATACCGTACATTGTACAAACTCCAGTTAATATTACAAAAATAGAGCTAAATAACTAAATTTCGGTGCAAATTCACAGACCCATGTTGTAAGAAAGAGGCATAAATGTCACATATGCACCACGTTGGGGTGATACATTTCTGGCGCCACTTTAACGGAAACTTCGTTTTCAAATGACAGATACATTTCTATTTTCTATTTTACTTTTCTATGTATAGAGCATAACATTTTGTATCATTTAAAAATGCAAATGAAAATAAATAAATATTTCATTAATAAATTAAAAACAAAGCTGGATTACCATAAGAGGCATAAAAAGTTCATTTTGTTTCAATCACGCCAACGGGATGTGTATATGACATCTGTATCAAAAAATGAATTTCACACGTTCAAGAAACATTCACCTTATTTTTCTAAAAAAAACTTAATTTAACTTTATTTATTCTGCTGCATTCCATAAACAGAACACTGTAATAAATTTGTCAAGAGCAGACGTACGTTGCGAAATATAATATAATAGTGATAGAGGATGTATTAAGGTTTCCACAGATACCCATATCCTCAATTTGAGAGGTTTAGAGTTCAAAAACTATTAAATGAAAATGAATCACTTGAAAATTGTTTAAATTCAATGGTCAATCTCTGCGATCATAATGCTCGCTATTTTAGAAGTATGGTGAATAGACAATATTTAAATTGCTGTTTTCATAATTGCTTCATTTATCTATCAAACTCTACAATAAATGGTCAACTGAAATATTTTTTTCTTAAAAGCCCGAACTTTATCGAATGCATAAGCTGATACAACAACATAATATTTTATTATTATTTTAATATATTTTGGCGTCAACGGGCCTTGATTCCATTGTTGTTGTTTTTATTTTTGGCTCAGTTTTGTTTTTTCTAGCTCGCTGAGTTTAGCACTGATGAAGAATCTCGACAGTAGATTCGAAACAGCTGTTTGCTAACTTTTAATGCATTTTTGGTGCATTTATAATCGTTGGTTTTCTATCTTTAAATACAATGGCATTTTGTATGATTTTCAGAAATGTGAAAGAGCATTCGAGGTAAAGTTGCTTTAAAAAACACAATCATATTCAATATTTTTTTTGATTCATGTTTTGTTTTGAAAAATAGACCAGCGCAGCGGGCTTAGCCTGCTAGTGTAACAATAAACCGTTAAAAATCCAAGTTTTAATAATAATTATTAATTAATGTCATAATGAAATTTTGGTACTTTTCCATTATATGTCGACCGTTTTCCATTAAAAGAAATATAGCCAAACGGTAGGATGTGTGATCTTGCCATTACATTCAGTTAATGTCAAATGCCTTTACAGGTGTTTGTTATGCAATCAAGGGATTTTTATTTCGAGGTTTTTCTGTATTTTTAATGATGTTTTATTACTTATTTTGTTAATTAAAAAATCAATTACGTCTTTCTTGCAGCGTCATTATGTTAAAAGAGAAAATGCATTTAAAAAAAGTTGCAATGCATATTTACGTATAATAGATCAGTTGCAATTGACATCACAAGCATATACTAGCTGAGAGGATAATTAAGAAAAATAATCTAAAGAAATAAATATCGAATTCGTTTTTGTTGTTTTCATTAAAATGTTGCAACATTTATTGTCTTAACTTATTAATAGTTTAGATTTTAGTGAATTGGGCTTTTTTGAATTTTTTATATTTTTTTGAAGATTCGAATTGCAACAATTGTTTCATATATACATTAGACACTACAATCTGAAAAAAAAAAAATATTTTTTTCTTTTTTCTTTTTTAATGAAAAGTGGTCGGCTGAATAATCTAAAGGCATCAGAATTTCTCCTCAAAGAAATATCCCCCTCCCCCCCCCCCCAGTAAAATACGCAAACTTCTAAAATTCCATGGTTTATAACTAAAGTATCAATTAATTTACTAATGACATTTTTCTCAAAGAAATATCTTGCACCGGTAAAATACGTAAAACCTTATATATATTTACAGATTCATTTTTACATGCAAAAACAGGAATTTACAATTTAATAACTACTTTTGTAGTCACGTGATTTTAAATATTGTTTTTGCTTTTAGGATAAATGGCATTACGTGTTAAATAATAACCATTGTTTTCCAATGAATAATTCTCTGAATCTCGTGTCTCAAAATATGATCAAAACGTTATATTTGACAAAAAATTTCTTAAAAATTCTTTATTTTGTACGAAAATACAATATGATGCTTGATTTCTTTGTATCTAAAGTAGATTACCTAAAAGTTATATGTATTTACAAGTATAAAACGTCTTCGTGTACACTGACTCATTTTAATATACGACAATTTAAAATTTGCAATAAGCACTTTTGGAGTGACATGATTTCCTATACTTCTTTTTTTTTTCTTTTTCGATAAATACATTGCATCATACATTATAATCGTTTTTTTTTTTTTAATAATTCTCAGACTGTAGTGTCCCAAAGCATATTCAAAATGTTATATTAGACGAATATTTCTTAAAATTTATTTTTTATAGGAAAATATGATATGCCATTCGATTTGTATGTATCAAAAACAGCCATGTTTTGTTATATAAATTTCACCTTTATAGTATTACATAAAATAGACCTTTATTTTTAATAAATTTTATACGAAATAACAATATGTTGCTCCATTTATATGTATCTAAATTAGATTACATGAAAGTTATGCGCATTTAGAAATGAAAAAGTCTTCGTATATAAATCAAAATTTAACCGATTCGGATTGGAAAACGCCCCTTAATACCTCCCTCTTATTCATGTAAAGTATTAGAAAATGTTCTAATGAACTGCAAAATAAACAAAGAAATAAATTACTATTTCTACAAAACTGTATTTATATTGAAGGATTTTGATAATTTATTCAAAAAATGTGATTTAAGGATGTTTTCCTGAAATTATACTACCGTGTTTTCTACGTGATTTTATAACATACATTTTAGAGAGTAGCTCAAAAGAGAAAAAAAAAAGCAGGGTTTATTTTGCGTTCAGAATGAGAATAAAAATGACAATTTCAAGATAAAACGTATCTGATGTAAAATTGTAGGTACCAAGCCACTTTTTCAATAAAAAACTTTTCCCTATAAAAAATGACTTTTTCAGTCGGCAACATGTAATGAAATAAGTCACTATGTTTCATCTTTTAATCCCACTCAAGTCATTATTGTGGATATTATACGTCAGCTAGAGGATCATATTAACATCTATTTAGTTTTATGTATCAAATGCAATTTACATTATTCACGTACAATGCATGGTCTGTAAATACAACTGTACACTAAAAGCTCGTGAAACACTAACAATACTAACTGAACATAATAGTTAACACTTCTAAATAAAATCGCTTTCGATAATGTTGTGAATGTGTTGCGAATGTGTTATTCCAAATAAAAAAATATGCAAAAAGAGTTGTTGAAAATTACAAGAAGAGAAAGTGTGTTTTCAAATCATATTTCAAAATATTTCTTTTTAAAAATTATGTAATTTCAAAGGCACAGTGCAGAAATTGTTTTGAAAGTATTTTACATGTATTATTTAAAGTTTTAAATTATGTGGCGGTAACAATGTATTGTTAATTTGGTGTCAAAGTGCTGTGTAGGTCAACACGATTGTAAGAACATATTTTCATCAACACTATTTACAACACTGTTTCTACCCAATTAACAATACTAATTTTAATACACATTTCTACGTAGTAACACTTTTGTAACATATTAAAAAGCACAATAACAACAACAAAAATTTTTTGTATCTCAATTTATCTAATTCACAATAAATTAATGTGTTGTTAATTCGATAACAAATATTGTTCTAAAGTGTGTTTATTGTTGCGTTTGAGAATTTGCAGAGTATGAATTTAAGGCAATCATTTTTTATTCATCCTGTATAACATGATTTGTAACTTCAACTATTATCAGAGCTACAAATTTAAAACAGGTCATTTCAATATATATGTGAATGACATTTCTGCTTCAGTATACTTAAAAAGAGATTAAAGTTATTAAATTTTCTTTTGCTACTCAACACGGAAATTTAATTTTCTCAAAACACAAAATTTCCATAAAAAAGAGTAAAAGCTTGATCATAAAGCAAATTTGTAAACATAAAAGTAAGTGCATAGACATAGAACATAGCAAAAGTATAGACACATATTAACATTATTACATGAATACCTAGCTTTTAAACTATGGCTAACTGTCTGTGCTTTATGAAAAAATAATTTTAAATCCGGTCTATTGGGCCCATATGTAGATACCGTATCATCTCAATTTTCGAATGAACTAGATATACAACGATTCAATTCTTGAAGAAGAAAATCAAGCGGTCTCGAACAGTGAAAGTATTGGCGCCAAATTTCTCAAACAGAAAAAAAGGAGAAATTTAATAATAATAATTATTTATTTTGCTATTATTATTATTATTATTATGGAATAAAAAACATCTAAATGCATAAGTAAAAAATTTTGTTTTTAATTAAAAAAAAATTAGAAGTTAGAGTATACTCTAATGTTATAATATATCTTTTAAAACACATATACAAAAGATAAAAAAACATCATAAACATAAATAAAATTAAACATTAAACTTAATATTTCGTAATTTCTATTTTTTAACTGAAAGAAAAACATTTGGGATTCACAATTAACAAGAAACTTTTCCAAAAAAAGATTAAAGATTATAAAAAAAGAAAAGGTACGTTGTTGAAAGCATAATTACGAAATGCGATCTTTTGAAGTCTGGAAAAATTAGTAAATTCTTCCAGCGAAACAAATAATATTCATGTAGAATAAGGCTGTTGAATAAAAATATTCATTAAAGGATAACTAGCCTCTTTTCATCAGAATAAAGACAGGATAAAAAGAAACTAACTGTGATAATATTAAAACGAAAATTCATCTGAAAAGATAATGAAATCATAGAGACTGCATGATATTTTTGTGTATGGTAGAAATAATCAAAATTTACATTGTTCAGTGAAACTTTCATTTAACGAAGTCTCACCGTTATATTTAAACAACTCATTACGAAGAAAATTTGTAAGCAGAAACGTATTCAAATTCAAGTATTTTGTGTAATAACACATAGGAAATTGCACCTCAAATGTAGCATATGCGCTGCGTTCGCATTATAAAGACGTTTTTTTAAAAAATTAGGCCTTAGGATAATAGTGTACAACATTTTGGATATCCTATAGTATGCGAAATCTTTTGTGCGTCCATGTAAATTGTATCTACTTTGCATTATACAGGAAATAACTTTGTAGTAAACTTCAGAAAAATTCATAAAATGAGAAGTAATGCAATATAATTAAAAAGCACTTCAAACAGTTAAACCGTAATGCATAAAGCGAAATAGTGATCTTACATTCATAATCGGAAAGCAAAATCAACACAAGGGTTTCATTTTTTTTATAATAAAAACAAAAGGTATCTCATAAAATACTGTCAAGTTTAGCGTTTTTTGACAGTTTTTTTAGATCAGATGATTAAACAATGATGCCATATATATGAAATGGAGATATAATCTATTATAGATCCAAATGTAATACATTTATAGAAAAATGTCTTAATGAATATAAAAAAGAAAGAAAAGATCCCTGCGGGCTCGGCCTACGGGAAAAGGCAGATTTTGAAGTTAAGTACGGATTTCGTCAACAAAAGCTAATTCATGATTACAGATAAACCAAATTTAACAATTTTATTTGGCCACTTTTGTGGATTTTTTTATTTTATTTTTATACATGTAATCGTGTTATCACAATTTCAAAAAAAAAAAAAAATCTATGCACAAGAATTTGAATTTTTAGACACATACTGAGATTCATTTTTAAAGAAAAAAAACATGAATCTTAGTGACATAATTTTTGAAGAGACTTATAAATGACTTCCTGTTTTTATTTTTCGTTGAATTAATTAGAAATCGATTTATAAACAATTATTTTTTCAGTACGGCATATTTTTACTTTCCAACGTCTTTCCCCTATACCATTGTGCAATGAAATATATTTGTGTGGCCCTATGAATTAATAACAAATATTCTTTGCAACACAGAATGCACAGAATGAACATATTAGAATATGCTTTATAGCTGTCTTTCGATTTTATTACGCTTGAAAGAGTGTAACATCATTCAAACGCACTTGAAATTATTTTTCCTTTTGGATTTAATACAACGAAATACTTTTGATTGTCTCTAACTGAACTATGCAACCAATTTTAATAAAATTTGAAATGGCTGGACAACATTATGCAAAAATTATGTATTTTAAATGTCAATGAATTCGGTAGGGTAGTTTTTGTGTTGTTATGTGCGGACAGACGGAGAGACGTACTAACAGACGGACGGACTGAATGACGACTATAGGAGCTAAGTATTTACATAATTACGAACGCATCTAACAAATGTCTGACTTAAAAACGATTACACTTAGATATTAATCTTTCACAATCTCTATTTCATTAAATATATATGCATATTTAAAAAAATCGTATTTTGGAATCAAATTTAACAAGAAACATTCCTAAAAAAGATTAAAAAAGACAAAAAAGAAAACGTACGCAGTTGAAAGTATAATTACAAAATGCAATTATTTGATGCCTGTAAAAAATAGTAAATTCTTCCAGAGAAACAAATAACTTTCATGTAGAATAAGGATGTTGGATAAAAGTATTCATTAAAGGGTAAATCGTCCCTTCTTATCAGACTTAAAACAGAAGAAAAAGAAGCTAAATTTAAGGATATTAAAACGAAATATTCATCGGAAAAGATAATGAAAAACACAGAAAATATGATTTATTTTTTGCATATGATAGAAGGAATCAAAATTCATACAGTGAAAGTTGACAACATTTAAAGAAACATTTAACATTTAACATTGAAAGAAACATTTAACGAAGTCTCATCTTTACCCGTGAACACTTCGTCACAAACATAATTCTTTAAATAGAAATACGAATTGTTGTAATTTGTATAATAACAAATTGGAAATTGCATATCAAATGTAGCAAATGAGGTGCGATCGTACTATGACGAAGTTAAAAAAAATAGATCTTGGTATAATAGTATGCCGTACTTTGGATACCGTATAGTGTCTGAAATCTTTTGTGTGTCACTCTAAACATTATCTGCTTTGTATTATACAGTAAGTCACTTGTAGTAAACCTCACAGACATATATCTTTTTCATAAAATTACAAATAGTATAATATAATTTAAATGCTCCTCATACAATATTGCCTCCTATACAATTATGCAATAAAATATATTTGTGTGGCCCTGTAAATTAATAAAAAGTACTCTTTACACCACAGATTACACAAAATATATATTTTAGAACATACTTAATAGATACATATCAATTTTATTATGTTCGAAAGAGAATAACATCATTAAAATGCGCTTGAAATTATTTTTTCCATTTGGCTATAAGTTAACGAAATACCTTTATTTGTCGAAATACCATAATTAAACTGTGCATCCGATTTTCATAAAATCTTAAATGCCTCGACAAAGTTATGCAATACTTATATATCTTAAATTTCAAATGATTCGTTTGGGTAGTTTTTGGTCTGTTATATGCAGACAGAAGGACGGAACTGAACCTTGACTATAGATGCTACGTATTTACAGAATTACGAACACATTTAAAAAAATATATCATAAGCAAATATCTAACTTAAAAATGATTATACTTGGAAATTATCGTTTTGCAATCTCTATTTTTTTAAATATGAGAAAAACGAATGAGAAAGAAAGAAGTTCATTTTGAAATCAAAATTAACAAGAATCTTTCCTAAAAAAAGAAAACTTACATAGTTGAAAGTATATTTACGAAATGCGATCTTTTGAAGTCTGTAAAAACGAAAAAAAAGTAAGTTTTTTTAGAGAAACAAATAACTTTCATGCAGAATAAGGATGTTGGGTAAAAATATTCATTAAAAGAAAAATAGTCTAATCTCATCAGACTGAAAACAGGACAAAAGTAAAATAAATGTGATGATATTAAAACGAAAATTCATCTGAAAGGATAATAAAAAACAAAAAGTTATTTTTTGTGTATGATAGACGGAATCAAAATTTATGTTTTACAATGAAACTTCAATTTAACAAGCTGATCATTACACTTGAATACTTAGTAATGAAGAAAATTCGTTGAACAGAAATCTGCTCAAATTCATGTAATTTCTGTAATGAAACTATACATATTTATATTACAGAAAATATACTTTGTGACACCAGGTCTTCTACGTAGTTCGAATTAAAGCTTCGGGAAATGGTCTAGGTGATATAGCACACTGGGCTAGAAAATCGTAATGTTGTTTGACTTCCTACCACACCAGAAAAAGGTTACTCGAATTACGAAAACTAAATCAGGCATCATAAAGTACCTCATCTATGGTATTTCGTTGTTTGACATGTAACGAATGTTGTGTTTGTGCATACTATTCAATTCATATTCACATGACAATCGGCTACCGAAGAGTTTTTGGAGATGTTTAGAAAGAGTTACACTGATGTCCAAAAGTTAAGCATAATTGGTAATTAAGTAAATAATGAAAGATATATAAATCGAAATGTGGTGAAACTCCAGGTGTGTAAACAAAATGGTACGCGTCATGTATTTTTGCGAAGAGTTTTCCCCGAAATCGAACAGGGGACCGCCAACAAATTGAAAAAGAACGAAGGTCTTTTGGATAACCCTGTCAAAACTAATGTAGCAAAAGCGTTCAAACTGCACATTATGATTAAGTGGCTTATTGTAGTGTACTGTGTTTATTTTTATAAGGATAGCATGTATACTCGTAGAGAAATTAAGGTTTTTATAAAAACAGTCCTAAGTTTTTTGCTTATAATTTGCAGAGTTCTTAATATAAAATAATGTTCTTTTCTGAAAATATGACAAACATCATGGTACACAATATCCTGTCATCAGAATTTAAAAATAATAAAAATTGTATGACAAATGAGCAGGTTTACTAAATAATTTTTTACTGCGCATGCGTGAACGCTATTAAAATTTTATTTGCATATTATGTTAGTTAAATGTGTAGAGCAACTTTTGTGAAAGTCTTAAAAACATAGATTAAAAATTCTGAAAATTATCGTTGATAGAATGAGATCAAAATATTTTATTCCCTAATGAAGCAAAAAGATGAGGGGCTGTATCCATATTCCATTGTTTCGTGCCTAGACAATATTGCACGTACAACTGTATTTGGATAAAACCCCTGATATTTTGCTTCCTTTTAGGAATAACGGATTTTGAGTTGATTCTATAGACGATAATTTTCAGAATTTTCAAGCTATGTTTTTGAAACTTTTACAGAAGTTGCTCTATACATTTAGCTAACACAATATGCAAATGAAATTTTGATATCGTTGACGCATGCGCAATGAAAAATTATTTACTAAACCTACTCATTTTTCATTCATTTTTTATTATTTTCAAATTCTGATGACAGGGTATTGTGTACCATGATGTTTGTCATATTTTCAGAAAAGAACATTATTTTATATTATGAACTCTGCAAATTATAAGCAAAAAACTTAGGACTGTTTTTATAAAAACCTTAATTTCTCTACGAGTATACATGCTATCCTTATAAAAATATACACAGTACACTACAAGAAGCCACTTAATTATAATGTGCAGTTTGAACGCTTTTGCACATTAGTTTTGACAGGGTTATCCAAAAGATCTTCGTTCTTCTTCAATTTGTTGACGGTTCCCTGTTCGATTTTGGGGAAAACTCTTCGCGAAAATATATGACGCGTACTATTTTGTTTACACACCTGGAGTTTCACCACATTTCGATTTATATTTCGTTCATTACTTACTTAATCCTCAATTATGTTTAACTTTTGGACACCAGTGTATGTTGAAAGTAATGTTCACTGATATGACAATTTTCAAATACTTTTTGCGCTTTATTATATACTAGCAAAACCGCGGCTTTGCTCGTGTAACAGTTAAAACATCCCAAGTGATGATTGTATCTCTGATTTTTATTAAAAGTAATAATACATTAAGGAATAACTCAAACATTTCACAACAGTTTAACTAAATTTCATTGTTACATGCATTATTCCGAAATGAGACTTAAAATAATAAGAACTAAAGATAACTCTAAATAAACGATAATTTAGAAAACATTTTGAAGCTTTTATGCTCGATTCATACGTTACTTTTAGTATTCGCTGAAGTATTTAATTTTTTAGAAACAATCTTCGTACGCATTCATATCTTCAAATTAACCGTTATATTAAATCCCTAATTTCTTTTCTAAGGGTTTCGCTCCGTTCCTTTGCTTCACAACTTTTAAACTTCAAATTTACTTCCGACTGTTCTTACAAGATATTTATATTTCAAAAATAAATACTATGACATACTTACAGTTTCTAAACTCCTTAGTGTAATAGAAATCACCGTTTTGAAAATTTTAGGCTCCTGCAATCCTCTGTTGATAGTATCACCGATATAAAATGTAGTTTACGTTTGATATGTTTTAACAGTTTCTATCTTCGTCACTTTACATTTGAAATTGGTTTGATGCGTGCTCAAATTGTGTAAAAATCGCAATTTAGAACGTTTTTACATTGTTAACAATTTGCAGCATTCACTCCACCTCATTTATAGACTATCTATATTCTGAACAATATTAATAACCGCTTTTTATCAAAGAGATGGAGTGATGATTTTGCAAATCCTGCATATTTATAACAATGTAGGATTTTTCGCGCATTTTTATTCCTTTTAAATTTTGAATTTTTAAGGAAATGTTGTTAGAGGTTATGCATATCTTATAAGAACTACCATGTTAAATTTTATGTTTCTAGTTTTTCAGTAACAAAAAAATCGAATTTGTAAAGCGTTTTTTGCTCCTGAATTCCGTTTGGGGTAATGACATTGTTATAAGATATAGAGTATGTTGGAGCAAGTACTGTTATCATAATTTTGATCTTATTATTTTTTAATCGGTTCATTACTTCCCGAGATTTTTTTTAATAATGCTACTAAGAACGTTTTTCACGCATTTTCATGCTTTTTACATTTTGTATCTTTAGCAAATGTTCGAATGGACTCGGTTCTGTCATCAAATGTCGCGAGATTTGTCATGAACTTGGCGACATATCGTCAAATCTAGCAACCAAACTTACTCGCCAAAAGTTACGCCAACTTATCAAGATTGCTTACAAATCGCCATTTAGAACATTTTTAGGACGATTTTCGCTCATTTTTACATTTTTTAAATTTTATATTTTTTAGCAAATGCTGTTAGTGTTCATTTTTATCTTATAAATAATTAACATACCAAGTTTCACGTTTCTATGCCTTTAGTAACATGAAAATCTCATTTTTAGAATATTTTTGCTCGTGCACCTCTGAGGATTAATGGCATCAACCGCGGCCAAACTCGATTCCCTTTATAGGAAGGGGGAAAATCAAATTTGGCCTTGCATTGCCATAAGATAGCCTACGTTTGATTCATGCCGAACATCATAGTTTTGGTATCACTACTTTTGAAATAGGTTTGATAGTTCTTAAAATTAGCCCCTACAAATAAATAAATTTTACATTTTATAATATAGGTATAGATGATTCTTTCTAGAAAGAAACAATTATTCTAAATGTAAAGAGTGAAGTATATGTTAAAGTAAAAGAATAACAAACGGTGCAAAGAGAATTAAGCAAATTTTTATTATTATTATTAATACTAAATGCCTAAACGCTAAAGAAGTCATATCAAAAATGCATATACACATATACTAATATTATTACATGTAAATAGTAACAAAACTTTTTGTTAAAGTTAAATAGTACTTAATTAAAAGACACGTACTATTAATACTACATTAGACCCGAAAGGGTAAAGTACTCTAACAGTTTATCTGTAGCATTCTCGTAAAACTGGAATTCCATTCTTATTGTATCATACTCTTTTAAAATTTCTTCTTTTTAACGGAAATTATTAAATAAATCAAGATTTACATGTTCATAGAATCCGCTACAACGTCTCCGTTTAAAAGTTATACACAATCGAAAGTAGAATTAACTTCATTATATCGATTATATTTTTTGTAATAAAGAGTTTAATTTGCATGTTAATAGTGCTCAAAAACAAGATTCAGTCAAACAATTCCTTAATTAGACAACTTCGTTAACTGGAAGTACGATTGTAAATTTAAAACATGTACGTCAGTAAGGCTGAACTCATATTCATGGTGGTAAAATCTGGGACATAAATTTCGCATTTAATGTATTTCTTCTAACTTCTATACATATAGCGTCATTTCAATTTGTTTTTTCCACCATCGGTTTCAAATAATTGTTAAATATTTTTTTATGTATTTTGTTTCACAATATCTAGTAGGGCAATGTGTTCAAGGTTATCTAAAAAATATTTGCTTTTGTATACACAGATTATCAAGACATTTTTCATTAATTATATAATCAATTAATAAGCTCTGTTCAATTAAATTCGAGAATGCTAAAAGGTTGGAAATTTGCACATATTCATGAAAGTAAGAGCACAGACAGGAAGACAGACAGATAGACAAAGCAGCGTCATAACCTCTTTTCAACTCTAATGGAAAACGTAAAAAGCGGAAAGAAAAAGAACAAAATGTGAAATATATTACAAACGGAAGTCTCCTATAAAAGGATAAAAGGAAGAAGAATATGGGGGATTTGATGGATGTGAATAATAATTTCAAAACGATTCTTGAATGTCAGAAATATTGCGTGACATATTTTATAATAAAAATAAAAAACCTTTTTGCAAAGGATGCTATGATTAAACTGCCTCACGTCAGAGGAAAAACTTTTTTATTATATAAGCTACTATATGCCTTTTCGGTATGCTCGTAATTATGTAAATATATAGCATCTATAGTTGTCTTCAGTCCGTCCGCATATAGCAGCGCAAAAACTACCTAACTGAATCATTTAAAATATAAAATATGTAATTTTTGCATAATTTTGTCCATTCGTTTGAAAGTTTATAAAAATCGGATGCATATTTTAATTACAGCGACAATTAAATATATTCCGTTAACTTACAGCCAATGGGAAAATACAGTTTCAAGTGTATTTACATGCCCTGTTCATTTAAATTAGATCGTTTTATAAGGATTGGAAAATTTCACATATTTATGAATTTAAGAGCGCAGGCAGTAAGACAGACAGCTAGACAAATGAATGTCATAACCTCTTTTCGCTTTAATTCAAAGTATAAAAAGAGGGAACAAACTGTGAAATATATTACAAACGGAAGCCTTCTACAAAAGGATGAAAGGAAGAAGAATATGGGGGATTTGATGGATGTGAATAAAAATTTCAAAACGATTCTTGAATGTCAGAAATATTGCGTGATATATTTTATAAGAAAAATTTAGAATGTTTCTGAAAAAGATGCTATAATTGAACTGCCTGATATGGAAGGAAAATCTTTTTTCATTATATAAGCTACCACATGCCTTTTAGGTGTTCCTGTAATTATGTAAATATGTAGCACCTATAATCATCGTTCAGTCTGTCCGTCTTTCCGTCCGTCTGTCTGCACCTAATAAAGCGAACGCAACCGAACTGAATAATTTCAAATTTTAAATATATAATTTTTTAATACATTTGTTGAGCCATTTTAAATTTTATGATAATCGGATGCATAGTTTAATTACAGGGGCAGTCAAAAGTATTCTGTTAGATTACGGTCAATGGAAAAAAATAGTTTCAAGAGCACACTGTAAAAAAAAATTGGGAGAATTACAAAAATTTTTCTAGTAGAATTGTATTCCAAGAACTTTTTATGTAACGGCAACAATAAAAATTCATGTAACAGATACAGATTTGCACTTTGAATCAAACAAATTTTAAGGTTACTAAGAATTTTTTTGGGAAATCGTATTCCAAGAACTTTTTAAGTGACGATAACAAGCATTATAGAAAAAATTTTAGTAAAGTTACCAAAATTTTAGTAAATTCTTTTGTAAAGTTACAGATGGTTTTAGTTTTGCTTACAAGTTTTGTAGATTGACATAATTTTTTTGTACAGTGTACACATAAAATTTTAGTAAGCATAAGAGATTTCGGTTAATTTAGATTACTAAGGTTACAGATTTTTTTTACAGTGCATTTTAATCTAATACACCCTTTTGAACATAATATAATTGATATGCATCTATGAACTAAACTGAAATATGCATTCTGTACAATATGCGGTGGAAACAAAATATGCTAATAGTTTATGCGGCCATACAAAATTATTTTATTACAAAATAGTATAGGAGGAAACATTATTTGGGGCGCATTTGAATTAAATTAAACTTTCACATTTTATGAAATTAATATACGTTGCTCAGGTTCACTAGGAGCTTCTTTTCATATAATATAAAGCAAACAGTATTTACAAGGACACACAAAAGATTTCGGATACTATATGTATCCGAATGTATACTATAACACCAAGAATTTGAATATTTTTAAAAGTTCATTAGATTACGAACGTAATCCCTTTGCTACGTTTGACGTGCAATTTTGCGACTTGTTTCCTTTGTATTTTGATTTATAGTTTAGTTTCATTTACTTTAATTTAAAATTAAAAACTGCATACATAAAAATATCGAGATAACGATATGTTTTTAAAAGTTTTTTGCACTGTTATTTATTTATTGCACATCAATTCATGTACTTTAGTGAGGTACTTCAAGTGTATCATTAAACAGGCTATAAAAAGATTATTTAAACACAAAAATTAATGTGATTTAACAAGAATGGTTAGATGCAACAGGAAGTTTGACGAAAGGTTGATTGAGGAAACCCATTGACGTTATTCTCATAGATATTACTTTATTATATCATTTACGCCAGGCATCCAGGCATCTTTATGTTTAAAACAACATAATTTCTAATTAGAAACGAGACAATGTAAAGGCTAAAAATGAAAAAAATCTTCAAGAAATTGTTTCGTATTTTATTGCACTGATATTTACTTATTGCATATTAGTCAATGTACTTTAGTGAAACATTTTATGCACCTCAGTAATCGAGTATAAGAAAAAATGCCGGTAAAGTGGAGCACATTAATAGAAATACATGAGCGAAAGTGGTTTGACACATAAAGAAATTTCATTTAGCTAGATTGGTCATACGCAACTGCGTTTGAAGCAATCTATTGCGTTTAAATGCGTTTTTTCTCAAAACATTAATATAAATATATCAAAGAGGGATAAATTCAAGGCAAAGGGATATTTTTCAAATTGTGTTAATTTTTAGAAAATTAAAGAATTGGTCGCATTTCCAGTGGGATGCATTCCTATATATACTGGTTCTGCCAATTATGCAAGGAATTATTATTTTTTAACAACAATGTTGATTTAAGGAAAAGGTGATTTGAAAGGGATATTAAACGGTACCCTCAGTGTGGTAAACGATTACATTTACCCACTTGTTTTTTTTTTTTTTTCTGGTATAGATTTTGAATTCGTCAACAAAAAATCCTTAAATGCCAGCTAATGATCCAAGTGGGTTTAAAATTTTCAAAAGAGATTCTAAATTTTAAATGAAAAGTTCATTTTAAAAATTTCAAGAAAAATCGTTAAGCTCCCCCTAAGAAAAATTATTGCGCTAAGATAATTTTCATAAAAGTCTTATTCTTCATTTACGTGTAAATTTCGAGTAACATTTTTCGTCCTTTTTATCGCAAAATTTTTATAATTTCATGGTTTATAACCGCCTCACGAAGCAGTAAGTGGAATGATCACGCAACCAGGTACCTAATTCATTAAATATTTAAATTTTCTCGAAAAGAATTAGAGAGGTGTAAGAAAATTAATGTTCATGTCCATATATAAATAAAATAAATATTTTAAGTAAAGTTTCTGTACATTATATTTTGAAATCTTCTGAAAAACGAGAGAAAAATATTACACAGAATAAATAATGAAAAAAAAAACCGACTCAATATTGGTCGATTGGATTATTGCTATTTTCGATCAAATAACCACAATAGCAAATTTATTTAAAATCGCAAATTTAAAAGATTAAAAATTACTACTGAATAAAATTACTGGTGAGAATAATATTCTTAAAATATGAATTAACGTTATTCTCGTCGATGGTAAAAAATTCACATATTTTTCTCTCCCAGGAACTTTTGCAACTCTGTAAGGAATATTATGGAGCTCCGGAGCAGGACTATCGTATTTTCACTTCTAAAACATTAAAATCGCAAATCTTACGGAAGAACTTTTTGATTCTTTAGGTAGAATGCCCATTCAGCCAAAACCTAAATTCATGATTGTCCGTAACGAATTAAACACAGAGTAAGATTTTTCCACAATTTTTTTTCATAAAGCATTTTGGCTCGTTTGTCAATATTCTGATTTTGCATGCTTAAATAATAGATCCAAATGATAAAGTAGCTACTGAGTCATGCGAAAAAACGAAACGCAAATGTTAATGATACGAGAGCTTATTTTGAAATTTCTCTCTTGAAGTTTAATATTTTGAATGACTTCTTTTTACATAAGATAGCTGTGGAAGATCTATAATCGGGATAGTTTCGATTTTGGTTACAATATCCTTATATTAGAATAGTTTCAACTTCAGAACCGATTAGTACTGGTTCCGAAGATGGGAGTTATTTTTAAAAATATCTTAAACCAAAATCGAGAAAATAAAAAGTAATATGGTTGTGATTGTTTTCAGCTATCCTGTGCAATAAATAATTCAAAAATCTTAAAATCCAAGCCAGAAGTTCGGAAATAACGTTCCTATATATTTAACGTTAGCGGTTTTTTTTCTTTCCTTCATTGATGTGGCCTCAGAAATTTACACTAAAATCACTTAAATGTCATTTATTAATACTTTTTTCTAAAATATTTAATTTTTTTAATTAAAATTATCAAGAGATTTAAATAAAATCAAAATCATTCAACAAAGGATAAAAGAAAAAAATCTGAATTTGGAATATTTACATGAAATTACTCCGAAAACAAATCACCTCTCTTACAGATAATCAATTTTCAGACAAGCTAAAAATAAGCCAAAGATGAATAAGAAACGAGGCATGGTTTAGAACTTCTCATTTCACGATACGATGCATTCCATAATGAACAAATATTTACTTGTCTTGAAAAGAAAGAAATCGGGGAAGAAAAATGAAATTTTAAACATATTAAAACAAACAAACAAATAAAATGTATTGAATGTAGAAAAAAATATTGATTTGATTGACATTTGATTGTTTTAATTAAAATCATCAAGGGTTTAAAATAAAATCAAAATCATTCAACAAGGAATAAAAAACAAAAAAATATTTTCATAGTTCGGAAGATTTACATTTAAATATTCCGAAAACAAATGATCTCTCCGACAGATAATCAATTCTCAGATTAGCTAAAAATAAACCAAACATGAATGAAAAACGAACCGTTTTCAAGAGCTTCTCACTTCACGACATGATGCATTCATTAATGAAAACTTAATTGCTTGTCTTGGCAAGAGAAAAATCGAAGAAAAAAAACGAAATTTGAAAAATATTAAAACAAAAAATTATCTAAAATGTATTGAAAGTAGAAAAATCATTGATTCTGTCGATGCAAAAATATCCATTGATGAATAATGGATAGTGTATAGAATTGAAGCTGGTGTAATACACAATTGAAATGAAAAAAACTTCTTTAAACACCATAAAATAAATTATTTACGACAAAAGGACGTGCGTCCACAATGGTTAACTGCGCAAGGCCTTTCGAAAGAACTTAGTCTTTCTTCGTCAGGCGCAAAAAATGGGGGCAAAGGTGGGCAGTGGAAATGCCAGAATCAGCACAAATCAATGTATAGAATTGAAGCTGGTGTAATACACAATTGAAATGAAAAAAACTTCTTTAAACACCATAAAATAAATTATTTACGACAAAAGGACGTGCGTCCACAATGGTTAACTGCGCAAGGCCTTTCGGAAGAACTTAGTCTTTCTTCGTCAGGCGCAAAAAATGGGGGCAAAGGTAGGCAGTTGAAATGCCAGAATCAGCACAAATCAATGTATAGAATTGAAGCTGGTGTAATACACAATTGAAATGAAAAAAACTTCTTTAAACACCATAAAATAAATTATTTACGACAAAAGGACGTGCGTCCACAATGGTTAACTGCGCAAGGCCTTTCGAAAGAACTTAGTCTTTCTTCGTCAGGCGCAAAAAATGGGGGCAAAGGTGGGCAGTTGAAATGCCAGAATCAGCACAAATCAATGTATAGAATTGAAGCTGGTGTAATACACAATTGAAATGAAAAAAACTTCTTTAAACACCATAAAATAAATTATTTACGACAAAAGGACGTGCGTCCACAATGGTTAACATTAACAAATGGTTAATTTAAATAAATTATTTATTTATTTAAATTATTTGCCCCCATTTTTTGCGCCTGACGAAGAAAGACTAAGTTCTTTCGAAAGGCCTTGCGCAGTTAACCATTGTGGACGCACGTCCTTTTGTCGTAAATAATTTATTTTATGGTGTTTAAAGAAGTTTTTTTCATTTCAATTGTGTATTACACCAGCTTCAATTCTATACATTGATTTGTGCTGATTCTGGCATTTCAACTGCCCACCTTTGCCCCCATTTTTTGCGCCTGACGAAGAAAGACTAAGTTCTTTCGAAAGGCCTTGCGCAGTTAACCATTGTGGACGCACGTCCTTTTGTCGTAAATAATTTATTTTATGGTGTTTAAAGAAGTTTTTTTCATTTCAATTGTGTATTACACCAGCTTCAATTCTATACATTGATTTGTGCTGATTCTGGCATTTCAACTGCCCACCTTTGCCCCCATTTTTTGCGCCTGACGAAGAAAGACTAAGTTCTTTCGAAAGGCCTTGCGCAGTTAACCATTGTGGACGCACGTCCTTTTGTCGTAAATAATTTATTTTATGGTGTTTAAAGAAGTTTTTTTCATTTCAATAATGGATAGTGTTATTTAAAAATTAACGGTTCAGAGCGAGTATTGCTCGTGCTGGTAAGGGTTCCGTACAATAAACATAGTAAGGTGAAAATAGAAATATTATTGATAGATAAAAAAGGATTTTTGATAAAGAATTGTTTCTTTTCTAAGATATTTGATTATTTAAATTAAAATTATTAAGGGATTTTAAATAAATTCAAAATCTTTCAACAAAAGCTATAAAAAAAAAAAAAAAAAAAAACAGAATTTGAAAGATTTAAATGAAAGCACTCCGGAAACAAATCATCTCTCCGACAGATAATCCATTCTGAGACTAGCTAAAAATATACCAAAGATGAATGAGAAATGAACCGTGTTCGAGAGCTTCTTGACATTATGTATTCATTAACAAACAAATAATTACTTGTACTGGAAAGAAAAAAATCGAGGAAGAAAGTAATGTCAAATATTACTTTTCTGTATAACACTATTTTCAAACTCATCCTAATATTTTTATGATGAACTTAAATCGGCACTGACAGTAAACGTAGAGGATGCTTAAACTTCATTTGGAATTTCATAAAACTAAATTCACATAGTATTAATCTTTTTTTTTTTTTTTTTTTTTTTTTTTTTTTTGTAGCTAAAACAAAAACTTTGTTCAAAGTTTGAACTTGCTTTTGGGCTAAGCGCGCTTCGAAAGGAGGTCGTAAACATGTATAACTGTCTTAGTCTATGCCATGTTTTTCAAGACAGGCTTTTCATTACTTTTTAACACTAGAACGCCGGACGGTGTCATTTCGACACCGAAGCGGGTAAATTTCTATGTAAAATCTGTAAATTATAAAGGAAATTTTTTATGTCTCTCAACTTTTATTAAATATGTGGGTAGAACTCGCTTCGAATTTTTTTTGGAAATCGATTTATTCAAACTTGGTTTAGAGGCAAATTTACCTAGAACTGTCAATTCGACACCGCAATAATTTCATTTCCCCTAATTTTAATTTCGTTCTTCTGTGCGATAATTCCACACACTATCGTAGTTCAGGGGGATCTCAGAATGTTTTTTCAACACCTGGTCATCACGTGATTTGTTTCAGCTGCAACAACACCTGCCACTGAGATTATATTTCTCACAAAGATAGTACATATACGGTTGCTTCCGAGTTATGAGTAGTAAAATTTCGTAAGATTTTCTGTCGTTCTTTTTACATTTTATGAATAAATTTAAAATGTCTCGTAAAAGAGGGCTTACTGCAAATGAAATTATCGCGCTTCTGAGAGAATTGTCAAATAATGAATCAGAAGGTGGAGAATTATCTGAACTGTATGATGAATCTGATAGTGAAAATTTTATTCCTGTTGTATCGTCTGAATCGGAAAGCGATGAGGATATTGAAATTAATTATTTTCGAAATCAGTCTGAATTTATGGCTCGCGATGGCTCACGCTGGAAAGAATGTGGTTCTGGAAGTGCAACCGGTAGATTAGCAATACAAAATATTTTGTGAGAAGCTAGTGGTCCAACTAGTTATGCAAAAAGAAATGTGAATTATGAGTGTTTTGCGTGCTTGTTTGCTTTTTATAGATAAAAGGATTTTTGAGCATATAATTAAATGCACAAACACAGAAGCTCGCCGAGTATTAGAAAATGATGCTTGGTCTCTTTCAGAACAGGAACTTTTAAGTTACATTTCGATTTTGAATGCACTTGGAATTTCAGGAGCTAGTAACCTCGAACTTCATTCATTATGGTCTACAGAATGGGGTATAAATTTTTCTAAAGAAACCATGTCCTGAGACAAATTTTGTGAAATATCAAGATTTTTGCGATTTGATATCAAATCAACTCGTCGTAATCGAATTAAAGATGATAAATTCGCAATGATTTCAGAAGTATGGAATCGTTTTATTGAAAATTGCATAAGCTGTTACAAACCAGGCCAGAACATAACAATTGATGAACAATTGTTTCCAAGTAAGACTCGCTGTCCGTTTACTCAGTTTATAGCATCAAAACCTGATAAATACGGGCAAAAATTTTGGATAGCTGCAGATTTAGAAAGTAAGTATATTTTAAATGCATTTCCCTACTTAGGAAAAAATGAAGAACGAGATCAAAGTCAGAGACTTTCTGAGTATGTGGTTTTAAAATTAATAGAACCTTTTAAAAATATGGGAAGAAATGTCACTGTTGACAATTTTTTTACTTCTCTTGTGTTGGCAAAGAAACTGAAGGAAAGGCGGACGAGCTTAGTTGGCACGGTAAATAGGGCCAGACGAGAAATTCCAGATTGTGTAAAATCAGGAAAAGAAGAGTTGTACTCAACAAAAATATTGAAGAATGAAGAATCGGGCTCAACACTTGCAGTTTATCAATCTAAAAAAAAAATGTGATAATTCTTAGTTCTATGCATTCAAGCATCACAATTGCTAACAATTCAAAGAAAACACCTGAAACCGTCAGTTTTTATAATGAAACGAAATGTGGCGTAGATATTGTTGACCAAATGGCAAGGCAGTACTCAGTCAAAGCAGGTTCAAGAAGAGTGCCAATTCACACATTCTACAATATTTTAGGCTTTGCTGCCATAAACGCTTGGATTGTTTTGAAACGTGTAACGAGAAAAACATAACAAGGCGTGTATTTATACAAACACTAGCTGAAGAAATGCGATCAAAATATACTGAAAAATCCAGAAAAAGAAGCAGGAGAGATGAAGAAGAACTACGGACTGAAAATTCCTCTAAGCGTAGGAAATGCGAAGTTAAAAAATGTCATGGAAATGTGACAAATAAAGTATGTTCTTCTTGTAATAGAATGACATGCGGCAAATGCACAAAAAATGTCACCTACAAATGTATTGACTGTTAGTAATGTAAGTAGTTATTTCACTTCTTTATATTTTCATATTTTCTTGCAAAAATATTCTTAAGTTATAGACATAATAATTATTTGTGTGTGCCATATGTATGCTCTTATCATCAAGCAAAATTGTTCTTATATGTTAGATAAAATACCGGGTGATCCAGAAGTTTCGGGAGTTTTGAAATGTTAATAATTAGGAAACTATGTACAATACAAAGGTCCGGTTTTCAGATACATGATCAGAAACATGTGGGATTTCTGTTTAGAATGAATATTTTGAAACATGTATAGTTAAAATTTTCAGCAACAGGTGGCGCTGCTGTCTGGTGGTAACTGCTATGTTAAGACAAGCTTTCTTCGCATGTCGAGTTGTGTTCTTATCGTACAATACGTGAAGTTAAAACTGTAAAATATTCCATGGCCATTACATACGTGAAAGCCATTGTAAACAAGGTTTGAGAAAAGGGCTCATATGAAGATCGTGATAAAAGCAGGAAACCCCAAACGTCTCTTGCAATCGTAAATGAGATAGAATTCGATGCCAATACTCAATGGAAATCATCAGCTCCTGGTGAGTGCAGTACACTTGTAATTTCACGATGAACTGAAATTTCTTATGGAATTTCTTTTTGCTCTGAAGATGCTGTGCACGTTGTTTTACATCGGCTCACGGCGGTACTTTTAAGCTATGAGCGTCATAATGGAAATTTGTAACCCTTAGACACCAATTCTTTCTTTTTAGTGATCTGTATCAAACCATAAAAAATAATACTATCAATATTAGCGCCACCTGTTGGCAAAAAGTGTAGCTAACATTATATGTTTGTTTCATCCAAAAAAATCCCATAAGTTTCTAAGCATTTCTGTGAAAACCGCATATTTCTATTGTTTATAGTTTGTTAATTATTAGCATTTCAAAACTCCCGGAACTTCTGGATCACCCGGTATAACTTGTGTGTGAAATATATTTCTCTATACCTCGAAAAATTAAGAGTAATTTACAAATATAATAATATTTGTGTGTACTTTAAGCATTTTAATTTAATCTGGTAACATTTTTCTTTCTTTTTTTTTTAGATTTAACATTATTTGTGTGTTCTACATGTATTTGTAAAAAAGAATATTAAACTGTACATTTTTTTTTAATTTTTTTGCATAATATCGACCAGTGTCAAAATGACACCTGCCGGCGTTTTAGGGGGTAGCAATATTTCAGGCGTTTTAGTGTTAAACACACGGTAAGCGTATTGAGAGATATACTCAATGCAAATTTGTAGCGAATCCAATAGTATTTATATGGTAAATTCTAATTAAATTATTCCGTTTTTGTTATATATATAATTTCACGTTTATTGCATTTATACTGCTTTTTTATTGCATTGAATTGCACAAATATATCGTTAAAAGATATTATATAGGCAATAAAGACGATGCTATATAGAGTAAGCCATTGTCGTCATGTATGTCCAAAACGTGCTATTTCTGATTATTAACCTACGGCTTAGTTTATAAGGCCAATGAAGCATTGCTGTCTATACCATACATGAGTGTATTGATTAAATTAATCTTTAATCAATACACTCGAACCCCGTTAAAACGAACTTTAAGGGACCAAAGTTTTTGTTTGCTATGTCTGAACCGTTAAAAAATGTTAGACTTTAAAAAATATGTATATAATTACCTGATACCTATATGTTCAATAATCATGTATTAAGAAAAAAAAACGTAAATTCATTTAGATATGATCATTCATGAATTAAAGTGACTAAAATTGATAATATTAAACTGGCACAGTACTAAATAAATTAACTAAAAAGGAAGACAAATAGAAATACAGTAAAGCGCCGATTATCTAAACATTCGAGACCAACCCTAGTTCGGATAAATTTTGGGATAAATGAGCAGACAATTTAAAGAATGATCCTGACTATACTAAAATCTTTACACTTTATCCATTGTTAGGATGAGTAACACTAATTATTGTCGCGTTAAAAACTGTTTTAATTATTATTTTGTATGTTTATTGTTTTTTCATTTAAATTTTCCTTATTTTCATCATCTTGTGAACTCCAGAGAGTATAATTTAAGGAGAAAAGCTTTTGATTATTGCTTGCTTTAAAGATGTTCTTTTCAATGCTGTCATGCCTCGAATTATTCTTAAATTAGTTAAATAAGTTAGCTTAAATGCGTTACTGATTTGCTATGACACGAGTAATGGAAAATAACTGACGGGCGGGCGTGATCACACCTTCAGAATGGCTGCCATAAAAGAGAAAGAATGCAGGTCTTACTACTCTTTAATAAAGAGACATAGTTAATTTGCACCATATTTTATTAGCCGGCATGCATTTTCTTGTAAAATTAGAGTCTAAAACCTTTTTCACATCAGCAGAAAAGAAAAAAGAGAAAAAAAAATCATGGTCGACTAGAAAAAAAGTTCGTTATAACCGATTCTTAAGATTCCGGAGGTTCGCTATAAAACGGTAAAATAGCATTAAATACAATAGGAAAACGGCGGGACCAAAATTTTCGTTCGTTATTTCCGGAAGTTCGTTATAAACCGGGTTCGCTATAACGGGGTTTGACTGTGCAGTAAAAATTAACTGATTCTTACTGTCATTTAAACCGTCTCATATGGTATTTGATAATACATCATCCAAGGAGAAATAGTCCCATAATTTAGCAGGAAAGAAACGTAGCGTAAAATAAGCTATAACTTTAACTTTGCATAAAAAGAAATGGAAAAATGAGTGTAAACATTTTAGATTATTCAGTATCAAAAACAAAACACATTTTTCTGTGCAAAATATCAATTATGTACTTAAAAAAGTTTTACAATTTATTAAAAACTATCGCATTTTTTGCATATAAAGAGTTTATAGTTAAATGAATCCCTAATGATTTCGCTTCTTATAAGAGCATTTTTTATTCTACAGTTGTTTAAAAGACTATTTCAATTACTAGTCCGTAAAATTTATGTTTAATTTGTTTATTGATAAAGTTTTAACTACATTCTGGAATATTAACAGAAAAGAGCACCAAATTATTTATATTGATTTATATGCAATAAGTCTAATTCATCTTTTGCAATCGGGCAACATACGTCAAAGACTGGTTGAAAAAAAATCACGACTGGAAATCACTTTAAAACAACCATAAAAAAGCAGTAAATTAAAATAAAGATTCTGAGCGAATAGTATTTGAAAAATAAAATTCTCTATTCGATATTGTAAAAATTGAATTTGTCCAATTTTTAGAAATTAAAAAATATTCAATAAAAGCAAACTTTTATGATCGTGATTTGCCACTGTCTATAGTTAGAATTATTCACAGATTTTTGCTTTATTATAGACATGAAAATTTTTCTTTTTATCCACCTCCACTTAAACAAAATTAGTAGATTGAAATTCTTAATCTGAGAACATTTTTTGAGGTGTTTCACTCCAATATTAAACCAGGAAAAACGATTCATTACTTATCTTATTTTCTGATTCATAACAATTTACTCAAAATGTATAAGAAGGAAGGAAAGACTCGACTTTTGTTGCTTGAGATATCAGCATTCTGACACCATCTCATATCACATGCATAAAATATTTATTAAACGTCAGCATTTTATATTTTACTTTGCAGATCAATCTTCTTTTCTGGGGAGTATTTTGTATCTTTCGATCTTTTGAATTGAACCAACGCGCTAAAAATCTGTACATAAGAATAGGCAAGTTTTACTCACTTTTGAATATTTTTTCTAGATTATATCTACCTTTGTATATTTATAGCTCAATGAAAAAAGTTCTTCTGTTTTTTGGGTATTTCTGTATTCTAAATAAATGAGCAAGTGGGAGTATTACTTGCTCTCAAAGGGTTCCATACAATAACAAAAAATATTTGAATTATTAACTGTATTATTGAAAAAGAAAAATATATATATTGATACCGAATAATAAGACTTAGTAAAAACTTATAAAGCGAATTGTTGAGAATAGCTGTATCAACTAGAAATGTATGAATGGGTATGTGTCATTTCAAACAAAATAACCAAAAATTAAAAAAGAAAAAATCGTGGTCTCAAATTAACTGATTTCGGTAAAATTTGATACACAGATTCAATTTATATTTAAATAGATTTATGCAAAAAACCTTGAAATAAAATAAAAGTATTTTAATCTAATCTAATAATGAATAATCTTTAGCCTAACAATCAAAATTAAATTTTCAAAAATATAGGCAAAATCTCGATTTTATGAAAAATTTAATGTAAATTTTGATACTTAAATGAACAGTCCTGAAATTTGTTATTTTGCATTTATTGATAAATAAACATGATCAACTTATATGGTGAATTTCATTAAAATCCGTGACATATCAACCACAGCTTATTTGCTCATTTTGTATGAATTCACCCGCATACTATAAAAGTTCAGACAGATTTTAAGCCTAAATGTTATCAACTATTGCTATTTTGTGTATTTTCTTTTTTTATTTTATCTTAATATGTTCAATATGAATTTAGATCGGTACTGATTTTGAAAGTAATTTTAATAAAACTTCATTTGGTACTTCATAAAAACTTCCATGTACTTCAATGTAATAAAAATCCTTTATTTTTAGTGTATAGCTTAAACAAAACCATTGTACAAAGTTTGAACTTAGCATTGTATTAAGCGCGCTTCGAAAGGAGGTCACAAAGTTGCAACGCATCCTAGGGCTGAATGACGAATTCAAAATGGATTTTTAATAAACTTTTAAAAACACAAAAGGAGATTTTAGAGATACATTAAATTTAAATTAGTTGTGATTTACATAGTATTCATGTGATTAATTATAATTAAATTTAATCTGCTTTTAATAATCTGACGTTTATTACTTTTATTCTGTTACTGGGCATTGAATTACAAAAATATATCATTAAAATTTGTTATCTAGGCTTTAAAAGCCGATGGTACATATAGAGTATGCCGTCTTAGTCATTAAGTATATCCAAACTTTAATGTAAGTTAATCCAATCCCAACATTTTATTGACCACGCCCAGCAGAGCATCTGTAAAATCAGTATGCACCTCCCCATACACACACACTCACTCTGTAAATTATATCTCTTATTGTAAAAAAGTGAATTATATTGATAAGTTGGAAGTGAAATAGATCCTTAACAATAATTATTCCTTTTACATATTTTAACTTATTAAAGACGTAAATCGTTTATTATAAAACTGTTTTTAACATAATGTTATAAATGAAATGAAATTATACATCTTAGCCTTTGTGCCAAGAAGAGTTTTGTCGTTATTTTACTGCTTATCTCATTGTCAAAGCAAAGTATTCTAGAATTTGCACTTTTATCTTCACAAAATCTCGTGATGAGTGACATACATTTAGCATTTCATAAATAGCAACTCATCTTTGTAAGTTTTTAAATGTTGGTGAAAAAATTTTAGAAACTAAATTTCCGTCCTTGTTGAGTCTTAAAAAAAATAATAAATATTCAAGGTATTTTCAGCTATTTTATCACATCAAATGACAGTTAATAATTTCAACTTTAATACAGATAGGTTGATTTAAATTATAGTTTTTTACTGCTTATGCTTCATTTTAAAATCTATATTAGTTTAAAACCTGAATGGTTTTCTAATTCACAAAAGTTTCCATTTTTAAGCAACAGGTTAGAGTCATGATTTGCAAACTATTAATCCACCACACAATAAGAAACTACTCAAAAAGGAAAGAAAGAAATGAAAAAAAATTATTTAAGATTTTTTGTTTAATCTTTTAATCAATGACAGTCATGTTCAAACTGAAAAATGAATTTTTGTTTCAAAATAATGTCGGAGCAATTGCTTTAATGGTATTCTACAACTCAACATGTCATTTCATCATGCAATGAAATTTTGCAATTGTAAAACTGATCACGGTGCGCTTCGCTATCTAAATAGACATTGTTTAAAAACTTCATTACCACATTTAATAAATATTTTACCAGAATAATCTCAAGTGAGTTGTCTATAAAGTATATTGTTTTTTATTGTAAAAGTTTAATTTTTATGCTTTTCACATTAAGGACGTTCTTGTCTTTTTAGCCCTTGAGTGCAAAAGGTGATTGTAATACCAACAATAAACCAAATCAAACATTCGTTAGATGTTTGATTTTATGTCAGATACTTGATTTAAAAATAATTTATTTTACCTCTGTCATCATAAATATTGTTGACTACTCAATTTAAAACACACACTTACTCAATAAAAACTTTGTTTAACACACTATTATTTGAATTTTTTTCACAATTTAACAAATGATGTCCCTCATGGCTATCTCATAAAAATAATTCATTTGTATGGCTCATAAATTGAACGCAGGAAGTAAAACACGTTGCTAAAAATGCAAAGCATGAATATGACTGAATAAATGTATCATGTGACTATAATATGCATATACACGAAGTTTCAACTTCAAATATTTCATTTATTGTTGTTTGAGTTGAAAGTTTATAATTTTGATCCGACAGAATTAAAAACATTAGGGCTGGATTCGAACCTGGTGCATTCGCTATCCTGCTAGAGCTCTAACTACTGAGTTACATAGCGTAACACATTTCACTCATATGTTGGTTCACGAATAGATCCAATGGTACCAACATGTGAGTGAATTGCGTCAGGCTGGATCCATTTATATACATACCCCAAACAGGAGCTCAATCAAAAATGCTGCTTGCGAGTTATCGGCTAATTTATATGAAATTCTATGCAGTTTTAAAGACAGTAGTTTATCATACATTTACCGAAATGACTTATTCAAAAATACCCTTTGGAAATAAACTGTTCTATTTTTAGGAAATTCCTTAATATTCTTACGACTATAATCTTCTAAAAATTCGCCAAATGGGATATCAAACAAATTTACGTTTACGAATTATCTCCTGATTTGTAGGAAATGCTATGCAGTTCTAGCGACAATAGTTAATTATGCATTCATTAAATGAATAAAAACAGCCATTGGAAGTTATCGGTCCTATTTTTACGAAATTCTTTAAAGTTCTTACAACTATAGTCTAATAAAAATTCGCTAAAAAGGATGTCAAACTAAAATATTATTCAGATTTATCTGCCAATTTCTGCTATTTTATGTACGACTCCTGCGACAACATATTATTCTACATTCGCAAAATGGATACTTAATGAAAAATATCCCTTGGAAGTTATATGACGATTTTTAAGAACATCTGAACAGTTTTTGCGCAGTAACTTATAATCAATTCACCAAATGAGAGTTAACCGAAAATACCATTTGGGAGTTATTGTGTTACTTCACACACAACTCATGATTATTTTACTTTCCTTACACTATCTTTTCAAAAGCTAAATGAACAAACAATAAGTTAAGATTCTCATTTTTTAGTATATTTTTCAAATGTTTTATGCTTTTATTAAAAGAAAAGAATGCTCTTTTACTCATTTTCAGATTTATAGTAGTTTACTTAAGAGATAAATGAAAGAAAAACCCTTATTCCCTCTATTGCATAAGTTGTCAAAATTCTGACATCGTCTCATATCACATGCATGAAATATTTATTATATATCAGCATTTTATATTTTACTTCACGGATCAATTTTTTGTGGAGGAATTATTTTTATACTTCCGCTTTAAATCAAGAAAGATAAAAGTAGAAGAAAATAAAATAGCTTTAAAAAGTAAAAATGTAGATTTTCTCGTGTATTTAATGATCAGCTTCTATCAATGTTTCAATATAGTTCCTTTAATTTTTAATTAAATCTGTTGATTATGCTTCGATTTTATGAAGCTAAAATTTTTCCGCTTTGTCTGGATTAGATAATAATTTTATGTTTAAATTTAAATTGCAGAATTTTTAACTTTATGTAGCAAGAAATGTGTCGACCGTTGCATTTTCGGCAAAAACACACAGAGTATAGACACAAATAAATAAATAAATAAAAATTTAATTTAACAAATCACAACAATCAATTTGAAATGTGATTTCTTTCAAAGACTAAACTTTAAAGCATAAATAAATTCTATTTTTTTAATTGTCTTTTACTATCAATAGGCTCAAAATAGACTGTTTAATTTTTTTGTGAGTGTCTCACATTTAGAAATCAGTGAGTTTGATAATCAGACCTTGTTTTTTCTGCTTTTAAAGGCGATTTTTCATGCTACGTCTTTCTTTGGATTCGGTGTTTTAAATGTCTGATAATTTGCATCGACCCAATCTGTAACTTTTTTACTTTCCTCTTTATTAATAGCGACATTTCGATTTCCTATTCAAATAAAAATTCTTCTAAATGTAAAACAAAGCAGACATTCGCTGTCCAAAGCACAGAATTTGAATGTTTTCCATTGAATTAATAAAAATCAATAATAGCAACATTTTTATGATGATAAAAAATGTAGCTTACGTGTTAATAGAACTCTATATTACGTACGCCGTGGATAAAACATTAATATTCCTGGATCAATCAGAAAAAGAATAAAAATCGGACACCACAAAGTTCATTCTGAACCGAAAACAATAACCATTTCCAAAATGATTAAAAAAACCATTAGTTGTTGGTGTTTTTTTATTTGTAAAAATATACTATAGGTTAACTATCAAAATTGTACAAAAGACTCTAAAAAATCTCAATTCCGCGAAAAACTTCTACATATTTACGAATTATTGAAAGCAATTAAATTCATAAGGATTCAATAAAGATAATTTATATTCAATTAGGATATTCGGTAATTATATTCATCAAGGATTCATAAAAATACCATGAGATATTTTTAGAATTTTTTTTCTAATTTGCAATTTTTTTTTCATTCGATATTTATATTCATTGAGGATTCTCAAAAATGGTACGAGATATTTTTAGATTTCTTTACTAATTTGTAATTTCTTTCGCTTTGTTTTGTAAAAGTACTACAATTTTTCTAAAGATAAAAGTAACATATTTTTGGCTGTATTGTTCATGTATGTCATAAATAAATCATACAATACTTCGTATGAAAATCCATCAGTCCAGCAATCTTGTATCCGTAGTTAATATATATGTTTTTATGCCTATATATACTCAAAAATAAAAAATCTATGTAAAAATTATGTTCAATATAATGTCGACGGTACTATTTGTACCATTTTGAAACTTGCTTCTTAAAGTAAACAAACTGAAAATCAATTTTTTCAGCGAAACATATTGCAACTGACCTATTTTACGTTTAAAATATCAGATGTTCTAAGTAAATGTTGGAAATGCCTCGTCAGAAAATAAAATAAAATAAAAGCAAAATCGAAGTATACCTATATGTTTTTATGCCTATATATACTCAAAAATAAAAAATCTAAATTAGCTTTCTGAGCAATTTTAAGCTTTCTGAAACTGTTATTGGTATCTGGTGATGATCAAGGGATCTATTTACTATTGTTCCTTAAAATTATCATTGAGACAACATTCAATGAGTATGTTTTTATTGAAATAGAGAATAGTGCTAGTCTAAAAATAGCGTCCAGATAAAAAAATTAACTCAATAGGAAAAAATGATCTTTTTTTTGTGTTAACCCTTTTTTCTCTTATTCCTTTTTTTTCATTCTAAAATTTATTATTTTGTCAGTGGAATTAATAGTTATTTCAGTTTTGATTCCATACCAGTATTATTTCATTGAGAAGAAAAAATTCTGCAGAATTACAATCTAAAAAGCAATTTCCATTTGCATTCCAAATTAAGTTTAGTAACAATTAATAATTGGGGACACAAAAATCTTCAAATTTTCTAAAAAAAATTATTGCATTAAAATTTTCTCTGTTTCTTATGCTTAAAATGACGTTTAAATCATTTTTCAATCTTTATTAAAATAGGAACTATTAATTGTTCAGTTTTGGTTTGTTTTACAAATCTAGTTTTCAAGCAATGGCTGTCATGGAAAAATCTTCTTGTGAAAATACGTCTTTCTTCATGATGGATTTTTCGCAATATCCAGGATTCAAATTGTTATAAATCAAGAACAGTTAAAGACAAATGCTACAAACTTGGAACATGTTTTTTT
The DNA here is from genome assembly GCA_964019185.1 of Maratus speculifer. Lineage (NCBI taxonomy): Eukaryota > Metazoa > Arthropoda > Arachnida > Araneae > Salticidae > Maratus > Maratus speculifer. Next base: position 331,447,722 of record OZ025297.1, read on the forward strand.
TGATTAACTCACTTTAATTTTGATTCAGCAAATTTGAAAAAATATATATTTACTTTTCAAAAATATGATTTTTTAAATAAAGCTTACATCATTTATTTTCAAATTTTTAATTTCAATATTTTAATTTTTTTTTATTAATATTTTTAAAAATTCTGAATTAAAATATAAATATTTCTGTTTATTTAAATGTAAAAGAAAAATAAATTCGACGAATAATATTTTGAGCTATAATGATTTTAAGTTAGCCCATTTTTTAAACTAAATTTTTAATTTTAAAATTAAATAAATATATGGCAGGTTTTATTACATGATTTTTTTTCAAATCATATGGTTAAACATCACAAAAAAATTCAAAATTTTAATTCAATAAATAAAAATTATTTTAAAATGTTTCCAGGACCCCTTAATGAAGACAATAGTTTTTGAATCCTACTGGACAGCTGGGAAATCTATTACAAATAAATTACTCATTATAACGCACAGATATAAACTTTTCGTAAAAAAATGCTCCTTTTCTGTTTATGTTAAGTGAATTAAATAGAGCTTAGTACGGGCCTGGAGAGGACCACATACTTATATTAATAGAAGACAAATATTTGAATGGAGAAATAATTTTATCGCCCATTTGGTTCCATCAATCGACGACTGACGGCAAAGGAATATTTAATGTACAAGGTATATATTTATTTTCCATTTCGCTAAAAAGAAACACAGGAAATTCGGAGTTTTAATTTTTCAGGAAATTTAATAATTTAAGAAAAACTCAAACATTTATTTAATTAAAAATAAATTATTCTCTGTAGTAAAAGTAATCGCGAATTGCTGAACTATAGAACTTTAAAGATTGAAAACCGGCGTTTAGAAATGCACAAATAATGCATTAAAAAGTAGCATAGAAAAGGTTTATTTTGTAGTTATGCATAAAAATTAGATTCATCTTTCAAGTTATAATATTTCTCAGCATTTTTTTCTTTTTCAACGTCGTCAGATAACGAACTTTGAGGGCTTTTTTTTTTTTTTTTTTTTTTTTTTTTTTTTATTTGTCAGAATTCGTCTAAAGCAATCAAAATATTAAATATACTATGCATACCGGAAAGTGCCGAAAATAAGTTCTCCCCTTTAGAATACAGGAAATTCTAACAATTTTGAGGTTGACATATTTTGTGAAAGGGTTAAGGAAATTAGGAAGTATGTTTGATTTTTTTTTTTTTTTAGGATTTATAGAATTTGCAAAACAAATTCAGATCAAATTAACTTTTTATTATTATTTTATTCAATTATTTTTTTATGTTTTAAAATTAAAAAAAAAAAAACAAAACAAAAAAAAACAGAGTACATTCTATTGTTTTATTGATAAAAACGATAAAATAAGAAGGAAATGTAAAAAAAAAAAATTATAAAACTTGAACTCAATATAAATAGCTATTAAATGTTTATAGATCAAGACTAGCGGCCTTCGCCCGCTACGCTGGTCGGTTTATCTAAAGAAATCTTGAAGAAGTAGTTAGATAAGGTTCAGACATACATTAAAAAAAAAAAAAAAGCAAGTCGATCATTCAAAAAACGTTGGGAAATATCAAATATTTACTGTAATTTTTTAAGAAAAACAAAGTTTCGAAAAAAAAAATTAAATCGAAAAAAAAATTACACTGACATATTAATGCAAGGAAATTTTCCCAGAGAGAAAATTCGCCTTGAATACAATATTTCAAATTCTTTTAATTGCTTATAGGCGTTAATGCCAACATAGTGAAAAAAAATTCCATGCTGGGAATCGAACCCGGGCCATCAGTATGGCGCACTGACGTTCTACCGACTAAACCACATGGAACGACAGCCAGCTTGAAACTTTCTCATACTTAAGTAGACTGGCGAAAACATAACGATAGCGCGTTTTAAAATCGCACAGTGACATCTATTGGATTTTATATGTACTAAAAAACGTTATGTACTAAAAAACGTGAGCAGCGCACCTAATAGTTTCTTTTGTTTCTTTTTGTTACTTTTTTGTCTGTTGTCCGATTTTGATGAAACAAAGCCTATACACTGCCCGGGAGTGTGCATTCTTCATTAGTGAAAACCGCATAAAAATCCATTCAGTAGTTACGAAGATAACCTCGAACAAACAGACAGACAGACAGACAGACAGACAAAAAATTCAAAAAAATTTTTTTTGTGTTTCATTGGTTTTCTTTTATCGCCCTGACTCCATTTTTGTCAATTATCTTCAATGTACAGACACACCGGGTCCTACTGTTTTATTATATGTATAGATAAAGGAAAACATTAGTAGTTTAAAATAGAGAACATACGTCATTCACATACAATATTTTAAGAAATTTGTAAAAAATTTAAAGATTTATTTCATATAGGAGGTAAGGGAATAAAACACTTAAAAAGTTTAAAAGGATACAAAAAAAAAAAGAAAAAAGAAAAAAAAAGAAAGTACAAAAGGATAGTTTTAAATCATACTGATATTCTATATTTTGTTTCTTTATTAAATTGTGATAAATATGTAATTCAATTTGCCAGTGATGTTTACTAATTTCACAATAAAAACATTACAAAAGAACTTTGTATTTGCTCAACGAACGCAACATATTTTTTGCTTTCGCTATGTAGGAATATTCTGAATGATTAAATCAATTAATCGAATAGAATAAAAACATTTTATGAAGAGAAAAAACATGAAGTAACATCATGAATAACTGACACGATATGTGAAATTTGCATAGTACGTTGAAAAGTCAGAGTTACAGCAAATTAATTTGCAAAGATCTTCTTGCTCATACAAGGAGATATTATGAAAAAAGACTAAATTAAAATGCGAATCATTATGTTGTTTCATAAGCCTCATGAATAATTTATTAGTATCTTTAAGGTTTTTATATATGATTATTTGTTTACTGAACATCATGTAATTGAAAAAGTACATGAATCAATACCAACTCTGCGATTTTTTTTTAAATTTGCTAATTACATTCGTAAATTTAACATTGTCTCCAACTCTCATACATATCGGATATAATAGCAATAGTACAATAGAGCAACGGGGAAGACTGTACATGATTATTTTCTTCCACATTAAAAAACAATAATTATAATAATCATGAAATAAAGATTTAAGAAGTTTCTGGAATTAAAAAATTCAGCTAATAACATTGAATCTGAATTGAATAATTTTATTTAAAAAAAAAGAGTATGAAAAAGGGAAATCTTTTGACTTTATATTTAAAATTCAGCACAAAATTTTAAGTCAATGTGCTCTAGCTAATTCAAATTGAAGACGTTGATTTTATTGTTTAACAATTGCACATCTACACTCGATTATTGTTATTGTTATTGTTGTTGTTGTTGTTTTTGCTGTTGTTGTTACAGATTAAAATGTTACAATGAAAATATTTCCAAAATTTCTATTAATTTAATAATAACTTTAACTTTTATTCATTATATTATTATTTTGTTATTAGTACGTTGTTTTTAAGTCACACTTAATGCAAAGTAGTGAAAGTTAAAGTACTGATGAGAATGTTAAAAAGTTCCAAACTTATTCAAAATGTCAACTAATTTTGGAAAAAGCAGGACATCGCTTTGATCATTATGAATCTCCATCAAAAATCTGGGATCCTCATCCTTAATCATGATTGTCGTAGGATCTATAGATGTGTGGATGTGATCTTCAACCTTTTACGAAAACCTATTATGTATCAAATTATTCTTTCACTTGTAATACGTTGAATACACTATATGACCAATGATGGCAAGCCACTTCCGATTTTGCATATTTTGCTAAATATCTAGACAAATACATCAGTTGAGATATTATCTTAAAACTTTAGGCGTGTAAACAATATGCTATTTCTGCGATTTATAAATTTAGGTTTGTTTCCCGAAACACTTTAAGGAACAGTCGAAAATTGACGGAAAACAAATATCTTTTGGATATCCAGGTAGAAGCTTATATAGCGAAAGTTTTCAAATTGAAGAACATGATTGGGAGGCTTCTTGCAATAAACCATGTTCATTTTTAGGACGGTAGCACGTTCTTTAGATTTTTTAAAAATCTATGCTTTAGCAACCACACTAAAACATCGAAAGTGTCTATTATAGATAACTAATATTGCACACAGACAATAAAAAAAACTGCCATACATCGATTTGAAAATTTTTTTTAGCTCCGTTTAAATTCGAGAAATAAAATTTGTCTAATTTGCCATTGTCAGCTGTAGAACCAGCTTGATTAGGATGCTGGTTTCACATTTTTTAATTCCATAATTTTTATAAAGAACTTAAAGGGTAAGAATGGTAGGTTTTTGAAGCCGAAAACAAGCACAACATCATTTTTTTGGAAACTTTGCGGTGAAAGTGGTAGTGTGGAGAGTGGCTTTCAGAATTCCATTCTCTTTTAAAGAACTGTAAAGCAGGATGATGGGTTTAATACAGATGAAACTGAATTATTTTACCAGTAGTTTCCCAACAAAACGGCTGCATTTAAAAATGAAAAAATCCGATGTTAAACTTCGTGTGATTGTGCTTCTGGCAGCAAATAAAAGGGATAAATAAATGCTTTCTTTTCTTATGATGGGACGATCTAAACTCCGAGGTGCTTTGCTAAAATTAAGTCATTTCTACTGATGTACAGATTAAATATAAAGGCTTGGGTGGCAAATGCAATTTTTTGCGGACTGGCTGATATAAATTGGTAAAGCAATAGGTTAAACAAAAAGTTAGTAAAAACGTGTTCTCCTCTTCAGAAACAATTGTAAATCCCAGTATAATCTTACAACACTAGAAAAATACTAGAAATTTAGATATTCTATTTTTGTTGCCACAACTACTTTGACGTTTCGACTAGGACAACTATTTGAACAGGAGAAAATCCGTACCTTCAAAGTTGTTAGACGAACCCAAACTGTGAGAAGTTTCTGAAGAATATTGGCTAAAGTAAACCTTCTAGCACACATATCAACATCTTATAATCAATGCGAATGGCTAAATATGCCAGGAAAATGCGTTATAGAAACAATAAGAAATTGTTTCATAAAAGCAGGATTTTTTAGAATATGTGGCAGCCAAGTGAAAAAGATTAAATTGATTTCATTAAGTAAACTACTGAAAGAGGAGGACTGAATCCAGAACAGTGAGAATCAATACAAAAGGCATGTACCAATCAGATTTCATTCGAAGAATTCTTGAATATAGTAGATAATGAGCTTGAAACCTGTGGCACTACGTCAGAGAAGAGATTATTTTGAGCATTAATGTAGATATTTCTGATGAAGAAATTAAAGACCTATAAGATTAACATTAGTATGGAAAAATTACAGAGAAAGAAGTCAAGAAGGCAGTTGATCTGCTGCGGAGATTTCGTGAATCTAATGAAAACGAATACACTTGGTATACCATTGCTATAGACGAAATTGTACAGTTGCAAAAAGATTCCGCGAGATGGCAGGCTTCAATTAAGAACTTTTTTCTTCTGAAACAATTGAATGTATTTCTTAATGACGGATTCAATATTATTTAATCAATACAAGTATCCGTGCAACACAATTTTGAAATTATTAAAGCTTTGAGAAGAGTAATTTGTTAATTCTTATATTAGTATTTGTAATCGAGAATCTTATTAAATCGAGAACTGTATTAGAGAATTTTATTTTTTACAGCAGAAAAAGCAGTTGGTGAGATTAATTTTTTTAACTTTGTCAAAACCTTGGTAACTCGAAACCTCTATGTCTCGATTTTTTTCTCTTCCCGACAGATTCGAGATATCGATTGTTGCTATTTTATAATATTGCATACGTGTTAATTTTTACCAAAAAACCCAATATAACATTTATTTTTGTCATATGTTTTTCTGTAAAAGGGCATCACATGTGAAAATTCGATTTATTTTTAACAGAACTGCTTGCATCAACTAAATTCAAATTCAAATTTATTCTTTTATCTATTGCTTTACCAAATTAAATCATTAAATACCAAAAAGACATAGTACGTTATTTACTACTAACATTTACATATCCTTTTTACTTTACATGAAAACAAGATTGAAATAATTCAAATAAATCATCACATTATAGCATTTCCAAGTAACTAAGTTCTACAAAAGTAAAAAGTCTAACTAGACATCTGAACTCTATTGTCACCGGAAATTTAATTTTTAATATTATATCTTCATTTAAATTCACTAAATAAATTTCCTCGTTTTTCAGTCTATTGTACAGTGTAAAATATAATCAAGCAATTAAATTCCCATTCGTTTTTAATAGCTTACATTCACTAAATCTAATCCTTTTTTTATTCTTTATTCTACCTAGCTCGTTTTGTGAAAACGAAGAAAATTCCCCTAAAACATTGAATCTTATTTACATCTGGCATCCTATTTTTATTTACTTTACATGAAAGCAGTATTAAAAAACTCAAATAAGTAATCCCATTAAGACATTCTCACAAAACCAAACTCTGTAAAAGAAAAAAAGATATCTGAACTTTAGCTTAATGTTACTGGAAATTAAATTTTGTAAAAAAAAGCTTAGTATGCCAAAAGTTAAATTGTACAACACTTGTGGAAGAAACAAATAACACTTTTTATGGTGATTAGCAGACAAATAAATTAATTTCATTTAAGTTTCCCAGTTTTTTGTTAACCCTTAACTGCACTGTTTAACAGATGTGGCACATAGTGGCAAAACACTATAATTCTCATTATGTGCCAAGGATTTGGTCAATTTGATGTTCATCAAGGAAAGTCCAAAAAATGAAATGACACTTCTTTTGTCCATGTCAAATGGCTGCATTTGAAAAAAAAAATAAGAATTTGTTCTTCGGAAACACGCATACAAAAAACTTTAATCACGCTATTAAAGCAAAATTTACTTTCATTTTTTTAAATTAATACTTAAAACTATTAATAAAAAAATGTTGAAGAGTGTTAAGTAGATAAAATTGACTTATTTAAACTCATTTTGTTGCAAACTATCGCAATACAATATTTTAAAATTTTAATTATGTACATAGAATACATGCCATAAAATATATAATTTTTGCTGAAAATTTTAAATGCTTTTTTTTTTCGCTATTTTTTATAATTAGACCGATAAATAGATTTCAAAAAAAAAATTTTTTTTCATAAAAATAGAAAAAAGGAAGCTGTTTATTGTTATGACTAAAACAAGATTTTTCAGACCGAAACCGAAAGCAAAAATTGTTAATTTTACTATTTTAGGCCAGAAGCAAAAATGTAAGTGTCAAAAAATAGAAAATTTTTCTAAAGAATGGAATCTTATTTACATTTAACATCTAAATTTTAATTACTTTACATGAAAACAGCATTGAAAGAAATCAAGTAAACCATACCATTACAAAGTTTTCACAAAATAAAATTTTGTAAAAAGAAAAACAACAAAATGAAAAATAGATATCTGACCTTTAATTTAATGTTACTGAAAACAAAATTTTGGAACTATCCTTAGTGTTTTGCAATAATCTTTTATTCTCAAAACCGTTGTAAGTCCTGTTTAATGAAGTGGGTATTTTGCTGTTAAAATCCTAACAGTATCATTCTCTCAGGAATATGGTTGTTTAAATTAAATTGTTCTGAAACATAGTTCATTTTAACAACTTGCTTTATCTTTCTTCCCAAGCAGTGGTGAATTCAGATACTTTTCTCCAGGAGGTACTTCAGTGGCTCCGAGGGAGACATTATACAGTTCCGGGGGGAAATTGTACTTTTTGACCATTGAATACGCAAAATTTCAAATTTCTGGGGGGGGGGCATTCCATGTCTCCGGGGAGGAATGTCCCCCCCCCGGGCCACCTCCTGAATTCAATACTGTAAAAACAGATTTTCTGTCTGACAAATCGTTAACCACCTGTAGGAAAATACGGAATACATTTTTATAGATATTAGCAAAAAATAAATAAATAAATAAAATAAAATCTGACTTTCATTTATGTTGCCTGTTTTGCCTTGGAAAAATGGAAGATATTTTTTGCAGAATTTCGCTTTTCTTTCGAACTATCGTCATTTACAACTTTAACAATGCTGTCATATTTTTATGGTAGCATCACATTTAAAATTCCATTTTTTTCTTTTTTTAAAAGAACAGTTTGAATTCACGAGATAGAAATTGTAATTTTATTCGTTTATCTCTTAGTCTATTTCTTATTGAAAAAGGAAGAAAAGTTTTCTAAAACATTCAACTGTATTTACGTCTAACATCCAAATCTTATTTACTTTACATAAAAATAGCATTGAAAGAATTCGAATAAATCACCTGATTATGGCATTTTCACGAAAAAAAAAAAAAAAATCTGCGAAAGTAAAAAAAAAAAGAAAAGAAAAATTGATATATCTGAACTTTAATTTAATGATACTGGAAATTAAATTTTGGAAAGTCTCAGGGTCCTTCTATTGCCCAAAACACTATAACCCTTTCGGGTTTTGGGTACATATAATACATGTCTTTTCATCGAGTATTATTTTGTCTTAACAATTATTTTCTACTCATAGAAGTGATAGTATATGGCTATGCAATTTTCATTATGATTTCATTTATGTATTGACATTTATTAATAACAATAATAATAAAAGTTTGCTTAAATTTCTTTGCCCCGTTGACGATTCATTTATTTTATACACTCATTTTAGTTTTTAAATTTGAAATATAAGTTACTTTTCGGAATGAATCATGTGTGATGAAATACAAAAAACATTAGAAAGTTGTAATTACTATTAAATCTGTCGAATATAAATATTTCCAAATGTCTCCAAAAACTTTTCCTTAACCTGCTATCATGTAAACATGAATTGAATAGTACACGAATTAAATACATTCGTTAGATTTCAGATAATGAAATAATCTTTAAACTTCACTAAGTGTATTTAATTATCTACGATTAACATTATTATAGAAAAAATAATTTTGTTCTCAAAATGAAAAACAATTCGGACTCGATGGGGGTAATTCTGTTGAATGAAATAAGTTTTTCCTTTAAAAGCGTACAGTGTCACACTCTCGGGTATGTCATCTGATAAAATTAAATTATTTTGAAAAATTGTCCATCTTAACTAAACAGATTTTCTGTCTGAGAAATCGCACATCACTTGTACGAAAACAAAGAAAAGATTTTGATGGATATTACAAAAATAGAGATCTGCTTTTCATTTAGGATATCTAGATTTATCTTTAACCCCTTTACGACGAGAGCCTTTTGCTTAATTTTTAATCTTTTACCATCGGGTTTTTAAAGCATAAAACTTTCTGTAATTAAATCATAAAAATGTTCTGATTAGGTAAAGTAAATTATACAATAGTAATAAAAATACAAGTGAGAATAATAAAGGATTCCTAGCACCTTAAGCTACCTTTCAGCTTCCAAAACCTGCTCCTTTATTAACTTTTATAAAGTGAAAATAACTTTATAAAAAAATACTTACGACCAAAATCGAAAAAGTAATCAAGAAGCGACCTTGAGAGGGACCTCAGCTATCCAATGCAAAAAAAAAAAAAAAAAAGTTAAAATGTTAAAATGCGAAAGAGTTATTAGAAAAATGCCTTCCCATAGGAATAGCATTAGCTCGTGAGTATCTTCGCGGGCAGGGACTGGGGCCTGATGTGGCATGTATATCGACGCTGCCATCGAAATATTCAAGGCCGAATGACACGAGGTGACTTACAATAGACCGACTTCAATAATGTTGGAATTCACATCGGAAAGTTTTCAACATCAATGTGAAAATAACACTAGTAAGTCTTCATTACGTCCATTAATAACTATATCGTAATATTAATAATATATATTTCACAATGAAAAAGTAAGAATTTATATTATAAATAAATATTTTGCTTATAAGACGTTCTTGTATTAATAAAAATATTTAAAATACATTCATGATTCATCATCATTTTTCAACAATCATGAACATTCTGAAGATGATTCGATTAGAAAGAGCTGAAACATTTAAATAATAATAATAATAAAAATAATAATAAATTTTTAATGTATTTTAAATGTTTTTATTAATACAACACTGTCTTATAAACAAAATATTTATTTATAATATAAATTCTTACTTTTTCGTTGTGGAATATATATTATTAATATCATGATAAAGTGTTGAACAGACATTTTCTTTTATACTATTTGTGGAATGGCTATTATCTTATAAAACAATAATAACTTTTTAAATTTGACGGTGAGAATTCGGAATCCCCAAATAAAAAAATCACCCAAATGCAGAATGCTACACTGTTGCTGCATCTAGGAAATTCCCAATTATCACCATAACGTTTAAATAGTTATTATCGTTGCAGAAGATGAAAGATATTTTACAAATAAAATTAGAGAAAATGGCTGTTCAAATATTTCCGGTATGAATTCCAACACTAATGGGAAGTCGGTCCACGTGGACAATAACGCCATGCAAAGAAAACTATAAAATAAGATGAAATTGTGGCATTTAGATTGTTCAACTCTGAAAATACAAACTATGCAGCCCTAGAAATTCACAAATTGCATTCTAAGTAAAAGATAATGTTAATTTTTTTAAGTGTTCAAAAATGAAGGGGAACGGTGCGAGGCAATAGAATTTCAGACCAGGAGCTTCACTTTGCTTAAAAAGGATTGCTTAAATAGAACTTTCAGAAACATTGCACGGTTTTACTGTGCTTATCTAAATTACTATTTATGTTTTGATATATGCATACTATATGATATAAAATGTTTCGGGAAAGTGTAAGAAAAAGGAGGGGGGAAGGGGAAGCAACAGAATATCACATCCTGAGTTTTCTTTGTTTGTACGGTTTCAAGCCTTTTTAGATCTGATATTTTTACTAATTTAAATTTTATAATAATTATTATAGATAATCTTGTTAATAGTGTTATAAATGTCTTTTAACTATTTTTTTTCCACCTGTAAACTCCACACTATTGCGGATTCGCACAGACCTAAATTTAAAATTTCGGCTTTATATAAAACATGCTTTAATAAATTTGTATTTTTAATTAATTAAATAAGATTTTTGCTAAAAATCAATATCCTTGTTAGATTCTTTATTAAATTTTATGTATGATTCATTTGGTTACATTAGATTATCACTAGATTGTGAACAAAATTAACCCCTATCTGCTTATCGCTGACCCCTTCCTTTTTTTTAAACTTGTAATTTCCAGTTTAACTCCAGTTACTACTGAAATTTTCTCTCAAATAGAGTCATGGTACTATCGTTAGAAATATTTAAATTGATATTTAATTAGAATTAATCTTATACAAAAAGTTTAGTGCTGAAACAGCAATTCAAAAGTTAATCTCCTTTTAACCAACTTTTAATTGAGTGGTTTGAAGATGATCACAATTGTCCTGTGACATTTTCTACCACAGTAGTGAACGGTTTGAATTTGCATGTATAAAACGCAATGTCACTAGGTTTTAACTATCGTGAATATGATAAAAATACCTATATGTAACAATGGTATATTCTAGGTATAAAGTACAGAGGAAAATTCCATTTTTACAAAACAAGTTAGTTTTGAACTAAAAGAACGATTTTGAATAATTTCCTGTTTAATAAAACGTATATTTGTTTAATAAAATGCCAATTTTCTATTAAATGTGTGAAGACTACGAAAAATCGCGTCTCATTTAAGCACAATGTTCGCACATAGTTTAAACAATTAAAAAGTATTGAAACTCAAATTTGTAAAACACGACGATGAGAAAGCAAACAGTTTAACTTCAGAACTCAATTGAACCATCACGTGAGAATTCAATAGAAAATGATTTTTAAAATGTTTAAATTTAGAATAACAAAAACTTTTTGATATCATTTTATTTATAAAAATTTTAAATTGTTTTCACATTGATAAAAAAAGAAAAAATAATTTTTGTCAGTTTTGGGTATTGGACCCTCTTAATCTTTCTATTTCAACAATGACAATAATGCTTCCTTATTCATAAAGTAAAAATTAAACCTTCTTTGGATGAAGTTCGGACACTGAAAAGAATCAACGGGATAATAACGACAAGGAATGACATTATCACCCTGGTATACTTATTTCGCAGTATATTTTAAATTGCAAACTGTTTAGCGAACACATCCAAAATCTTTCATAACATTTTGAAAGTACATGAATTGCACTGCAAATTTATGTAATAAAAAACTATTTTCTGGTAATTATATGGTCTTCGCATCACAGAACTTAACTCGTAAATTTTAAATAGAGCGTTGATTTTAGATACTTCTTAAAGCGTTAACGGATAGAAATCCAAAAAATTAACTTTTTAGCTGTTGTTTGTGTATCAGATGACTCAAAGTCCTTCTGCGTTGAACTCGTAGGTGCCATTTCCTGGATTATTTAATATTTATACGTAATATTAGCCCTTGGCGTTATTACCCCAGAACACTTTATTATTCGAACAAAACTGTTTAATTAATATTTTAGTGACATATTGTTGGTAAAATATGCTTCAAAATGTTAAATAACAATTTATTTTTACCAGATTACATTCATTAGATCAAAATTGCAATTTTATTTCTGTTGCTCTTCTGTTGAGAAAAAAAAATCCGCTGAAACATTGATAGCATTCCAAGATCTTATTTACGTTATATGAAAATCAAACGGTATTGAAAGAAACAAAATAAATCATACTATTATAACATTCACACGAAACTAAGTTCATAAAAAAACAAAAAGCCAAATAGATAACTGAGATTTAATGCAGTGTCAGCAGAAATTAAATTTTCGAAAAAGCATCAGAGGCCCAAAATTCTTTTCTACTCATAAAGTCCTTGTAATTTCTGTCCAATAAAATAATTTCGTTTTTATAAATCTTTTTCGGAAATCTCTCAAATTATTACAGCTTCATTCTAATTCAGTAAATGAAATTTTTATTTCATTCAGTAATCTATTTTATTGAGTAATATCATTACAAGATTAAATTTCCATTTAGTTTTATTAGCTTAAACTCATTACATGAAATCTTTATTTTGCTGCCTATTCTACCACACTTCTTTTCAGAAAACAAAGAAAGCTCTAATAAAACATTGAACCTTATTTATTTTTAACTTCTAAATCCTATTTACTTGACGTGAAAACAGCATCGAAAGAATTCAAACAAATCATCCCATTACTGCGTTTATACACAAAACAACATTTTGCAAAGAGAAAGAAAGGGGAAAAATAAATAGAGGAAGTTTAAATTAATTTTACCTTAAATTAAATTTTTGAAAAATCCTTAGTGTCCCGAAGTTCCCTTCTATTTTCAAAACCGTTCTACATTCTTTTCAACGAAATCGGTTTCACTGTTAAAAGCGTACAGAATAATTCTCTTAGGAATATTGCTGGTTAATTGAAATTGTTCTCAGACATTGGCCACCTAAGCGATGTTTTTTTTTTTTTTTTTTTTTTTTTTTTTTTTTTTTTTATACAAGTAAACAGATTTTTTATCTGGGAAATTGTAAACAACCTGTAAAAAAATACAGAATAAATTTTTATGAATATTAGCAGAAAAATAAAGATCTGCTTTTCATTTACAGTTGCCAGATTTATTTGTCTGTCACATTTTTTGCGATAAAAAAGAGCATTGAATCTGAAATACCAATTTATTTTAAAGAGAACAGCTTCAGTAAATCAGTAAATCAAAATTGCAGTTTTCTTTCTTTGTCTAAAACTGTTCTTTTGAGAAAAAGAATAAAATCCCACTAAATTATTCGACATTATTTTCGTCAAACATCTAAGTTTTATTTACTATTGGCTAATATTACAAAAAGATTAAATTCCCATTCATTTTTATCAGATTAATTTAACTAAAACAAATCGTTATTTCATTCCCTATTCTACCCCGATTATTTTGAGAAAGCAAAGAAAACCAACTAAAATTTAACCTTATTTACGTCTAACATCTCAATCTTATTTACTTTACGTAAAAATAGCACTGAAAGTATTCAAAGAAATCATCCCATTAGTACAGCATTTCCAGAAAACCAAATTTTGTTAATACAAATAAAAAAGAATAATAGATTGAGGAAATTTAAATTAATGTTAACGGAAATTAAATTTCAGAAAAATCCTTAGTGTCAGGAAGTTTGTTTCTATTTTCAAAACTGTTCAAAGTTCTTTTCAAAAAATCGGCTTCACTGTTAAAAGCATACAGAAAAACACTTTTGAGAATATTGTTGATTAATTATTATCTATCCTCAAACATTGGCCATCTTAGTAACATCCTTTATTTTATTTTTTTCCAGAAGAAAAAACATTTCCTTTTTCGTGAAATCGTAAACCACCTGTAGGATAATTTTTTATGGATATTAACAGAAGAAAAAATGTTTGTATTTTTTCCTTTACGATTACCAGATTTATTTTGTCAGCAACATTTTTGCGGTAAAAAAAAAAAAAAAAAAAAAAAAAAAAAAAAAGAGCATCGAATCTGAAATTCCAAGTTATGTTTAAGAGAACGAGCTTAAGAATAAAATTCTATTAAAATATTCAAATTTATTTGCGTTCAACATCTGAATCTTATTTACTATTGAAAATCCTTAGAAGATTAAATTCTCATTCATTTTTATCAACTTAAATTTTCGAAATCAAATTGTATTTTATTCCCTATTTTACCACGATTCTTTTGAAAAAGCAAAGAAAGCCTTACTAAAACACTGAACCTTATTTATGTTCAACCTCTAGATCTAGTTTATTTTACATGAAAACAGCATTGAAAGAATTCAAATATAACATCCTATTATGGCATTTCCAGGAAATCTTGCAAAAAGAAAGAAAAGATAAAAATAGATACATGAACTTTAAATAAATGCTACCGGAAATTAAATTTGAGAAATACAGTATGTTTATAAAGTCTCAGACCCATTTTGGTGTTTAATAACTAATAAAATAATAAAGAGAGATTAAAATTAATAACATAAATGGTTAGGTAGACTGGAAAATTTTCATGATCCTTGTCAATAAACTTCCACGTGTACCCCCTTCGTCGCACGGAGAATATCAAGTCGATAGTCTGTGGAGGCCGACATGATTTCCGCTTCCTGGCGTGAAATTGACTATCGGCTTGATATTCTCCGTGCGACGAAAGGGGCACACGTGGAAGTTCATTGACAAGGGTCATGGAACTTTTTGAGTCTATCTAACCATTTATGTTATTAATTTTAATCTATCTTTATTATTTTATGAGTTATTAAACATCAAAATGGGTCCGGTACTTTATAAACACCCTGTATACTTATTATCCCAAATTTCCCTTCCACTTTCTAAACCGTTCTAAGTTCTTTGAAACGAAATCGGTTTCACTGTTAAAAGGGCACAGAATCACTCTCATAGGAATACTGTTGATTATTTAAAATTGTTCTCAAACATCCGCCATCTTAGCAATTTTTTTTTCAAGAAAACAGATTTTTATTCTTTAAAATTGTAAAACACGTGTGGGAAAATACAAAATAATTTTTTATAGATATTATCAGAAAAATAATGATCAGCTTTTCATTTACGGTTGCCAGATGTATCTTTAAAGATACAGAAGATATTTATAGACACAAGTTTTCTTTTATTTATTTATTTATTTATTTATTTATTTATTTATTCAAATACCGTCATTTACCACGTCCCTATTTCAGTCACATTTTTTGCTGCAAAAAGAGCATCAAATCTGAAATTCGAATTTATTTTTAAAAGAAGAGATTACATTCGCTAAATTAAAATTGCAGAAAAGGAATAAAATCCCATTAAAATATTCAATTTTATTAATGTCTAACACCTAAATCTTATTTACTGTTGAGTAATACCATTACAAGATTTAATTCCCATACTTTTTTATTAGCTTAAATTCACTAAATCAAATCTTTATTTTGTTTTCTATTCTACCATGCTTCGTTTAAGAAAGTAAAGAAAACCCTAACCCTAAAATTAACCTTATTTACGTCTAATATCTAAATCTTATTTACTTTACGTGAAAATAGCATTGAAAATATTCAAATAAATCATCCCATTACGGCATTTCCACAAAACCAAATTTTAGAAAAACAACTTATAAATACAGGAACTTTAAATTAAAGTTACCGGAAATTAAATTTATTTATTTATTTATTTATGCCTAAGTGGAACAAGATCACCAGATCGCTAGGATCCGGTGTAGACCCTATTTGTCCCACCCGGTAAGTTCCCCAAGAAAAATCCTTAGTCTTCCGAAGTTCACTTTTGCTTTCAAAAGTGTTGTAAGTTCTGTTCAACGAAATTCATTTTTCTTTTAAAGCGCTCAGCTTCACTCTCACATTAATAGTGTTGATTAAAATAAATCGGTCTTAAAATTAGCCGTCATAACATCCTCCTTTGACTTTTTTAGCAAGAAAACAGATTTTTTTTTTTTTTTTTTTGTTTTTTTTTTTTTTTTCAGGGAAATCTTAAACTACGTGTAGTAAAATACAGAATTAATTTTCATAGATATTAGTTGAAAAATAAAGGTCTGCTTTTCTTATATACGGTTTCCAGATTTATTTTTTAAAAAATGGAAGATTTTTAACGGCACGAGTTTTTTATTTATTTATTATTTATTTTATTTTATTTTATTTATTTATTTATTGAATAGCTGCCATTTAACACATACTACAAAATTGTGTTGATTATTCATAGAGAGAAATTTTAAAGATTTCTTTAAAGATTGTTTTTTTTTTTTTTTTTTTTTTTTTTTTTTTTTTTTTTTTTACAATAAACAATTAATTAGTTGTAGTATTTCTCATTGTATATGAATCTCAACTGTAAATGAATTACATTATTAACATATATATATATACATATATATATATGTATTATTTTACTGACATATTTTTGGTAAAAATTTAATCAAGATGGGAAATTTCACTTAATTTTTACAGCTAATATACAATAAATCGAAATTGCCATGTTATTCCTTTATTTATCGCTCTTCTTTTAAGAAAATGACGTAAATTTCACTAAAACATTGAACCTGTTGCACGTCAAACATCTTAAGATCTTATTTACAGGAATTTTTTTCTATAGGAAAATTTTTATTGTTCCTACAAGAATCCTTAATTAGTAATGTTTATGATAATTTCATTTAAAATTGCTACAGAAAAATAAGAGATAAATACTAGTTTCAGAATAGTAGTAGGATCAATAAAATTTCCCCTAAACAATGCGACTTCTGTATTTACTTTACATGAAAACCCGAACTTTTTTTCTACTCGGAATAATTTCTACCCAATAAGATAAATTCGTCCATATAAATTTTACAGAACCACTATCTCTGGGATCACTAAGAAATTAATATAGCTTCATTTAAATTCACTAAATCAAAAACCTATTTCATTCTTTAATCTCATTAAAATTAATTCTTTAATTTTGAGTAAAATGTCATTAAAAGAATAAATTTCATTTCAATTTCCACAGCTGGCAGGCAGTTTATCAAACCTTTATTTTATTCCTTATTCTATTTTACTTCTTTTGAGAAAAGAAAGAAAATTCTACTAAAACACTGAACCTTATTTAAGTCTAGTATCTAAATCTTATTTATTTTATATGAAAACAGCATTGAAAGAATTCATCCTATTACGGAATTTCCACGAAACCAAATTTTTCGAAACGAAAAAAAGATATCTGAACTTTAATTTAATGTTACTAAAAATTTAATTTTGGAAAAATCCTTAGAGTCTTGAAGTTCGCTTCTTCTTTCAAAACAGTTGTAAGTTCTGTTCAATGAAATGCGTTTTTGTATTAAAAACGTACAGTATCGCTCTCTCTCAGGAATATCTTTGATTAAATTAAACTGTTTTGAAAAATTGGCCATCTTAATGGCGCCCTTTGTCTTTCTTGGCATGAAAACAGATTCTGTTTCTGACAAATCGTAAACCACCTGTAAGAGGATACAGAATAATTTTTATAGACATTAGAAGACAAATACGGGGTTTCATTTTGTTTAGTGTTTGTTGGTGGATTTATTTCTTAAATAAAGAAGCGCTGATATAGAGAAAATTTGTTTTGCTATTCGAACTACCGTCATTGCCCATATTTTGTTGAAGTAGTATTTATCCATATCTTTTATTATTATGTTGAATATGCATATAATATATTCTTTAATCTTTTGTCTCATAGTGCTGCATAGCTGAAATTTACTGAACTGAAACTGACAACAATGAAGACAGTTTTACTAATAGGTAAAAAGTAAATATAAAGGGACAAACTGAGAGACTGTTGCTTATATCGTTGATTTTGTTGTCATAAAGGAAGATAACTTGTCTCCCCTTCAATGGGAATTCGGAAGAGTGATCGTATTTATTTTGGTTCTGGTGGTAAAATTGTGCAGTAAAATTGAAAACTGTAAATAACGAACTCAAAGACCTCTTGTTAAGATTGCAATGTTACCTGTTGAAAACGAGGATTAGTGTTTTATAGGACATTGAACTGTTACTTCATGAACTAAGTTTCTTCATTTTATTATTACAGTTTTTACTTCTATTTATGGATATTACAGTAAAATTGAAATAAAAGCAAAAAAAAAAAATGTTAATAAGATACATGTTTTTTGAAGTGGGGAGTTTAAACTTTTCTTGTCGTTTTAATGTTACAATTAAAATTACATTTTTGTAGTTAATTTGTACTAAATTATGTTAGTTTATAAAAAAGTTTGAATTGCATATGCACTTTATGTCATTATTTTAATTGTATGAATAGCGTTGATCAGGAGGCTTGATGTTTGATGGTCTATGAATTTTATGTCAACTGATAGCGTTTCAATTGAATATATAATGACTTGCTGTTTTTGTTTTCTTTTACTTGAAGTTGAATACAGAAGCTAGTCCTGCGTGGCTTTCGTCGCAAAGTTTTTGAAAATGAATTCCTGCGTGTAAATAACTTGTACAGTATATTAAATGTTTTGTTTGAAATCTGCAGGTGTTATTTCACCAATTATACACTTAATATTTAAACTCAAGGAAAAATTGAAAGAGTTTCATTTGTACGTAGGGGGGGGGGGGGGAGGTGGTGAATTGACGATAAAGTCAAGTCGAAAGGAAATAAAAATAGATGATTTATACGTTGAATATTAATAAAGGGTCATTCCACGCAAAATGAGCAAATTAGCTGTGGCTGCCATGCCACAGATTTGAATGAAAATTGGCATATGAATACAACATGTTTATTTATGAAGAAATGTAAAATAATAGATTACAGGACAGATTGTTTAAGTATGTAAACTCACTTAAGAAGTTGATACAAAATCGAGTTCTTGATTACATACTTTAAATTTCAATCTGTATTATTAGCGTTAGGAATGAAAAAACTATATCATAAGTTATTTTCAGATAAAAATGGATACTAAGTAAGAGATTGGCGTAATATAGGATTTGAATTTTACTCCTTACTGAGAAAAAAATATAGAAAAAGAAGATTTTTAAGAAGAAAATTCAATATTTCTTTTGCTGATAAAAAATTTAGTACAGGTGTTATGACTTCAAAACTATTTGACATTTTAGATAAAAGTATATATTTTGAACACAAGAAGTTTCATATAGGCCTTTTTTATTCCTTAATGTGAAAAAAAAATAAATAAGGAAAAAAAAGACGGGAAAAGGCAGTATTTCTATTGCTTTTTTAGTCATGAAGGAAATCTCTTATATCATTTCAAATTACTTAATATCAAAGATAAAAGTGTCTATGTTAAATATTCAAATGCTATTTCTAGCCTTTTCTTCTTTTCTTCTTTTCTTTCCTTTTTTCTTTTTTTCCTTCAGACTTATATTAAAAGCGATTAGAATTGAAGAATTAATTATCTAGTATTGTTAAAATCAAATAGATGGCAGCACTATTTTTAAATTGAAATCGTACAATATTTTTAAAAAAGCGCGCTAATTCAAAGAAAATTTTGCGTAAAATGGAACAAAAATACCTTCTTGAAATATTTTTTTTTTTCAATGTTAGGAATCAAAAGGCACTATTAAAATTTTTCGAGCATATTATGGACTTATTAATCTTTATGTCTGTGCAAAATTGTTTATGACGGACCTATCCTTTATTTATTATTTGAGCATAAATAAGAGGAAAAAATACGATTTTGTAATATTTTTTTTAAAGTTTCTAAGTTTTTTTTGAAGATGAAGGAATTAAATTATAATTATCAAACTTGGGGAATTCAATCTTCATACATAATAGTGTATCATGCACCAATTTCTCACTTGTTTTATCATTTTTTAAAATTTTTATAATGTTTCGAATTTTCTCAAAATTCACAAATTTTCAATTTTAACAACCCATTTAAAATTAATTACGTTATTACCAGATTGCTATTGCTAAATAAATAAAAAGATAATTATTCAGAGGTTATGAAATTGCAAGCCAAATTCATTTATGTTAAATATTTTTCGAGATACAGAGCTTTAAATTTGCAACATTGGACGATTGCACACATGCCGTTCTACATCACAAGTTTTTTAAAAGTCCAAAACTGCTAAAATATTTTATTTTTTGTCAAGATATTTTGCAGAGCTCTATTTGAATATGAATAAAACCTGTGTATCAAATTTTATTAAAATCGGTTTCCATGGGGCCACGACTTTTTTTAAATTTTTGCTCATTTGACGTGGAATGACCCTAAAGGAAGATAATTTCAAACTTAAAATTATAAAAATTAGATAAATATCCATCAAGAAGAAATCGCCATCAGGAAACGTTTAAATAGGAGCGTAAAATAATCCGTGTAGACTTACAACTTTCTGATAAAACATACAGAACAGATAAGTTTCATTTCATTCAACAATTGGAGTTAATGGTGAAATAGCGGTTTTTGAAAACGTATTGCTGTAAAAAATTATGAAATAATAAGATAATTGTAGATTATTCTATTTAAATCTTACCCAATAAGATTTTACTTGAATCGTGATTATGGAAGCTTCATCAATAAAATATTGCTCATTAGTTACGGAGTGTTCTTTACTATATTCAGTTTTGAAAAAGAGTTGTATATATTTTGTATGTATACACTGACAGGAAAATATAGTTCTGGAATCTGGAATCTAAATTACGGCCCTAGAAAATATAGTTCCATTTCATTCTTATAAATTCTAGTTTCTTTTTCTAGAGAACTCTACATATTGACATCTGTTAACTCTATATCTGAAACTTGCGTGAAACATTGTTTTGGAAAGTCGGATATTTGTATTTCAGATAATTAAGTAGTCTGTAATGAAAATTAAAATTCAGATTTTTATGAACTTATTAAACAGATAGGTAGTAATTTTTATATAGTGATATACAATACAATTCACGAGTATTCATTTACCCCCAACTCGAACAAAGACATCAGGGCGTTTATCCCCAATGAAAGTAATGCTGAAAATTATGTGAATGACTCTAAAATTGAAGAAAAAATGGAATTGAAAATAATGAAATAAAGAACTTTACATATGTTTTCATAATGTCAAAGCAGTTAAATACTTTTTCTTAATTACTGATGATAGTCTAAAATTATAAATATGGTAAATTGAACATTTAGAAAGAAAGGTTTCAAGTGAAAAGGCGAAATCTGCAAAACAATTACTTTCGATTGATTACTTAAAAATAGATTGTTTTAAATGTTGTTGTACTTTTTTGCATGTGCACAAATGTTTACTTTAAAAAGCAAATGAATAATTCTATAAATCCTTTAATGATATAATTAATTTAAAATCCGCATTAATTAATTCTCTATTTCTTTTGTGTTTGATTAAAGTAATTTATAGCTTTTGGACTCAGTTATATTTCGCCACTGATGTTTGTTTATTTATGTCCTTTCATCACGATAAAAAAAGGTAAAACTCCGTATAAGTTACACCTCCATTTAAGGGACAAAAATTCCGGTCCCATCGGTGTCCCTTTTTCAGAGGTTTCACTGTAGTTTTAATTTCAAAGACAATAGTATTGTAATAAACTAAAATTTTACATCTTTAAAAAAAACGAAGATGCATTTTCTGAAACAATAAATTTTAACTGACATATTACAGTATAAACTTTATACATCGGTAACAATGTTTGTTACTGCAAAATATAATGGTTTTATATGTTGTATATTAAAATGATTTATTTCACACTGCTTTTGAAAGAAATTTTCATAACTAATCCTGTCTCTAAAGTCAAGAAGAGCTAATTTTTCTATGATTCCATTAAAGAATTATTTAATTAAAATTTAATAAAGTATCTACAAGAAAGCATTTAAACACTTGCTGCATCTTTAAGAATATTTCTACATAATCATTAATCAAACTATAATGTGTGGGCCACTAGTGATCCTAAAAGCCTACAATTGAAGTCCTGTTACATTTCCACAAAGAGCCATAAAGCAAGGATGCAAGCCCTACACCATAAATGGCTGATTTTTCTCACTAAAGTTTTAAAGTATTCTTTGCTTTATTAAATCTAAGAAACCTTGCCATTAAACATGGCTAGAAATTCTAATTACATTTGTTAGTATCAATTGGTCATTTGTGGCACACCATTTACATACCTCCATAAAGAATAAAATTAAAAAATTAGCAAACCACCTACTTGATCAGGGTATAAAGTTAAGACAAAAGAGTTCTTCGAAATTCTCAAACAATAAAAATTGAAAAAAGTTTTAGCAATTCCGCTATGAATAAAAGTATTTTAATCTTATTTGAATATGCAGACTTTCTGATATACAAGAAATGCACAACACAAATTTAATGCTGTTCATAATTAAATTAAAATATATTCGCAACCTCTAATAAATCAAGGATTTACACACAACCCCTATAAAATTTTTTGGTTCTTTAATTGAAAAAAAAGAAGAAAAAGTGCAATGAAAATATAATCAAAACATTGAACTCCGTTTACTGCTAACTGCTTAAAATCTGATTGACTTTACACGAAAGCATCATTGAAAGAAATCGAATGAATCATTCCTCTAGAGAAACCTCAGAACCCAGTTTTGCTAATGCCAAAGATATATCGACATCCACATATTAGTTCAGTGATACAAGAAATTAAATTTTCGGGAAATTTTCAGAGTTCTATAGTTTTTTTTCTATCTTCAGTATCCTTGTATGTTTTGTCCACTATAAAATCTTTTTATTGTAAAAGCGTAAAATATCACTCTCACCAGGATATTGTTGATTAGATAAAATTGTTCAGAAGCGTTAGTCACCACAAAGATGTCGTTTGTCTTTATACTAAAAAAAGTCTTCGGGCGAACAAATGTTTCTCTAAAGATAAATAAACAAATGAAAATTTTATTTTATTTATATTGGACGCCAATAAACAAATCTTCGGGCGGACAAATTTTGCTCTTAAGGAAAGCAAGCAAATGAAATATTTATTTATATGCATTGGACGGATAAGAAAGTGCTGCATCATTCTGTAATTGAAGTTATTAGTGACAGAGTAAATGTAATTTTTATTTTTGTCAGATCTGTTCTGAATAACTATTACGAGACTACGCAATATATGTCAGTCTAAAGGCATTATTATTAAATTTTTCCAAATCAGTTTATGGAAATTTCCTCAATTGGAAGATTTATCTTTAATGGTGAAGTACACTGTAAAAAAAATGTCGATCTACTAAAAAAAAGTTTAGTGATCCTTGCAATTACTAAAATTTTTTGTAATCTTACTCGGTTACAAGAGCATCTGTAAGAATTACAGGAAAAAAGCTAGCAACGAATAGAGTTAATAGTTTTACATTTTTAATAGCTATTACTAAAACTCACTTGGTGTGGCCGTGATAGCCTAGTAGTCATAGCACCGAACTCAAGGTTGAATTGTCCCGGGTTCGATGCTAAACACCACCGAATACGCACCGAATGTATGCAGCGTAAGCAGTCGTTAAATAAAGGGATTATAAAAATCTTCTCGTAGCAGTTACCATGGGTAATGATCCCTGGACTTTTCCTGCACTTTAGAACCATGCTCAAAATAGAGCAGGTAGCAATGTTTGGTGCTGCTATCTATTGCAGCTTTGTCGAAAATCTTTCGATTCAGAAGTCTGTTTTTTTACCCACTGGATGCAGCTCGAAGGAAGCTCCTGCACTTCGGGCACACGTAATGGTTACTAAAAATAATTTTGGAGCTATTACTAAAATTTTCTTGGTGGCTCATACTAAAAAGTTTTAAATTAGTTATACAAAAAATTCTTTTGTTCAGTTTACAAAAGAAATGTTTGTTTCACTTGCGAAAAAAAAATTTGTAATGGTTACTAAAAAATTCTGTGGAATACAAATTTACTAAAAAATTTTTAGTAACCTCTTGATTTTTTTTTTACAGTGTAGCCTTACTAATTTGTTGTGGTATTTATTTCAAGTTTGATATATGATGTGAAAGTTGTTGGATATTAACATGCATAGGGTGAGATACATTTTAGTTGGTAATATGTAAATTAGCAAGTTCGTGTTTATGTTGATATAAAAATATATATATAGTAAGAAATCTTTTAAATATCAAGTATTCATTTATGGAGTTAATTTAAATATGAAAAAATATTTTTCTATTCTTAGCAACTCCGTTAAGAGGAAAAAATAATAAGACTGTTTTTTTGTGTGTGTAGTGTTTGTTAAAAAAAAACACTCTGGAAAGTTGTAAGAAATTGGGACAAAGAACATATAAGAACATTGTAGCGTAAGTTTAATAACCACATTACTCTCTATAACTGTTATCGAGTTTCAATTAAATCACCTTGTTGGACATTATCAATTGTACTTTTGGTGGTACTTTCTAGACGTCATAAAAAAATTGGGTCAGTAATTTTGAGAGGGTATTTGATTCGATTGATCTATTTCTATATGTTGTCTGCTTTCTATCCCTGGACTTACAATACATTTAGAATCGCTCAATTGCTTGAATTTTGGCAATGTTAGCCGATTTATCCGACTTCCCTACGAAAGTGATGTTTGACTCGCGGAAATGGCTAAGAATGATTTTGCAATAATGACTGCTGGTAAAGTCTGGCCATAAGACGCAATCAGAGCTGTTGTAATGGTTATGTATGTAGGGCATGAAACGACGTTGAATGCACTGGTTCAAATGACGTTGGAACTTGACAATGAACTCAGACTTTTATCTGAACAGAAAATTTAAGCCTTTTGAATCCATTGAAATCCAAACAAGGATCTTATCTTCAAATTTTGCTTTAGTAGCAAATCTGATGATAGTTTTTTTCGTAGATACATCAAATGTGTAGTAGCTACTATTATTGTTAAAAATGGAGTGAGTGAACTTTCTTTCTTTCTAACCAATGACCAGGCCCCTGCCTGCTGAGTTATCTCAGCTTAACGGGTTAGATATCTGGTACCTGCGTCTAATCGCAGTGTAGCGGCAATAAACCTGGTATCTTCGCTTCGAACGTCATCATATCTCCTGTACTTGCTTCTCGTTTTAGCATACTTTGTTTTGCCGGTTGAATAAAGCTACATCCTGTTGTTTGTACTACAAATGGCTACTTAAGTTGGTCTCGTAGTTTAGAACCTTGATCAGATGACGAGACCTTCACCTGGCAAGTGGGTGAGCTTAACCTCCTCATTCCTGAGACAAATATTAAAACACACCACAAAAGATGGTTTAAAATTATCATACAACATCTCCAAATTTGTATCAGTCGATCCTTTGGATCGATTCTTATGATGTCCAAACAATTGATAAAAAGGTCTAAAAGTAATGTCAGTAATTCTTGAAAGATTTAAATTAATTTAAAAGCCTTTATTTAGTGTCTCCTCCAGGCGACTTCAGGACTGAGGAGGACAAAATATGTCTCATCATCCAAGAGAAATTGTCAATGAGAAAATTTCTTGAAGAAGTGACCATACCTTTTTCGTGCGGTCCCCATTTGTTTTTCTGTCCATTTTGGTATTATTCTTTTCTTATAATATTGTATATTAGGCTCTTTGGTGATTGTCTTTTGTCCGCGATCAGGTGAAAAAGGGATATTTGAAGCAGAGGTTTCGATTAATTTTCGGTCGTTTTTTTAAAACAGCCATTTCAACCGCTGTAACTGAGTTCTTGGACATTACTACCCAAACGGGAGTTGTCTTTTGGACGCGAGTCTCTTCTAGTAACGTTCTAGAACATCCTATGTAGCTCGTTTGAGGATATTTTTGGCAAAAAAAAATGGTTCATGATATTGCCATTAAAACGTAATGCACGTGTACGCAGATACTTTTATTTTGACTCCATTCTCGGAAAAAAACAGATTATATAAAGAACTTTCGCCAAATGGGCGTGCTCTTATATGCGATGACTTAACACTTTATGAACAGATTTCACCGGATTCGGATTACTTTTAGCATAACTGCAAATTTTGTGTGGATTTTTAGGAAATAGCCCTTATATAGTTCGCTTTGTAATATTTTCGGCAAAAAAATAGTTTATGATGTACTTGTTGCCATGGTGATTATTGCCTATATAAAACTTATTCACACCTGTATGCAGATAACCTTTTTTTGACTCCATTCTCGGAAAACACAGAATATTTAATGAACTCTCGAATAACGGTCGTGCTTTTATATACAATAACGTAACACTTCATACGCAGTTATCGCCTGATTCGGATTGCTTTTCTTTTTAATGTAACTGCAAAATTTGTACGAATTTTTATGGTTGTATTGTCTGCACAATTATCTGCACAAGGAATATAGGTCCTAAGGGGAGGGGAGTCCTCCGTAGGTGTCTTTTTAAGTAACCTAATCCGTATTTACGCAAGGAAATCCAAGGTTTGAAGAAAACCGAAGAAAACTTCGAACGATTATTCCGACAGCCGCAATTGGGTTCGAAACCAGCACCTGCCGTCAAACAGGTTCGAAGGCAGAACCTCTCAGCCACTGTTGTGGAGCAAAGTTTTAGAAAACAGTTGCTATACAACGTACAAAGACCGGTGCATTGTATGCTCATGCATAAAGACGAATGATACACGAACAGATATATAATTTCATATATATCTTTCTTTTTTGAACATACTACAAATGTACAACTTGTATGAACATAGTCGCCCGGCACACATCCAAACGGTAGCTCTGCTCATACATGCATTTGTGTCTATTTCATATTGTATGTATTATAAAAAGCAAATGTTTAAATTGTGAATGTATGCATAAAAATATATGTAAGCAATACGTCCTGAAATCGTCTAATCTATGAATGTTAATTAGCTAATAAAGCTCATAATTAAACACAAACATTAAAATCTAACTGGCAGAAAATTACTGAGGGCGGACTATGAAATTATTTAATTTCACTAATTTAAGCCTCATATAGTTCTAGAATGATAAATGTGCATTGATGACAAACCTTTCTTGATAGACTAAATTTGTTTCATTAAAAGAATGAAAATACCATTTAAATATCGAACTCCATTTATATGAAACAAACTGAAACGTTTTTCATTTTACATACAAAACAACACAATAAAGATTCAAATAAATCATCCCCGCAGAACACTTCGAGGAATCCATTCCGACAAGTAAAAAAAGAAAAAAGAAATAAAAGAAATACAGATATATGCACTTCAGTTTATTGTTACCGGAAATTAAATTTTGGGGAAATCCTCAGACTCCCACAGGTTTTCTATTTTCACAAGATCCATGTGAGTTCTTCCGACCAAATAACTTTCTTTTTTAAACCGTATCGTATCATTTTCACCTGCAAATTGTTGATTAAATTAAATTGTTCCAAAGCATTGGCGAACCTAACGATGTCGTTCATCTTTCTTTGGAAGAAAATAAATATCTTCTCTTTTAAAGTGTGTGCCACTTGTAGAAAAACAACTAAAACTACTTTATCAATATTCATCACTTACCGTACATACTCGTGTATAAGTCGACTCGGGTATAAGTGCCCTCTGAATTCTTATACAAAATTTTGAAAAAGAATTGAATTTTCGTCTACAAGTCGAACACATTTTTGGTAATAAGTTAGAAAATAATTTGTAATTGAGAAAAAAAAAAAACAAATTTTCATTAAATTAGTAAATATTTTTTTCTACATTTAATGAGACTTTTTTAAAATTAAATATTTTAAAGCTTTATAACTACGCAAAACTGAAAAAGATTAAATTATTTTGAATCCCATCCACATCAATTTAATAATATTAAAAAAAAAGATAAAAAATGTTATATACAAGCCTTATTTACAAAAGTGAAACGCTTCTTAGACTTCTAAAATATAGTTCTTCTTTATATTGTAAAATTTTTAAAAGAAATATCTAGAAGCATTCTCAAGTTGAACTCTTTTTAAGAAGATTTTTAAAATGTTGAAGTGTTTACTCCTGTATTTAAGGCAATTTCATCCCAAGAGAAAATAAATGTTGGACAATTAAAAGGATTATATTGTTGTGAATTTTTCTGTCAAACACTGAATGACTACTGACCACTAACTCTCTCTCCAACTTACAAGAAAGGTCTCCATACGGGCATACTCCGAAAAATCTGAAAAAATTACAGAATGTTCTTCTCATGAGGATATATGCGTTTATAAAAAAAAATTTCGGCGGAATCTCCGAACCATGTCCGTAAAAAATTATTGAAAATTTCGTTATTTGGCGATTTATCATCAGTTAGCGATGAAAAGCAAATTCAAATAATGTTCTTTTTATGTCAAATGCACTTTAAAGGAAAAAAAAGTTTCCTTTTAGCGTATTTAGATAAATTATATCTCTTCGTTTTGTAAGCTTCAGTTTGTTTTAAGTATAATTGCGTTATATTGATATTTATGTGTATTTATATTCAAATTTAACCACCAAAATTTCAGATTTAAAACGAAATTCAAATTTATATTCATTAATATTGTCTCAAGTTCAAAGTCCATTTGAGCATTGTCAATTTGATTTTGTTGCTATGGAAACATTTAGCTTTTATTTTTTAATGCGCTTAAATGTATGAACATATTTTACTGAATAAGAATTTTTTATATATGAAAATATTCTTTCCGGAGGTAAATTAAATAACTACAGCAACAAATAATATATATATATATATATATATATATATATATATATATGCAATTTAATATATACATGTATATAACATTTTAAAATCGCTCATTGTTTATGTTTAAATTCAATTATACGGATTCTAAATATCCAACAGTTTTGAATTGCATTAAAATCGTTTGCTTTTGGCGGAGAAAAGTACTGCACGCCAAACCGTGTGACATCTTCGTCTTTTCACGCCAAATATTCGAAAGTATTTTATTTTTTTACACGTTTTCTTCTGTAATTCTGCCGCTAATTTTCACTGATACTTTATTACATTCATGAGTAGTTTAATTAGTATTTTTTTCAAAAAAAATCTGAGTATGCCCAGTATGGAGACCTTCCTTGTTAGACCCATATGTAATTACTTAAGGTTGCTCTTAACTGCTCTGCTCAATAAGCGAGAAACGTTTTGACACATAAACAAATCTATTTTTAACGGAAAGATATAGAATTGGAAGATCTGGTTATGTAAGCACTTTTGAATTGAACTCAATTTTCAATTTTATAACCATTAAATTATCTATCGAGTTATAAGCTATTTCGATCACGTGATCACTCGATTTTCTATCTTTTGTTGACTGGTTTTTCTGCTTTCGTCGGAAAATGTGGTTCAAAATATCATTTTTGACGGCTTGTTCAGAAGCATCTATTGAGTTTGCACAAAAACAGAAAAATGAGTGTTATTAGGTAGTTTCTGAATAACAACACCTACTAGTTTCATGGATTTCAAAACAAAAATGAAGTAAAACTTATGTCATAAATTTGCCCATTTTGATTTAATAACACCGTTAAAAGACTTATTCATTTTCCGATTGTCTGCGAATTTTTTTTTACTAACTACTTTATAAGTCGACCTCTCCCCCCCCCCCCCCATTTTCAATGCCCAAATAGAAAAATAGAGAATTGTCTAAAATTATCCTACTTATGCGCAAGTATATACGAGAAAAAACCATATACATTTCATGCTGGAATAGGAACTATTAATAGGAAAATATCTACTAATATTGCTTGTTTTTAAATATTTCTCTTTTAAATGCCTGTAACTAATACTATAGAAGATTTCTCAATTTACACATATTTTATGAATTTTGGGAAAAATTTTTGAAGCGTAAGTTTCTTTATTCTGAACAGTACAGATTTTTATTATATATTGATTCAAAAAATTTTTATTGTATGTGTGCGTTGTAAGTTCTGCCAAACAAAAGTGAAACTAACGACGTCGTTTACCCTTCTTTGGCTGAAAACAATTTTTTGTCTCTTTTAAATTCTACACTACTTGTAGAAAATTAACTAAAAAATACTTTATCAGCATCGAATACCAAAGGAAAGTTCTACATTAAAGCAAGAATAGAAGTTATCAATTGGTAAGAATCTTATCTCGCTTTTTTAAAAGAATTATTATCTGTGGATGGTTCAATAATTATTGTCTTTGGTGAATATAAAATATTTGTACTGCGACTGTTGATATAGAATATCGAAGTCTAAAATCTGAAATGCCTGGATGCTTAATTTCAAAGCCGCAGCTTCTATATTAACTTCTATATTATATCTTTTACTGACAATGACAGGGGATTGTCTTGGTTGTCAAAATGTCGCGGAACTGCTACCACCGAAGTATACTTTTACCAGTAAAAAGGAATATTAGTTTTTACCATTATTTTTGATTGAAATTTTACATTAATAAAGTGGTTAAATTGAGATAAGTTTATGAAAAATAATTTTTTGCATAAATTTAAGGTGGAATTTTCTTGTTAGTAATGAACTACTGCGAAAGCAGTTACAGTTAAGACTTCACTTTTTTAAGGATATAGCAATTCCTCTCTCTTAATAGTTCCGTGTTCTCATTGACAATTTGATGGTTATATAAATTGTTTCGAAGATTGTTTATATAAATTGTTTGGCGAAGATGGTTATATAAATTGTTTGGCGAGGATTGTTATATAAATTGTTCGGCGAACCTAACGGTATCGGTTATATTTTAGAAAAAAACAGCGCCGAAACTAGCCTTTTTCGCGCCCGGGGCAAACATGGATTTTGGCGCCTCCCACCCTCCACATATATGCAATCTTTGTATCAAACACACCAAACAACATCTTAATTTGGCACCCACTTCACCTTCTGTTCTAGTGGCGCCCGGGGCACGTACCCCCTTTGCCCCCCTCTAGTTTCGGCCCTGGAAAAAAACATGACGTTTCCCTCTTAAAGCGTGTGCCTCTATAGGAAAACAACAGCAAACACTACATTAATATTGTATACTGAAATAAAGAGTTAATTTTATGCATAAATAGGAATTGTAAATAGGAAAACATATGTTAACACATTTGAATTATTCGGAAAAGAGAAAAATCAGTTCTGTTTACCAAAAATGGGTTTTACTTATCAAAACGGGAACAATTTAAAACATATATATATATACTGAGGTGAAAAAAGTTATAAGATACCCTGATAATAGCGTGTTCGGTTCTCCATTTGCTCGGTGAAGTGCAGCAACACGATATGTCATAGACTTCACGATTCGTTGGAATTTCTCTGGCGGAATAATGAACCATGCAGTCATTATAGACGCCCATAATTCTGAAAGTGTTACAGGTAAAGGATTTTGTGCACGAATTGATCTCTCGATTGTATCCCATAAATGTTCGATAGAATTCATGTCAGGTGACCACGATGACAAAATCATCCGCAAAAACTGTTCAGAATGCTCTTCAAGCCAATCGCAAACAGTTATGGCCTGGTGACATGGTGCATCGTCAACCTGAAAAATTCCATCGTTGTATGGGTACATGAAATTCATGAATGGCTTCAAGTGGTCTTTAAAATGCTGAACGTAATAATTTGCAGTTAACGATCGGTTCAGTTTGACCAGCAGACCCAGTCCATTTTATTAAACACAGCCACACGTATTTATGGAGCCACTACCAGCTTGCACAGTGCCTTGTTGACAATTTTGGTCCATGTCTTCATGGGTTCTGCGCCACACTCTTACATTAATCGTACTCATCTGATCAATAAATATAAAAACTTTGTTAAATCACCATAAAAAAGAAAAATTATACAGGACGAGCTGCAAAATTACCGCTCGTCTTCAGCTGGTCCAAACACGTGTCACAACGGACAGAGTGGAAATAACAGTGAAATAAAGAGGGAGGAGATTACACAGAGTGCGACAGGTGGCGCTTCTTGCCAAAGCCAAGGAGGAAGAGAAAAGTAAAGAAAAACTCAAAGAAGGAGGGAGGAGATTACAAAGAGTGCCCCAGGTGGCGCTGGCTAAAAGAACCCAGATGGCAGAGAAAAACTAATAAAAGATAAAAAAAATAATAAATAAATAAATAAATAAATAAAAATAAATAAATAAAAATAAAATAAAAATAAATAAATCAAAAATAAATAAATAAAAATCAAAATAAAATAAAATTAATTAATTAAAAAATGATAAAAATAATAATAAAAAAAATAATAATTATTAAATAAAAACTAAAAATAATTATAGTAATAATAATAAACTACAAAAGTAATTTCCATGCAGGAGAAAGGGAGGGGGATGAAGAGAGATCGTTGACAAGAGTATTACAATTTTTATAAATAAAATAAGCTTCGTGAGTATCTAAATGAGAAGGAGAGGCAGGATTAGAAATAATTCTGGCCATGGATCCAGCTTATTTTATTTATAAAAATTGTAATACTCTTTTCAACGATCTCTCTTCATCCCCCTCCCTTTCTCCTGCATGGAAATTACTTTTGTAGTTTATTATTATTACTATAATTATTTTTAGTTTTTATTTAATAATAATTATTTTTTTTTAATTATTTTTATCATTTTTTAATTAATTAATTTTATTTTATTTTATTTTGATTTTTATTTATTTATTTTTGATTTATTTATTTTTATTTTATTTTTATTTATTTATTTTTATTTATTTATTTATTTATTTATTTTTTTTTTTATCTTTTATTAGTTTTTCTCTGCCATCTGGGTTCTTTTAGCCAGCGCCACCTGGGGCACTCTTTGTAATCTCCTCCCTCCTTCTTTGAGTTTTTCTTTACTTTTCTCTTCCTCCTTGGCTTTGTCAAGAAGCGCCACCTGTCGCACTCTGTGTAATCTCCTCCCTCTTTATTTCACTGTTATTTCCACTCTGTCCGTTGTGACACGTGTTTGGACCAGCTGAAGACGAGCGGTAATTTTGCAGCTCGAAACGCGTCCTGTATAATTTTTCTTTTTTTATGGTGATTTAACAAAGTTTTTATATTTATTGATATATTTATCGCCAGTATTTTCGGTGTTTCTCAATCAACTCATCTGATCAAGCTACTTTTTTCCAGTCATCTACAGTCCAACTGATATGGTCACGAGACTTTTGGCGATGACGTGCTGTTATTAAGAGCCCACAATAGTCACAGGAAAAATACAGAAAAAGACCCGGATGACCATGTAAAGTCTATGGCAGCGTTCTTTTCTAATATC
Source organism: Maratus speculifer (assembly GCA_964019185.1). Classification (NCBI taxonomy): domain Eukaryota; kingdom Metazoa; phylum Arthropoda; class Arachnida; order Araneae; family Salticidae; genus Maratus; species Maratus speculifer. The sequence goes on from OZ025297.1 coordinate 331,481,150, forward strand.
TCGTTCAAATTTTAATATTTTGACATGATTTTTTTGCATAAAATAGTTCAGGACGATCCACAACCGGGCTAGTTTTTACTTTTTCGATTTTGGTTTTAGATTTTTTTAAAAAAATTACTTTAATTTTCAAAACCGGTTTAAACCGGTTCTGAAACTGAAACTATCATAATATAAAAAATATATAACCAAAATCGAAAAAGTAAAAACTAGCCCGGTTGTGGATCGTCCTGAACTATTTTATGCAAAAAAAATCATGTCAAAATATTAAAATTTGAACGAGATATTAGAAAAGAACGCTCCCATAGACTTTACATGGTCATCCGGGTCTTTCTGTGTACTTTTTCTGTGACTATTGTGGGCTCTTAATGTCGAGTCGGTCTTCTGCTGCTATAGCCCATTAAAGTCATTATAGACGCCCATAATTCTGAAAGTGTTACAGGTAAAGGATTTTGTGCAAGAATTGATCTCTCGATTGTATCCCATAAATGTTCGATAGGATTCATGTCAGGTGACCACGATGACAAAATCATCCGCAAAAACTGTACAGAATGCTCTTCAAGCCAATCGCAAACAGTTATGGCCTGGTGACATGGTGCATCGTCAACCTGAAAAATTCCATCGTTGTATGGGTACATGAAATTCATGAATGGCTTCAAGTGGTCTTTAAAAAGCTGAACGTAATAATTTGCAGTTAACGATCGGTTCAGTTTGACCAGCAGACTCAGCCCATTTTATTAAACACAGCCACACGTATTTATGGAGCCACCACCAGCTTGCAAAGTGCCTTGTTGACAATTTTGGTCCATGTCTTCATGGGTTCTGCGCCACACTCTTACATTAATCGTACTCATCTGATCAAGCTACTTTTTTCCAGTCATCTACAGTCCAACTGATATGGATACGAGACTTTTGGCGATGACGTGCTGTTACTAATGGCGAGTCGGTCTTCTGCTGCTATAGCCCATTAAAGCCAAATTTAGCGGTACTGTCTTAACCGAAACCCCCGTTGTACGTTCTATATTTATTCCTGCGGTTATTTCACCCAGTGTTGAATGTTTTTTTCACACTGGAAACGGAGACGTCGCTGGTCGTGGTCATTAAGTGTCGGCAGTCGACCACTGTATTGTCCATGATGGGAGTTTATGCCTGAATTTAGAAATTCTAAGCACACTCTTGACATTGCGGATCTCGGAATGTTGAATTCCGTTGCGATTTCCGAAATGATATGTCCCATGCGTGTAGCTCCAACTAATATACCGCGTTCGAAATCCGTTAATTCTCGTCGTGTGGCCGTAATCACATAATTAACCTTCTCACACGAAGCATTTGAACACAAACGAGACTCTTGCCCAGGCACTGACCATTTATACAATTTGTAAGAGACTCTACTGACCTCTATTTATTTTCATATTGCTATCCCATGACTTTTGCCCCCTAAGTGTATAAAAGAAAATCGCGTAATTAAAAAACGATAATTCCATTCTACTCAATAACTTTATATATGCCAAAATTTAGGGGCATGGTTTTACATAACACTTTTACACATATAAACTAGTTTTGCACTTATTTTTTTTTAACCATTTCAGGTTAAAAGCAATTTTAATGGTAAAATGCTAAACTGACTGAATGTATATATGCCATCCTCAGGCTTTATTTTTAAATCAAGAAAACTTACTTTAAACCAGAAATTTATTAATGAGTGAAATTTAGTAGATTGCAAATGAGAATCACATTCGATACAAAATATATTTAATTTAACAAATTTTCCGGTTCAAAGTACATTTTCTTGATACAGAAGCACGGAGGGGGACAATTATGCTGAATGCGCCAGAACTTGAATAAATAGGTGATTTTAAAATAAGTAAAATATTTTTTCTTTCACGTATTTAATAAAAAGAAACTAAAGAACTATGAATTCGTTTAAATTCATGAAATTAAATATTTAAGTTATTTTTAAAGCATCAAGTTTGTTTTGTTAACTTCGAAAACATTGAATCATATTCACTTCTGAAAGTTTAAAATCTTTACATCATATGGAAACAGAATCGAAATGATTCAAATAAATTATTCCAAATCGGAACTTCGAATAATCACAAGTATGAAAGAATAAAAGGAAATATAGATATATATTTATCTTAATTTAATTATAAAGAAAATAAAATTTCCTGTTAATCTTCAGAGTCCCGCAATTGTCTTTGTTATCAAGACCCATCCCGTTCTAACTATCAAAATTACATTTATTAAGAGCATAATGGATTTAAAATGATTCACATTGTTTAGATTTTAATTATCGACCAAAGAACATATCTAAAATATAGCTTAATGTGCTAAATGATTGCGAAAATGATTCTGATTATAGCACTGGAAGGTTTTTGAGTAATACAGTTTAAGCACTAAGTTTTTTCCCCTTATTCAAAAAGCTTGTTGTTTATGATTTGACACATTTTTCCAAATTTCAATTTAAGGTTAACCGTCGAAAATTTCCTAAATTGTATAACTAACTTGTTTTATTTTTAAAAAAATTCTAAAATTCAAAGTCTGAGTAAGAAATATTTTGAAACAATGAAACACATATTCTTTTTTTTTTTTCCAAGTTTTTAGTAAGATATTTTTCAATTTTGTTTTCTTTAAGCTAAAATAAAAAATGCTTCTTGTTATTACCAAGTAGTATGTTTCCTGGTGCAGAACAATATTTAAGATGATATAATCATCAGTTTTTTACAAAAAATATACCGAATATATTGTCTGGAAATTGCGTAAAAAATTAATTAGTTGTTAGAAACTAATTTATACATAAAAGTACTTTCTTTTGATTTATATATGGGCTATAATATATATATATATATACTTAAATAAATTCATCTTTGTTCCTGTTTCGAAGTAAAATACATTATGTTAAATATTTCGTAAAAAGAACTTCATTTCACTTGTTGACATGTTCCATGCGCTTTTAAAACATAGAGTGTCGCACTCACAGAATACTGTTAATTTAACTGATGTTCTAAAAATATTGTATACTTTAACATTATAAGTTGTCTTCTACAAAGAATAATTCTTCTCTTTGTTGGAAATGTTTATCGATATCAAAACATAAATGAAAGAAACCATAGAAAAAGAAAATGAACAAAACCAACACATTTAAGTTCAAGAAATCAAACTTTTAAGTTATTTTTCAAATCATCAAGTTTGTTTGGTAAACCTCTTCCTTCGTTAACTTTATTTAATACTGAACCATATTCATTTCGAAAAGCTTAAAATCTCATTAACTTCTTATGAAAAAATGAATTGAAAAGATCTAAATAAATCAACATAACACTGCACTTCGAAAAATGACAAATCTGAAAGGAAAAAGTATATTTATCTTAGTTTATTGATATCGGAAATAAAATTTCGGGTAAATCATCAGATCCCCACAAATATCTTCTATTTTCAAGACATGTACCTCTAACAAAAAATATATTTTAAAAACTTAAGTATCATACTCACCGAAATATTGTTGATTTGATTGAATTGTCCTAAAGCATTTTCCACCTTAACTTTACCGTTTATCTTTCTTCGGAAGAAAATAATTTTTCTCTCTCAGAAATTTACGCGCAACCAGTAGGAGAATACTTTTATCGATGAAATGTTCACCGATATCAGAAGAAAAATGAAATAAATTTTTACTTCCCGTATTTTATAAAAAGAATGAAAGAAAAAACTAAAACATTTAAATTGAAGAAATCAAACTTGTAAATTATTTTTCAAGTCACAAAGGTTATTTTGTTAACCTCGAAAATCTCCTTTTGTTTGCCTTATTTAATATTGAATCATATTCATTTTAAAAAGCTTAAAATAAAATTGACTTCTTGTGAAAAAAAATAAAAAATATCTAAATGAATCACTCTGACGCAGCACATCGAATAATGGCAAGTCTGCCAGGATATCGAAAATAAAAATTCGGGGAATATGATGGCAAAGTATAAGAATAAAGCCACTTTTTTGAGATTGACCGGATCGTATTGTAATATCGTCGACAGCCCCAGGTTCATGTTTTACTTTTTTTCTGGGACGAAGTGTTTAAGGCATTTTTGATGAAGAAAACTCAGTTCACAATCAACTTGACTAAATTGTCTTTATTTTTGAAGAACACTTGAAATATGAGCATATCAAACATCAGTAATATAGCATATTCACTCAAATGTGCACTAGTGCAGCACGCATAGAACATAATAATGAAAATATTTGTCAATTTGACAACAGCGAGCGAGCGTGTTTTCTTCACCAAGTCAAAACGTAAAACTGACAAAAATTTCACATTTCACAAACGCAAAAGAAGTCTTTTGGCATAGAATAGATTCCCAATCCGAGCAAAAATGTACAGGTAAAAAGGACCGTTACATGATAAGCAAAGGGGAATTTTTAAAAAAGAGTGTTGTCAAGAATACAGCAATTATCGTTTGTGGCGAGAACGTGCAACACCCGGCAACCCTAAACGAAATTACGCAACCGGTAACAAATTAAGTTCTTTATATAAGACAAAATGAAATGATTGGGAAATAAAAATAGCAGTTAAATAACTAGCTAGCAGTTAAAAAACAGTCGTTTGATATTTAATCAACTGAAGAACAAAAAAGAAAAATCTAGAAATGGAATGATATTTTAAAACTAATTTATTATTTGTTTTTATTATTATTATTATTTTATATGCACTTGGAGACGAACACAAAATAAAAATACCAATTAAAAATGCTTTTCTTTTAAAATTAAATTTTAAAAGAGGGGGGGGGACAAACATTTGAAAAATTAATAGAAATATATATAATAGAATATGTGTTACATCACAGGTAAATCTTCAAAGTATCACAAATGCCCTCTATTACAAAACCCTATGAAGATCTAACCAGCAAAATAACTTTTAAAACCTTTAGTATCACACTCACCGAAATATTGATTGACAACGAATATTGTTACCGTAACACAATTGTTTGTCTTTCTTTGAAAGAAAATAACTTTTAACTTTGACAAATTTATGCACAACCTGTACGAAAACCTTTTTTATCGAAGAAATGCTTATTAATATCAGCAAAAAAATGAAAGTAATATTTCATTCACGTATTTAATAAAAAGAAAATTAAGAAAAAACAACAAATTTGAAATCGGAAAATCTAACATGTAAATTATTTTTTAAAGCATGAAGTTTAATTCGAAAGTTTCAATTCGAAAAATCTAACTTGTAAATTATTTTTCAAAGCATGAAGTTTAATTTGTTAACCTCGAAAACCTTATTTTATAAGACTTATTTAACATTGAACCATATTCACTTTATCAAAATCCCATATAATTCTTGCGAAAAAAGAATTAAAATGATCTAAATAAATAATTCTAACACAGCACTTCGAATAAAAAAAGTCTGAAAGGATTAAAGGAAATATACATGTAGTACACTTATATTAGTTTATTGATATCAAAAATAAAATTTCGAGTAAATCGTGAAAGTTCCACAAATTTCCTCTATTATAGAGACCCATGCCAATCATCTAATTAAATCATTCCTAACACAGAACTTTTAATAATGATAATTTTGAAAGGATAAAAAGAAATATACAGGGTGTATCTAAACTCTTGGGTAAAACTTTAAGGGGTGATAGTACACAACAAGACAAACAATATTAAATAGGAAACCAAGTATCCCATACGTTTTCCGAAGCAGATAGCCGCCATTAAAGTTTAGGGTCCAAAATTTCAAATGATCAGGAAAAACAGAAAAATTGGTGAATTTATTTGTGTTTTTCACCAAAACTATTCTTTATGTCAGCATTGTCCTGAAAATAAATTATAAAGATAACTTTCAAAAAATGACGATAGAGGGCGCTTAAGACTTTGGAGTAACGTACAACTATTTTTTACTGTTATTTTTTGCATCTCATTAATTTTTTTTAAGCTTAGCCACAAACTTAAATTTTGAGCTGAAAATCTGAATCATTGGGAATGTTTAAGTAGCACAAATTGGACTGTGTTCAATTGGTGTGGGGAGGTTTAAATTTCAAATGATTCTAAAAAACGGATGAATCGGTCGATTCGTTTGCGGTTTTCGCTAAAACTATTCTTTATGTCAGTATTTCCTTGAAAAAATTTTAAAGATAAATTTCAAAAAATTTCGTTAGAGGGTGCCTTAAACTTTAGAGTAACCAACAACTATTTTTAACCGTTATTTTTTGTATCTAATTAAATGCTTGAAAATGCTTAGATTTAAATTTTGAGCTCAAATTCTGAACTGCTGGGAGGGGTTAAGAAGCGCAAACTGAACTGTGTTTAAGAGTTGAAATGTTATCCTTCCTACTCCTCAAACATAGTTTAATTTTGCCATCTTAATTACTCACAACGATTCAGATTTTGAACTCAAAATTTAAGTCTAAGCTTTTTCAAGCAATTAATTAGATACAAAAAATAACGGTTAAAAATAGTTGTTGGTTACTCTAAAGTTTAAGGCACCCTCTAACGGAATTTTTCGAAATTAATCTTGAAAATTTATTTTTAAGGAAATACTGACATAAAATATAGTTTTAGCGAAAACCGCAAACGAATCGACCAATTTTTCCATTTCTTATAATCAATTGAAATTTGAACATAATTACCCCCATTGAACACAGTTCGGTTTGCGTTACTTAACCATTCCCAACGATTTAGATTAACAGCTCAAAACTTAAGTTTATGTCTAAGCTTCTAAAAATTTAATAAGATACAAAAAATAACAGTAAAAATAGTTGCACGTTACTTCAAAGTCTAAAGCGCCCTTTATCGGCATTTTTTGAAAGTTATCTTTATAATTTATTTTCAAGATAATACTGACATAAAGAATAGTTTAAGTGAAAAACACAAATCAATTGACTAATTTTTCCGCTTTTTATGATCATTTGAAATTTGAACCACTCCACTCCCATGGAACACTTTTCAGTTTGCGCTACTTAACCACTCCCAATGATTCAGATTTTGAGCACAAAATTTAAGTTTATGTCTAAGCTTATAAAAAAAATCTTAATGAGATGCAAAAAAAAACAGTAAAAAATAGTTGTTCGTTACTCCAAAGTCTAAAGCGGTCTCTATCGACATATTTTGAAATTTATCTTTATAATTTATTTTCAAGACAATACTGACATAAAGGATAGTTTTAGTGAATACCGCAAACGAATTGACCAATTTTTCCGTTTTTTATAATCATTTGAAATTTTTGACCCTAAACTTTAATGGCACCTATCTCCTTCTGAAGATGTTTGGGACCCTTAGTTTCCTATTTAATACTAGCTGTCCTGCCGGCGTTGCCTTCGCCAAAAAACAGCAAGAATTGCGAAAAATCTTTAAAAATCATAATATAAACCTCGAAAATTTTTTTTAAATGCTGCACGAATTTCGTCTAAACGTAGTTTAAAAAAGATGGGTTAGAATTATTTTGGATTATTTTTACTAATGTGGAAAAATTTTACAAAATCGCAAAAAACATTAAAAATCACATAAAAATATAAAACAAAATTAAAAAATTGTGTTTCAAAATTCGAATAAACATTGAAGAAAAGAGATCATAATTTATTACATTCGGCCAAAAATTGAACGTCTAAAAAATCGAAGAGTGTCTCGAAGAAACGTAAACATCACTTTAAAAATGGCAAAAATTTCAAAAATCACGGAACTCAAAATGTACTCTACTTGGATAAATGTTTTGAATCTAGTTAATTTGATAATATAAAAAGCATTAAAATGCGAAAAAAAACCGCTAAAAAAATTTCAATAAAAATCTTTAATCGTACAGGAGAAAATTTTTCATATTAGCAAAGAAATTTAAAACCGAATTCTTTTTCCGTATCTGAAAAAATCGTCGTGAACTCAAACAAAAAAACAAACAAAAAAGCATACTGCATTAAAAATTGCTGTAGATCAAAATAGGAGAGCAAAACAATTACCGTAAAGGATAAAAGTTTGAAACCAAACTCTTATTAGTCTAGATGTTTAAAATCGAATTCCTTTGAAAAATGTAAAAAAAAAAAAGAAAAGACTGAGAAAGCCCAAATTTGCATTGAAAATTGTACTAAAAATCGTAAAACATTAAAAAATCCCTAGGGGAAAAAATTAACCGATACAATATGAAATATTGTAATCAAGAAATTAACCATATTAAGCAAAAAGTTTGAAATTAAAATCGATTTCCGGATGTAAAAAAAATCGCCACGGAACTTGGAGAATGCCTAAAAATTGCGTAGAAAATTGCATTAAAAAAATAGCTAAATATTTAGAAGTCAATGCTTAAAATTTTAATATTAAGGCAGGGCCTGGGGGGGGGGGTGTTATGATCGGAAATCATTCACAAATAACAAGATGTAGACATGGAATGCCAAAATCATATTAAGAGATAAAACATTGCATTCGAAACACAACTACATTAAACAAAATGTTTGAAATCAAAATTGGTTTCTGAATGGCACAAAATTGCCAAGGAACTTAAAAAATGGTTAAAAATCGCATTGAAAAATACATTAAAAATCGCTGAATATTTAAAAGTCATGGCTGTGAAAATTTAATACTTAGTCGAAAATATTGTAATCGGAAATCGTTCATGAATAAGGAAAAGTCAACACGGAACACCTAAAATCTTTAAAACTAACTAAAAATTACATTGAATATCGCATTAGAAATTGGCAAAATTCAAAAAGTGTGGAGAACATATTGTACTATTTATGCTAAAAGTTAGAAACCGAAATTCTTTTCCGATGTCAACAACTGTCGCAGAAATTGAAAAATCACTATAAAACAGATTAAAAATCAGTAAAATTAAAAAATCCGGAAAAATGTACCATAGTAAGATAAACATTTATATTAAAGTACTGCGGACAAAATTTACTATAATCGGAGAAAACATTGAAATCTAAACTCTTTCATTAGTTAAAAGATATAGACACAAAACTTTAAAAAAATCGCTAAACATTTTATGAAAATACGCTAAAAATCTGAATCATTCAAGTCAAAATTTACTACACTAAGCTATAAATTATTCAGAAATTTCTTTTCCAATTGTCAAAAAATCGCCATGGGCTCGAAAACATCTAAAAATTATATTCAAAAATGCATTACAAATCGTTTCAAATTAAAAAATACAGGGGAAACATTTGCATTAATAGAGTAAAGTAGTGTAATCTGAATTCTTTCTTAAATACGAATGAAAAAAATCGGCTCAGAGCGTGAGAAATAATGAAAAGATTGTTAAAAATTGTATTGAAAATTGCATTAAAAAATCACTAAATTTCAAAATTCGTAAGTGAATGGTAAATGTTTGAAATTAATTTCCTTTTCAAAATTTCAAAAAATAGCCGTGAGATTCAAAAAACCAATACAAAACCACTAAAAAATTCATTAAAAATCGATAAATGTAAATGCATCCCGTGAAAAAAAAATTATTCTAGTCGTGTAAAACATGGCAATCATTCCTTTTTACATGAATTACAAAAAAAAATCGCAGAACACAAAATATATCAAAAATCACATTGAAAATCGACAAAATTAAAAAAGGTAAATGGGGAAATTTACTATACTAGGCTAAAAGTTTGAAACCAAAATAATTTTTTAATTGTTAAAACACCACTCTGGTGGGGGTCGAAAAATATAATACTAAATCGCATGAAAAATTTCATTAAAAAACGCATTGAAAAATGCACTAAATATCACTAGTTATTTTTAAAATCGCAGTAATCAGAATTTCATCAAACGGATAAAACATTCTAATCGGAAATCTGTATCATTTAATTATCCGGTTGACCAAGAAACTATCTGGCTCAAACCATAAGATTAAATGACAATAATGGTGGATCGTAAATTCCATATTCACTTGATATTACATATGACATATGTTTGTTACGTCATCAAGTGGTTTTTACTTCTTATTTTTATATGTATTTTTATTAATGTTTTTTCTAAATTATCTCTCCTTTCATTATTTAACATAATAATTACATCAATTTGCATAATTTGGCTTGTTTCACGATTGATATAATTTGGCGAAATTGGTCGACAGGATAATCAAGTAGTAAATAGAAATCCTTTATAGATAATAAAAAATCGACACGGAACACCAAAAACCTTAAAAATCGCTTTATAAGTCTCTAAAATTATATTAGATAAAAAGTTTGAAATCAATTTTTACTTCCGAATATAAAAAAAAATCACCATAAAACTCGAAAAAATCTCTAAAAATTGCATTGAAAAGTGCGTTAGAAATCACTAACATTAAAAAATCACAGGGATCAAAATTTATTCTAATAGGGTAAAACGTTGTAATTGGAAATATCTCATGAATGACAAAAATTTGGCATCAAACGCAAAAAATCTCGAAAAATCGCATTAAAAATCGCTGAATTTCATAAATCTTAGCAGCTAAAGCTTAATATATTAGTCTGAAAGTTTTAAGCAAAATTCCTTTTACTAATGTCGAATAATAGCGGCAAAATTCGGTAAAATTAAATAATTCACTAAAAATCCAAATATCGTCGCGCGAAATCCAAATAAATTACACTGAAAAGAGAACAAAATTCACTAAATGAGGTCGAAAGAATGAAACCGCTTTTTTTTCGCTAATGTGGAAAAATCGCCTCGAAACCCACTAAAAATCGGATATGAATTAAATTTAAAAAACTGAAAATCGGCCTTGAAGGTGTAAAACTTCATACATAACTTCGTGCAGCGGTCTCTCCAGAGCATCGTCAGTACTTTAAAAATTTTAACATGCGTTATAAACTACCTTAAAGTACAAAACAGACCTCCTTGTTACATTTCCTAATTTTGTTCGCGCCCCTCCTCTCACGCACCCTGAAATGTGTCACACCATTCTTTTTTTTAAATTTTTTATCATGTATTATAAACCATTTTAAATTTTAAAACAGATCACATTGTTATATTTCCAAATTTTAACAAAATCGCGTTCTGTTAGTTCCATTTTCCACCACCAGGTAGCGCACTCTATTCTTCAAAAACTTTATCAAAACGATACTCTGTTAAACAACCTATCAGGTGATATATTACTCGAGGGGGTAGCGGTCGCAAGAATTTAAGATATTTTATAAATTACTATTCGAAAATAGTGGTACCTAAATTATTGACATTTTATGTAGATTTCGCAAAAAAAACACTACTTATTCCATTCTCAACAGTTCAAGGTTTTGATAGAACAACTATAAAGAAAAAGATGCTAGACGCAAAATATCTTGAAAAAGCGTTAAAAATCGGATTGAAAATCGCATTAAAAATCGTTAAAATCTAAAATTCGTAACAAACACAAAATTTAGGGCATTAGGCTAAAAGTTTGAAACGATTTTCTTTTTATCAATCTCAAAAAAATAGCCGCAAAATGAGAAAAAACACTAAAAATCGCATTAAAAAATTCGTTAAAAATTAAAAAATCGCTGTATAAATTCCGAATAAACTTTGTTGAAAAGAGAAAAAACAATTGCTGTTTTGGGTTAAAAGAATGAATGGGATAAAACCGCAAAAAAAAGCTAAAAATCGCCTAAAAAATTATTTAAAAAAATCTAATCAAAAAATCGAAAATCGGGCTTTGAGGGACAAAACTACATGTATAAAAGTACCTTCCCTCCAAATTTTGTAACTCTACGTGCAGCAGTCTCTTCAGAACAGCGCTGACACACAAACATACTTGTTTTTTCATTATTATAGATTGTTTGTCTTGATGTGTACTATCACTCCTTAAAGTTTTGCCCAAGAGTTTAGATACACCCTGTATACAGGGTGTATTATAAACTGCAATTAATCAATTCTAGAATTACTAAATTGAACCTATGCAACAAAATCTTATTTCGTTTCTTAAATTATCTTGTTTGTTTTGAGAACATGGTGAAGATTTCATTTACACATTTAAAAAACATTTACTTTCAACATTTTAAAAACCTTATAACTATTCAATATATTAACTATTTAACATAAATTCTATATGTAACATATAATTTTATACGTAACTATTTAACTAAATATGTATATTTAGATCTAATACATTAAATATGAAATTTTAATTTCAGAGCTGCGAATAATTGTGTATTGTAAAAGTAGTTAACGATAGCTTTTAACCAGAAAACTTTAAACTGCGATAAATATAATATGAAATTACTAAAATGGACCTAATTTAAACCTAGGCAATAAAATCTTATTTCTTTTGTTACAGTATAAATTTTATTTTCAAAATCTGAAGAAAAAATTATTTAAACAAGAAAAAAAAAATACTTTTTACATCTTAGTATCCTATTTAATTTTTTTTTAGGTGAAAGTATTTAAATAAATCATTCGATCAAAGTATGTGTTAGAAATCCAATTCTAACAAAGGAAAAATAAATACAGGTGTATGTTCTTAAGTTTAATGTTACCGAAAATAAAATTTCAGAAAATTGTGAAAATGTTCACAATTTTCCTTTATTCTTAAGACGCATGTAAATTCTGTCCAACAAAAAACAATTTCTTTTCGGATCAGCATCGCTTTCATCAAAATATCGTTGATTAAGTTAAACTGTTACTGATCGTTGGCCATTTTAACTAAGCCATTTGTTTTTCGTTCCAAAAAAGACATTTCCTGCTTTTTTATGCAATATTTTACTAAGAGTGTCAGACAGCTGAATTTATTTGTATAAAGTTGTATCAGTAGATAAATAAAGTGCATAAAATCATTCGCGAATAAGAATGTTTAGTAAGGGTATTCCATCACTTTCCTCGAATGTTTAGTAAGGGTATTCCATCCCTTTCCTCGAGATATTGTTGATTAAATTAATGTGTTCCGAATCATTGGCCATTTTCGCGAGATCGCTTGTCTTTCTTTCAAAACAAGACATTTTCACTGTCACAAATATTTCGCTATGTGTGTCAGAAAAACTGAATGATTATATATACATATATTTTTTCTGACACAGTTAGCGAAATATTTGTCACAGTGAAAATGTCTTCTTTTGCAATGAAAGACAAACGATGTCGAACTTACATTGCAAATGACGAACTTAATGTTCATTTATTGAAAAATGGTATTTATTTTTCTTTTTTTTTACTTGTTAGACTATAATGTTTATTTTAATAATATAAAAAAATGCATTAGAAATCCTTTGCTTTTAACGTTTTAAGTCCCTAATTACATAAATTCGACATTAAAAGAATTGAAGTAAATCGTTCTAGCAAAAAATTTCAGAGGAAACCAATTCTGCTAAAGGAAAAAGAAATATAGCTCTTGAATATTAGTTTAATGTTATTGAAAACTAAATTTTTAAGAAGCCCTTAGAGTCTCTAAATTTTCCTGTATTCTCAAGACACATGTAAGTTTTGTTCAACAAAATAAAGTTACTTTGAAAAGTGTGCAATCGCTTCTAGGATATCATTTATTAAATTAAAATGTTCCGAATCATTGGCCTTTTTAACAATGTCGTTTGACTTTTGGTGAAATAATATAAATAATAGAGAGGGGGGATTTTTACTGTGATAAATAATGCGTACTGTATCACTTTCCTCGTGATATTTTTGATTAATTTTAATCATTCCGAGTCATTGGCCATTTTCACGATATCGCTTACTTTTCATTACAAAATAACAGACATTCACTATGACAAATATTTCACTAACTGTGTCGGAACAACTGAAAGACTTATTTTATATGAAGTTGCATTAACAGATAAATAAGGAGACATATATCATTCATGAATAAGAATTGTTAGTCATAGAATAGTAGAAGACTAGTATTGAAATATTTTCATTTATTGAAAAAATATTATTTATCTTTCTCTTTTACATGTTAGACTATCATGTTTATTTTGAGAATAGGAAGAAAATTTCATTAAAACATTTAAAACCATATGCTTTTAACGGTGTTGTAATAAATTATTCTATCAAAGTATGTCAAAGAAAACCAATTCTGTTACAAAAAATAGCAAAACAGATCTATGAGCATTAGTTTAATATTATTGAAAACTAAATTTTGGAGAAAAACTTAAAATCTCACAATTTTTCTCTATTCTAAAGATTCATGTAAGTTCTGTCCAAAAAAATAAATTTTTCTCTCAAAAGCGTACAATCTCTCTCTAGGCTATTGTTGATTAAATTAAATTGTTCCGAGTTATTGACCCTTTGAACGATGTCATTTGACTTTCGTTCAAAAATAATAATAATAATAATAATAATAATAAAATAAAATCACTGATACAAATATTTTGCTAACAGTGTCAGAACAACTGAATTTATTTTGTAAAAAGTTGCAATGGTAGATAAATAAAGAGATCCATGTCATTCGCGAATAGGAATTGGTAATCACAAAATAGTACTATTTTCATCGATTGAAAAAGCTTATTTATTTTCTTTTATATTTGTTAGACTATCGTATTTGTTTTGAGAATACCAAAAAAATTGCATTAAAACATTAAAAAAATTACTTTTAACATTTTAAAAGCTTATTTAAATAAAAAAGGATATAAAGAATTCAAATAAATCCTTCCATCAAAGTATGTATGAGATAAACCAATTCTGCTACAGTCAAAAAATTTTCCTCTATTCTCAAGACACATATAAGTTCTCTCCACCAAAACAACTTTTTCTTTTTAAAGCATGCAATATCACTTTCACCGTGATATTGTAGCTAATATTAAATTCATCATTGGCTAATTTAACGATGTCATTTATCTTTTTTTAGAAAAAAAAAAAAATATCTGTGACAAATATTTAGCCAGCTATATTAGAACAACTGAATGTGATTTTATATGTATAAAGTTTTTTCAATTGATAAATAAAAAAAACAAACCTCATTCGCAAATAAAAAGTATTATTCACGGAATAGGTACTATTTGATTTTATTTAAAAAGCGTCTTTATTTCTCAGTTTTCAATTGTTGACAATCATGTTTATTTTCAGAACATGAAGCAAATTTCATTAAAACTTAAAAAAAAAAACATTTACTTTAAACAATTTAAAATCTTATTTAAATTTTAAAAAGATTGAAAGAATTCAAACAAATCATTTCTTCAAAGTATTAGAAGAAAAACAATTTCTGCTATAGGAAAGAGAAATATAGATATATGCTCTTTAGATTAATATTACTGGAGATAGAATCTTGGAGAATTCCTAGGAGTCAAACAATTTTCCTCTATTCTCAAGACACATGTAAGTTCTCTCCAAGAAGAAACTTTTTCTTTTTAAAACAAGTAATATCATTTTCACCGTGATATTGTCGATTAAATTAAATTGTTCTGAATCACTGGCCAATTTAACGATGTCGTTTACCTTTCTCTAGAAAAAAAAAACATTTTTTATGTGATAATTATTTAGTTAACTGTGTTAGAAGAACCGATTTATTTTTTTATATATATAAAGTTTTATTAGTTGATAAAAAAGGCATCCATCATTCGCGAATAAAAAGTATTATTCACGGAATAGGTATTATTTTCATTTATTGAAAAATCGCCTTTATTTTTCTGTTTTCACATGCTAGACAAGCAGGTTTATTTTGGGAACTTAATGAAAATGTCATTATATCATGGACAAATCATTTGTATTTAATATCTTAACATATTATTTACATTTGAATTAAATCATTCTATCAAAGTATTTCAAAGAAAACCAATTCTACCAGACGAAAAAGAAATATAGATTTATGCACTTTAGTTTAATATGATAGAAAATTAAATTTTGCTGAATGCCTTAGAGTACCACAATTTTTTTCTATTCTCAGTACCCATAGTGCTATCCAACAAAGTAAATTTGTATTTTCAAGGCGTACAATATCATGCTTTCTAGGATATCGTTAATTAGATTAAATTGCTCTAAATCATTGGCCATTTTAACGATATCGGTTGTCTGTCTTTGAAAAAAAAAAAGCAAATTTTCCGCGTGTCAAATTTTGTTAACTGTGTCTGAACAACTGAAGTGTTTTCTTAATAAAGTTTTATTTTCAGATAAATTTGAATTTGTCGGTGGAAGTCAGTAATGGCCTGTATATGTGTAATTATTTAACTAAATATGTATCTATGTATATTTAGACGTAATCTATTAAATATGAAGTATTAAGTTTAGAGATACGAGTAAATATGCATTGTAAAAGTTTATAAAGTTAATTTTTAACCAAAAAACTTTAAACTGCAATAAATGAATTATTAAATTATTAAAATGGACCTAATTTAAACTTATACAATAAAATGTTATTTCATTTGTCACACTACAAAGTTTGTTTTGAAAAAATGAAGAAAATTTTATTAAAACTGGAAAATAAAACATTTACTTTTAACATTTTAAAATCATCTTATTCAAATGAAAAAAGAAGTGAAATCATTTAAATAAATCATTTAAATAAATCATTCAATCAAAGTATGAATTAGAAAACCAATTCTAACAAAGGAAAAAGAAAAATAGATACGTGCTCTGAAGTTTAATGTTACTGAAAATAAAAATTTTGCAGAATTATGAAAAGTTTCACAATTTTTTTTTTATTCTCAAGACATATATATGTTCTTTGCAATAAAACCTTTTTCTTTTTAAAACGCACACCATCACTTTCATCGTAATATGATTGGTTAAATTAAACTGTTCTGAATCATTCGCCATATTAACATATCCGTTTTTTTTTTTTTTTTTTTTTTTTTTCATTGCAAAAGAAGAAATTTTCACTCTGACAAATATTTCGCTAACAGTGTCGAACAATTGAATTTATTTTCAATAAAGTTGTATTAGCAGATAAATAAAAAGATATCTATCATTCGCGAATAAGAATGATTAGTAAGCGTACTGTATAACTTTCTTCGTATTATTGTTGATTATATTAAATTGTTCCGAATCATTGGCCATTTTCAAGATATCGTTTGTCATTCATTGCAAAAAAGGAGATATTCAGTGAGACAAATATTTCGCTACCAGTGTCAAAACAGCTAGAATTTTTTTTTTCCATTAGCAGATACAGAAAGAGAAACAGCATTCACGAATAAGAATTATTTTTCATAGAATAATATAGTTTCTATTTACTGAAAAATGGTATTTACTTTCCTTTATTACTTGTTAGACTATCATGTTTTGATAATATAAAGAAAATTTCATTAAAAATCCTTTGCTTTTAAAGTCTTAAATTCCTAATTACGGTGATCTGGTGTAATAACGCCAGGAGGGGTAATAACGCCAAGTGCTAATATTTTGCATAATTATGAAATAATCTGGTAAATCACACCCATGTGCTCTGCGCAGAAGGGTTTTGAGTCATATAAATCACAAAAAACAGCGTCAAGTTAATTTGTTTCATTTTTAGGTCTCATTGTTTTTACAAGCAACTAAAATTAACGCTTGATCTAAAATTTGCGAGATACGTTTTGTGATGTGAAGACTATTTTTTTATCCGGAAATATTTTGTTAATTACATAAATTTGTAGTACATTTTATGGACTATTAAAATGTTGTTGAAGATTTTGGATATCTTCTCGAGATAATTTGTAATTTAAAATGTACAGCGTAATAACTATAATGGGGTAATAACGCCAATCCTTGGCATTAATACCCCGGTTGATTACCTACAGTGGCCGAGCTACATCCTAAATACTGATCCAAATAAACACAGTTAAAACTGTTCAATGTTTCTAATAATTCTATTTAAGCGATCCTTTTTAAGCAAAAAGAAGCTCACGGTCTGATATTCTTTTGCCTCATCCCCCCCCCCACGTCACACCTTTATTTTTTTACACTTTCACACAAAATTGAACATTTTCAATAGCTTAGAATGCAATTTGTCAATTTCTAAGTTTGTAGAGTTTGTATTTTTAGAATTGGGCAATCTACATGCAATTATTCCATCTTATTTCATAGTTTTGTTTGCATGGCGTTATTGCCCATATAGATGGGTAATAACGCCAAATAGCATTGGTCAAGAAATCACGCAATTACATTTTATGAATACATATCTGTTAATTTTTTTTTATTTAGATAGTCAATGAGTTGCTGTATCAAATCATATATTTGTTTGAAAAATACCAACTAAAACTGCGCCGTGAAAATTGGTAGAACCTTAACGTGGCATTATTACCCCAGGGTACCTTACATAAATTCGACATTGAAGGAATTGAAATAAGTCATTTTATCCAAATATGTCAAAGGAAACCTTATCTGCAAAATGGAAAATGAAATATAGATCTATGAACATTAGTTTATTATTATTGAAAACTAAATTTTGGAGAAACCCTTAGAGTCTCACAATTTTCCTCTATTCTAAAGACCCATGTAAGCTCTGTCCAAAAAATAAAATTTTCACTCGAATCTGTACAATCTCTTTCAAGGATATCGTTGATTAAATTAAATTGTCACGAATTATTGGGCCGTTAAACGATGTCATGTGACTTTCTTGAAAAAAAGATATTTTTACTTTATTATATTATATTATTTATATTATTATAATATTTCGCTTTCTGTGTCAGAACTGTAAGATTTTTTTAAAGTAAAGTTGCATTAGCTGATAAATAAAGGGACATATATCACATGCGAATAAGAATTGTTAGTCATAGAATAGTACTATTTTCATATACTGAAAAAGCTTATGGGTTTTCTTTTTTATTTGTTAGACTATCATATTTGTTTTGAGAATACCAATAAAATTGCATTAAAACATCAAAAACCATTTACTTTTAACATCTTAAATATCTAATTACATACATTCAACTTGAAGAAACTGAAATAAATAATTCTATCAAAGTATGTCAAGGAAACCAATTCTGCTAAAGAAAAATGAAATATAGATCTATGAGTTTAATTTAATGTTATTGAAAATTAAATTTTGGATGAATCCTTAGAGTCTCACAATTTTCTTCTATTTTCAAGACCCATGTAAGTTCGGTCCAACAAAATAAATGTTTCTTTCAAAAGCGTACAATCTTTCTCTAGGATACCGTTGATTAAATTAAATTGTTCCGAATTATTGGCCCTTTTAACTATGTCGTTTGTCTTTCATGGCAAAGAAAGCGATTTTCATTATGACAAATATTTCGCTAACAGTGTCAAAATAAATGTATTTATTTTGTATAAAGTTGTATCAAAAGATAAACAAAGATAGATCTAATCATTTGCAAATAAGAATGATTAGTAAACGTAGTATATCACTTTTCTCGCGACATTGTTGATTAAATTATATTGTTCGGAATCATCGGTCATTTTCACGACATCGTTTGTCTTTCATTACAAAATAAGAGATTTTCACTGTGACAAGTATTTCGCTAATTGTGTCAGTACAAATGGATATATTTTTTAATATATAAAGTTGCATTAACAGATAAATGAAGAGACTATATCATTCGCGAATAAGAATTTTTAGTCACAGAGCAGTACTACTTCCATTTATTGAAAAACCTTATTTGTTTTTTACTTGTTAGACTATCCTATTTATCTTGAGAATGCGAAGAAAATTTCATCAAAACATTAAAAACAATTTTCTTTTTACTTATTGAATTCCTAATTATGTATATTAAACATTGAAGAAATGGAAATAAATCATTTTATCAAGTATGTTAAAGGAAGCCAATTTTGCTAAAGGAAATATATACATATATATATACTTTAGTTTAATATTATTGAAAACCAAAATTTCGGAGAGATCCTTAGAGCCTCACAATTTTCCTCTATTCTCAAGACCCATGTAAATTCTGTTCAAAAAAAAAGAAAATATTTTTTTCTTTCAAAATCGTCTAGGATATCGGTGATTAAATTATATTGTTCCAAATCATTGGCCTTTTTAACGATGTTGTTTCTCTTTCGTTACAAAAAAGGGGGATTTTCACTGTGACAAATATTTCGTGTACTATCTCAGAGTAACTGAAAGTTTTTTTGTTGTTATTTTATTTATTTATTTATTCTATTTATTTAATTTTTTGCCATTTTCGAACAAAGTTGAAAAGTGCTTATGCATTCGGTTTGTCTGCCCGTCTGTCCACGCTCTATCACATGTAAGTATACTCGTATTTTCATGCGAGTGATAATCTTATTTAAGGTTACCAAAGCATGTTTAGTACAACATATGAAGTATGTACGATTAACGGTTCATTTACAGGGACATTTAAAAAAATTCAATTACATAATGGTATATTGAGAAAAATCATTTAAAAATTATTTTAATGACATTACGCTTACGCTATTTCAAATGTATTGGAATTGATTGTTGAATTGATTTCTGAATTTCACTACGATAACATTAAAACAGATCAGTCATAACACATTTTATTAATTTACATGAACGCACAAATAAATCGGTTTTACTACTGTCTTTGTGTAATAATTTCTGGAAAGTATGTTTTCAATTTCGGAATGCACTTGCAAATTTAATTAGTTTTTTGCATATTACTTTTTTTTATAAATATTATACCGCATATACAGGGTTGCACAAAAGTATTCGTATGCTATTCTCCTTATTTAAGGAAATTGCTGAAGGGGATTTTTCTGAAATTTATGTATTTCTGAAATGGACGAAATTTTCGAATGCATGCTGTTAATAAATATAAATATCTGTACCATATACAGGGTTGCTAAAATTTCGGATGATTTTTTGATTTTAGACGAGAATAGCTTAATTTGGTTTGAAGAACGTTATATATTTCCATATGGTGAAATAATACATATTATTTTAATTTTTTTTAACGGTGCAGTTTTGTTAGGTTATTCTGAATGTGTGGGAAAGTACCTCATAATATGTGCTTGACGCATGATTTTTTCTTTCTCGTTTTTTTATAAAATTGTATTCGCAGATAAATAGAAACATATCATTCGCAAATAAGAATGATTAGAAGGCGTATGGTGTCACTTTCCTCGTGATGACGTTGATTAAACTAAATTGTTCCGAAAAACTGGCCATTTTAACGATGGCCTTTGTCTTTCTTTGGAAAAATAAGGTATTGTTTGTGACAAATATTTTGCTAACTATGCGAGAACAACTAAAAAGATTTTAAAAAAGATTTTACCAGCCAATAAAATTGAATTCGTCTGTGGAATTTGGTATCATCCAGTGTATAAGGAATTATTTAACTAAATATGTGTGGATATATATAAAGGGGTAATTATTTAAGCATGGTGCATTAAGTTCGGAGATAATTGTGTATTGTAAAAGTTAATAAAGTTAACTTTTAACGGCAAAAATATAAATTGTAATAAATCAGTTATTAAATTACTAAAATACAACTTCCAACTGGTATTCATTCATTCAACAAAATCTATTTTCGTTTCTTACACTAGCATGTTTATCTTGAAAACATGAAGAATATCATACTAAAACATAAAAGAAATATTTACATTTAAGACATAAAATATTTTTTCCTTAAAAAGGGCACTGGAAAAATTAAAATAAATCATTCAACCAAAATATGTCGCAGAAAAGCAATTTTTCTGAAGGTAAATAAAATGTAGATCTACACACTGTTGTTTAAGATTACTTGAAATGAAAATTTTCAGATTTCTTAGAGTCATAAAATTTTCCTCCATTTTCAAAATGAAGGTATGTTCTCTCCAACAAAATATGTTTTTCTTTTTAAAGCGTTGGTTTTTCACTTTAATATCATCGATCAAAATAAACTGTTCCTAATCATTGGCCATTTAAAATGTGTCCCTTGTCTTACTTTGAGAAAAAAAAAAAAAAAAAACAGATTTTTATTTTGACAAATATTTTACTAATTATATCAGATTGACTAAAATTGTTTTTTTTTTTTTTAGTTTTATTAGCAGATAAATAAAGTGACATTTATAATTCGTGAATAAGAGTTATTATACATAGAATAAATTATATTTCCCCTTATTAAAAACGTGTCTTTATTTTTCTTTTTTTGTTAGACTACTCTAGTGTTAATAAGACTTTATTTTGAGAACATGAAGACAATTCATAAATACGTTAAAAAAATTTACTTTTAACTTCTTAAAGTCTTTTTAACATAAAATAGGACATAGAAAAAAATTCAAATAAATCATTCAATCAAAGTATGATGCACAAAACAATTCTTCTAAAGGAAAAAGAACTGTATATACATACTGTTTAGTTTAATGCTACTGGAAATGAAATTTTGTAAAATTCCTTAAAGTCACACAATATTCCTCTATTCTCAAGATGTATGTAAGTTCTGTTCAGAAAAAAAAACGTTTCTATTTTTAAAGCATACAATATTACTCTCTTTAGGTTATCGTTATTTAAAACAAATTGAAACGAATCATTGGCCAATTTAACGATGATCTAGTATGTCTTTTTTTGTGAAAAAAGAGATTAATTAGTAGCAAATATCTGACTAACTGTTTCAGAACAATTGAAAGTTTTTTCTTTTTTAATTTTTTACTATCAAATAAAATTAAATTTCGATGGAATTCGATAACAACTTGTACAAGGTAAATATTTTACTAAATATGTATGTATGATTAGAGGTAATCCATTAAATTTAGAGTATTAGGTTTGGATATATACATGCACCGTAAAAGTTGGTAAAGTTAATTTTTAACCAAGTAAGTGGTTAAATGTGAAAATTACTCGCCCTCAGAAGGTTCTGTACAATAAATATAATAATTATTATTTGTATTAAAAAAATCGTTGCTAGAAGGATAACAAGACTTTGTAAAAAACTTTACAACGTAGGGTTGGGTATAGCTGAATCCACTAGAAAAGTATAAAAGAAAATACCATAAAAGTGCAATGATATATGGAACCTAAATTATATCAAATATTGCTATTCTGTATAACTATTTTCTTTAATCTTATCCTAATCTGGATATGATGAACTTATTTCGGTACTAATAATAAAAGATGTGCATATTTAAACTACATTTGGATTTTACAAAACTAATTTCAGCGCAGTAAAAATCTTTTCTTTTTACAGTATACGTAAAACAAAACCCTTCTTCAAAGATTAAACTTTAAAATGTGCTCAGCTTGCTTTGAAAGATGGTCGCAAAGTATCATAGGAGTCAAGAATTGGGGGAGGTCCAATATTATTTATGTCATTAATTTTAGTTAAATTAGCCGGTTTTTAATAATTGGACGTTTATTGCTTTTATACTGCTACTGGGCATTGAATTACACAAATATATTATTCAAACTAGTTAAGGATTTTGTTTATATAAATTTATAATTTAAAGGTGAATGAGCGTCTAGTACATAACATCAAAATTTATCTCTAGTGCGAGGCGGGTAATTTTTACACCGTTAACATTTTTTATTCAACCAAAATTTTCTTTTCTTACTTCTAACTTTACTTTATATCAAAAAACTCTGTTATACTTTTCTTAATCTGTTATCTATTTTAATAGAAGTGCAAAATTATTGTTAAATCCTGAAATGATTGTAAAATTATTTATTTCCAAAATATGTAATACCCCCCAACGTTTAACATTAATATTCTTCTGCCATATGTAATTGCATGTATAAACTGCAGTTCGATAAACCATATAGTATATTTGAATTGATACTTGTTTTGTTTACTAATAAATGTATGAGAAAGAAAGTTGTCCGCATGTTTTGTTGTTATGAAGTTCTGACCCCTTCCTCCCAACGAGGGGGGAAATTCTTTAAGAAGGCATCATTACTGTTGAATACACTGTGAAATAAAAAATCATTATTGAACATTTTAAAATAGCAGATATTGTTTTTAAGTGTTATTTGATATACATTCACATGTAAAGTGACATTTTATTTACTTATCTTGATTTAATTCAATAAAGTTTTCGAAATTTAAATGTTTAATGGAACTTTCTCTATCTGTATATCACAGGAAACGAAAGAAAAAAAATTATTTAACAATGTAAATTTCATTTTCAAACATTGATAAATATAGTACTAAGTGGCTGAGAAGGCCGGATTTCGAGGTATGATAAGGTATGATATCGTAAAAGGGGAAAGGGGAGTCCATAATTACCAAACAATTGATAACGTTATATATGCACTGCCCCAAATCAAAACTTTAAAAGCCGAAGGTACACATACTACTCCGCCACGCTTAGTATTTCCAAACCATCTGCGTCATAAAGTGTTTATAATGCGGCTAATTACCTAAGATTAAAAAAATAATAATTATCAACAATTCTTTTATACTTCTGCTACGATAGTTACCTCCAGAAATCCTCAACACATTTGCTGGATGCCCGTAAATCGAAATTTGTATGTAACGGAAAAAAAGCGCTTTTTTCGAAAATAATGTGATCTATGGTAATATTTGTAATTTTCCTGAAAGCTTTAAATTAATGTATACTACTTTTAGTTTTTTCGTAATTTTAGCTTCGGTGGAGTCTGAAATAAAAAAGGAGGGGCATACTTTTACACTATATTTTCGACGACATCTCTGAAAATATAATGTTAAAATTAAAATATAATGCTAAAATTAAAAAAAAAAATCTTTTCTTACGCTGAACTCAAAAATACAATTTAAAAGAAATGTACTTTTGAGTTCAGCGTAAGAAAAGCTTTCTCACGATACCGCTACACGATATATAAAGTTTTTTTATTTTCTTCAAATACCTTAATTAGCCCCTCTACTTTTCTCTAATATATTTCAAATGTATAAAAATCTGTAAATATGTGGGTCAATAGTCTTTATTACTTCCCCCAATTTGCAGATTCCATGTTTCCTAGTTCAACAGACAAACAGACACAGGGATGATCTCATAATGATTCAGTTTTTACTTTTTAAGAACGGAACCTTTAAAACTGTGAATTATAATAAAATAATTATGAAGTTACTAAAATGCATTTGATTTACATTCATCCAACAACATCTCATTTTATGTGTTACACTATAATGATTATTTTGAGAACATCAAGAAAATGTCATTAAAACATTGAAAAATAATCTACGTTTAACATTTTATTATTCTATTTACATAAAAAAATGACATTTAAAAATTCAAATAAATCATTTTATGTGTATCAAAGAAAACCAATTCATCTAAAGGAAAAATAAATGTAGATATGCTCTTTAGTTTAAAGTTATTGGAAATGGAATTTTGGAGAATTCCTTTGAGTCATACAATTTTCCTCTATTCCATAGATAAATGTAAGTTCGCTCCAGCAAAATATCTTTTTCTTTTTAAAGCATACAACATCACTTTCACCGTGATATTTTTGATTAAATTAAATTGTTCCGAATCAATGCCCATTTTTACGATGTCGTTTGTCTTTCTTCGTAAAAAACTCCCCCCAAAAAACCAGATTTTTTCTGTAAGAAATATTTTACTGACTGTATCAGAACAATTCGCAAAAGACGCCAGTGAGATTTATATACATATGTATGTATGTATACCTGAGTATACACATATATTGTACATATACACACACAATTAATTTGTATAAATAAATATATATATATATACTACATTGCCATTGATTATGGGACACTTGCGATTTTAGACATTTTACTAAATATCTTGAAAAATACATGAGGAATCATCTCGAAACTCTTAGTGTATAAATATAATAGTATACGTCATACATATCCGTGAAGATTTTTTCCCGAAACTCCAAAGGGGACCGTCAACAAATTAAAAAAGAATGAATATCTTTTGAATAACCCTGTCAAAGCTAATGTAGCAAAAGCGCTCAAACTCTAGATTGTGATTGAATGCCTTATTGTAATAAGCCTTGATCATTTTTATGCAAATAGCATGCATACTCGCAGAGTAATTAAGGTTTTTATAAAAATGATCCCAAATTTTTCCATGTTTTTTCCTTATAATTTTCAGAGTTCTTAATATAAAATATTATTTTTTTCAGAAAATATGACAAACAACATTGCACACAGTACCCTGTAATCAGAATTAAAAAATAATGAAAATTGTATAAAAAATGAGTTGGTTTACTAAATAATTTTTTACTGCGCATGCGTCAATGATATCAAAATTTCATTTACATATTATGTTAGCTAAATGTATAGAGCAACTTTGGTGAAAGTCACAAAATCATAACTTGAAAATTCTGACAATAATCGTCAATTCAATAAGTCGAAAATCCGTTATTCTCAAAATGAAGCAAAAACAAGAGGGGTTGTATCCATATATTCATTGATTAGTGTCAATATAGAATACACAATATGGGATGTACTACTGCATTTGGATAAAATCCCTCATTTTTTTGCTTCATTTTGGAAACAACGGATTTTGTCCTTTTTCTATAGACGATTACTTTCAGAATTTTCAATCTATGATTTTGAGACTTTTACGAAAGTTGCTCTATACATTTAGCTAACATAATATGTAAATGAAATTTTGATATCTTTGACGCATGCGCAGTAAAAAAATATATAGTAAACCTACTCATTTTTCATGCAATTTTTATTATTTTTTAATTCTGATTACAGGGTACTGTGTGCAATGTTGTTTGTCATATTTTCTGAAAAAAATATTATTTTATATTAAGAACTCTGAAAATTATAAGGGAAAAACTTGGAAAAATTTGGGACCATTTTTATAAAAACCTTAATTACTCTGCGAGTATGCATGCTATTTGCATAAAAATGAACAAGGCTTATTACAATAAGGCATTCAATCACAATCTAGAGTTTGAGCGCTTTTGCTACATTAGTTTTGACAGGGTTATTCAAAAGATATTCATTCTTTTTTAATTTGTTGACGGTCCCCTTTGGAGTTTCGGGAAAAAATCTTCACGGAGATGTATGACTTATACTATTATATTTATACACTAAGAGTTTCGAGATGATTCCTCGTGTAGTTTTCTAGATATTTAGTAAAATGTCTAAAATCGCAAGTGTCCCATAATCAATGGCAATATAGTGTATATATACACAGGGGACGCAGCGTTCTTAAAATTTTCGCACTTTTTTACCAGTATTTGAAATCAATGTCTTCCATCCATATTCCTTGAAGATCTACAATGAAATCTTAAAATAAATATGATCGTTCAAAAATTCTGGTAAGAAATATTGAAAATTTCAGGCACGCTGCGACCCATGTATATATAACTAACTTCAAAAAACGGGCTAAAAGGAATTAAATAATTCTTTAAAATTCTCTAATGACGAATCGTTATCCAATAACTACACGTCGGATATCATGTACTAGCATAAAAACGGCTAAATTTAATATATAGAATTTAATATCAACCAAACATAGGTTTTCCAGAGAATATTTTTTACAAGAGATTAATTTACGTGTTTTTGATTTAATTTATGAATATATACATATAAAAAGTAATGAATTACTTTTTGAAGTTGGTGCCAAACAATCACAATCGATAATGATTATTCTCATTATATTTATGATACTAGGCATAATATATCCACAATTCTTATTACACTTAAGATAGTTTGGCAACCACTTCAAAAAGTAATTCATTACTTTATATATTAAATTTAATCGTTTTTATGCCGGTACATGATATTCGATGTGCGGTTATTGGATAACGATTCGTCATTAGAGAATTTTAAAGAATTATATAATTCTTTTTAGAGCATTTTTTGAAGTCGGTTATATTTTTTTTTTTTTTTTTTGAAAAAGTTAATATTATTTCCTACTTTTTAGTTATTCATACCGTAATGCATAATTATGTGTACTGACATATGATGGCTCTTTGCAATACGTTACTAATGAACGCACTTTGCTGAGTTGTGATGCATTCGGTTTACTTGTCACTATTTGATTGTCAACTTTTCAAAATCCACTTACAATATATGTGTATCGTTGTGAATCTTTAGGTTTTCCGGATGTGATAACTTGTTCAGACAAGATCTGGCACTTCGAAAAGCTATAACATTCATGAAATCTTAAAGTCCACATCGATTCCTACAGACATCGGAAGTGGGTATCGAAAAGCTGACAAGCCATCAAGTGTCCTTACACATAAGAGAATGGCAAAATACTTCCTATATAAGTACACAGCAAAATGACTCCATATATCAATGTATAGTAAAATGATTTTGTAGTTTAGTCAAAAGTATACCCCCTTCAAAAAAGCAAAAAGAAAGATTTTAGCAAAAATCGCACTATGCTTCAACATATCAACAGCAACAATTGCTATTACTGCCTTTAGGAATTACTGGCATCGGAATTGAACGGTGATGATTCGAGAAGGAATCCGAAACTCAAAACCTGTACCTGGCTGTCTCTATAAGAGAGTTGAAGCATTCGATGCCCAAATATTTCTTTCACAGAAGCTTTTGTCCCAACTACACTGTTAAAAATTTTAAACTTTTGCTGCATTGTCACTCCACCGCTTATATAGAAAGCGATTGTTTCAATATATTATAGAGGATTCTCATTGGTCAAAATAAAAGTATTCTATAAAAGAAATGGAGTGACGATGCAGCAAATGTTTCAGAGTTTTAACAATGTATCGCAATGCTAGGCATTTTCTATTATAGAATTTGATGATGATTTTCTGAAAGAGATGTATTGTACATGTATGAGAAATTAACAAGATTGACGATAATAGCCTGCTCGAAAAATGCTTAGTGACTCGCTTTTGTCCAGAATCGTTTCAACTAATCATATACTGTGCTCCATGTGTCGTCATATTCATATCGAGGGATCTTACCTGAACAAACTCTGAAATCATTCTGGTGTTAATCCGGTAATCAAATTTGAATCTAAACATAATTTTGTGCGCTTTATTGTTCACTGACATGTGGAAATAATTTTTTCCTTCGGAACAAATTATATACTAAATAATTTTCATTTGGTTGGTTGGTTGGTTGGCAGGCGGCTTGAGACTTATGCTTCGCCATAGGCGGCTTTGTCTCGATTACTCGACAGGAAGAGAATCCGAAATCTCAAATGCAGTGTGTTATGAGAAATCCGTGATTACCCACGAGCAACCACAAGAGAAAATTTGACGAGAGAAGAGAGACCAGAGCGAGACTTGAGAGCGGCTGTAATAATCTCAGAATATGTAGAATGGGACTGTAAACCAAGCGTAGAAAGTAAGGTGATTCTGTTCGTGCTATATTTTGCACACTGGAGAAGGACGTGATCAGAAGTCTCAGGGACACAGCATATAGAACACAGTGGGGAGGGCGCCAAATTCATACTGAAGAGTCGAGAGTTCGTCGGCCAGGTACGGGTACGCCACCGAGAAATCCAGATGTCCTCACGACGATGGCAGGTCCACTGTCGAAAGGCATCGTCCTCGCTAAGATGAGGGAAATCGGAGCAATAATCGCTGTTCAGCCAGGCATACGTCTTTTCAGTTATCCAGTTCCGACGGATTTGGGCCCCAAGGTCTTCAGGAGCGACCCAGTTCAGGGTGCGAGTAAGGTACGGGCCATTGCGAGCCAGGGAGTCAGCCACTTCGTTAGGGGGAATGCCCTTGTGGCCAGGACACCACACGAGAGAAAGAGACACGCTATGGAGAGAGAGGAGCTGAGAGATGGTGTTATGCAGGAGTGTGATTACTCTAGGAGAGCGGAGAGAATAGTTTTCCAGAGCAGAGAGAACAGAGCGGCTGTCAGTGAGCAGGACGTAGCGACCATTCTCTTTCACATAGGAGGTTAGAGCGATGAAAATGGCGAAGGCCTCGGCCGTGAAGATAGAGTTGAGATGATGTACAAGCATGGCGATACTGGATCCGGAGGAAGAATTGTGATCAGCAACGGCTGTTTTAGCGGTGTCCTTGGAGGCATCAGAGGAGAGCAATACAGTGTTTGACATCGAGGCGCTCCACGACTTCCAAGCTTGGTAGATGGCCTCCGAAGGGAGAGAAGTATTTTGGAAGGGAAGACCGTCCAAAAGGATATGGCATTCTGAGTGAAGAAAAGGCTGAGATGGCCACGAGAACTTGAGTATATCATTAGGATCAAGGTTGTAAGTGCTTAAAAACTCAACAGCAGCAGCCGAAAGATGTCCAGAAGCAATGGAAAGGTCAGACGAGAAAGAGGGGTGTGGGAGAGAAAGTTGGCGAGCTAGGAACCTATTGGCAATGCAGCGGATACGGCTGACCATACTGGAGGCATTCGCCTCGCGGCGAAGGAGTGGAAGAGCAGTATATCTCGGAAGGCCGGTGGCAACACGTAGAGCGGCGTTGTAGGTGACCTCAAGAGCGTTCAAAGTAGAGGGGCAGACTTTCAGAAAAAGGGGGCAGGCATATTCGAGAAGACTCCGAACAAGAGAGTCAACGATGCGCAACATGTGTACCGTATGAATGCCGTGAGAGTGCGAGGCGACGGCTTTCAAGTAGTTGAGCCTTTTGAAGGCCTTGGCACGAAGGTAAGAGAAATGGTAATTGAACAGGAGGGACTTGCCGAACCAGACCCCTAGAACTCTAACAACGGGACTCCACTCAAGTTCAAGACCCCTGATATTAGCTTTTGATTCAAGAGGCCGACGGCGAGAGAAATCAATGGCGGTACACTTCTCAGGCGAAATGGAGAGGTGGTGAGCAGAACACCACTGAACGAGCCGGTCAATGCAGTTCTGGAGTTTGGCCAAAGTGCGAAGAGGTCTTCCCCCAAGGCATACATGAAAATATCGTCTGCATAGATCAGGAGATGGACTCCACACTCCAGGATCTCGAAGATGTCAAAGAGGAAAATCATAAAAAGAAACGGGGAAAGGACACTACCTTGCGGTACCCC
Source organism: Maratus speculifer (assembly GCA_964019185.1). NCBI lineage: Eukaryota > Metazoa > Arthropoda > Arachnida > Araneae > Salticidae > Maratus > Maratus speculifer. The sequence continues at coordinate 331,511,701 of OZ025297.1, forward strand.
TCTCCTACAAGGACCACGGTTGGAAAACTGAGACTTCCATCGAACGTGGATAGAGCGCTCCGTCAGAAAATGTGCAATCCAGCGGCCAACTTTGCCCCGGATACCAAGTTGAGCTAGTTTATAGATTAGGCCATCGATCCAGACTGAATCGTAAGCCGAGCTGATGTCAAGACATACTGCAAGCGCAGTCAGACGGGAGTTGCGAGCTCTTGATATATCATCAAAGAATTTACACAAAGCGGCCGTAGAGTCCTTGAAAGGCATAAATCCGTAGTGCGAAGCCTGAAAAATCTTGTTGTTCCCAGCCCAAAAGATAAGGCGGTGGAGAAGAAGACGTTCAAAGACCTTCGAGCACACGGCAGTCAGCGCAATGGGACGATAAGAAGAGACCAGGCGAGAGGGTTTGCCTGGCTTGCAGATTGGGACGATGGTGGCTTCCTTCCACTCAGAAGGCACGGTACCCGAGTCCAAAAGCTCGTTGTAAAGGGTGAGAAGTTTCTCCAGATTTGGGTCGGAGAGGCCTCGGAGTAATTTAACGGATATTCCATCACGCCCAGGAGTTGTAGGACGAGTCTTCTGGATGGCAAGACGTAGTTCATTGAGGGTAAAAGGAGCATCAAGGCAGGCGTCCCCATCGCTAAGGTCATAAGGAATGGGAACCAAAGGATCAGCTTGGCTGAAAGCCTCAAGGAAAAGGTCCACTTGGGCACGCCAGGAAGCCACAGGGCCCCCGTTCCACAAGATGTTATCGCCAGGTGGAGTATCTTTGCGAGCCAGATTTTTGAGCAGTTTGAAGATTTGGCCGTTTGAACCCTGAGAGCGACAAGTCCTGTCCCAGTAGCTGCGGGAAGTCTGTTTGATGTAGCGCCGGAGCTTGCAGGCAGTTTGTTTATAGAGCAACCACATCTCCTTGGAGCAGCAGGATCTTGCGAGGCGGAGGTAACGACGTTTGAGTCCAAGTAGTTTACGACATGTGGAATCCCACCAAGGAGCATTGTGACGAGGCACATAGCGAGGAAAAACGGAGCACCTGGAAATAGCCACTCTACAAGAGTCCGAAAAGGAGTCGTAGGTAGAATATGAATTAAAATTATCTAGAGTCGAATTTAGAAGACAGCCGGCCGAGGTCCAGTTGACAAAGTGGCGACGGGAGTTGTCGTGAGTATCGTGCCCAGCAATCTGAATAGTTACGGGCTGGTGATCGGAGTCGTAGGGATCCGGGTGCACCGAACAGCACAGCGAACCAAAAAGGCCAGGAGAGGAGAGGGTGAGATCAAGAAGGGAAGGGGCAGAACCGGGCACAATACGAGTCGCACTGGACGTATTGCAGACACAAACTTGATGACTGAGAATCCAGGAATGGAAGCGCTGAAGAGGAAGAGGGTAAGGAGGCTGACGACAGAGAAGGTTGATGTTGAAATCACCCACCAGAAGGAAGGGCGGCTCAATAGAGTTGATTAAACTATCGAACCACTGAACTACAAAGGAACCCCTGGGAAGGTAGATGTTGACAATGGTGAGCCAGGTACCATGAATGTTGATCCTTACGCCAAGAGCCTCCGTATTGCCGGAAGAGTCAATAGGAAGAGAAATGCGATATGACGGGTAAGAAGCGCGGACCGCCGTGAGGAGACCTCCACCACGGCCGCCATCTCTACCAGCCAAAAAGGTGTGCATATGGGGAATAGAGAAGGTGGAACCCGAAGCCAAAAAAGTCTCTTGTAAGCAGATGACCTGGCAGTCTCTAAAGAAAGGGGCACGTAACCAATGTCCATTAGCTCTAAGACTCCTACAGTTCCAATGGATAACCTGAAAACCCATGAAAAACAAAAAATGGAATACCAGCAAAACGAGAAGAAAGAGAAGCCCCCAAAAGACAGTCACGTAAAAGAATAAACCATGACTTCCTCCCCCCTCCCTAAAAAAAAAAAAAAAAAAAAAAAGTAAATGGGAGGGGAGAGAGAAAGAGGGAAGAAGAGAGGACCCAACTCACGTGAGTCCAGTGGCTTGAGGAGAATGTCCAAGCTCGGGCTCGTGATTGGAGTTGTCATTTGAAACCCCAGATGCTGTGGATGAGAATTCCATGAGGAGGTCTGACAAAGACCCCTTTTCCGATATGGCCTTTCGCAACTTTTTCAATTTCTCTGAATTATGTTGTGTTCTATGTGAATGCGTAGGTTCACATCTTTTCCCAGTGTGAGGAGGCAGTGAGGGGGAATCGTCTGATGTTAAAACCTCTTTTATTGCACCGATGACCGCTGAGGTAAACATGGTAAGCAAATTTTGACAGTTGGCAGCTTGAGCGGTTAGCACTTGCTGCAGCATGTTAGCAATGCCATCATTAAATCCTTGAAGGGTCTCCTGGAGTTCCGTTTTGGTTATGTAGTTAGTAGGAGGGGGGGAATAAACAGGTGATGCAGCCGCGGCTGCATATGATTCAGACTTGAGACTGGTGCTGGCGCGGAACTGTCGCCGGGCCTCACTGAAACCTAAATGGTGTTCGGCTTTATATTTTAGGAGTTTAGCTTCATGTATATAGTGGGGGCAAGTCTTGTCAGAGGCGGCGTGGGGACCTTTGCAATTAGTGCAATGCAAGGAAGTAGCGGAGCAGGTGCCCTGATGGGACTCTGCACACTGGCCGCAAATGTTATCACTCTTACAGTCACGTGAGTTATGAGTAAATTTTTTGCACTTAGAACATTGCCTTGGTTTGTCAACAAAAAGGGAGATGCGATGAAACTGATACCATAATTTCACGTTGGCAGGGAGGGAGTGGCCAAGCTTGGTCACCAGGACCGACGTAGTAGGCATCGAACCCTGTCGCAGGAAACGTCTAACCTCTAAAGTTTTTATTCCTATAAATTCCAGTTCTTCCGCGATTTCGGCACAGTCGACAAGTGGGTCGATGTTATGAAGAAGGAAGCGGGTTGATATTTCTTCAGGAAGGTAGGGCGCGGTTACTGTGATATTTAAAATAGCTTTGATTTTCAATATTTCAATGGCAGTATCTGCCGACTGTGTGTGAATAAGTAATTTACCCTGGCGGGTAATTTTTATGTAATCAATATCTTTGTGAGAGGAAACTTGCGAGGCAATGGCATCCCTTAGAGCCTTGGGGTGTGTCTTTGGTAATGACCCATTTACAGCGGTTAAAGTAACCGAAATAGCCCCAATACCGACTTTACTAGCTTCAACTAGGATATTTTCAGGGGAACTGTTTAGGCGGTACATGAAAGGGTTATGAGTAGCGCTGTTGTTAGTTTCCATGTTCGAAACAGATTCCTGTACCTTTATTTCGGTGTTCATAATGCTATCCGAGACCGTCACTGGTTGACAGTCAGACACAACTACAACAAACAAAATTTGAAACAAACACAAAGGAGGAAAAAAAAACAGTTCAACACTTACCAGTGCTGGAGAAAACGAAAGTAAAGAAAAAGCACTTACAACACAAAATACAAGGAAAATAAAGCGAGAATGCACGAAAATATAAAAAAATCCCACCCCAAAAGGGTGTAAAAGAAATACACTTAACACGTTGACAAACAACGTCAACAGAAATCAGTACACAAGTTTAAGCCGCTGCCACGTGCAACCTACACATCCGACGACCACGGCGCGAAAACCACAATGCAAAAGTCAATAATTTTCATCTTTCCAAAGAACTACTTCCGATGTCAATTGGTATCGATGCCAATTTCCGCTTTAGTGGATGTGAGAACTTGTCAGTTAAGATTTAACACTTTGGAAATCTGCCGCAACTAGCAAGCTTTAAGGTCCACATTGAAATCTATAGACATCAGAAATTGGCGTAGAAAAGACAACAATCAGTGAGTACACTGTTAAAAGTATTGTGAAAAATTACCTTTGTTTCTAAAGCTATCTATTTTTTGACTAATGAGAACGATCTAATAACGCCTATGGAGTGTTTTCATTGATCAGAAAATAGATAGCCTTTAAAAACAAAGGTAATTTTCCACGATATTTTTAACAGGGTAAAGTACCTTACACAATTAGAACGCGTCAAGTTACTCCCATGATTCAAGGCACAGCAAAGTAATTATATATGTTCGTATGTATTAAAACACCCCTTTCATTCAAAAAAACTAAAAAGGAGGATGTTATCAAAATCACACCATGATTCAACATGCCTCTATATGAAAATGGCAACATTCGACGTTAAGACTGTTTTTTGTCAGACGCGGTTTTCCAAATTACACAGAACTTAAGAATTTCTATTCCAGAACTTGGCAATAGTCGCTTGAACGAGTTTGATTGTACAAGTGCAAGAAGTTAACTAGCTTCACTTTAATGGTAAGCTTATCAACATTTTTCGTCTATTATATTTCGTCTACTAGACTCAACTAAGTCAATCAATTATCCCCGCATGCTGCCACTTTCATATCGAGGAATAAATCTTAAATCCTTCCTATACCTAATCCGATAACTGAATTTAATCTAAAGACAGTGTACATACACATAGCAATGCAATTTAATCACTTTGTGAATCCAGCATGACAAGTACCTTGATACACAGACACTTGTGCTTTGACGTATATATTTTCCGCTTTTCGATATCTATTTCTCACGTCGGTAGGTATCGATGAGGATCTTTCATTTTGGTGGATACGAGAATTGTTCCAACTAAGATTTCGTACTTTCGAAAAACCTCATATCTCTGCAACAGTGGTTAGTGGTGGACAACTGCGAGATTTTCGTATTACATTGTCTAGAGACTAACAATAACTCTTGCAATTTTAGAAAATGTCCAGAAGATGTAGCTGCTATCTTTACATTTCATTAGCATCGTTCCAAGTTCAAGGAATACAACATTTTAGCGCTTTTTTAAGTATTACTTAGATAGTCGATTTCTATATTTACACTATATAGTCTAGATGCTATATAGTGGTTTTGTGGGTAAGAGAACTTGGCCGGAATCCAGGTAGAATTTGCGTTGTTAGCGAAACCATATTAACCAATCAGAAACCTGAATTTTTCAAAAGTTGTACTGTTTTGAGTAGATTTTTTTTGTTAATCAATTTCATTTCACAAACAGCGAAAAATTTATGTGAATCCCGACACTATCCAGTTAGGATTTCACAATTTGAAAAGATCAAGTGTCTATGTAAGTGTAACATAAAAGAATGTAAAATGAATGCTTCTAATTGCTCAATTGCTTCAAAAAGAATTTGAATTTTAAAGTTTTTATTTAAAAAAAAAGTTCTAATCGACAATGTTTTATGAAATTTTTGAACATAACCCGACCACATGGGCCCCATACACTTTTAAACAAAAAAAGAATTATCAAAATCGGTTTATGTTTACGAAAGTTGTGCGTGAACAAGAAATAGATACAGGTCGAATTCATAACCAGCTCTTTGAAGTCGGTTAATAGAAACCTTTAACCCATCTCATTTAAAAAGCATAACTTTGAAGGTATCGCCATGATACTTCATTGTGAACTTTGATATATTTTTTAATTCAATATCTGATTGCGGCATAATCATTAGATTTGAAATTTATGTCTAGTAAAATACGAGTTTTTACATTTCCAACGGAGTTTGTCTGACACTTTTCTGGCAAATACTTTTAGAGATACTAATTTTTTCAGTAACTTCAAATATTTAATTTTCCAAGATTAATCTGCAGCAACGATTAGAGAAAAAGCCAGTTGTCTGCAATAATATATTTTTTATTAAAGAGAATGGCTTCTGTGAATAATGTAGATAGTTTGTATATCAAACATTTCTGCTGGTTGATTAAACACCTTTAACGACATTTATTATTTCTGTATTTGGAATTATTATGTTCATTGTAAAAAAATCTACTAAATTTACGACTGAAACTGCTGGGCCCTCCATAGCCTAGTGGTGAAAGCATCACGCCGCTAATCGCCTTCGAGGGTAGGAGGTTGGGGGGTTCGAATCCCACTGGCTCCATTGCACGCACTCTTTGTGTGGAGCTCCCTGGTGTATATCTCTTTTGTTGTAAAATTTACTTGTGCTGTCTCTTCCCTGTAATATTGACAATGATTTATAAGCAGACTTCATGTCGAGCACACATATCAGATGTATGTTGTTCAATAAATAAATAAATAAATAAACTAAAACTGCTGGTAGCAAAAAATGCAAGTGTAACTGCTGCAACTGCTGAAAAAATGCAACTGCTGGCAACTACTGGTAGCAATGTTGCCAATAGTTTTCCCTAAAAATCGCAGTAAAATTAGATGTAACTTTTTATTACATTTTTATTACTCTTTTTTTTACAGTGTAACAAATTCGAACACATAGAGACAACATATTACACTACTTAGTGACATCTTATTTACATTGCCTTCTTTTTTTTTAGCAGACAACCCTCTAAAATGAACCTAAAACAGCTGTCATAATATCATGAGAAACTAACTGCCATTATTAACGAAAAAATCTAAGAAATAAAGAAATATTTATTACAAAGCGTACTTAAACTAATTAGAAATACTCTTGCTGATTCAGCTTTTTCACTTTGTCTCCCCTTTTTTAAATCTAATTTCATACGCGAATACGGCGTAGTTATTCTTTCTTTTTACTTGATTTGATTGTTTTGTGAAGCATAGTCGTTTTTATGACGCCATAGTCTAAAATCAAGATACCAAAACATTTATTTTTATGTTTTTCTTCTAAATTTGTTTCGTTGTTTTAATTTGATAAACGATTATGACAAAGAATATAATAGAGGAAAAAAACCCTTATAAAAGAAGTGCAATGAACTGTTAAATTCTTTGTTAATGTTTTGGAGTATAACAGTTTGTTTCATAAAAGTGTTTTTATATGCATTATACATAAATATATTGTATATATTTTTCTTTATAACAGGCGCTCTTTCAAAGAATGTTTATAAAAAAATCATATAAAAAGTTATATTGTATTTATGAAAAAATCGAAAATTGATAAAGAAAAAAAAACCTAGAAAAAAAATTATGCGTTTAATATAGATTATGAATCACTTTCCAACACATATAATATAACGAAACAGAATATTATAACAAAACTTCACTTTTACGTAAATTTAAATATGATGGATAATTCAATCATTTGAAAACAAAAACAAATTTGAAAACTCAATTTCTCTAGTTCTCATCTACAATCGGATTTCTTTTAGCAGCCCTGTATATGGTATATAGATTTGTATCTATTAGCTAAATGCATGCGTAAATTTACATTAGTGAAGGAATGCATATAACACAGTTGAAAATTTCTTTTTTAGCAATTTTCGTTAATAAAAAGTACGTGAATTCTTTTCTACAGCCTTATTTATGCAATAAAGAATTTATGATAAATAAATAAATAAACAAATAAATAGACAAATTAACATGAGAAAAAAAAACTTGATTTTAAAATCGCAAATCGAATTAAAAAAGCAAACGTCCAGCAATTATTGTTGTACCATACTTTAACTGTTTTTTTTTTGTGCGTCTTTGTAATCCAATAGCGGATGTAAGAGGGGGATGCGATCGCTCACCCTTGAGCCCAATAAAGGGTCCGTAAAAAAATTAGATGTCGAAAAGAGGGTGGACCTAAACCCGAGACGTGCGCGGCCCGGGTCGGGCCGCGTCAACTTTAATTCACTAAACTGGAACTGGGTCCGCTCTTCACACTTTTAGAACCGGAGTGGGGCGGGTGTTCTGCAGAGCTCGACCGAGCGCCACTGTTTTTTTTCCACGTCAGGCCTGACGTGGGCTTAGTTTTTCCGAGAGGTATAATTTCCAAGCTCAGGCTCCATCCGTTATAAAAGTTAAATGCTCGATCTGGGGTAGACCCAGCTTTTATGCAATGGCGAATCTAAGGTGGAAATAGGAGCGGATGCCGCCACTTGGGTTAACTCTTTGCGGCGCAGAGAAAATTCATTGTTTAAAGTGGAAATTAATGACTCACACCGGAATTTGGAAACAACTTTATTTGTAAACTAGCTGACCCGCCCGGAGTTGCCCGGGTCCGTAATAATAATGTTAAACGAACTTGAAGTTATTATGATTTTATCTTTAACTCGAAATATGTGTAAATACACTGTTAGAAATTTGACCCTTTTGCTGCATCGTAACTCCACCGCCTTTATAGAAAATGATTACTTCAGCTTATTATGGAGCATTCTCATAGGTCAAAAGAAAGATATTCTATAAAAGCGGGGCAGTGATGATGCAGCAAAAGGGTCAAATTTTTTACAGTGTTCATTATATTAAATACGTACCCTGACTGTGTCAAAAATTGGCTTAAAAAAAAAAACTAAAATTTAGCTCCAAAAATAACCAAATGACTACAATGGGAAACGCAGAAGGGAATATATGTGTCCATCGATTGCGTGATTTTCGTGTTAAAGTGTTGATATTTATCCTTAAAATACTGTTAAGTGACTTAATTAAATACTTTTTTCACATAGATATTCCAAGTGAAATATTTTGAATTTCAAACTAATTATATCACTCTTAAATCCGGCTATATTGTGAATGAAATCGATTCTCGATGATTAGCTAAAAGGTTAGTATATAGTATTATAATTTTAAAGCCATTTTACAAAAATAGGTGTATATTTTTTATCAAACATGCGTAAAATTCATTCTGTGAACAAAATCCTAACCGTAACCTAATTGTATTGTAATCATAACTTGTCTCTAACCGAGCTGTATCTTAACAGTAACCTAACTGTAACTTAAATAAACCATAAATGTAACCTGGCCGTCACCTTATCATAACCTACCCATAATCTAACCGCAACTTAACCTTAACCTAACTGTAATTTAACCATGACCTAACTGTAACCTAACCGGAAATTAAATATAACATAAGGCTCACCGGAACGTAATTGCAACCTAACTGTTACCTAACCGTAACCAAGTTATAATTTTACTCTAACAATAAACGAAATATCTTAACCATCTCGCGCTAAATACTTAGTTTTACTTTCCACCGCCACTGGGCGCATTATGTTTTGTAGAACATCCGAACTTTAGGTTCGGATTGGATTCATGTCCATGGAAATTATTTTGTCTTCTTCGGATACGGTTATGGTTGTTTGGAATATTTTTGTTCAGTTTAGATTCGGTTCAATTCAGATTTCGTGTTTTTTCCCCCTTGAAATGGGATTTTTAAATTCGAGTCGGGTTGTACTTCCATGGAAATTATTTTACCTAGTTCCAATGAGGTTATATTTCACTGAGTGAATTTTTTTTAGGTTCAGATTAGGTTTGGTTCAAATTTCGGGATTTATTTTTTTTAGAAATTTTTTGGTTCGGATTGGGTTTATGTCCATGGAAATTATATTATCTTGTTCATATCTGGTTGTAGTTATTTGGAATATTTTCGTCGGATTCAGTTTTGGTTCGATTCAGATTTCAGGTATTTTTTCAAATTGATTTTTAAGGTTCTGGTCGGATTCATGTCCAGGGAAATTATTTTGTTTTGCTCGGATCCGGTTTTGGGTCTTTGGAATATTTTTTTCGGGTTCAGATGTCGTTCAATTCAGATTTCGGTTTTTTAAATGGAATTTTTAGGTTCAGGTTGGGTTGCGCATCAAAGGAAATTATTCTGCATTATTCCAATAAGGATATGCTTCTCTGGAATATTTTTGTCAGATTCAGATTTAGTTCAGTTTTTTAGGTTCGGATTGGGTTCATGTTCATGGAATTTTTTTGTCTTGTTCAGAGCCGGGTGTGGTTCTGTGGAATATTTTTATCAGGTTCATATTTGGTTCGATTCAAATTTCAGGTATTTTTTTTTTCAAATGGACTTTTAGGTTCGGATCGGGTTCATGTTCACGGAAATTATTTTCTCTTATTCGAATCCGGTTATGGTTCTTTCGAATATTTTGATCGAATTCAGATGTAGTTTGCATAAAATTTCAGGTCTTTTTTCAAATGGAATTTTTTAGATTCGAGTCAGGTTTATGTTCACGGAAATTATTTTGTCTATTATCGGGTTACAGTTCTTTGGAATATTTTTATCGATTTCAGTTTTCGTTCTGGTCATTTTTCGGGTTTTTTCAGAGCAAATTTTTAGGTTCGGGGCGGGTTGCATATACACGAACATTATTTTTCCTTGATCGGATTGGGGTATGCTTCACTTCATTTGAATATTTTTGTGGGGTTCAAATTTTATTCAGGTCAGATATCAAATCCATAGTTTTTTTCAAATGGAATTTTTAAATGGAATTTAATGGAATTTTGAAATTTTGTGTGGTTTAAATTTAGCTGTCACGTACAGATTGTTGCATGGAACACAGCATTTTACTCAAAAGAAGCAAAGATGACCATATAATTTTTAGAATGGCAATTTTTTTTTTTTTTGAAAACAATATTAAGTTAGCATTTATGTTCATTAAAAACTTGTGTTTTTTTCTGTAAATTCTTCAGTATATATTTTGTTTCAAAAAGTATTATATTATATTTGTCGTCTAGTTGCAAAATCGTCCATCTCCAAAAATTAAAATTTTGAGAAAAATCTGATTTTTTACACTGCTTAGGTAAAATTAGATTGGAACCAAAATTCTTCAGTTTTATAGTTATTACAATACGATATTACATTTCAAACATTTTTAACTATATTACATTTTACATGCGATAGTACATTTCAAAACACGAAGTATGGTTGCAGGGGTACATGAAGAGTGGGGATTATTTATGTTTTTGTTTTGGATTTGGCCGAATTCGCAACTTACTTCGGGGTTGGAGTTTTGTGCATTATTTTGCAACAAACCAGAAATTAATTTTCGTTAAAATTAAAGCGACAGGGGATGCTCAGGAGCCGGAAATATACAAAAATACTTTGTTCAGCTACATTTTATTTCACAAAAAGAATTGAGAAGGAAAGGGCATTAGTAAACTTTTGAAGAGAGAATTTTTTGATTATCAGTAAGGCAGTGCCTGCAAAAAATAATGCCCGAAATTCTGAAAATAAAGCACAAATGATTCCAAGTTTCTCAATCATGAGTTGCAAACAAACTTATATAAACACGTCACTATCGCGTACTGAATTTTCTTGGGCATGATGTTAGATTAATAACATATCATGATGATTAATTAATCCAGGTATGCTAACTATGATGCAATCAAAATATCAATTAACTATGTATCAGGTTATTACGAAAGGCGGTTTACTCATAAGGACAACCTAGGCTACGGTCCAGGGGCGTACGTGTGGTAGTGGAGCAGAATTGAGAATTTTAGTGCATTTAAATCTAAAAAAATAAGGACATTTTAATATTGTATAGGAAAGAGTTAAATAAAAAATGAATTCAAAACAGTTACTCATAATGAATTCATAACCATTTAAAATACTTTTTGTACATTTTATTACACAAGTAGAAAGTTCTCTCATATTTTAAGCGTAAGAAAACCCGTTCATTCTTTATCTACGATCCTCAAAATGCTAAAATTTATAAAAAAAAAAGTATTAAGTTGAAAAAAATTTTATTAATTAAATGTATTAAAAAAATCTTCAGTTTATCAGAAAAAAATCACGTACAGTGTTTCAGAAAAGGATCAGGGCTCTGAAAAATATTTTTGTCTATTGCGTCATAGTATGTTATATTTCCCCTCGTTATCAAAGCTGTAGGATACCTATGAATTTGATTTTGTTCCTTTTCCACGTCATGGAGTCACTTTATATCATCCTTGATTGATTAGGTGGCACTTCTTCCACAATTTTTTCCATAATTGGACAAAACGCAAAATTAAATTATTAGAAAATTTCTATGAACCAAGGAACAGCAGTCACATGTGAGAAAAAACATAATAAAGTTAATCTAATCAAGAAGTGAGAGGTTACGTATTGTAGGGAGGAGCAGAAGCACGTACTAGGGAATATGCAGATGGCTGGTTTTGAAACTCACCGAATGAAGGTTTTGCAACCCTCCGTGATTTTCAAAATCATATAAAACAGGAATTTGCATGCTTTGGCATGGTCTATTGCTGCTACAAAGGAAGAAACGTTTACTTAAAACTTAAAAAAAAAAATACATTTTTTAAGTTTTGAAGAGTGGGCAACTAGACGACAACTTTTTTGAAACTAGATGACATATATGAACTATGAGAAACCCCAATGATTACTGTCGTTTCATTATAGACAAGAGCCGACCGCACAAAAACCTATGTCATCGAGCACAAGAAAAAATCCTTTATTTTACGGAAGAGCAGTAAATGGATAATCTAATGATCCATGTCTGCCAGAAGCGAAATGGTGCATAAGCCAAAAATTGACATGTAGACTTAGCATTGTGTTTTTCTGCACCCAGTTTTCCATGTTTTCATAGTTTTGATTATAGGACAAACACAATGCTAAGCCTACGAATCAACCACTAGTGATATAAATTTTTGAATTATGCACCACTTCACTTCTGGCAGACATGGATCATTAGATTCCTCTATTACTATTTTTCCATAAAATAAAGAATTTTTTCTTGTTCTCGATGACATAGGGTTTCGTGCGGTCGGCTCTTGGACTATTATTTTTAGTGTGTTACTTCTGAGCACTACTTCTCTAAATATATCATGATTCAATTTAAACTACAATTACATTTTCAAATTGAATAAATAAATAACTAATACTTCTTAATTTTATTTTAATAGATAGGTATATCTGTGTTGAAGATACCTAACAGATAACCTATACTGTAAGATAAATCTTTATTGTTGTTTGAAAAACATATCTAAATCAAAATTGAAATAAAATTTTATAAACATGTAATATGTATATATACAATTTTACGAAGACCACTTTTATTTTTTTTTCCAACAGACTCTTTCGTAATCGGGGCTTCCCTCATTTCCAACAGTCTTAAAGGAAGAACTCAGTTTTCGCGTTAGTTCGATTCTTGCGGCAATAATAACGCATTTCTATCAGCAAACCATTTATATTTATTCTCCTTCAATATAATCTAGATCTTTTTCTTTTTCTTTTTTTTTTTTTTTTGACACCCCTCTTGTATATGAATTTAATATTTTATTTTGCTTTAATAGAATTCCATTTATTTTAAAATTTTATTTGATTTGATACCATCTTTAAAAAAAATTGTATTTAAAAGCAAATTACATAAACAAAATCCATTAATAAAATCTGAGAGAAATTAGCCAGTTTTATTTTTTTGCTTTTATCTATATAAATGCTGTAGAAAAAAGTATATACTCTAACTTCTGCTTCTCTAGGCATGAAAAAAGAAAATAAATTGAATGAATCTGAAAAATCACGTCCGAAACGAAAAAAAATGTCAAGGAGACATAAATAAGGTAATTATCACGAAACTCTAGGTTATCAGAGGAAAAAATAATTAAAGATAAAGTTTTCAAAAGGAAGTTTATCAAAATTTCATCGAAAATCGAATTAATTGTTTATCGAGCTAAAAGAATTTTTTATTGATCTAAACATTGTTTCTTTTTAATTAGCAGAAAATACTTATTATTCAGAATGTTTTTGTTAATTCTCCATCGAAATTTTTAGTGTTAATTCTTTATTGTATCTTGTATGACCAAATTTTATAAAGGTTTTATAACGGAGTATTTTCCAAGTTAAGAAAAAATAGTTATAAAGTTTTAATTCTCTCGTTTTATTCCATGAATTTATTACCTTCTAAAGATTTACGACATGATTTAATTGAAACTGTATGAACTAGTTTCCAAATTTAAGAACATCCTCGATTTTTGAGAATGTTTGATGGCTGTAACTAGTTATGTTGCGTGCAAATTTTTGCGCATGATGAAACCACCAGCTAAATATGAATAATTTTCCATTAATTTACTTTAAAAAGTATAATTTCTTTACATGTCCTATTTTAAAATACTTGTAAAATGTTTAATGAGGCAATTTTATTAATCATTAAAATATATATCCTTTAAAAAACTGCGTAAACGTTTCCAAGAAATTTGCGATCATCCTAGACTGTTAAACATTTCCACTAAAATCGCCAGTCAGGCGATCATTTTTACAGAAGACGGTTGCATAATTTAATTCTATTCTATCCTTAATATAGCCAATAATATGTTCAGAATAGAGTTAAATTACGGTACTGTAATTGTTTTCAATAAAAAATGATCGAACAATTGGACAGTTTGAAGCAATTTTTTAAAGTGTAACTACAACGCTTTCCGGAATGCATCTCAATATTTTCAGAAATGTTTAATGGAATAATCGCCCAGAAAACTAGCAAGTTAAGAGCATAAACAGCCATTTGTCTATGCAAAATAAAATTTCCATACTCAAAACTAAAAAATATGTATTTGTTCGTTTGAGCTATCGCAGAAATCTTTAAAAAATATAGTATAACAACAACATCTGTTATGAACACCTAAGTATAATAAATATCTATTTATCTCAAAGTCTAACAGATTATTAAATTTTATGAAATTTTATCCGGTTCGTGATTATCCGGTCCTCCGTACTATCCGGCTTAGTAAAAAAATGATAAATATTGTAAGCAACCGAGACAAGCAAGCTCCTGTCTATGTTAAAGTTAAACAAATCTAGAGATTTAAAAAAACTAAAAATCAAGAATAATTGTCCGTTACAAGCATCTAAAGAATACATGGTTCAGTTCAAAAATCTACTAAAGCTGTTGCAAAATGAATTGTTACTTACTGTAGAAAAATAATTGAAAGGCAACAATTTGCCAAGAAAAGCTCTGCTAATTTTTGACAGCGCACCTTCGGATCCGTCCATTGATGAACTTGGAGATATAAAAGCTAAATTTTTGTTGGTATTTATTAAGAGCCATTATTTTGAAATTCAGACAAAAAAGTGATGTTTTGATAGTTGTATTTTTTAGTTGCCTTGGTATTTCTTTATGTTTAAGTAAATCATGTTTAGTGCATTTTTGCAATTTTGAAGCCCTGAAAAAATTTTCTCTTCCTGTAGAAAACGTCAAAGTTCAAGTTTGTGAATGCCATTTTCATGAAAAATGAAAAGCCAGTAGGTTTGGAGCTTTATATCTCTGGCAAGCAACCAAATCGCAAAACTCTTTTGGCATAAACTATTAATATAATGCTATCTGCTTTTTAAAATCTATTTGTTTCCATAGGGCATAGTTATTTTACATTGTTATGTTGCCACAAATTACAGTCAAAATGATGTTTTTGTCCATTTTCCGCACTTAATATCTTATTTAAGCAATAGCACCCCACACCTTTTTCTTATAGAATATATGAATGTGCATTAATAGGAAAAGCTAAATAACATAGTACTGCACGGAGAGATTATTGCTGTTAGTAGGTATTTCCTGTTAAATATTCAAAATTTACAAAATCTGCAACATTTAAAGTAGCGTAAAAGAGCACCACAGTTAAATGAAACAAAATACACCACACAATAGTTGAACATATGCACAAAAACATGGAAAAGAAAAAAAAGTAGGGTTTCGTGATATTTTTTTGGCAAAAATATGACTAAATCTATAAGGAAAGCAATGTCCATGGTCATATTTTTCCCCTAAGAGGAAATGAAACATACATTTCTCTTTCGGAAGGGGCGAGAAAAAAGGGATATTTCATTTTTTCAAAGAGAAAAAACATTGAAAGAGGAAACTAAAATAGGATTTTTCATTTTCTGATAGGGAAGAAATGTCATAATCGACTTTGTTTATTTGAAAATTTTATCATTTTTTAAAATAAAAATATTATTAGACCTCACTTCTTTTACTTTTTCATGTTTATGTACATATGTTCAACTATTGCGTGATATATATTTTTTTATTCAACTGTGGCGTTTTTTTCAAATAACACTACTTTATATGTTACAGATTTTGAAAATTTTGAATATTTAACAGGTTATATCTACCAACAGTAACAATATCTCCGTGCAGTACTGCATTATTTAGCTTGTCCTAGTAGTACACTTTCATATTCAATAAGAAAAAGTTTGGGGTACTATTGCTTAAATAAGATATTAAATGTGGAAAACTGACAATAACTTCAATTTCACTATATTTTGTGGCAACATGACAATATATAATAACAGTGCCCTATGGAAACAGATAAAGTTTCAAAAGCAGACAGTGTTATACTAGCAGTTTATGCCAAAAGAATTTTGAAATGTTGTTGCTTGCGAGAGATATAGGGCTCTAAACATATCAGCATTTCTCTTTTCATGAAAAGGCCTTCACAACCTTGAACTTTAACCTTTTCTATAGAATACAGGAAATTTTTTCAGGACTTCAAAATTCATTAAATTAATTCATTTAATTGACAAAAATTAATGCATTAAAATTCATTATTCACTAAATATGATCTATTTCAACATATAAAAGAATCAAGAAAATAAAAAAAATACATTTATCACAATTTGTCTGATTTTCAAAATAATGGCTCTTAATATATAAGAAAATAATACTTTCTCATTCCTTTACGAATTACGCTTACCTTTTACTTTAAGGTTTTACTTATTTTGAAACATATTGTATATATATAATTTATCTTTAACATGTTTTTTCAATATCATAGCGAAGGGAGCGCAGGAAGTAAATGAATATCTATAGAACTCTAGCCTATCCGGCTTTTTTGTTATCCGACCCTACCTTCCACCGCATTACGCCAGATAAGGGGGAGTTTACTGTACTTTCTTCTGGTAAATGTAGCAAATAGGAAAATCTGGACTTGGAAATGCACTTAAATGACTCTATTGAAATTTGCGGGATAAATATAACTAACTAAATAAATAATAAAACACTTTATTACGAAAGATTTCATTGTTTTTTTATGATTCTGATTAGTCTTTCAGTAAATTATTTATATATTCATTTATATGTATGCAAAAGGATTTTGAAGACATGGATAATACCAGTGCATTAAACATTCATAAAAGGGCCTGTTATAAAGCAATATTTTCAAATTTATATGCAGTGTAATTACTCACACAATTATGATATTTTAAATTATTTAAGTTAATGTAAATTCGAAGTATTACATTATTTCTTATCAGTCGTCACATGAGAATGATAAAAGTTAAAGCCAAAAATATTCATTAACTAAATCAGAGCTAAATAAATTATTTTATTTTCCGTATCAAAAATAAATAAATAAATAAAAAACAAATAAATATTGAAAAAAAAAATACAGATAAACTATAACTTCTGCATCCTTGAGCATGAAGTAGAAAAAGAAACATTCGAATTAATCTGAAACGTCACGTACGAAACAAACAAAATGATGTCAAGAAGAATAAATAAGTCAATTATTAGAAAAATATATTTTATTATGGAGTAAAGTATACAATAAAAAAGCTTACAGAAAGAAATTTACAAGCGTTCCATTAGCAAACGAAAGTGATTTTTGAGTTAATATTTTTTTTTCATCGAATCAAACTTTGAATATTTTTTAATTATTTACAAAAATTAATTATAAAAAGTTCAGGTGCAAATATAAATTTATGTTTCAAAATAAACAGTGTTATTTTCAGTTGCAAAAGGAATTGCAAATAAAAATTCCTCTTGAGATTAAAACAGTATCTAATGTAAATAATTTTGCAGTTGTTGTTTATTTATAAAACAAAATTAACTGTATATTGGCCAATGTCCAATGATACAATATTTCTTCTAACATGAGCTTAATAAGATGTTTAATGTTGAAATTTTGTTATATATTTTACCCTCGATTGCAACGTTAGGCTGAGTTTGTTTGACCATGTGTATGCATCCGTGCATTGGGGTTTCAACTTTGCTATGACACAATTTTGAATAACCACACAATTTAAAAACAAAAATCGATAGATTCTATTATATACAAATGACATTGAGATACTTTTATTCAAAAACTTTTAAAGCTATTTGAAAAGTGTATTTTCTAATTTTGTTTGCATTATAGATAACAATTTTTCTTTATAGATTCCCATATCTATTGCCAATTTTCTCTTATTTCTTTCCTAATTATGAATCTATAAATGAAATAGAACTTCAACCAAACTACTGAAATATATCATTGAATCACTGGAGTCGCTATCGTTAAAAAAACGCTTCAAAATCAGCTGCTTTCTATAGGATTTTGCCACTGCTGTTGCCGTGTTAAAGCTTTTACTAAGCTTAAGAGCCCACAATTGTCACAGAAAAAGTACACAAAAAGACCCGGATGATCATGTAAAGTTTATGGGAGCGTTCTTTTCGAATGTCTCTCTGAAATTTTAATATTTTTACATGATTTTTTTTTTGTACAAGATAGCTGAGGACGATCCACAACCGGCCTAGTTTTTACTTTTTCAATTTTTGTTTCAGATTTTCTTTAAAAAATTACTTTAACTTTCGAAACCGGTTTAAGCCGGTTCTGAAACTGAAACTATCGTAATATAAAAAATATAAAAGCAAAATCGAAAAAGTAAAAACTAGGCCGGTTGTGGATCGTCCTCAGCTATCTTGTGCAAAACAATCATGCAAAAATATTAAAATTTGAACGAGATATTAGAAAAGAACGCTCCCATAGACTTTACATAATCATCCGGGTCTTTTTGCGTACTTTTCTGTGACTACTGTGGGCTCTTAAAGGTCACATTTGTTCCGTTTCTATATTAAATGCCGAAAGGTATTAAGTCCTCTAAAATGGGATACTTATTTCCAGCAGTCTCCAGATGGTAGTGTAAGTGTGCCAGCTGTTTCCCGAGTATTGGATGTAACGTATTCCACTGTGCGAAATATCTTATGTCTGACATTGAATTTTTATTGACCAGTTTTACTCTTTAAATGTTATCTATTATTTATAGAGCAAATTAATTGTTTATGTGTATTACAGTGCCCTCTAACGGCAAATTTTTGTATTGATAATTTATATATATCCTTTTTAGATTTATCCTGATTTCTAATCAGAAATGAACCGCAATTAATGTCTCTATTTAGCATTGCCCTTGAGAACGAGCTAAATACCACATTTCCAATATTGTTCCAATTTTTGTCAACTCCTATGTTTAATATAGTTTGTTATTTGACGAGTTATTAAATATTTTGATGTTGATTTGTAATATTATCTAATGGTTCTATATATATATATATATATATATATATATATATATATATATATATATATATATACACTGGTGTGCAAAATTTAAGAACGAGTCCCAAACTGCCAATTTTCAAGAGATTTTCATGCGATAATTTTCACGCGAATATTTAAAAGGAAGTAATATAATTCGAATAAATACTATCCCTGCATAACAGCAAGTCCATATAATATCTCATTCAGGTCACACATGGTCACAAGAGACACAGTCGCTATGGCTAAGCAAAAAATAAGAAATTCCATACGTTTCTTTTATGAGTCTCAAATGACTACTATATGTGACTCCACTGCTGTTTGTGACTGCTGCTTTGTGGCGAGTCACCAGGTGACTTTACAATGTCATTTCATTGAGACTCTCGTGTGACCTCCCATCTGAAGATTGAATTTCAAAGTCATTGTGAACGTTGCGTTATGATAAATTACCAAATAATATGCCATTAAAGTCACATGTTGACTTTCCACTACTTTTCACAATGGTTACTTCACAGTAGGGTCTCTGTCAGCATTTGACAGAGTTTTGTGGCAGAAAGTCACTATGTGACTTTAATGTGGCATTATTTGCTGATTTATCGTAATGCGACATTCACAATTACTTTGAAGTCGAGTCTCAAAATGACAGTCACATGAGAGTCTCAATGAAACGACATTGTAAAGTTACCTGGTGACTTGACACAAAGCAGCAGTCGCAGTGACCTGTCAGTGGAGTCACATATAGTAGTCATTTGAGACTCATAAAAGAGACGTATGGAATTTCCTATTTTTTGTTTCACCGTAGTGACTGTGACTCTTGTGACTTGTGACCACGTGTGACCTAAATGAGATGTTATATGGACCAACTGTTATGCAGGGATAGTAGTCATTCGAATTATATTATTTTCTTTTGAATATTCGATTGAAAATTATCGCTGGAAAATTCCTTAAAAATTGGCATTTTGGGATTCGTCCTTAAATTTTGCACACCAGTGTATATTTATATTAAATAAATGTCAAGCATATCATTTCAATTATCTGATGTTCAAATTTAATCTTATTTGAACCATTAGAACGCTATCTAGAACCTTCTGAAGTATACAACTACTTGCTTGCTAACGCTGAATATATATATTGCTGAAAAACTTTTTTGTCAAATTGTTATCCCTGCAATTTTGTGCTTTTCAACATTTATCTTTTCAAATAACTCTGATGATTCACCCTATTTCTAAAAACATAACATATATTTTTATTCATAATTCACGGGGAAAGAAATTTTGAGTTGTAATTTCAAGACATCGAAATTTTCTCTTTCATCTGTCACTTCAAATGGCAAGTTTTATTTAGTTGTTTATTTTAAGTTATGTCAGTGCTACTGTCAGTCTGAAAGCTTATCAAGGAAATAGATGCATATGGGGTACTGGGGCACATTGATGCAGCCTTTTTTAAGAATTTTTTTGGTGTCCAGAAACCAAAAATTTCAAGTTATTTTTCCATGTTGTGTCAACAACATGGAACATGGAACAACATGTTCACAACTTGTATATTATTTTTGCATGTAATTTAAAAAAAAAAATCAAAAAAAGTCATTTGCATCAATGTGCCCCATCCCAGGGGCAGATTGACACAGCTCATGGAGAACTTTGATACGTCTGAAAAAAATGGAGACAAAATAACACCATTGCATATTTTTCATAGAAAAACTGCAAACCATTCAACATTTATTTATAGAAATTCAAATCTCCCACAATTTATTTTTAAGCAATATTAAAGCAATTAAAATGAAATGTATAATGACCTGATGGTCTGGCTGTTCCTTCTCTGATTGTTGGCTGTGTAACTTTGTCATATCCGGTACTTTAACCCCAGCATTATTTTCTTTCTTACGAAAGATGAAAAAATTACCAGGTTTTCTCTTTATAAACCGATTTATAAACAGAAAATAAAGGATAATTATATTAAAAATTCTGTTTATAGTATAATTACTCTTTGCTATTCCGTAGCTTGTTTCTCTTACTTAACAATTCTCATCTCCAAAATACTTTTATCTCTGGAAAATCGCTATAAATTTGAGATTTGCCAGGCTGTCGTCCTTTTGTTTTGTTAGTTCGTCTAGCACTAGATGTTGGATAAATTCGTATGTCTTCTGTTTGCAAAAATGCTATAAAATGTTCTAATATAAAAAGTTAGAGCTGTTTCACTTCAATAAAAACTAATATTAGAAACTTTTGACGAAAATGGTTGGATTAAGCAGTGTATGGTAAAAAAATAATAAAAGGTAATGAAAAAAGGAACTAGAAAAGTATTTAGGCTGTATCAATGTGCCCCGACATAAGCCATATCAATGTGCCCTGACATAAGCCGTATCAATGTGCCCCATACAGCCATTTTGAATAAAATGAGTCTCAAATCCAACACATCCTGATTTACCTAACAATAAAGAATGAGGAAGTGATAAAGAGTAGCTTCACTTGCCAGGAAGAGTATTCTCTTCGGTTTAAAATACTGGAACATTTGTAAAAAATCATTTCAAATGTACAACTGAAATTTACTTTTGAACTACAAAAAACAATAAATCACCCATCCCATTTTATCAAACTCTTGAATCATGCAAAGACGTCCTGTATGTAATTGTGTACACTAGCATCATCTTTTGGAGCTGTTGTGATACTTCCTTTAATGACCCTGTGAGCAGTAGAGGGGGTGTACCAATGTGCCCCAGTTCCCTCTATATTTTATGTCGTAATAATCTCATTCTTTTTCACTTTTAGAGCTCTCAACAAAGTGCAGGGGGAATTTTTTTCTTGATATGTTTTTCAGTCGTCTGTTTACAAACACTTAACCCTTTTGAGTCCGTTTTTTTTCGATTAAAAAAAATTACTGTTACGTTAACAACATCAGCACTAATTATCGAAATAGATTAATTAGATTTTAACGAATGTTTAATTGTCTGTAACATAACGAATGCTGTTGTTTTGCGTATTATTCAATTCATGTTCATATGGTAATAGACTAAGGAAAAATTTTTGGAGATATTTTAGAAAATGTTATATTACAACAAGATTTAACTGATATTACAACTTTCTAATACTTTTTGTGCTTTATTACACGATTCTTTCAGAAAAGTAAAATATTTTAAAGAGTGAAATATATGTTTAAAACAAAATAATCTCAATCGGTATAAAGAGACTTAAGTAAATATTTATTATTGTAATTATTACTAAATGCCTAAACGCAAATGAAGTCATATATAGACAGATACTAACATTACTACAAGTAAACAGTAACAAAAATTTTTGTTAAAACAGAGTAATATTCAATTAAAAGATATGAACAATTATTAGTAATTAAAGGTTAACTACACAAAATTATTAATTAATTCAATCCTTTCGCGACTGGTGTACTTGATCAAGAATATAAAGACTTTTTGAAGACATTTAATTTAACTGAAAAATATATACAAACTTCGCGTGCATTTTTAATCAAAAACCTAACAAAAGGATTAGTATCATAGAAATTACACCAGCAGATGAGAAGATTTTTTTTTTTTTAATTCGTACTGTCATTGAAAAAAAATTGAATCAAGGTGAATAAACTTATCGAGTAATGCTTTTTTAAAATCCTCTAATGTTGGTATAATTTAATATTTAAACAGCTAAACATAATTTTATTTTTGATAAATGATCTTGAAAACGTATTTTAAACTCACTGTGACAGTTCTTAGTTATGATAAACTTTTTAAAACTCATGTTGATATATTTAAATTTCCAGCTGTGAAATTCTTTTTGAAATCATTGAATCTTTAATATGTGAATTATCACTTCACTGTAAAAAATTTTGCTGTTAAAAAACGGAAACAGTACTGGTAATCTAGACGCCAGTACTACTTCCGTTTTTTAACGGAAAAAAATTTCTAGGAATAGTTCCGTTTTTTCACAAAGTATTTCCGTTTTTTAATATTTCCTTATGTAAAAATTTTTGTTTGAAAAGTTAAAAATTTTTTTCAAGGACAAACTAACATCTTTGTGAGTTTTATTCTTTACTTTACAAAGGCACGTTAAAATCAGGGACACATTATGTACATTTAATTTAAACAACAGAGAAAGAATGTTACGAACCTTCCATGGGGTTTGAACTCACGACCTTGCCTGTCGTAGCCAGTAGTGTGATACCATTACGCTATGATTTCATATAGCACCATTACAAATACCTTTACTTATTTCGGATGCATTTCATGAAGTAAAGACAAGATTTTTGAACGCGGGTTTATTTTTGTAGTGATAATATTTTTTTAATGAACGGACAGTTCTAAATCAAGTTTTACAGATTTTCTTTCTATAATTTCTAATAGTTAGCTTTTTAATTTTAGCTTTATAAAAAAAAAAAAAGTTTAACTTTTAAAATATTACATGCATAAATGAAAGTATTAAAAAATTTTGTTTCCTTCTTTTTTGGAAGAGTTTTAGGCTATTTTATTCATATTTATTTATTTATTTTATAAAAGAATACTAGCACACTTAAAAAAAAAAAAGAAAAAAAACATGTATTTTAAAATATATTTGGTATGACGATCTATTGTAAACTCTATAAAGATAATTACTATGGGTTATGGGTTATTAAAATTAATTACATTTATTGATTTTTATAACTTAGGTAATCGCCAAAATGATAATAATTTCGGTAATATGTTTCGATATATTTTAAATTTTAAGAGCGAATTTCTTAATTTGAATATATTAAAATGTGTATATATTAAAATTAAAAGTAGATTTTTTTTTCCACTTAAAATATCTTTCGCACTTTTTATATCACGATATAAATAAATTAAATATATTTAAAATTACACTGAAAAAAAAAAACTTTCCTTAGCTATCTCAAACTTAAAAAGAATTAATAAATCTTATTATTATTTTTTTTTTTAATTTGTAAAAATATGCTATCTTTTTAATATACTTTAAATTTTATGGTGCTAACTTCTTAATTTGAATAGATTAAAATATACATATATTAAAATTAAAAGTAGATTTTTTTCCACTTTAAATAACATACGCACTTTTTATATTATAATATAAATAAATTAAACAAAATCAAACTGAAAAAACAAAAACTTTCCTTAACTATCTGAAACTTAAAAAGAATTAATAATAATAATAATTATTATTATTATTTTAATATTGTAAAAGTATGCCATCGTTTTATAATTAACCTTTTACAGGCCAAATTCAGATCCAGGCATATTTTACATTATTTTTTTGCATATTATGCCTTCTTATGCTTTAGTTAAGGGATATTAGTCATTTAATATGATGCAAATTTTTTTATATGTAATTTTCAGAATGTTCCCAATTGGGAACATTGGTTACTTCCGGTGGTCATTTTCCAGTGTTCATTTTTCATTTTCATTATTTTCCGCACATTTCCCCATAAATGATAGGAATATAACCTCTGTTTAAAAAAAATCTTGTTATCTAATTCAAAAAATCTGTTTCAAAAAATCATTCTTATGACTGATTATTTTATAGTGGGCATTGATCATTTTTTATGATTTTCTGTACATTTCCTCATTAACGATAGGAATGTAACTTCTATTTTAAAAAATCAAGGGTTCTTTTTACTCTTTCGGCTAATTTTTTTGAGCCAAGTTTGATTAAATTTAATTTGTAATAATTTTTTTTAACTTATGTTCCCAATTGGGAACATTGGCCTGTAAAAGGTTAAAACAGAAAAAAATAAGAGAAATGTTGCTATGTTTTTCTATTTTTCATACAGATGGCGCCACGACACTTATCAGTTAAAAATACTGATAACTTGTGCTGTTTAAAACGGAAGATGTTCTGTTTGCGGTGAGATTTACGGAACAGTTACTGTATTTTTAATCTCAAAATAGCAAAAAACGGAAATACTGCTGTTTTCTTGGAAAAATCAAACTATTCCGTAAAATTTTAGGGAAAAGTTTGTGTATATTAACGGATATTTTTTACAGTGTTTCTTACTAAGCGTAGAACCAACATGGAGGAAAATGTCCAAACCGGGAATCGAAAACAGAACTTTTGGAGTAGCGCTCCAAATGCTCTACCATTTAAACTACGAAGACAATGGCCAGCTTAGCATTTTCCTTTCTCATATGTTGGTAAGGCCAAGGGTTCCGGGTTCGATCCCTGGCTTGGACATTTTCCCCCATGTTTGTTCTACGCTTAAATACAAGTGATAATTCACATATTAAATATTCAGTAATTTCAAGAGTAATTTCACTACTGTAAATTTAAATACATGTTCATAGATGCTGGGTTTGTTTGTGTTTCATGTTATGCCTCCAGATTGTGTGCTCATGAAGACTTCAATCTTGTGCTGCAGAGCAGTCTTACCAACATATGAGAGTGAAAATGCTAAGCTGGGTATCGTCCTCGTATCTGAAATGGTAAAGCACGTGAAGCTCTATTCCAAAGGGTCCGAGTTCGATCCCCGGATTTGACATTTTTTCCCATGTTGGTTCTACACATATTAAACGCATGTTCATGATATATAGTAAGAATCTATAAAAAACAACAAAAACAGCAACAAATCATCAAGATTTTTTTTATTAATGGTGTTCAGTTTTTGGGAAAATAATTAACAACCTGTAAAAAAGTCATAGGTTTTATTTTGGTTTTTTAGATACTGTTAGTGAAAGGGTTAAATAGAAGTTATTTATATTAATTATCTATTTGTTAATATATTTTTTTATTATATATATAAAAGTTTTTTAAATCAGTTTTTTTTTGAGAAATGTTTATACAAGAAATTTTGAGCATTTCAACATAAAAAAAAAAAAAAAAAAAAAAAAAAAAAAATCCGACATTTTTTTTTTTTTAATATAAATTATTTTTTATTATTCACAAGTAAATAAATTTCCAGTTATGCTTTGAAGTATAAAAAAAATTATGTTACATTTGTTGCTTCAAATTAATATTTAAATGCCTCATGCGTAGTTTCTTTTTTAACGCTTCCCAACAATGTTGAAAAGTGGTTTTTTATTCGGTTTATCTGTCCATCTATCCGCCTCTCCAATCTCTAACGTCTGTAAATATACTCGGATTTTTAAATTTATAAACCAATTTATAAACCTTATTTAGGGTCACCTAGGCATGTCTGAAGAACTATATGAAGTATGTGGGGTTAATAGTTTATTTACAAGAGGCCCCAAAAGTATTCCATTCCACTATGGTGTATGGGGAAAAAAAATTTAGAGTATTTTAATGACATGACGTTATACCAAATATATTGAAACATGTATAACTATTACTGGACATCATTACAAAATGATTACGGTTCAATCGGGTATTCATAGATGAAAATAGCCAACCTAAACCCCAACCTGGCTTAGAAATTTTTCATTATTTTGAAATTGAATGTTACATTCTCAAATCCTTAAATTTTGAGGTGTTCTGTTTTTTGAGTATTTTATAGATCGTGCATCTATAGATCGCGGATCTATAGAACATACTTATTTGTTTCGATTATGGTTTAGGAGGAGTTAAAACATGTAAACATTTATTAAAAGCTACTTTAACCGCTTTTATAGCTATTATTTAACATCTTTTGGCAATTAATAAAGTATGAGTCGCAACTCGTCAAATTCATCGAATGAAAATGTTTAAAAGAACTGACTGAGTAAATTTATAACAATAATAACAAAAATAAATATAATAGTTGATCAATGTAATATTGGCTAGTTTAACTGTGAAAGCAAATACTGTTTTAAACTATAGTTTACTTTCAACTTTGGAAATTATTAGATTTCTTAAAAAATTCTTATATGTCATCTGTAACATGCAAAAATAATTAAATTATTAATTCAAATATATCTTTGATATTACGTAATGAAAAATCAACGAAATGTATGCTCCTATGACATAATTATAATTTTTGTTTTCAACGAACACTAAAAATCGCGTTTTTTTCACCGTCGCCAAATATACATTTACACTTTTCATATACATGTTCACTATTTAAAAAATATTTCAGCGTGTAATAGATTATTAATAAAAATATTCCTAATGTTGACGTCACGTTTGCCAGTTATAATTTTGTATGTATATACATGTAAATTTTACTATGACATCATTTTTACAAATGAAGCATTTTGAGATGAACCCCTCAATCAGCGGGATGTAAACAATATTGAATGTAACAGCTTTATGAGTGAAAATGCTTTAGAACATGCAAACATACATAATAGAATTATAAAATTATTAATTGAGGTTTTAATCTTTAATATTTCATAATGAAAAATCAACGAAAGTTGTGGATCTGTAATGTCCGGAATGTAAAAAAAAATCTAAAACAACTTTTAAAATAAAGAATTAAAATATAAAAATGGTATTCTTAAAAAATAAGCAAGTTCGGGTACATTTATAAATAAGCAACTTTTATTTAAAACAAAATAATTATCAAAATCGGCTCAATAGAAAACTCAGACCATATGATTAAAAAAAAGCTTAGTCTTCTAAATATATAGATATCATTTCTGAGTATTGTGATGCATTATACCGTATGATTCAACAGTTGGGTGCGAAAGTACAATGCAATAAAAAATGTTTATAGTTCGGAGAGACATGTAATTTGCAGATAAATATTCAGAGTTGAGGGATTTTGTATGACACCATCAATAAAATTAGTTCGAAACCTCAACAGCAAAGGGCGCTACCGCAAGTATTTTCATTGAATTCTGTCGGACGTTCCTCTCAGTCCTCACAACTTTGAAGAAAGTCCGTGGTAGTTATAGCTGCCACCACCAATATTACTAGGTGATATCGGTCACCCACTGTGAGGATTGTGTAAATGAACACGGACGCTGTCAATTAACTGAATTAACAGTTTATTTAGAATATATGTACACACTAAATACGCTATTTACAATTATATACAATTGCAACTCGGATATAGGTGATCCGGTTCAACATTAAATTAAATACAGTAAAGGTTGGCTGTGTACTATTCAAATTACACCTCACACTCAATGCACGTTACATTCACTTTATCGGAGATCAACTTCGAATCTCCCAACACATGGATACTCGGACTGCACTTCTCGGCCCAGAGCACTAAACACCAGGACGTCTGTGTCCTTTGCTCTCCAGATACGCACTGCTCCCGCTCTACAATACAGAGCACACTCTATCAGGACCTCTGTCCTACACTACTCTCTAGGTACGAGCCCAGATACGAACTGAACTAATCTGAGATAAGACTTGTTCTTCTCAAATCACTGTGTTTCCCCAATGTCAACCCCCTTTGGAGCTTATTCATTGGACACATTCTACATTCCTTTCTTGATTAGTGACATGTTGCTTGTCTGCTCATCGTCCACATACCTCACTGAAGGATGAACACGCCTCTCAGCAATCTCCTCTTTTTTACTCACCACCTGTACAGGAATACCTGTCAATCCTCCCTTCAACAAAGAAAGAATGTCACCTTGTAAATTCTAGTACACAGCCAGGAAAATACAAAATATTAAGATGGAGAAATAGCGGAAATTCCAATCTTCAGCAGAGGTGGTCTCAGAACCTGAGAAATTCCATATTGCTCTCATATTGCAAGCTTTGAGTACAAGAGCTTTTTCGAGAATACTACATGCTTATTTTTTATGCATCATAATAATGCGTTTTGTAAGCATTACGGGTCAAAATCATAAGAAGTAGCGCCCTCTATTGGTGAGATTTTGAACTAAATATTTTGGGTATCATACAAAATCCTGTAACACACTGAATATGTATCTGCAAACCACATGTTTTTTAAACCCATAAATCTATTTTTTATGGCGCTTTACATTTTTACCGAACTGTTGAAACACCTGGCAATATTTAACCCAATTCCTAATTTGTGAACTTTCAACGAAAGAAATTCAAGATTTTCTTCTTTTTTCCTTAAACGTTATTCAGAAGCCTCTAAAATACAAATAAAAAAACTATAATTCATTAACTGTATTAAATTCGTTCATCTTTTAAATATCTATTGATAAAAATTCACAAATAAAGTATAGTATTTTAATCAAAATATTTTTGTGAATTTTTTGTGCATTTCAAAATTTGTCATAATGAATAACTCTGGTGCTGTAAATTTCAAAATAAAAGAATTATTTTATTTCTACTTTATTCGCGAGTAAATAATAATAATAATAATAATAATAATAATAATAATAATATTTTTATGTAATCGATTTTTTCTGTCTCTTCTGACACTTCAAATGGCACAGCGTTCATTAGATGCTTCTCTTTGTTTATGTTACTACCAATGTTATTGTGAGCTGTATATCAAAATTTATAGATATGTTTTCAAATTAGTTTTTCCGAACAACTCAGTTGGTTTACTTTTTATAAAATATGTAAATGTAGTAAGTTTATCTATGACATATGCACATATTTTTTATTTTAATTCAATCTCATTTGATATTTCATTATTTACTGAAAACCATCAAATAATAACTATGAAATTAGTAATACGAGGGCCGTTTTTTTTCAACCTCCGATGGGCCATAAAAAAAAGACAAGCATATATAGAAAGATCATTTTATTACTAAAAGTTATGTACACTTATGGTTATTTTTCAACATAATCACCTTGTAAATTGAGGCACTTGTCGTACCTGTGGACAAGCTTTCCAATACCCTCTTCATAAAAAGTGTCCGCCAATGAATTCAAATGATTCTTGACGCTGTCTTGAAGCTCCATGTTACTTTGAAAACGCTTCCCTCCTAGCCACTTTTTAAGTTCAGGGAAAAGATGGTAGTCACTCGGAGCTAGGTCGGGACTGTATGCCGGGTGATCGAAAATTTCCCACTGAAAATGCTGAAGTAGACGTTGGGTTACAGCAGCAGTGTGAGGACGGGCGTTGTCATGGATCAGAACAATTCCAGAAGTCAGCATGCCTCTTCTTTTGTTCTGAATGGCTCTGCGTAACCGTCGTAAAGTTTCACAATAAACAGCTGAAGTAATCGTCGTCCCTGGCTGCATGAACTCAACAAGCAACACACCTTTTTGATCCCAGAACACTGTAGCCATAATCTTTCTGTTGTTGAAGGTTTGTTTGAACTTTTTTGGTCTGTTTGGCGAGTTCGTATGCATCCATTGTTGAGATTGACGTTTTGTTTCAGGTGTGTCATACTGAACCCAGGTCTCAACACCCGTCACAATTGATTTCAAAAAGTCTTCTCCTTCAGCGTCATAACGGGTGAGGAATGTCAAGGCTGAGCCTATTCGTCGTTTTTGTGGTTGTCCGTCAACATCTTTGGGACCCAGCGAGCACAAATTTTTCTGTAGCCTAAATGTTCCGTCACAATAGTGTACAGAGAAGACCTCGAGACTTCTGGAAATTTTATGGACAAATCATTTATAGTGAACTTTCGGTTTCCCCTAACTTCTTCGTCCACTCGTTGAACAAGGTTGTCTGTGGCTACAGACTTGCGTCCTTGACCTCCTTCATCATGCACATCGGTTCGTCCATCTTTAAATTTTCGGCACCATTCACGCACAACACCATCGCTTATAAAGTTTTCTCCATACACTCGGTTCATTCTTCGATGAATTTCAGCTGCACTATTCCCTTCAGCTTGCAGGAATCGAATAACACTTCGCAATTTGCACTTGGTGGGAGAATCAATTAAGGCAGCCATGTTTACGTGGCTACAGCTCGCCTCACAATGGCGTCAATGAAAAGGCAGTCAAAGAGGGTGATGTGGGGAACATGCGCCGTCGCTCTATGCGCATACCGACTTCCTGCCGCTCGTCTAACGTTGATGCTGTGTAATCGGAGGTTGAAAAAAAAACGGCCCTCGTACCTCTCATGTATTGGCTTCACCACCGCCATTAGCCCTCTCTGAACCCGAGTGTTCCAGATTGGAGAAAAAAATCTTACTGTGACTATATGTTATTGAAGCTACTGCTTTATTCTCTTCACACCCCAAGGTTTATTTTTGAACTTTTTTAATTTGAGATATGGATTAATATTAACAAACTGATAAATACGAAAGACTAAATAGAGAAAAAAAATTTATATTTATAAAGATAGTAAACCAATGTTTAGAAATGCAGTTTTCTACAAATACTCAGCTGCCAGAAAAAGCAAAGCTGAGTTCAGTTTTGCTTTTCCTAGCACGCTGAGTCTTGCACTGATGAAGAATCTCGATAGTAAACTCGAAACGGCTGTTTGCTATCTTTTCATGCACTATTTGAGCATTTCTAAACGTTGTTTTTCTATCTTTATACTTTTTTGCACAAGGTTTTATCTGCTTTTTTAATTAAAATATTTTTCTTATGCATAAAATTTGATGATGCATGGGATACAAAAAGTACATTTTTTGATATTTTTAGTTTATTTTACGTTTTTGCATTGAAAAACATAAAAAAAAATCTATAATTAATACTTCTTTATTACTAATAGACTCTAAGCAGACACTCTTAATCCAGAGTCGAATTCTTTACTTTTTCATTTTTGTGTATTTCATACATTTCTGTTTTAAGCCATTTTTATCCAACTCTTAGTTCTCTAAAAACGTGATGTATGAAATAAATTGCTGTTTTGTTTAGTTCTGCTATCTGTTAGGTTCCATTCATGTAATTTTTTTTAACATTATTTATGTATGAGAAAAAAGCTGTAAAGATGTGTATCTAAAAGGGTACATCAGATTTGAAGAGATTATGCAAAGTACATCTTTTATGATTCAGCGGAGAAATACTTTTAATATTGCGAAACTTCATGTGCATGGTGAATGAAAAAATTTCCGTTCACTCCGTAGAGACAATTTTCTCATTTAAAAAAAAAACCTAATTTTTAATAAAACAATTTTTAAATCGAATTTTCTTCGTTAATATCTCTAATAAAATTGTAAAAGAATTCGATAACTGTGTAGTTTGAATTAGAGGCTTTAAAATGGTAAAAATATCTTTAAACAATGACTAGAAATACCCTACACTGGGAATTTGATATAAGAAAATGGAAATGTTTGTAAACTATTGATCGATTAACAAAACTGCATGTATTGAACCGAGAGCAAATGTAAATTTAGTTTACTTATCTTTCTTTTCTGTGGTTTTACAGAAATTTTCAATAGGGCGTTATCATTTGTCATTTATTTAATCCCATTCTGAATTTTTTGAGCTTTTAACAAAACAACATCTGAAACTTCTTTTCCTTTTATTTGTTTTCTTTTAACTTACAATCCTGTTTGTATGTGGTTGGGAAATTTTGTGACATATCCCCTTTTACTTCCTGTTGACATACTGCTGTGAAATTTGGAATATATATGTATTCCTGAAGGAAATTCATGAATTGGACATTCATTTTTAAAATTTTACTCTGTAAGTGTAGGAAAGCAATAAGGGGGGGGGGGGGGTTAAATGTAAAACTTTATCTGCTGATGGTGCTTATATGTACAATTAAAATAGCTTATTATAAAATTTATTTAACACATCGATTAATTGTAATACAGTTTAAAATCAGTTATAGATACATTATTTTATCTTGTTCCAAAAGCAGTATTAGTTACACAAAACAAAAATATATTTAAAAGGATGATTTTTTTGCCTTCGCATATTTTCAGCTTTCTTGGCGTTGTGGCAGATTGATGGGGATTTTTGAATTCGGAAATATTGCTATATTCATATTGTAAGAAAATCATATTTATACATTTCTTAGTTCTACAAAATACTAAGAAAAAAATAATAAATAATAATTTGAGTGGGGTTATTAATATTGCACAAAATCCTTATAAATTTAGATTTAATTAAAACTTCTAAATCCTTCAATTCTTATAAAATGTGTTAAATGATTATGTAAATCTTCTACTATAATTTAAACATTTCTCAAAAATTCTTTAGAAGATAAAATTTCATTTATTCATAATTCAGTAGGTAAAGGATAAAAAGGATATCAATCAAAATAATCAGGCTATCAATGGAAATAAAATCTTTAAACTTGAAATGCCTGTAGTGTAACTGAAATTAGGAAATGCGTTTTTTGGATTTTTTCAAAATTTGACTCCTAAGATACGTCTTACCACCAAGAGCTCTCCGTTTTTGAAAGACTTTGCAACAAACACCACTTAATGGTTACTCATGAACTGTTATTTTAACACAGTTAAATTGATTGGTTAAGTTATCATACGAGTTGAATATTTCCACCTGAGTGGAAATATGCCCAAGCTGGGTATCAAACCCAGATTCTTGACTTACAGGGGTTATGCTTTACCGTTTAATCTAACTAGGCCGACAACCAGCGAGCATTTTTTACCCAGGGAACCTTATTGGTAATAACATTCGGTCTGTTATTTATACAACTCAACACAATAAACCGCAGATAAAGAAAATTCATATAAACAATGGAGTTCCTTTAGTTGCGGTTTTTTGTTTTGAGCTGTCTAAATGGCAGACCGAATGTTATTTCCTATAAGATTATCTATGCGAAAAATGCTCACTGGTTGTCGCATCAGTTATTTTAGACGGTAAAGCATTGGCCCTATAAAAAAAAAGATCTGGGTTTGGTTCCCAGGCTGTGCATTTTTTATGTCAGGAGGAAATATTCAATTCGTATGATTACCAAACAGTTTGATTGTGTTGATCTTTCGCCGGGCGTTTTCATCACATGAGCGGGCGCGCGTTGTAAAATATACAACGAGTGAAAAAAAGCAATTATTGCAGCGTTATTTTAATTTTACAAATAATTTAACTTGCAAATATCATATAAGTTATCTCTCATCACAATTTATGAAAGTATTTTGCAATACTCTTATTCTGTTATAACATATTAAAGCAGAAGTTTAGGTGTATAAAAGGCTACTTGCTATTACAATCACAAAGAATAAAAATTAATAATGATTTACTAACAAATAATTAAGTAATTTCGGATCTACAGAATTAGTCTTATTATTCATCTATATTAGTTGCTTCCCATATTAAGCATAAGATTTACTTTTTTAAAGGCTGTTTACAGATATACCTTGCACATTTCATGCACAGTTAGCAGATTAAAATGACAGTTACAGCTAACTGCGCAATCTGAAATACAAATAACTTTCAGGAACTGGGTAAAGAGATCCAATAAACGAATACAAATGATTATTAACACCCATTACTGTTTGAATTTTGTTTAAAAGGAAAAATAATATTAATATTGTACTTTTTACAACGGCGCGCCCGACGGAAGGTTAAAATAACAATTTATCTACGTATTCATTGTTTAAATGGAGTTCTTTTATCTGCGGTTTATCCTATTGAAATGTCTAAATGACAGGCCAGATGTTATTACCAATAAGCTTATCTGAGCGGAAAATGCTTGCTGGTTGTTAGCATAAATAGCAGGGGCTAGAAATCTTAGTGTCTGTAAGTCGCTCAGATGGAAATATTCAATCCGTACTCAATTATATTTTAATTTCCTACAGATAAAATCCTATATAGTCGGCCCAGTTAACTTAATAACACGGACAGAAAGCATTGTCCACGTAAGCCCAGTAAACTGTAACCGTCAATTATAATTTGATTTCCTATCGAGAAATTACTATTACCTTCAACAATGAGAAATTGTCGAAAAGGAATTATGACAAAATTACCAAAATACTGCCAAATTTTTGGCAACTTAGATTAATATTGCCAAATTTGGGAATGCATTTAATTAATTAATTAATTAATTAATTTTAATGACATCATACTTATTTTTTTCCACTTTTATATTGACTTGATGAATGTTTTAATCATCTCTGAACTATCACTTAAAAACTAAAGTTCATTAAAACATTATTTATTCATTATATTCGTTATATTCATCATAACATTATCAATTCATTAAAAACTAAAATTCATCTGTTTCTAATTTAAATTATCTATCGATAAAAATTTATGTATCAAATATTTTTTTTTAAACAAACAATTTTTTTTATTCAAGAATTTTTGTCCATTTCAAAGTTTGTCAGTTTAAATAACTGATGTTTTATCCTTTAAGTTACTTTATTCACAAAAAAAAAAAAAAAAAAAAAAAAAAATCAGTTGTATTTTCAGGTAATTGAATTTTTTGTTTCATCTGTCACTTCAACTTACACTCCCTTCTTCTAAACATACAACCAAAATTCTTCCTCATATTACCTAAGCAAAGAAATTTCGAGTTTTATTTAAAAAAAAAATCTTTTCCATCTGCCACTACAAATGACACTTTGGATGCTTCATTAGTTGTATCAGTCGTTTCTGTTTCTTTACATTAGAACTAGTGTTATTGTGAGTAGTTTATCAAAGACATATAGATATGTTTTGGCATTTGTGTTGAGAAATAATTTTGATGGTAGACCCTTTAAAAAAATGATTTTTCACAATTCAAAGTACATAAAGTTTAGAAATATTTATAAGTTACTGAAATTTTCTATATAATCTGTCATTTAAAATTTTACTTGAGTGTTTCATTAATTGTTTCCTTATCTTTGTGGTGATGTGCTTTATTAGATGCTTTACTTTTTATTAAATATATGTATACACTTAAAAATTAATTAATCTAATCTTAATTTGAAATAATTGAAATTTTCTGTTTCATCTGTCATTTTAAATAGCACTAAAATTGTTTCAATAATTAGTTATTTTGTATATTTTAGTGCTACTATTTACTAGGTTTAACTGTGAAATAAATACATATTTTTTATTTTAATCTGAGTTTAATCTTTTACAATTTTGGCTGTAACAATTTTGTTTACAATTTTGGCAACAAATATAGATGAACCTATACTAACACATTATTTAAAATTTGTTTCAACAATATTCACTCAAGATATCATTAAAAAAATTTAGTAAATATATTATATTTTTACTTCTACATGTCATTATCACAGAAGAGGATACAATAAAAGCAACACTTGACTTTCTTTGATGAATATAACATTTATTTGGAGAAATAAAAATCTGTAACTTCAACTACTAACCTATTATATGAAAATTGAGAATAGTAGAACATTACTAGCATCGCGACACATACAATAGGCTGAAACGCAGTGTATAGGGCGACTAAACCTATGTGGCATATCTAAACTGGGTTTACACCATTTATGATTTGTTTTTGTGATTGTTTTTTCTTTAATATATTCTTCAGTTGTCTCGACATAATCATTTAAAGAACAAAAAATAATCATCGATATTAAATGTGTTCAGTATTTATATAATCTCTTGGTATAAAGTTACATATGTAATACTTTTTAAATTAAAAAATATATAGATGTAAAGTTTTTCTTAAAGAAATTTTGTGCATTTGTTATTCAAATTATTTTTGTATATTTGTAATTCAACATAAATCTGGTGATTCATGCTTTTTGTTAAAAATATAGTTTGTGCTCAATTTTTTACGAGAAAAAAAAAATGATTTGTATTTTCATGTAATCCAAATTGAATTCTGAGAAATCTAGTGATTTATGCTTTTTATTAAAAATAGGGGAAGATAGGGATACTTGAGCCACTTTTTAAATTTTAATTTTTTTTAATTTTTTTAAAATTTCTTAGAACAAAATAAAATATTGCAAATGAAAATTTGATAATTTTTCTTCAACTGAAAACCACTTTCAATTAATTTTGAACTATTTTTCTATGTCTAATTAATTTTTACTTTTTTACATCGTGTATCAAGTATCCCCATGCAAGGGATACTTGAGCCATGGTGAAGGGATACTTGAGCCAGTACGGAAAAATACCTACAAAAGTAATTTTTTTTCTCTTTATTTTTGTACAAATATCTTACAGAATGATAAATTATGATGCATAAAGTCCTTCAAAACCAATTGAGATTAGAATTCAGATGTTTCAGCTCTTTGGCAACATGTATCAAGAACAAATTCAGAATGGTTGTAAAACCACACATCTTTTTACTTTTATCTACTTGGTAACTCAGTAGTGCCCTCTGTTGGTAACAATAGAAGTCATTTCTTTGATTTAAAAAAAGTTACAGTAACAGAGGTTACAATTTCAATATCAAATATTAATCTTAATATATTATATTAAAAAAACTAAATATTTAATATGTTGGACCTAACTAATTAAAGTATTAGAGATTATTTTACATTTATCTAGACAGGCCATTTTGTTAGTCAAAATAAAAAATAAAATGGATATTTGCATTTAAAAAAATACATTTTTAAACATTTTTTTCTAAGTCATTATTTAATAAATAAATAAATAAATAAATAAATAAATAAATAATGCTCCATTTTATCCAGAAAAAAAAATCTATTAGTGAATATAAGGACGTAATTTTATCTTTTGTTTATTTTACCCAGTCTAATTTCCTAGTGGGGATAGTTGAGCCATGGCTCAAGTATCCCCAATCTCTTTGGCTCAAGTATCCCCATTACCACTATTTTTGTTTATCAGAGTTTTACTAAGTAAAGCATGCAGCTATTTGAGCTATTTTAGATTCAAAATACAATTGAGATTATACTTATTAAATTTATATATATTGTTGCAACTTTAAACGAAACTTTGATAAAAAAAATAATAAAAAAACCATGCACCTAAATATTTACTTTAAATAGGGAAAAACAACTATTAATCACCATACTTTCAAAATGGTACCAAGGTATGTGATTACTTTTTTACATGTTCAGAACTATAAACATGTTACCATATTGCCAGTTTTAGAAAGAAAAAAAATCGATTTGTACTTTCATGTAATCCGAATTTTCTGTTTCATCGTTTTCTTCTAATGACATTTTTTATAATTTATTAATTATTGTTTTTTTTCTTTGAGTTAAGGCTGTTGCCACTGTTATTATTTTTATAAATGAAATGCAGTTGTATGTTTATAAATGAAATGTATACTAATTTTTAGTTTAATGTAATCTCATTCTTTTTAACTTTTTAGTTTTCAACGCAGCACATTTGTTACATTATTCTGAGAGTTTTTTTCTATGTGTTTTAAAATTATCTTAGCTCGATTATTCAAAAATCAAAATTTAATTCTTTTGTATCAATTACGAACTCGTACAAATTTATATATATTTATATCATTTTTTAAATCCATAAGTTCTTGTGAAAATTTTATCCAAAATTTTTATGCATTTTGACACATATCATTTGATGGTTTATTTTTTATCTAAATATGTTAAATAAATTCGTCTTTATGTTATACAAGCAATCAAATTGCAAGTTGTATTATAGGATTTTTGTTTCATATATCAACTTCAAGTGACACTTTGAAAGTTTTATTATTTTTTTACTTTCCATTATATTAGTCTTAATGACATCAGGAGCAATTTATCGAAGAAATACAGATCTGTTTTAGAAACTGAAATTCCAAAACATGCTGATGGTTAATTCTTCCAAATGTATAAAAATATTTTTCATAATTCAGAGGCACAGAAGTTCCAAGATAATGCTTGAGGTAATCAAAATTTCTAGCTGCATCTGTCACTTTCTAATGGCATTTTCAATGCTTTCTTAAATGTCTTTTTTTTTCGTGTTAGTAATAATGCCACTTTAAAAATTAATCTAAAAATATGTATATATCCATTTTTATTTATTATTTTTCACACCTTGGAGGGAATTCATCAGATTTTTCTTTTTCATTTTTTTTTCATGCATATTTTTTGTTTAAATAATATTCTAAATTTATAAGATTTATTTTTATTTATTTATTTATTTATTTTTTTACTGTGATACTTGATTTAGTTTGAATTTCAAACTATAGATTATGCTGAGAGCAATAAGTACTCAGTCCAGACACGATATTTTGTATTTCGGAATCCATTCAATACATGGAATTCGGAATCCATTCAATCTATTCAATCCATTCAATTCGCATGGATAGAGAGAGAGGCCTAAAAATTGAGCCTGGATTTAGCGGCCATTGTTTTCAGGGCCATCTATCTCTGCTATTTGTAACTAAAATTAAGAGTAGAAGCATAATAACTCCTGACATCTCAAATAACTCTGATGCAAGAATATTTTAACTAACAAGCTATCGAAGCCTGAGAGCTTATGTGCCCGCCCGTTCTGTATTATACGTATGTAGTACGTGCGTACGTTCGTACGTACGTAACGCGATAACTCATGATAAAAATATCTGATTTACATGAAATTTTGGATTTAGGCTTATTATGTTAAGACGCTTCCCTGATTAGTTTTGAGAGTTCATTCGATAAGTATAAGAAGGGGAACGGGGGCTATTGACCCTCCCCTTAATTTATATAAATGGGTTTTTCCTGCAGAATTAGTAGATTTCGTTCAAATTTTAGATGTGAGATCATTCTAATGAGATGCCATCATGATTAGTATCGGGTGATCATTTTATAAATTTAGAGAGGGGGAATAGGCGAGGGGGGGAGTAATCCCCTCGTCTTAATTTAGGTTTTTCACGCAAAATTTATTTATTTGCTTCAAATGTTTTATAAAGGTTTATTCTGAAATGGCGCTTTCCTGATTTGTTTTTGGAATTCACTGGATAAGTATAAAGGGAGGATAGGCGAAATTACCCCTCATAATTTATGTAAATGGTTTTTCATACAGATTTAACCAATTTGTTTCAATTTTTGTATACAGGTTCATAGTAGTAAGAAGCTTCGCTCATTTGTTGTGGTATTTTTCTTTTGTTAATTATAAAGGAGGGTACGGGCGATTACCTCCCCCTTAAGTTAGCTAAAAAGAGTTTATGCAGAGTTATCCGATTTGCTTTAAATTTTGGATGCCGGTTTTTTTCTGATAAGTTGAATTTCTGAACAGTTTTGGAGGTTTAATGATTAATTATAAAGGAAGGAACGGGGTAAAACGTTTCTTAAATTACATAAATCGGTTTTTATGCAGAATTATTCGACTTCGAATTTTGGATACAGGTTTATTATATGATAAGGCGTATCCCTAATTAGTTTTGGGGCTTCAATGATAAGTATAAATAAAGAAAATTGGGGGAGGGGGTACTTCCTTCCTTATTATTTTTTTTTCGAAGGGCATTATTATATAAGGCTGTAATATACAATTAGTCTGCATAGCCTGTGAGCTCTATACCATGAGTATAACTGGGCATCGTTCTTTTTTTTTAATGTCTAATCATTTGAAAGTCATTAAAATAATTTAAAACCCATTAATTATCAAAAACTCCTTACATACGCTTATTTGTTCAGTTATCATTTGTTTGTAAGAAATTACGATTTTATAGTTTATATACGATTTTATAGTCGCAATTACCCGTTCTTATTCCATTACATTGTAGATTGTACATACAGGACGAATCATATATATTATATATCTTTTATCGATCTGTTTAAACGTTGACATATATTAAATGTGCTTTCAATGTAAATAAATACGTTCGAAATATGAGGTAAACTAATTCAAACTTGAGTGTTCCAATATAGAGCTTATATAGAATGTGATTATAACTCTTAGTTTGTAATTTACTTAGAATAAAATCCAAAAGAATAAATTTATATTGGAATGTGATATTAATGTTCCGCACACGTATTTTTTTATTGTCATTCTAGAACTGATATTAGTTTTTTAAAACAAAAAAGTTCTTTAAAAGGTTAAAACAGAAATAACTAAATTTGATACTTAAAGACAACCAAATTGTTCTCTTTTTTTTTCTTATGTAGAACAGTTCTTATTATTAAGATTATTAAGCAGCATTATGTTTCAAAAATATGTTTTTTGCTTTGCCATTCTAGAATTGATTCTAATTTTTTGATGAAAAAAAATCAGTAAAGTAAAACAGAACCATTTGAATTGGATACATAAAATTAGCAGAATTCGATTCTTCTTAAATATGTTTTTAGGTAGATTGCGTCGTAGTATTTAAATTATTAAATTGTACCTACTATTTAGTGGCATTAATGTTGCATGTTTTTTCATTATAATTCTAAAGTTGATTCTAGTTTTTTAAAGTCAAGAAAAATAACGCAATAAGGGTGAAATATAGGAATTTAATTTAGATATATAAATATAAAAAATGTACTACCTTTTAAGTACTTAATTTTTCTATCCTAGTATTTATATCTCAAATTTGAAATTTCCACTTTCTTTGTTTCAATTTGTACTGCTCTATATTTTCCACAAATCTGCTGTTACTTATTGCTAATTACTGCTTTCACTATAAACAGTTGTGTCATCAGAAACTTGAATAACACAATCCATATTAATTATTTATTTAATACTTTCGTTTTATGATACATTTCAGTAAGCTGAAATTACGAAATATTTATTTATAAAAAATTCAGACAAGATATTTCCGATATCAATAGGGACATTTAAGACATGATTTCTTTTGTTAGATATAGTAGGTAAAAGGTAACAATTACATTTTAAATTTTTATTGAAAAATTAAGGTATGTTTAAGTGCAGTCGTTGAAAAAAAATTAAATACTTCTTTTAATACCACAACAAATTATTGTACAATTAAATTATTAATACCAAACGATTAGAAATAAAGTCTACTTTTAAGTGATGTATATAAAATTTATTTGTGGAATATTTATTTTTTAAAACAAACCAAATTCTTGTTTTTTCAATAGCAAAACCTAACTTGGACACAATAATTAAATTCCGCAGTTTTTCTGAAAATTAATAGTTGATGATTGTTTAATAGTTGTTGATAATTGTAATTTGTTCATCTATGTTTCCTATAGATAAAAAAATAAACAATAAATCAAAATGGTCTTGCACTAATTTAATAATTATATTAAACCACA
Source organism: Maratus speculifer (assembly GCA_964019185.1). NCBI lineage: Eukaryota > Metazoa > Arthropoda > Arachnida > Araneae > Salticidae > Maratus > Maratus speculifer. The sequence goes on from OZ025297.1 coordinate 331,553,343, forward strand.
GCAAAAAACCGTTAAAATGGTTCTAAAATAAGAATTTCTTATTATTTCAGGAAAGCAATTTGCATTTAATACTTTATATTATAAATTAAAATTTTTAAAAACTTTAGGAACGAAATTTACTTTAAATTAAAAAACTCATGTCCGATATCACTGGAATTTTCACGGAGAATAAACAAATTTGTCAACCTGTAACTGTGTCTTTAAAAATTCATTTTTATCAAGGTTTCTTGAATATGTAGTCCTTGTCTTTTTCATTTATTATAATTAATAATTTTTGCATGTATATTTTGATTATTTAAAAAAATAATATAATTTTTATAAATGAAATACAGATTGTATTATAGATATTTTTTCTTATTAGTACATTCTAAATATTGTCTCGAGATAAATAACGTTTCTAATTTCATTATTCGAGCAAACTTTTATTCGAATGTATTTTAAATAACGATAAATTTGTGTATTTTAATTAATTAAATATGTTTTATATAACTTGAAAATATTCTTAATTTTATTAGATTAAAAAACAATATTATAGTCATGCAAATACATAAATATTTTCTTTTAGTATCATTTTCTATTCAGTAATTTTTAGCCTATTTAGTAGCACATTACTACTTTTCATTTAGTTGCACTTTAATTTTCAGAATCAAATAAGTCGTTTACTTTATTTAATGCTAAGAGTATTAAAGTTAACAAATAAAATAAAATAAATTGAAAATAAAATTTCTCTCTTTTCATTTAATGATTTTTAAATGCTCATAAAATATTTTTGGGTTATTTATTTACGAAAATAACAACACATTAATTCTTATACAAAATATTCATTTTCTTAATTACTGTTTTAAAAGTAAATATTAACAGGAATATATATTTATCTTGTTCATTAATGAAATACATCATTTAATTTTAGATATGCAATTTAGGAAACATGTGCTTTAATGCTCATTTAATGTTTAGAATATGCATTTTGTGGTAATAAAAAAAATGAAATAATTTAGAGGAGATATTTATTATATAAAAAATTACATTTTAAAATTAATCTAAAAGTCCATTTTATCATAACGATATAAATTAAATTAGTCCTAACACTATTGACACATAGTATAAGAGTTCTTTTGGGTTTGGTGAACTGTCAGTAATACGTGTGTTTTAATTGAGTATTATTTTTTAACAAATACTTTTGCTACTCTTACTGTTGTGATAGCTAGTGTTAATGTTATTTATGTAAAAGTAACTTTTTCTAAAAATTGAAAAAAATCTTTGAACCTAAAGAGTTAAATAAATCTCAGAAATAGATAAATGTAATTTCTTGAGGAAATGCAATCCTTTATTTTAGTGTTTTAATATCAATAAACATTTGTTAAGTTGTTTTCCTACAAGTGACGTATAATTAGTCAAGGGAGAAAACTTGTTTTCAAGGAAGAAAGACAAACAATATCGTTAAGGTGGCCAATGCTTTGGAACAATTTAATGAAAACAGTAACCTCGGTTAGAGTGATATTGAACACTTTCAAAAGAAAAGTTTTGTTTGACAAAACTTACATTGGTTGAGGGAGAGGAATAACTGCAAAGCCCTAAGGATTTTTTCCAAAATTTAATTTCCAGGTATCATTAAATTGTAATGCTTACATATATATTGCTTTTACTTTTTGAAGAGCAGTGTTTTCATCGAAATTCTGTATTACAGGGATTAATTCAAATTCTTTAAATGCTGTTTTCATGTTTAAAACTTTAAAATGTTAGAAGTAAACGGGGATTAATATTATAGTAGATATTTTTACGTTTTACAAATATCACAAGATTACATACCAAAATAAAAATTTATTACTATTATTATTGTAATTATTGTTAATAATAATATTATTATTAAAATACAATGTTTATTTTCTGTTTTTAGTGTTTAAAATATTTCATTGAAAACGTTTTCCAGCATGTTGGTCTAAGTCACAGAATAAAAAAGTAAACAAAAATATAGAATAATATTAAAATTCTGTACCTTTTAGTGTTTAAAATATTTCAGAAATTTTTATTATATTTTAGATATCTCAAGAATAGATAAATATAGTTCCCGAAATAAGTAATCAAATTTCAGCTATACTTACCACCTGATATCTCGAACGACGGATTGCATATGCATACACATATGATTGGAGAATAGGAATGACGATCATTAGGGTAATCCATAATTTGGAATTAAATAATTTCTATATTTTCAGAATAATAGATAACAGACTTTTTCCATAAACTAAACAAGTTACAAGTGATTTTTTTTCTTTTTTGGTTCGAAACAAAAATGATAAACATATTACAAAACAAATATCCCTCCCTCTAGAGATATCTTAAGATATCATGTGTGAAACCCATCTCTCCCCCCTAAAGTGATTACGTCACATATGCACGGTCCTTAAGTTTCAAATTAAAACAATAAAAATAAAATATTGAATATTATTAAAATTGTATACCTTTATCCTTTCGAAACTGTTGTATTAGTTATAGTATATGTCTGTGACGATATTCAATTGATTTTTAATTGATTATTATTTTATTTTAAGAAATACTTTTGTTTCTGTTTATGTGTGGTTATTTTAGTATGCGCTTATGCATATACTATATGATTTCATTAACGTTTATGCATTTAGTAACAATAAGAGCGATAAATATTTGATCCTTTCTCGTTGGGCCTTTCCGATTCTTTTATTTTAAACATATATTTCACTCTTTAAATTTAAATCAAAGGTTACTTTCTGGAAAGAATCATGTGTAATAAAGCCCAATTTATTAGAAAGTAGTAATATCAGTTAAATCTTGTTGTAATATGATATTTTCAGAATATCTTCAAAAGCCCTCCCTTCGCCTATCGTCATATCAATATGAATTGAATAGTACGCAAAGCAACAACATTCGTTATGTCTCAGACAATAAAATTTTCGCTAAACTATAATTAATCTATTTCGATAGTGTTAAGGTTGTTAACGTAAAAGTAATTTCTTCCAAAAATTGAAAAAAAAATCGGATCCGAAAGGGTTAAATAAATCTCAGAAATGGTTAAATGTACTTTCTAGAGGAAATGCTATCCTTTATTTTAGGGCTCTAATATCGATAAACATTTGTTCTGTTGTTTTCCTACAGGTGACGTATAATTTGTCAAAAGGGAAAACTTGTTTTCTACGAAAGAAAGAAAAAACGATATCGTTAAAGCAGCAAATGCTTTGGAACAATTTAATCTAATCAGTGGAACCTCGGTAAGAGTGATATTGAACGCTTTCAAAAGAAAAGTTTTGTTTGACAAAACTTACATTGGTTGAGGGAGAAAATAACTGCAAAGCCCCAAGGATTTTTTTTCCAAAATTTAATTCCAGAGTATCATTAAATGATAATGCTTACATCTATATTGTTTTACTTTTTGAGGAACTGTGTTTTCGTCGAAATGCTGTGGTACAATGATTGATTCGAATTCTTTCAATGCTGTTTTCATGTAAAGTAAACAAGACTTTAAAATGGATTTTAATATTATAGTAGTTATATTCCTTTAACCAAATATCACAATAACACATAACAAAATAAAATTATTATTATTACTGTTATTATTATTATTATATTAAATAGTCAATTTCTTGTTTTAATGTTTATAATATTTCATTGATGCAGGTTCACAACCTGTTAGTGTAAGTCACATATTAAAATATAAATATAAATATTGAACAATACTAAAATTCTATACTTTATGGAATCTCAAACATAGATAAATGTAGTTTTTGAAGGAAATGAGTAAATTTTAGCCCTACTTCCCACCTAATTTTCAAAAATTGTACATACATACACATTTGATTGCCGATCTTTGGGGGTATTCCATATTTTGGAATTAAATAAATTTATAATAAATTAATTATTTAATAATAAATTTTTATTTTCAGAAAATATATAACATGCTTTTTTGGTGCAATGATGAAGTTATAAATAAAAAGAAAATTTTTTGTTCAAACGAAAATGATAACAATATCACAAAACAGATATCCCTCCCCATAGAGATATATCACGATATCTTGTGGCAAATCCCATCTCTCTCCCCTAAAGTTATAACGTTATCTAAGCATAGTCCCTAAGTAACATATTAAAAAAAGAAAAAGAAAAATATTGAATGTTATTAAAATTGTATCTCATAAATAAATCTTAGAAATAGATAAATGTAGTTCCTGGAAGAAATGCGATCATTTATTTTAGTGTGCTAATATTGATAAACATTTCTTCAGTTGTTTTCCAACAGGTGACGTATAATTTGTTACCTTGGTGTTATCTTGGTGGAAAATATCTAAATAAAATGCTATACAGAAGTACGGTAAACAGTTTTTTTCAATTGTGTTTTTTCAATTTTTTGAACATCCCTAAAAGAAGAAACTTTAACATCAACCAATTAGAATTATTAGCTATATACAGTCGAACCTCGTTAACGTGAACACGCTTAACGTGAATTGCTTTTAACATGAACAGTTCCTATTGTCCCCGTCAAAATAAATAGGGATTCCAGTGTTTTTTCTCCTTATAACATGAACACGTTTAACATGAAAATTCGCTTAATATGAACAATTCTCGATGTCCCATGACAGATTTAGACTGTTAACACGAACGAAAGATGATACAGAAATACAGTTAATATTTCAGCAACTCTTTCCTTTTCAAAATGTAAAGCAATATTTTAATTTTTCCCACTTTTGGAAGATCAAGAAATAACGCAGTCTATTACTGGGTTCAAGTTTTACATTACGTAATATAACTAAAAGAACAAGAAAAAATGTTTTCAATATCAATTATCTAGTAAGTCACGTGACATGGCACCTCCCGTCTGTTCGAATGAAAAAGAAGTTTGCGAACTATCCCACATTGGAAAGTATAATATCTGTCGTTATCTACATGTCACCAGGACTAGAGATAGTTACTATTTAAAAGGAGTATTTTTATGCATTGTTTCTGTATTCAAACATAGAAAATTTACAGTTTGGTGTTGCAACTTCCATATAAAAAGTCCTGCATTCAGTCTTTTTTTTTTTTTTTTTTTTTTTGTTTACCCGTATTAATTCATAAGGACTTTCACATGTACAGTATAGTTGCTCAAAATGAGTCGCAAAGTTCAGCAATCCTTAAGTTTGCAAAATAAGCTCGATATATTACATGACGTAGATTCGATAAATTTAAAAAAAATCTGATATTGCTAAGAAATACGAAATAGCTAAAAGTACGATACCAATGATTTTAAAAGGTAGAGACAAAATTGAAACAGCTTATGTACTAAACAAGTTTGAACCAAGTCGAAAAAGAATGAGCGTCGCCAATAATGAAGAAGTTGAAATAGCAGTAATCAAATGGATGAATGAAGCAAGAAACCTGAATCTTCCGATCACTGGTGCGATTTTGCTTGAAAAGGCTCGTTTTTTTCGCCGATGCTTTGGGTGTAAGAGATTTTTTAGGCTCATAAGGAGGGCTTCAACGATTTAAGGATAGACACGGAATAGTTTGCAAGAAAATTTGAGGAGAAGCGGCTGCAGTAAATGATGAACTAGCGAATGATTTCGTAATCAATAAACTTCAATCAATTTTAAGCAAATATGCTGAAGAAGATATTTTTAATGCCGACGAGACATCATTATTCTGGAAAGCACTTCCTTCGTGAACTTTAACGATAAAGAATATGAAATGTTCAGGTGGAAAATGCAGCTATGAAAGATTAACTGTGTTTTTTGCTTGCAACATGACTGGAATGGAAAAATTACCATTGATGGTCATTGGAAAGCTGCAAAACCTCGCTGTTTTAAAAGTATAAAAACATTACTAGTGACATACGAATCGAGCAAAAAGGCGTGGAGTACCATAGAGTTATTCCAGAAGTGGGTTAAAAAATTCGACGGAAAATTCGAAATAGATGGCAGAAATATTTGTTTAATTTTAGATAATTGCTGCGCTCATTGCGCCGTTTCCGGACTCAAAGCAATCCATATTGAGTTTTTACCTCCAAATACAACTGCAAAAATACAACCATGTGATCAAGGGATAATTAAATGCATAAAAGCATACTATAGAAGAGAAATTCTCCTACAAACAGTTTATTGTTTCGATCAAGGAACATCCTTTTCTATAAACTTGTTGGATGCATTAAATGTACTCCGATCTGCTTGGAAAGAAGTTTCTGTCACTACTATCCAAAATTGTTTCCAGAAAGCTGGATTTTCTGCCAAAGAAACTCCTTCACAAACAGAAGAAACAATAAAATTTGATTCTTCAGAAGCAAAAGCACGCGGCATATTTCCAGAAAATGTCACATTTGAGCATTATGTAACAATGGACGATGAAATAATGACATCCGACACAGTTACGGATGAAGAAATAGTTAAGGAAATTAAGTGTGCTAAAATCACTGCCAATAATTTACACTATTCTTCTGAAACAGAAGAGGAAGATGATAGCAGTGATTGTTCAGAATACAACAATGTATCCAGTATTGAAGCATTTAATGCATTAAAAATTGTACAAAGATTTGTGATGCAAACAGAAAACTCTAGCGAGTACCTGGATGTTGTAGATAAATTAGAAGATTTCCGCAAACGAACTGTTGACAGAAACCGAAAACAGTCGCAAATAACAGATTTTTTTTAAAGGTGTAATTTTGATTTTTTTTCCTGGTATCTATAAGTTATACATAAATAAGGTAAGGATCTAATTATTACTTTTGTTATTATTTAGTCTTTTGAGTGTAAATAGAATTAATTTCTCGTAATTTAGTTACAAATGTATGATTCATTATTTGATATAAATCTATTGAAGTTGATGTTATATACTTTACCATTTATGCTGTAAAAAATGCAATTTATAGCATTCATGTTTTATTTACTTAATTATTTTTAACAATTTTCTATTAATGGATAAATATATATGGCTAGTTCCATGGGTTTTGTAAGTGTAAGTCACATTACCTTATAATTGCTATGCTTGTTTGCCACCGTTATTTTCAAAAAGTCTGCTTGGCCTTATTTAATTAATGAGAATGTGCCGATAAAATAAAACACATTTTTTACGTACTAAAATACTGGTAGCCAAAAATCGTAGCCTGTGACTTACACTACAAGTACTCATGGAAATAGCCATATATAACTATTAGTCTAATTATTAAAATAGAAAAAAGTCTCAGTTCAAAGTAGAATTCAATTAGAAACAAGATTGAGACAAAGTTTTCTCTCATTAGACCCTATTGGAAATGCACATTTGTCCCTGTATTCTTTATCATTGCATCTAAGCTTATTGTAAATTAACTGTTTGGTACGAAATAAAAATTAGAAATAAGTATAGTATATAAGTTTCATAATAAATTTTATTGTTATTAAAAAACTGATTTAATTGTTTATAAAAAAATATTTATTGAATATAAATGATCATTTAAAAATAATTTTTTACTACTGATAACATGAACAAAAATTTAATTCCCCCTGAGGTTCATGTTAACGAGGTTTGACTGTAATAAATATTATTTTTATTTATTGACCAATCATTTTTATTTAAATTTATGAGTTATCAAATATATTTTTAGGGGCGATTAGCAGATTACGAACTTGAACGAATATTATTTAACAAAGTTAAAGTTACGATTGTTTTCTCCCTACGGCAGAATGCTTTTATTATGCTTTTGATAGCTGGCAAAGTTTACGATTTTTGACTGGACTTTATTTTCAAAGATATTCTTTGTCTTTTTAGACCCAAAATTCTGTTATTATATAACGTGCAGAATTTTCTTAAATAATAGGGATACGTAAATAAAGATTTGGGAAACATTTTTATTTTTTAAGCTTTTTTATTTCTTTTATAAAATTTTATTAACAGATGAACAATGGGACAAATATCATTCACAGATAAGAGCAATTATTCACAGAGTAGGTACTATTTCTATTTATTAAAAAGTGTTTTTATGCAAAATTATAACTTATAAGACATTCTGTTTATGGACTAAAATTTAAATCTATATTTAATGAATTTTAGTTAAATAAAGATTGTGAATGTTTCCTCATTAATGACAGAATGCTTGTTTTTACATATTTGATAATCGAGAAAGTTTACGATTTTTGAGTATGAATTACTTTCGAATTGAAATCTTTGATCTCTTTTAATCTTAAATTTGTGTCAAAGGATATAACATTCAAAAATAGTGGTTTTAAAAAAGTTTGGAAGACATGTTTTTTTTAACATATTAACATTTTTTTAACATATGAATGTACTATAAGTAGTGTAAGCATTAAAAAAATGTTACATGTTGTACGTAATTGAAATACAGAGTGATGAAAAAATTTCTCGTTATCTGAGATACCATTAAATGATTAAAAAAACCACACATTTTATTTTCTATTATTTATTTTATTTTATTTTATTTTATTTATTTATTATTTTTTTTTACAATGGGTTCAAGAATTATGTTAAAAAAAACTGAAATCTTACTTGACGGATACTGTTATGAAATTCCAAAAAATTTAAACAGCAATGGCTATTATTTAAAATGATTAAATGATTATTACGGGGGAAAAACCATAATTAGCGTTAACGGATTAAAAGTACAATGGACTCTCAAAAATAGTTTTTTTTAAACTTTCAATGAATTTTTTTTAAAAATTCTGGAAATAGTCATAGTAAATGCATCTCTTATTTCACAATTTTTTTAAAAAAATGTATTCAATAGTTTATGAGATACAGATTTTTTTTAATTAATGAAAAGTGGCAATATTTCAAAATGCTCCATGCGCAACCATAACAACCCTTTCATGCATACAAATAAGTGTTACTAAGAATTTTTAGCATGTTACTTGTAAAACATAAAAAAAAATATTTTAACTAATTTTTTTTGTGTTTTTCGTTAAGAAATCATTTAAAATTCCGTACAACTGAAATTTTAAAAATTTAAATGCGTCTAAACAAGTTTATTTCTAGTAACATTTGTTAATAAATGTATAGAGAGAAATTTATAAAAAAAAATCAGAAAAATTGTGCATGAAGAAATTCGCATGGAACATTTTTAAATCATGAAAACGACGAAAATATTCATTTTGAGAAAAACAGGTTTTAGTAACTACAATGGTTATAATTGCTTAATATTTCTTTACTGACACAGTTTCAGTTATGTATAAATGATATAATATCATTTCTAACTTATATGTAAGTGTTTTATGTTTGTATGATAAATTCACATAAAATGTGTGGCTTCGACAGTAATTCAAGCAAAGGACATAAAGTATCAGAAATTAAAAAAATCATCTCAAAGTAATTTTTTTTTATTTATATGGAAATATTCATGGTATAAATACTTTTATTGTACAAATTTTTGTAAAATATATTAAATGGTTGTTAAGAAAAAGATTTTTTTTTTTACCCTAAAAAGATTGGGGATAAAAAACAATTCCTCAAATACATTGTAACAAACGCTAAAATAAACAGTTAAAAGTTACAGTTAAAGTATTGTTTTGCAAAATCACAAAATTAATTATTCATTGCAAAATAATAACATTGAGTAAGATAGAATTAAAAACTAGTCTAAATTTTACAGATGCGAATCGGCTAAAAAGTAAACAGAAGGGCGTGGCAGAATCAGCTGATTGAACAAAAATGTTTGTAACTCCAGTAAAAATAGTCGAAATTGAAAAAATCTTTTTGCGTTCAATAACAGTGAGTTCATGTAATGTTATTCTGCTAAAAATAAAAATTCGACAATTTGATGATTTTTTTGCGATTTTGAAAATCTACTGTACCCTTAAAAAAAAAAAAAAAAAAAAAAAAAAAAAAAAAAAAAAAGGGGCAGATTTTTTTTTTTTTTTTTTTTTTTTTTTTTTTTTTTTTTTACACATTTACTACAACAACAAACAGAAGACAATGTCATTTATCGCCGTTTAGCGTTTCCGTAATCAACAGGATCACTCGTATACAGTATCAATAATATTTTTTGTTATATTTAAAAGTAATATACGCCGTACAGTAAATATACTCGTGAAATATGCTACATGCGTCAGATATGAAAAAGTGTATCACTTGTGAAATTCTTCATTATCCTCATGTCATGATATGTTTATTGTTTCCCATAGTCTCTCGTATGTGATATATCAACGTCTACGAACGTAAACACTTAAAAATTTTATAATGCGGGAAACCTGTTTTGTTTTTGTCATCTGGGTAGGCATGTTTATTAAGCTATTATGTATGTTTCTCTAACTGCCTTTTTGTGTTTTTGTCGCCAATTCCACTGTTCAGCTAAGCTTTACTTTTTTTTACACCACTAAGATTATCTTTTGATTAAAACAGGTTCAGCGTTACTATTTAAAAGTTTTGAAAATTTATCACTATATCTATAATTGGACTGACCGAGTCATGTTTTTTACCCAATTTTTGAGCGCTACTATAAAACATGGCAGGTATAACGATGCATTTTAAATAGAAAAAAATGATCATACATGTGATCATACACAGAAAAAAAAAATAAAACATAAATAACCACCATATATTTTAAATTTTACTCTTTTTATAAATTTAAATGCTTTTAAATTTCTTTAATTTCACTATTTAAAATTTTTCTTTTGCACCATAATCTATCATGCTTGTTTTAAGGGGAAGGACACAAAAATGCTGAACCCCATTTACTTCCCGTTGATTTATTTACTTTACATGAAAATAGCATTGAAATAACTCGAATAAATCGTCCCAACATAGCATGTTCAGCATTTCGACAACATCCAATTCTGAAATAGGAAAAAAGGATTATAGATATACGCATTTCAGTGCAGTGTTATCGAAAATTAAATTTTGAACAAATCCTTTGGTTTCCTGTCATTGTTCGATTTCATTTGAGTCAAAAGTTACAATTTCTAAAGTCAAGTCATATATATATGTATACATATGTATATATATTGACCCTCAAAAATGTGGCTGCAATAAATTGTTTACAAAGTACTCAATAATTAAACATTTCATACCGAAAATAATATCACTTTTATTTATTCAACATATGTAGTATACGGTAAATAATGTAATGGTTTTAAAAATCGAAAAAAAAATTTTTTACATTTCAGACACTGGTGATTCCGAAAAACATATTTTTAGAACAAAAAAATGTCATATATCTCTTTTAGGTACTACTTTGTTATCCCGTCGACCAATTTCGCCAAATTATACAAATCGCCAAACTAATAGCCAAATTACACATATTGACATAATTTTTATTTTAAATAACAAAAACAAAAACAAATAATTAGTAGAATATTAATAAAAATACAAAAAAAAGGGTCGAAACAAAATTCACTTAATGACATTTTAGACACGTGAATCATATTTAATGTCATTGAATGTGACATTCACGATCATCCATTATTGGCATTTAATCTTAATACGATTTTCTTAATATGGTTTGGCGATAATTTTTTGGTCGAAGGAATAACCTAGTAGTACCCTCTTGTCTGTGCGTGTTTCTCAAACACACTACCTTTCGAATATACCGAGATAGAAACTAGAAATTTAATTATGTACTTAGTATGTAATAATAATAAGAAAAAACCTATTGAGTTTGAGTAATCTCGTTTATTCGGAACCATTTTTTTTAGACGGTTAAAATATTCGTTCGCATAAAAAATGCATTGAAATTTTTGAAATTGTTTACTTTAAGGAATAAATGTAAAAAACAATAAACAAAAGAAAATTTTAAATGAAGAATAAAGTCGATCGGATAATTCGTTGCCGAGATATTTTAAATCTTATTTTCGATGGTCTTCGATTTTTTATTAGACTGTATTGCATTCAAATTTCAATTTAAAGATGTATTTTAATGGCGCAGTAAAGTTCTATACAGAACGTCACTATACAGGGTGTCCCCTCTCAACGGTGGCCAATGGCTAATTTCTAAACCGTTGGTCATAGACATATAGTTCCAATTGCAAAAATGCTTTAAAAAAGGCAAAGAATTGTTTTTTAAGCGATTTTGGTCAAAAAAATGTTTTACTAAAAAATTACGAAAATTAGCTTTTTATATGGGGTCTCGGTCCGATAAGTGATATTTAGTAAATTTTTTTTAACACTCTAGCAAGTAATGCGCAAAAGCTCCCATTCATGTAACATTAAAATTGACCGAGTTATGAAACTTTAAATTTCATGACTTAAACCACTTTTCTATAGCTGAAAACGGATGAGTTCGACTAAACTTTAAGGGAACGTACACTAAGTGCTTAAAGTATTATAAAGGGAGTCGATTTCCAACGCTGTTCAAAGGCTACTTCCTAAACTATTTGTCACAGACATATAGTTCCAATTACAAAATGTTTTAAATGAGCGATTTAACTGAAGGCGCCGTCACAGTATAAGTTTTACGGTAGTGTTAATTATAATTAATTAACTTCTAGATTTGTTATTAAAATAACTGAAGACATGAATTTCAAAATTCTTTTTATCGAAAAAATCAAACTTTGGGAAATAGCGAAAAAACTTTAAATTCACCTATTGGTTTTCATTATAAATTTTGAGATTGCATTGTTACAATAGTGGAGGTTTGTATAGACTGATAGAGAAATCAAAAAGCGATAAGTCGACTTTTGGAATTCATTTCCTATTCCTCAATTGTATTTTTACGTATGTTTTATTTTGTAAGCAAATGAAGTTGATTCTTTTCGTGATTTTATTTTAAAAAGATATGTTATTTTGATAAGCTTTTATGTTATTCATAGTTTTCGTATGTAAATTTTTCTAGTTCAAAACTTATATTCAAATTTTAACTCACTTCCAAATATCTGATTGAAGTTCAATCCCCATACTTATTTAAACACGATGACAATTTAATATTAATACGATTTTAGGTGCGATCCGTTTATTTATTTTATAGGACTACATCAAATTCTATTAGGTTGAGTAATATAATAGAGCTTTAAATATGTGCCATTTTGTAACAATTTGTGACTGTTGCTTTTCATAGTTTAATTTAACAAAATTTCTGTTATTTTTTTTACTTATATTTTTAGCACAAATTGCATATTTTACTTTAACGTGTAAATGTCAAAATAAATTCAGAAACAACATTGTAAAAAATTTTTTTACTCTCAATGTTTAAAGTTAAATTTTCTATCTGATGTTTATTTTTATTTCCAGTAAATTTGTGACTGACCCCTATTTTGCAGCAAAAAATATGCTTCAATTTTGAACAGCTATAACTCGGTCAATTTTGATCGCAGAGGAATGGGACTTTTTTTGTCTTACTTGTTAGAGTAGTGGTAAAATTTTTCTAAATATCACTTATAGGACCGGAGCACCGTATAAAAATTTAATTTTCGTAATTTTTTAGTAAAACATTTTTTTGACCTAAATCGCTTAAAAAATAATTCTTTACCTTTTTTAAAGCATTTTTGCAATTGAAACTATATGTCTATGACCAACGGTTTAGAAATTAGCCATTGGCCACCGTTGAGAGAGGACACCCTGTATAGAAAAATTTAAATTGAAGTAAAACAAACAAAAAAAGTAATAATAGGTAATGATCTACGCCGGATTCTATTGATCTGGGTGACCCTGCTCATCTTGGACATAAAATATAATAAAATGAAATAAAATAAAATATTAATAATGATGATATTGATTTTATTTTAAAAATAATTAAATGACTGCTTAAAAATGATTTCGGAGCTGGCTTGAAAGAAAAGCCATCTTCATGTCCATTTTCCAACCACTTAATCGAGCAGCTGCACTGAAAAAAAATCTGGTAAGTTACTAAACTTTTTCTGGGAGATTGAGATTGCTTGAAATATCGATGTAGCAGCAAAAAATCATGTAACATAATCGCTTATATGGATTTTTGCTATTACCGTTACATAAATAGTTCAAGAAATCCCAGTTTCCTTTTTTAAAAAAAATAGTAAATTTAGAGATATTTAAATTTTTATTAGGTGTGGGGCCATGTCCGAAATAACTCTGCGAATGTTAATTTCCATGTAGTCCAACGTCTCCGTAGACCACCGATTTCACATGACCTCACAGAAAATAATCTACTGGACAGTAGACAGTAGGGCGGAGCGTAAAAAACTTTTTTTCGAAACTCTTTTCTCCCTAGCGCGGAAAAGTTGTCTAGTGGTATCAGTAGTATACTCACAAAATTTCAAAACAATCAATAAATATCTTCCGGTTCCACTTTTGGGTCGAAATATGCAATTTTAGCCAAAAATGTTGTAATTTTTCACATTTCATTAATATTTTTTATTTTCAATTTTGTCTTCGCCCTAGTGCGGAAAAACTGAAAGAGTACATAAGAAACACATGTCCAAAATATTAGAGTAATTAAAAAATATCTTCTGGTTCCACTTTGGGTTCTAAATGTAGGAAATTTGTCGAATATTATACACATTTTCACATTTTAGTCATTTTTTATTTTTCGATTTTCTATTCCTGTTGGCATGGAAATGTTTAAAGGATATGCAAGAAACATAAGTAAAAAAAATAAGAATAATAAATAAATATCGTCTGTCTTCCTTTTCGGAGTCTAAAATTGTCAAAGTAGCCAAAAAGTATGTAACTTTTCATATTTCAGAGATTTTTTTTCTTATCATTTTTCTCTTATTGTTGGAGCGGAAAGTATGGAAAATCATATGAGAAACATAGCAGAAGAGGTTATTGGTGACACTTGCCCTATATAATCGCAGTCAGGTTCTTCTATAAGTGTCAAGTATTCTTTAAGCACGTTGTTATTGATGGATCGTTCCCTCAATATTCCTCGGAATTAAAGTTTGATCTGTTCGACGGTAAAAATACAATCCTTTCAAGGTATTGGTGGATATGAAACTCTAATCCTAGACTTGGCATTTCATGCGATATTTATTTATTTCTCCTCTTTTATTATGCCAGTCTATAACATTGGGCATGTCGTCATGTGTCACAACTCGCAAGTCTTCAAGAAGTGCCCCTGTTACTGATACTTCAACTTGGTCAGACACTCCTATTGTGTCTCAAGTTCTGGTTAGGGCAGGGCGGCGGGTTGTTCGTGATATACTTATAGCATTTATGTTCCAATGCAATGATACTAGAGGTTTATCACTAAGATGGTGACACAATTGTTCATCAACAAGACTAAAAGATTTAAATAACTCTAAGTCTTCGATGAAGCAGTAATGATTGTTTTTTCTCTTTTATACCATTTTCTGAAACTTTCTTATTCTTTTTCGAGCTTGCTCATTCATTTACCAAGTTTCCCTGTTCTGGACCATGTTTCCGAATGTATCAATTGGGTCAATCGACAATTTCCTTGAAGTTCTTTTATCCTTAAGAAACTGTCTTCCAATTCTGGAATTTGTATATCAGTAGGCCTTTACATCGTTCTAGAGATGTACTCTTGTAAGAAAAATTCTCAAATAGATGTTTTTTTCCCTTCCAATAAGAAAATTTTCAATTTTGACTTCTGTTTGACGTTTGTTCTTTAGCGTCAAACTTCTTTATACTCTTGTATTTATCATTACATGAACCAATCATTTGGAATATTCTTAGCCTAGAAATCGTTGGAACTGGGGAGCCTGCGAAATTGCTTCAATCATTTCAGTCCATAATCCGCTATCACTCAAAAGGTGGGTCCTATTTTTAATTACATTTCGATTCATTTCTCACCAACAAAAAAAGCATATAATAGTACACATATGTTCATAAGTTGGTAGAACGCCAGTCCTTAATTTTGTAGGATCCCAAAAATGGGATGAGACAAATCCTGTGTATACTGCACCTTAATTGTGATATTTCTGTGTAATATTTTCCATGCACACTATTACTTCAACACAATATCAAAAATTTAAATTTTGTAAACACTTTCAGATGTATTATTAAAAAAAACACATAGGAACTAAAATTGAATATCCTCATTACGAACCTATCATGAGCAGCGCATTAAACCAACAGTAATACTACAGTAAACGAAAAGAAAGCTGGACTTATTAGAGGAATTTCCCTCAGATCGCTTTTAATTCGATTGTTCTATGATTTTTGAATACATTAAAGCCATGAATTTGCCAGTTTAAGTAATAAAAGTCAAATCAGAAGATAGTTATCTATTATTTTAAATTTTTACTCTTATGTTTGTCACATGATTTTCAGAATTTTCCGCGCCAACGAGAAGAGAAAATTGATAAGAAAAAGAAATCTCTGAAATGTGAAAAGTTACATACTTTTTGGCTACTTTGACATTTTTAGACTCCGAAAAGGAAGACGGAAGGTATTTATTTATTATTCTAAATTTTTTTACTTATGTTTCTTGCATATCCTTTAAACATTTCCATGCCAACAGGAATAGAAAATCGAAAAATAAAAAAATGACTAAAATGTGAAAATTTGTATAATTTTCAACAAATTTCCCATATTTAGAACCCAAAATGGAATCAGAAGATATTTTGTAATTGCTCTAATATTTTGGGCTTGTGTTCCTTATGTACTCTTTCAGTTTTTCCGCACTAGGGTGAAGAAAAAAATTGAAAATAAAAAATATTACTGAAATGTGAAAAATTACAACATTTTTGGCTAAAATTGCATATATCGACCTAAAAGTGGAACCGGAAGATATTTATTGATTGTTTTGAAATTTTGTGAGTATATTATTGATACCACTAGACAACTTTTCTGCGCTAGGGAGAAAAGAATTTCGAAAAAAAGTTTTTTACGCTCCGCCCTAGTAGACAGGTCTATTAAGCTGCTATCTGATTCACCAATTTTTCGAGTGACTAACATTTCAGTTGATTTTTCCTTCAACTTTTCAGATTAAAAAGAAAAACAAAGTTGCGATTGTTGTTGTTTCTAAAGTCGGGCGGAAAACTTGTACTACTGTTACTACTTAATGCTATTTATCGCTCTTTAAGGACAAGAAATGAATGTCATTGAAAATTGTTTTTCTCTGATTGGTTGAAATATCGGAAGTTTGGTGAAAAGTTGCGGTTAGCCACAGACTTTAGAGCAGGAAAATGTTGGAGATAAATGGAGATTTGGAGTAAAAATGTTGGAGATATTGCTGTTTGCTATCATATGGGTTCTAAAACAATTTCGCGCAAAATCGTCAAAAATTTCAAAATTTTCTAAAATTAGGAGTTTGTTTCAAAAACTGCTTGTAAAGATGATGAATATGATAGCATCATCATGCAAAATTTTGCTCTCAAATGCGAAATTCTCTGGTTGTCTCCCGGAATAAACTGACAGTTTTTTTCCGATATGCAAGCCTTATTCTAATGTACGTCTATTCAGGTTGAAACGGCAAAACATACCGAGACAAATAATATGTCATTCATCAATTCGCCTGCGACTAGAAACAGTGTTACAAATTTCAAAACTGCACTTATAAAAAAACCCTTTATAGGTATTTTTATTTATTTGCTAATAAACTTTCTAAAGAAATGGTAATTTTCGCTTATACAGGTACTAGTGATATATATACATACATATATATGTATACATATACATATACAATCATGATATATATACACTATATTGCCATTGATTATGGGACACTTGCGATTTTAGACATTTTACTAAATATCTAGAAAAATACATGAGGAATCATCTCGAAACTCTTAGTGTATAAATATAATAGTATACGTCATACACCTCCGTGAAGATTTTTTACCGAAACGCCATAGGTAACCGTCAACAAATTAAAAAAGAATGAATATCTTTTGAATAACCCTGTCAAAACTAATGTAGCAAAAGCGCTCAAACTCTAGATTATGATTGAATGCCTTATTTTAATACACTGTGTTCATTTTTATGCAAATAGCATGCACACTCGCAGAGTAATTAAGGTTTTTATAAAAATGGTCCCAAATTTTTCCAAGTTTTTTCATTATAATTTTCAGAGTTATTAATATAAAATAATATATTTTTCAGAAAATATGACAAACAACATTGCACACAGTACCCTGTAATCAGAATTAAAAAATAATAAAAATTGTATGAAAAATGAGTAGGTTTACTATATAATTTTTTACTGCGCATGCGTCAAAGATATCAAAATTTCATTTGAATATTATGTTAGCTAAATGTATAGAGCAACTTTTGTGAAAGTCTCAAAATCATAGCTTGAAAATTCTGAAAGTAATCGTCTATAGAAAAAGGACAAAATCCGTTGTTTCCAAAATGAAGCAAAAAAATGAGGGATTTTATCCAAATGCAGTAGTACATCCCATATTGTGTATTCTATATTGACATTAATCAATGAATATATGGATACAACCCCTCTTGTTTTTGCTTCATTTTGAGAATAACGGATTTTCGACTTATTCAATTGACGATTAATGTCAGAATTTTCAAGTTATGATTTTGTGACTTTCACCAAAGTTGCTCTATACATTTAGCTAACATAATATGCAAATGAAATTTTGATATCATTGACGCATGCGCAGTAAAAAATTATTTAGTAAACCAACTCATTTTTTATACAATTTTCATTATTTTTTAATTCTGATTACAGGGTACTGTGTGCAATGTTGTTTGTCCTATTTTCTGAAAAAAATATTATTTTATATTAAGAACTCTGAAAATTATAATGAAAAAACGTGGAAAAATTTGGGACCATTTTTATAAAAACCTTAATTACTCTGCGAGTGTGCATGCTATTTGCATAAAAATGAACACAGTGTATTACAATAAGGCATTCAATCAGAATCTAGAGTTTGAGCGCTTTTGCTACATTAGTTTTGACAGGGTTATTCAAAAGATATTCATTCTTTTTTAATTTGTTGACGGTCCCCTATGGCGTTTCGGTAAAAAATCTTCACAGAGATGTATGACGTATACTATTATATTTATACACTAAGAGTTTCGAGATGATTCCTCATGTATTTTTCTAGATATTTAGTAAAATGTCTAAAATCGCAAGTGTCCCATAATCAATGGCAATATAGTGTATATGTATATATATATATATTGAAAAAGTTAATATTATATGAATTAAAATTAATGCAATATGAATGATGTCAAAGAGAGCACTATTTGGCCATTTATCCCATCTCCCAGTTAACATAAAACTTCATTATTTTCTGAGTATTAATGTAATGATCATAGTCTTTGATTTGCGTTTCAGGTTTGTATGATTAATTTATTTTGGAAAAATTGATATGATAAAAAAATAATCCATTTTCCTTTTTCTCCCCAAACTTAACTACTTTTTAGCATCGAATAATTTTAAACTGTACACTGTGGAATAGGAAAATTGTGCTTTCAAATGTAAAATGTCTGAAAACTGCATTTTTCTAACTGACGTTTTATGATTTTTAATCCAAATGGCTCGTTTACGGAGTAATAGTTTGTTTGTTTTTATGTGTTTACCAAATGTTTCACCAATATTTTTTTTTTTTTTTTTTTTTTTTTTTATCAATTATTTCAAATTTTAAGGAAAACCACGATTCATATCCACGGTCCTACGACAGTAATTTAAACTAGTTTTCAAAATAAAATGAGAATAACAAAAATAAGAAAAACAAATGCTTTTATTGTGAAACATAAGAAAACATAGCTCTCATAAACTGTAACGGAACTTGTCGTTGGAAACACCGTAATCCTTACCCATCTTGGATATGCATAATATAACATATGAAATGAAGCATGTGTAAACTATGTATAAAATGCATTGAAATTCCAAATAAATTTTAAATGTATATTAATATATTTTAATATGCATAGGAATGTTCTATTAATGAGTAGCTAATGAACCAATTTTGATAAATTGTATAAAACATCAAACTGCTCAAGTTCTACCGAATTACGTAAAAGAAACATTTTTATAATTTCAAAAATAATAATAATATTAACTAACAGTTTACTGCGTCGGATTAAGCACCTCGTTTCCGATTAAAATATATCTTTGAATTGAAATTTGATCGACATACAGGGTCATGAAAAATCGAAGAATGTGGAAAACAGGATTACAAATATCGCGTCAACTAATAATCCTATAGAGTTCTATCTTTATGCAAAATGTGTTGTTTTAATGTTTTTTATGTCCTCTATTTAAAATAAAATATTCGAAAATTTTTACAGAACTTTCATCAGAACGAATTTTTTGAGAGACCGAAAAAGAGTTCCTTATAATCGAGATTACTGATATTAAATTGGATTCGTTCCATTATTACATGCTAAATACATATAAAATTTCAAGTTTGTACATACAGACGGACGGACGGCAATTTTTTTTTCTAGAACTATATTTTTCGGAATCTCCAATATCTGAAAAGTGAATCCGTCAAAAAAAATTGTTTTCGATTTTCAAAACGATTGCGAAACTTACCCTATACTTCGTATGGTGGGTAAGTAAAATATACAGCACTCATAGGATCACACCAAAAAGATGCTATCAATCTAAGCAAAGTAATTGTTCCCTCTAAATCATGCACATGCTGACTGTCCAAATAATACAGAACATTGAAATTGTAGCATGAGAAAATTCAGTATGTAGAGAGGCAGCATCATTCAACATTAAAAAATTGTGGTTATTGTTACTCCTTAATTACGAGTACGGAAATAAACAGAAAGTAAAAAAAAAAATCTGAGATAATGTGAAAAACGTGAGTGATGGCATTTAAAATCATTGTACTACAAATTGTACATGTCCAGACTATTTCTCGTTTGTCTTGAAAACGAAGTCGGTGAATACGAAACATATAAGACGGTTTGCAAATACAATATTTTATTGTTTTATTTACTGTTTTATTTCATTGTAGAAATCAATTAGCTGTTTAATTTAATCAATTTAATAGATTTTTAGCACTTAATGAAGTTTGAGAGGATGTTTTTGGCCTAAGATCTTTATTTTCTGTCACAATGGGAACGAGTGTTTGGATTTTAATAAATGAGATGGCAAAATGTTAACTTTACTAGTACATATGCTACAGTTATATATATAGCCTATGCTTTAGTACAAAAAATCTGTGGCTTAGCGGTAGCGTTTCAAATTTCAAGCGAAAGTTTTTCGGATTTCAAGTTAGCTAATACTTTGTGAGAGAAAAAAAATGTGAGTTTCACTCAGAATATTTACTCTTTGGTTTTCCATTATTAAATTCATCTTTTAGAAATTCTCAGAACGTTGCGTCTGCAAAAATTTATAAAACATTTGTCTGTCAAACAAGATTTTCTGTAATCAGAGTACCTTCCACTGTACAGCATGCTTGCAAGAGTTCTTATTTTAAAAAGAAAATGATTAGGCTTCTCGTACATTTCATACTAATAATACAGAATGCACACTAAAATCCTGTACATTCCGATTTATTTCAAAACTACGTCAACTATAATCATGAAAGTGGAGTCTATGTGTATTAATTCCGTTATGCCCTGTGTAAAGAAAACGATTATACCATCTGGCAACAGTAAAATTATGGTTTTTCTTATCTGGAAAGATGTACGAGATATGAGGGGAAAAATCGAACACAAAGTTGTCGCGCGTCTGGATCTGATATAAAATTATGCGTTATAATGAATATATTACGCGTCAAATGACTTTTTAGAAGTTCTGTAATTTACATGTTTAAATCCTACCAACAGTTTAAATGCACCACAAATTGCATTCAGAAATATGTCATTATACGGTAGTTTTGTTAAATTAACCATTATCATTTAATGGGAAAATGCTTCCTACTAAATTTTTATTGCAACCTGATTGATTCGCAGAGAATAACAGCAAAGTACTTTATTTTATAATGCATGAAAAGAAAAATATCAAAAGCCGCTTTTTACATTCAAATCAATTTGTTTGTTGAGTCTGGTGGCAGTGAATCTTTTCAATATTTCAATTAGAAAATTAACCTGGCCCGCCAGTAATATGTAGTTTATTTAAAGTGAAATAAGTTTATATTTGTGTTAATAATTTTTCGACAAAGTGTTGTGAAACACAACACTATGGAAAGGAACTGTTTCTATCAACACAAAGTACTATTTCAGCACAATTAGAAACACTATTTTTAGAATACATTTCTAGATAGCTTCACTTTTGCAACATATTAAGAATACAATCACCACATATCTAAAAAACGTTTTGTATATGAAGTTTTCTAATTCCCAACACATTAATGCGTTATAAATTTGGGGACAAAAAGTTTTTAAAAATGTGTTTATTTTTGTGTGTTGAAAATCTGCAGCGAATATTTCACGCAGATAGTTTTTTAGGTGGTATTATCTAGTTTCTCAGGCAGACGGATCAACAGAACTTACCCAGTGTCGGGTAAGAGAGTTTCTTTAAACGACAGTTTCGCAGATGTACTGTGATATATTGGTATATTTCTAACTGAGAGAAAATGTATCAACTGTCCACGCAGGAAAACTACACTGTACAAAAAAAAAAAAAAAATCTGTAAAGTTACTAAAAGTTTTCTTGGAAACTGCGATTCCTAGAACTTTTGATGTAACGGCAAAAGCAAAAATGTTATGTAACAAACACAGATTTGCACTGATAATTAAAAAATCTGAAAGGTTACTAATAATTATTTAGACAAATAAGATTCCTAGAATATATTATGTAATTTCAACCCACGTTACAGATAAAATTTTAGTAAGATTAATTATAATTTTAGTAATTTTGTTTGTAAAATTGCAGATTTCTGTAAAATGTTAGTAAACATACAGATTTCGGCAACTTTGCATTTGTAGGATTACAGTTTTTTTTACAGTGTAACCCAAAACCTTTTGTGCTAAATCTTGTGCCCTGTTGAGCTACGTAGACGGACAGCCTATGACACTTTTCACTCAGATAATTTTATTGGTAATAGCATCTGCCCTGCCAGGGAAATATCTTTAACATTAAACGATGGATACGCAAATACACTTAAAATTATTTAATACTTTGAAATTACTTCATTTCAAAATAATAAAAAACTAAGATGTGTATACTTAAGTTGGTAACTTACTTATTTTCTTTCAAGAAAGATTCATATTATTGCACATCAATTTTAAAACCATTATACATCTATTTAATTTTCCATTTATATTTTATCACCGTGTTATTTTTTATATAAAAAGTTACGTCTCTTTAAATTAATAATATTTTTTATGTCTACATTTACGAAGCTTTGTTTTATTTAATATTTTTTTATGAAATATCGCTTCAATAACAGCATAAGAAGAACTGCGGAAATAAGTCATTTTACTTTACACTAGAGTAGAAAAATTCCCTGTTGTTAATAAAAGAATATATAGTTGTTTATAAATCTTCGCTTTGCCCCTATATTATGTGTAATAGCAACAAACGTTTCAAGCTGTATATGCGAGTTTCTTTTAAATTTCTGTAGAAAGTATTTTTTCACATAGGATTTACTTCAGAATAGTTTCATGGATGAAGAGTTTTATGAGAATCTTCAAATCCTCAGAGATTTGAAAAAGATAAATAAAGGATAGAAAAGAAACTTTTTATATACTTTTAAAGTGTTTACAGTAACTGCATTTTAAAAGGATAATCGAACTTAACTTATGTTCAAAAAAGAATGTATGTATTTTTCAGCAATGTATAAACATATAATCAGTTAGTAATATTGTACATGAAATAGATTATAAATCTGATTATAATACAAAAAATATTGATCTTCATTTCTTCGCCCCACGTATTTTTTATTTTCAATAAGTTGATAAACAGATAAATGGAAGAAGGACAGATAAAAGACGTTTTGTCTTTAGAATACCGAAAAAAGGGTTTTTTTTTTAAATCATTTGGAAAATAGTTGTTATTTTCGGTCGAGAATAGACCTTGTGATGTCCGCATTTTATTTTTTAATCTTTTTTTCAACGTCCGTGATCCTTTCTCTATTCTTTTCATATTACGACTCTCTAGTGAAAGCCCGGTTCAAACATCCCGACCTACGTCCCGAACAGACGAGTGGCAAATTTTCACCACTTTTCACAGTGGTTACTTCACAGTAGGATCTCTGTTACCATTTGACAAAGTCTTGTGACAGAAAGTCACCATGTGACTTTAATGTGTCATTATTTGGTTACTTATAATAATGCAACATTCACAATGACTTTGAAATTGAGCCTCCAAATGACAGCCACACGAGAGTCTCAATAAAATGACACTGTAAAGTCACCTGATGGCTCACAAAGCAGCAGTCGCAGTGACCTGACAGGGGAGTCACATATAGTAGTCATTTGAGACTCATAAAAGAGACGCATGGAATTTCCTATTTTTTGTTTCGCCGTATTTACTATGACTCTTGTGACCATGTGTGACCTGAATGAGATGTTATATGGACTAGCTGTTATGCAGGGATAGTAATTATTCGAAATATATTACTTCCTATTGAATATTCGCGTGAAAATAATCGCTTGAAAATCCCTTCGTCCTTAAATTTTGCACACCAGTGTATGTATCGCTTAAATGAACTAAATTTTGGAATGCATGTTATTAATAGATACAGATTATCTCTATATCATATACAGTGCTGCTAAAAATTTGGATAATTTTCTGATTGTACAGGAGAACGGATGAAATTCAGTTTTGAAATGTGTTATACATTTCCATATGGTGAAATGAGACGTAATATTTTAATTTTTTAAAAGATGCAGTTTTGTTATAGTATTCTGAATGTGTTGGAAAGTGCTTCATAATCTGTGCTTGACGCGTGATTTTTTCTTTCTTCTGTCCTTTCCAATGAAATTATTTTGCTTCGGAGGACACGAATTGACATCAAAATTGTAACGTTTTCCCCTTTTCAAGTCCATAGATCCGAAATAGTGAAATGTCTGTTTTGTTTTTTTCCTTTTGATTTCGATAGTTGGATTTTTCGGGTTTGTAAGACGTAAAATTAAAAAAAATATGAAAATGAGAAAAAAGAATGAAATTTCTTTTTTCTTTCAAAGTTCAAAGAATTGGGTTAGAAAAGTGAGATAGCGAAATTTTCAACTTATTTTTCTTGTTTTCCTTTCTAATTCTGATCAACAGCAACACAAGTATTTTAGCCAGCCAGAAATCAGTGTCGAAGTTGGAGTCGTGGTCGTTAAAATTTCAGAAGTCAGAGTCAGAGTCGAAGTCGGCCATTTTTTCCATCGACTTCTTAGCCCTGCCGAAAACTGAGCGGGGAGGGCTATGGATTCTAAAGCTACCGAACGACCACAGTGCAATTTGGCAGCGATTTGGAAAAAAAGGCTATCTCTGAAACCCTTTTTTTCATTTTGGCTTGCTTAAAAAAACTTTTAAAAAATAAAAATTGCTGAAAATAGTCAACGGTCAAACAACTTATATTATCTTCAATTTAAAAAATTAGCAAACTAGATTTAATAATCTGCTTTCTTATCCCGCCCAGTTTAAAAACAGATATTTTGCGTAAAATGCGTTTATATTGCGTCAAAACTGAATAAACCTTCGTTCTATACGCGGATAATCTATAGAATACAGAGATTAAAAACTATACAAGAAAGAAGAATCGATATTTTCAATAAAAAAAAAGGACTATTCTCCCCATGAGAGATAAACAGATAAAATGGATAGATCATATAATGCTGCAAATCAAGATCTTGTAAAACATGTGTTAGTTCACTTTCAAGAACATGATAGATATTTTATACCATAGTGGAAAAATAAAAATGATACATTTGGCAAATAAAGACTTAAAAGAGCATTTCTGGAAAAGTTCTAGAATTTAATACATAAATGGTTGAATCGTCTTTTATCCACGTACTGTTCTCTGTAATAAAAGTTTGAAAAGGCTTGTAAATATTTTGAGTTTTAGGAAGTAAAGTAATAATAATAATAAGAAGAAGAAGAAGAAGTACAGGAAGAACACATAATTCTACTTTGTTTATCACTTAAAGGATTCCGATTGTAGTTTAAAATCTTGTTTATTTTGATATTTTTTTTTTAAGTCTTCTAGGTTTATGTAACTAACGATAAAGTATTTTAAATGATTTTTAAAGCCCTTCCTGATACGCTAGAAGTACAAAAAATTTATGTGAAATTAAATAAAATTTTTAAATTAAATTAAAAAAATGCAATTAGACAAATTACGAAAACCATTTGAATAGTGAGTTTGTCAAAGACGAAAATTTAAGACTTATAAATAAATTCTAGATTAAAAAATACAGTTAATCGGTTGAAATTAGATTGTTTCCTTTATCGTGTTCGTCACTCAATTCATAATAAGTGGACTCGACAATCAGACCTTGCTTCTTTTTTGTTGTTGTTGTTGTTTCATAAGACGATGTTTCTTACGATGTCTTTCTTTGGATTCGGATTATTCCATATCTGATAATTTGTGTCTACAAATTTGGTAATTTTTTTATTTTCTTCTTAATTAACAACGACATTTCGATTTCCTACTCAAATAAGAATTCTTCTGAATACAAAGAATTTCGTAAAATTAAATAAATAATAAATAAAATATAGACATAGATTGCCTAGAGCAAAATGTTTTAATGTTTCCCATTCAGTTAATAAAAATTAGTAAAAAAATCATATGTATGATGATCAAAACTTTGTTTATGTAATAACAGAATGATAGATCAACTATGGCATGCCATAGATTAAACATTAATATTCTTGGACCAATAATAACAAAAATGAAATTCGGTCAGAGCTAGGTTTATTCTCAACAGAAAACAACAGCTATTTTTCAAATGATTAATGAAGTAATTCAAATGACAATACAACATTTTTATATTTTTATATTTTTTATATATATTCTGTACAATCTGCGGTGAAAAGAATATTTGTTATTAATTTACAGGGACACAAAAAATATTCCATTACATAATGATATAGGAGAGGGAACATTGTTTGGGGCGAGTTTTAATTACATTAAAATATTTTACTTGAATGAAATTAATATACGTTCCAGAGTTTTACAACAAGTTACTTCCTGTAAATTAAAAAGCAGATAGTATTTAGAGGAACGTACAAAAAAATTCCGGATATTATACTTCATCCAAAGTACTGTATACTGTTACAGCAAGATCTGTCTATTTTTAAAACTTCGTTTTGGTACTGCACTTCATTCGCTACGTTTCACGTGCAATTTCCGACTTCTTTCCTGTTGCATACCTTTTAAAAAAATCTACATATTTAAAAGACCCGTCTGTTATTTATTTATTTATTTATTTATTTGCCATCTGGCCTAAGACATCTGCTGAATCGACTTTGAAAATTATTGTTTCTGTTGAAGCTCTTTATTTTTAAATGTAAGATACTCACTATTTTTATTGCAATTTCGCTTTTATATTTCAATTTTCATTTTAAAATTTCTCTTTAAATTAGGCCCAAATATAACTATCTGCTTTCTCAAAAGAAGGTGAAAACTTTTAGTGATACTGTTATTAATTCAATACACAATGAAATGCTACTTTAGAATTCTTAAACATAAAAAAATCATTTAAAGCAAAAAAAAAAAAAAAAAAAAAAAAAAAAAAAAAAAAATGCATAGTTAATATGTGAAAGAATTCGTTCTCTTTTTTACGTGATTATTTTGTTTGGGACAACGAAAGAATTTAAATTTGAGCGATAACTCACTTCATATTGCAAACCGATTTTACGGCAAACTGCAGCTCCATCCATCTCTTTCCTTTATTAACATATCATTATACATGCCATTTTCGTATTGTGATTAATAACGGCTTTTTAAAACCTTTGAACAGAAAATGACGACATAATTTAAACTAACTCATTTTTATTCATAAAATTTAAAATAAAATTTAAGAAGAACCAGATACAAATGTAATTTTTGTCATCTTCAAATTTATTATATTTGATCAATAATTGAATTTTCACACTGAGTGATTTATTTCAGGTCATTCTCTAGAAAGGCTTGTACACAAAAAAGGTTTTAGAAGTACTTTAGGATATATATTATGTATATTATTTATGAAGGGATGCTACGTCAGAAAAGGTACCTGGTTTTATTAATGGAGCGATAAAATTAACTCAACTTGATACCCTTTCAAAAACGTTATGGTCGCGAGTTTCCATTCATAAAAAACAGATTAACCCTTTGAGCTCTGGTGGGTAAATTTAAAAATTCCAAATGTCATATTGGCACCGTATTTCTCAAAGAAAAAAACCGGTTAACGATATACATGGGGAAAAAAAAAAAGTCATTAAACCTTTTTCAAATAAATTTGGTCGAATTTTCTGGTACCGTTGTGGCATTTCGGAATTGAAATTATGTGGTAGAAAATTCTACCGTCAAAGCTCAAAAGGTTAATAAGTTCATTTTATAAAAATTTATTTTATACAATATATAAATATGTATCACAAAATAAATTTTTACTTTAAATCTCATAATTAATAAACAATTTAAATTACCTCTGTATGCAAAAAGTTGACTCTTTCTTCCTTTTGAAATTTCAGTTAAAAGAAGGTACAAAATATTTTACATTATTTTAATACACAAATTTCTAGCTGTTTTATTTTATTTCCACATCTTTCTTTAATATAATAACATTCTTTCATGAAAAAAATCCTTTTCAGATGTTAACACTTTCCTGCCTTCAGATATAAAGCTTTATACCTAATAACAGCTTTCTGAGATTTCTGACGCTTTTCATTGTGGCATCTAAAATCTCCTGAAGAAAACATTTCATATTACATAAAATTCGAGAAATTTTCTGTCGATTATAATATAAAATACAGTTATTTATAAAACTTATTTTTTTCACTCTATTATGAATAATGACGATAAATGTTTAAAATGCAGTACATGAGCAGATATTTTGAAGAGGCTAAGAAAAATCTTTTTGGAAAAGATTAACTAGAGAATAGTTATAACGGGAGATATATGATAAGTATTTTCTGATTTTATTTATTTATACCTTAGGGAAAAAACAAACGAAGTTAAATGAAATAAATTTAATTTCATTCTTAGCACATGCAGTGCTTTTAATCCTTTACTGCACCGTGTGCCATATTTGTCTATCCTAAAATGTGTATTGAATGTGAGAGAGGTAAATTATGTTTCATATCGTCAGACTTGTACGGATTTTTCACCATTAAAATTTACTAGTAAATTTTGCCTCATTCAACCGCTGAAATTTAACGATTTCAAACGATAAAACAAATCAAATATTTTTATTAACCGCTTTTCGTATTTGCCAATACGTCATACAGACAACGTGTTTTTGCCAATCATGATTTGCCAATACCAGTTACGGCATCCATATTCCAGTCATTATTGATTATCCTCACCAGTAAATTTTTATTGGAAATTTTGCATTATTAAATACGAGCATTTTTCAGATTCAGTTAAGTAAAAATTTCTGTTTTAAAAAACCGGCGATAAAAGATTAAAAATTCTGTAAAAGACATGAAAAAATAAACATTATTTGAAAGTTTTTTCAAAAATATTGATCAGTTAAGTAGTTAAATTTCAGTTAAAAAAAAAAAAAATATATATATATATATATATATATATATATATATATATATACAAGCTCGCAGCATTGCATTGAATTGTATTTACATTTATGTTTACAGATATCAAGAACTAGAAAAACAAATCATCTACAAAACATAGAAATGTAATTTTTAATTTAAAACTTTTATAAATTTTTCTTTTTAAAGATTTAATACTTTTTTCTACGACCACAAACATTAACTTAAACTATTTGAATGTGAAAGGTATCAAATATATGTTTAAAAAAGTTAAAAAAATTATTTAAAAACCATACTTTAATATCATGTATGCCAGTAGTTAACATTAATGCAATTAAAAGTTAAAAAAAATTGCTCCGCATAACAAAAATTATCAAATACGCCACTTGACTAGGATATGATTTAAAGAAAATTAATTAGAAGATCATATTAGCTGGAACATAATCATATTTTGGTGCTTAACTGAAATCTGTCAAAGAAAATACAGAGATTTTTAATCTTCTTATGATGTTATTTTTAACTGCACGCATTTCGTTATAAAGTAGATTTTGTAAGAAACATTATCTATTGCAGCCGTTATCATGGTACGACTTTTGAAAGATTTCTTCATAACTTTTCATTACATGACCTTAGGAACCCAAAACCACCGCCATCCCTAGATATAACATGCATGTATGTATAACATTTTATCCGCACGATAGAATTCGCAATTATGTACGAATCGTCTTCAAACTCGCCAAATACATTTAGATGGTTATAACTAAATAAATAAACAACGTTAAAGAGCACAAATATTATAAAACAAAAGATGTTAAAAGCATATAGCTGTTTCAGGACTTTTCAAGTCCCATCATCAGTGCTAAAAAGTGTAAAACGTAAAAGAAAGTCACATCGTTAAATAAAATAAAATGAACGGTGCATCTGAGCTCGCCGCTAAAGCGAACTGACCATGAAACGTCGCAAAGCAACAGTAAAATTAAACTGGCACGCACATCCAGAGGAAACCAATCATATGTCACTTCTCACTGGACGAGTCCAAATCAAAGAGAACAGGAGGGGGGAGGGGGAGTGATATTACAGGAATGGAAACCAGACATCAGAAAATTTTGGAGTACTGGACATGTCATTAACTAAATTACTAGAGTTTTTCCATACATGAAAAGCTTCCCAAAAGTCTAAATCATAAACAGATGAACAATATTGTATTATTGAGGCTTCGGAAAATTTAAAATTATGACTATTAGACCAGCAATGGTTGGCGATAGCGAAACGTTTTATTTCACAATTTTTAACGTTAGCACTGTGCTCTCACGTTTCTTCAAGGTACACTTCGTCTGACCGATGTACATTTTATCGCATTCACATGAAATCGATAAAATGTACGATAAAATGTGCGATAAAATAATGTGCGATAAATAAAGACATCTGGAAATATACAATGGGAACTTTTGGGACCATACGAACTGTATTCAGTGATTTCATAAATATCATATCATTAAAATAAGAGTCATGTGATAACAAAATAATTAATATACAAGTGGGTAAGTATGATCGCCGATCGTACGGAGGGTTTCGTTTAATATTTCCTTCAAAACAAGTTATTGTTTAATTAATAAATCCAAATAGTTAATTTGTAACTATTGAATTCTTATATAAATTGTATCACCAATAATTTCAACGATTAATTTTAAAATAATTAAAAAAGAAAGTTGTTAATTTTCATAAGTGTTCAAATTAAATTAATTAAATGAAATTCAAAATTCCAAATATTTTGAAAATCCAAAATTTAAGAAAAAAATAGTGGAGATATAAATAAAATTTTAAATTTCTAAAAGCGAAAAAATTGTTTAAATGAAATTTAAAATGCTGATTCATTAATAAATAGTAATAGTTTTTAAATAGAAAGAAAATCGAACTTAAAAAAATATTGAATGTCAAATTAACGAAACCTAATAATTTCAACCCAGGATAAAAATGTCATGTTCCAGCATCGGGTATTGAACTAACAAGATCATTTTGTTTATTTGCAAGATGCTTTATCTCAAAGCCATGATGTATACACGCAAAACGTTGAAATTAAGGTTATCTTTTGTAATTAATAAAGTAAAATTGACCGGCACTAATGACATCGATAAAATTAATTTAATTAAAATAATAGACTTTTTTTTTAATTTTATGATTGGTCGTTGTGACATGAAGTATTCTGCTGTAAATACACAAAATTAAGTCTGCGATTAATACACTTTTTGTGCACTGAATCGGTGACGGACGGACAGAGAGAGGACAGAGACGAACAAGCTTTCGTTAAATTAACAAAACTAAGAAAAAAAAAGACGTTTAAAAAGTATACAGTTTGAACTTTTGAATCCGATGAACTGTATTCAGTTATTTTTTAAATATCATATATTTATTTTGTAAATACCATGTTTTCATACATCTGTTTTATAAATAAGAAGCAGCTAATACAAAAGAATTAATATAAAAAATGAAAATGTGAATTAATTATTAATTATTATATAATTTCAACGATATTTTTTTCGCATATACTACACAGAGTTTAACATATAGACGCTGTATTATAGAAAATCACAGTAAATTATTCAAGAAGTTCACTCGAAGATTTCTCAGCAAAATCTTTTTAAGGCAGGATTTACTGGAGAATAGATTTACGGATGAAAGGTTTTAAAAGGATTTCCAAACTTTTCAAGAGAAATAGAACTCACAAAAAAAAAAAAAAAATCAATTTTGTTCCAACAAAGTTTCTATATTATCAGCATATTAAACGAGCTCATTCAATTTCATGTTTTGTATTTCTTGCTAAACGAGGCATCATGAAAATCACTGAGAAGGAAGTTGAAACAACTCTATAATATTATATTTCATAGTACAGGCAAAGGAAGATTTGCACTTGTTAGGTGCGTTCGTAACTATGTAAATGCGTAGCGCTTACAGCATCGTTCATTCCGTCCTTCCGTTCGTGTGTCAGGCTGTCCACATAATAACAGAGCAAAAACTACCCAAGCGAATTTTTTGAAATCAAAAATATATAACTGTTAAATAATTGTTCGAATTATTTCAAATTTTATGAAAATAAGATGTATAGTACAATTACAGGGACAATCAAAAGTGTAGTGTTGCATTACGGTCAATGAGAAAAAATGGTTTATGTCCATTTTAATGGTGTTACAATCTTTCGAACTCAATAAAATTTATATGCATCTATGAAGTATATATTAAAATATACATTCTGTACAATCTATTGTGGAAAGAATATTTTTTAATAATTTACAGAGCCACATAAAAGTATTCCATTACACAATGGTATAGGGAGAAGCACTATTTTGTGCTCGTTTAAATTATATTAAACTATTTTACATTTTATGAAAATGATATAAGTTGCTGAGGTTTTCTACCAGTTACTTTCTGTATAATAAAAAGCATATAGTATTTACAGAGACACACAAAAATAATTTCGGTTACTATATTGTGTCCGAAGTATATACTACTACACCAATATTTGATTATTTTAAAATCTCCATTGTAGTACGAACGCACATCATTTGCTACATTTGACATACAATTTCCAACTTGTTTTACTGTAACATAAAATTTTTGCGCTTAGTCATGGATGTAGCTTCAAGAGTGCACAAAAGCATTTAGTTAGCCTATAGATAGTAGTACCTATAGCCGTAATCTGGTCCTTCCATCTGTCCATATATGAGATCGTAAAAACTACTTAACCGAATGGTTTGAAATTTAATATATATACAACTGTGCAGAAATTTATCATTTCAAGTTTTAAGTATATCGAATCAAAGCTGAAAAAGACATTAATAAGAGGGGTTTTTTTATTCTTTTAAATTTTATCACGCATAATTAATTTAATGATATTCCTTGATGCGCAATGATTCTAGTTTGCCGTAGAGATTAATTTCTAATTATGCCGGAGTCGTATAATTTTTGTATCATTGAATTTAACAAATGTAATCGTAATAAATTGTGTATTCATGCATTTTTCCATTAGAGTGCAAGAACCTTGCACCAAGATTTGAATATTTATAAAGCTAGTCATATTACAAACGTATCGCATTTGCTGTGTTTAACGTACAATTTTTAATTTGCCAAAGCTTGGTGCAATTTCCGCTTCAGAATGATAAATTGCCAAATAATATAAAATCTATGAAAACTAACCTGATAGAGTAATTCCATATGAAATCAACCAATAAAAAAATATTTTTTTATGTTAATGTTTTAGATTGCACTGTTTTTTTTTTTTTTTTTTTTTTTTTTTTGCCAGTTTATTGTTTTTACTTATGAGATTAAAATTGTGAAGTTTAATTTTTTTGGACAATTCGTTTTAAAGTTATAAATTTTTGAAAATTTGAAAATTTTACAAAAATTGTATAGTCTTATAATCTTAATCGGTTATAACTTCCAAACTATTTGATCTAGAGAATTAAAATTTGCATCATAATTTTTAGTTTTTATGGTGTTTCATAAGATATATAACATGACCAAATTACTTAATTTTTTATTTATTTATTTATTTATTTTTTGTAAAAAAATTATATAAATTTTAAAAAAATTCAAAATTGGAATTTTTGATTTTTTTGAAAAAAAAAATATATTATGTTTAACACCCTTTTATGCCAAATTTTATGATGCTACTCCTATGGTGTCATACAGAAAAAAAATATTTTCTGTATCAATGTTCATGTAAATCTGTAATAGAAAATACTTTAAGGTATGCTGCACAGTTCAGCCCGAAGTGTTACTTACATGGAAACAAATAAAAATTGGAAAACACTAAGAATAGCCTGTTTTATTAAAAGACAAAAAATAAAATTTAGATATTTAATAAACAAATCTTTTTACTTAACAAATTACGTACTCAGTTCGGCACAGTGGAGCTCAATTTTTAACCGACTTCCAAAAAGGAGTAGAGGTTATCAATTTCACGCATATGTATTTTTTTATGTATGTTCACCGATTACTCCGAAACTATCCAACCGATTAATTTGGTTTTGGTGTTAAATGAAAGAGCTTGCTCTCGAATTGGTACCACTTCAGTTTCATAGAAATTGGTTTAGTATTTTTTTAGTAATTAAGCAAAAACTAATAAAATTAGTGATTATTCGATAATTAAAAGTGTTGAATAAGTTCGCTGAATGGAGTGCAGACAGGATGGCCGAGTGGTCTAAGGCGCCCGATTTAAACTCTGGTTTTCGAAAGAGATTGTGTGTTCGAGCCCCACTCCTGATATATGTGTATAATTTACAAAAATCTTTGCCATATTATTAACCGACTTCAAAAAAGGAGAGGTGGTTGTCAATTCGGGGCGTGTGTTTTTTTTTATATGTTCACCGATTACTCCGAAACTATCCAACCGATTAATTTGGTTTCGTTGTTAAATAAAACAGCTAGCTCTCTAATTGGTACCACTTCCCTTTCATCGAAATTGGTTCAGTACTTTTTTAGTAAATTGGCAAAAATTTGTGATTCCTCGCGAATTAATAGTGACATACACATTGAATATGTTCGCCAAATAGAGTGCAGTCAGGATGACCGAGCGGTCTAAAGCGCCTGATTTAAGCTCTAGTTCTCAAAAGAGAGAGTGGGTTCGAACCTCACTATTAAATTTTTTACATATATATTTTACAAATTAAATACTAATTATGCTATTAAGAATATTATGTATTTAACCGTTAGCACAGAGTATCAGAGATCTTTTATCAACTCAATACTTTATCAGTGAAAGAGTACTAAAATTATAGACTTGAGAAAAGTAACATCAAGTTGAATAAGTTCGCTGCTAAGATTACATTCAAGATAGCCAAGCGGTCTAAAGCGCCTGATTTAAACTCCGGTTCTCGAACAAGAGTGTGTGTTTGAACCCCACTCCTATCATACGTGTATAATTTACAGTATTTTTTTCCGTATTACAATTTTTTCAACCGTCCTAAAAAAGGAGAGAAGGTTACCACCAATTCGACGCGTATGTATTTTTTTATGTATGTTTACTGATTATACCGAAACTATCCAACCGATTAAATTAGTATTTCTGTTAAATGAAAGAGGTTACTCTGGTGCCACTTCTATTTCATCGAAATTGGTTAAGTACTTTTTTAATAATTAGGCAAAAACTAATAAAATTAGTGATTTCTCGCAAATTACAGGTAACATGGACGTTGAATAAGTTTGTTGAACGGAATGCAGTCAGGATGGCCGAGTGGTCTAAGGCGCTCTATTTAAACAGTGGTTCTCGAAAGAAAGTGTGGGTTCGAACCCCACTTGTAACATACGTGTGCACAATAATCTTTTCCGTATTATAATTTTTAACCGACTTCGAAAAAGGAAGAGTAGGTTATCATTTCGACGCGTATGCATTTTTTATGTATGTTCACCAATTACTCCGAAACTATCCAACCGATTAATTTGGTTAGAAATGAGGTTACTATGATTAAAATGAAAGAGGTTACATTCTTATTGGTACCAGTTCCATTTCATCGAAATTTGTTCTGTACTTTTTTAATAATTATTCAAAAACTAATAAAATTAGTGATTTCTCGCAAATTAAAAGTAACACGAACCTTAAATAATCTGACTGAATCGAATGCAGACAAGATGACCGATCGGTGTAAGTCGCTAGATTTAATTTCTGGTTCTTGGAAGAAAGCGTGGGTTCGAACCCCTCTCCTTACATACGTGTATAATTTACAATACCTTTTCCGTATTATAAGTTTTATTAATGAACTTCAAAAAAGAAAACTAGGTTATCAATTCGACGCGCATGTATTTGTTTTCTATGTATGTTCACCAATTACTAACAAACTATCCAACCGATTAATTTGGTTTTTGTGTTAAATGAAAACTAAAAGACTAAAAGTAACATGGACGATGCATAAGGTTGCCGAATGGAGTGCAGTCAGGGTGGCTGAGCGATGTAAAACAGAAGATTTGATTTTTGGTTCTTGAAAGAGAGCGTGGGTTCGAACCTCACTCCTGACATAAGTGTATAATTTACAATGATTTTTCCCGTATTATAATTTTTATCAACCGACTTCAAAAAATCGTTAACTTTTAACTAAAAAGAGAAAAATAAACTTTTCTACCAAAAATTGAACCGACTTCAAAAACTACTGCAAAGTGAAAAATATTTTTTTTACGTAATAGTACTAAGAAATTAAATTAAGAGCGTAGTATTTACCATGCGTATTATTATATTTATGTACATTAATTTGTTTTTTTTTTTTTTAAGTCGGTGCCAGTCAAGCCAAATTCAAAATTAAAATTAATTATTCAATGTAAATCGTAAAAGAATAAAGTTAATTTTTTTAACTAAATATTAAATTGTAAAAAATCTCGTAGATACTTGGATGCGTGTCTATTGGAAAATTACATGTAACTTGGCTTGGCTGGCGCTTACTTTAAAAAAATCAATTTAATGTACATAAATATAATAATACGCATGGTAAATACTACGCTCTTAATTTAATTTCTTAGTACTATAATGTAAAAAAAAATATTTTTCACTTTGCAGTAGTTTTTGAAGTCGGTTCAATTTTTGGTAGAAAAGTTTATTAGATATTAATACAAGTATTTTTTCTTCTTATGTAAAATTTGACTTGCTTTTCAAAAATTTTCCTCTTTGGGTACTGTGTATGTTCTGCCTGTTGCAGTGATTGGATGTAGTTTGCATAAAATAAAGTATTTTGGTATTGTCAAAATATCTGATTTTCTAGGATAAGTGAATGACGGAGATGGTCCGCTTGGATGAAGGAAAGAAACTTTAACATCTTCTTCGACCTGATCTTTTGTGAAAACACATGCCACCCACCACTCATTCTCATAGGCACAAGCAACATACCACACAATTTCTTCAAAGAAGTACCTTTTACTACTTTTATATTTACTTTTAATAATAGGTGACTCTCCAATAGATGTTAATGATGCATTCAAATTATCAAACCAGATTCCACATCCATGAATTCAGGGTCATCTTTACTACAACCTGTTTTGGGATTGTCATAATTTCGAATGTCTGAAAAATAGTATCAATGTCATTTTCACAATTTGAGGGATGCTTCTTTTCCTTGCCTAATTGTAAGCGGCAATGAGTGCAGATTTTCATGCCTTTTTCAATGCCATATTTTAATGTTGTCATCCACAATGTAACATTTCTTAAATTTTTACTTACCAAGTGTTCTTGCTTTTTGAATGGATTACAACAAAATTTATTCCAATTTTTATCCATTTTTAGTTTAAAGCCACTTCCCTCTTAATATTTTACTAGCAAAAGCCATGCTTTGTTTGGATTCGCGAAGCATTATTTTATAAAACAGATATTTGAAAGTAACAATAATTTTTTTATTATTATTATTTTTGCATCTTTATTAAACAAAAACGTTATTTTATGTTTTGGCGCATTTTAATTTTTTACTTATGATGTAAAACTGGCATAAGATATTTTCGAAGCAAACTTTTACAATTTTTTTTTTTAATTTTCAACTAAAAGCTCTTTTAAAGATTTTTTTACAATTTCAAGTAGCCACTGGTGTTTTTTAATTGTTTGAAATATGCATGTTTCCAATCTTTGTAATCAACATCCGATAATCTTTGATAGCTATTTTAGAATAATATATTTGAAGAAAGCTTGAAGAGAGTTACTTCTTCAAAATCCTATTTTCTCGAAAAAACATTTGAAATCTGCTATCGTTGATACTATGAATTTTCAACTGTAAAACATTTTATTTTAATTTCTTCATTTTTATACATGTTAGCGTATGAGAATTGCTGTAATTCTCTCCGCGTGGGAGAACTGTTTACTTTCTGCGAATGGCAATTCAATGGAATTACCTTTTAACGAAGCGCTCTCTCATTCTCGCAGTGACGTTTTCACGAATAATTATTGTTGTGTTTGCGAACTTATTAAAGTCTTATTTTTCTATAAAATCCTTCTGATTAATGAGTCGATATTATTTAGCCACAATACGACCTTCGCAAAAATATTTATAAAGAGCTTGAACCAACAACTTCACGCAGATCTTTTAATTTTTCATTTATATAACAAATTTAAGAATTAATTTTATTTGTTTACAATTATTTTGTTGCCAGTTTACAAAAAAAAAAAAAAAAAAAAAAAAAAAAAAAAAAAAAATCCATAATACAATTCTTTTAAAATGTTTAAGTGTCATCTGTGCAAACGATTTTGCGGGATAATGAAAACATGTTTTATTTAATAAATTAATCATGATTCTATCTATAATTATTTACTCCATGATTTAAACTTTTTTTTCTGAAAATATACGCGTTTCATTTTTTTATTTATTTGCTAAAATGCTTCCGTATTGGAAATGCATGTAAAATAAATTAATTAAAATAATAATTTTTTTTAACGTTTTACTGTAAAAAAAATTATATTCTGCAAATCGACAGATCATAATTTATTTTTGTGTTTAATTTGAAGTTAAAATATTGAATAGTTTTTTTGTAAAGCGTACGACAAATTGTAATTTGAGTGGACTAGTAGAGGATTCGCTTCGCTCATCCTAATAACACAAATCCGCATTCAACTAAAAAAAAACCTAAATTGTACAATACAAGTTGATAGACTTGACAGCAATAGACTTGAGATAGGGGTCCACTGCAGAAGATCTTAGAGAACACTGGCGATTTCAAAAGCCTTGTAAGAAAGGCATGCAGGTTTCAGCAGAAAATAAACATGTTACTGTTTAAGTGTGACTCATTGTGATTGCGAAAGCATTCAACTTCAGGAGAATGATTTGTTTTATTGAACTCTACTTTGAGATTTTCTTTCATTAACTCATTTATTACCAATTCATTCATTTTTTTAAACATAAAATTTAATTAAAAGTAATATTAAATTAAGAATAATTAAAAAACATTCTATTTAAATTCCAAGAAAATAAATTAAAAAAGTACTTAGCTTGTCAATTACACAAAATATTAATTATCTTGATTGCTTTTAATTTTTACTCTTATGTGTTTAACAAAATAATAAAACCTAGCGAATTATACACTAAAATTTTATTTGATAATTGAACTTGACTTGCATGAATGAGAAATATGAACATTGGAAAAAAAATAGACTACCTTTCATAGTCAATTTGCTTTTTAACAAAATATAATGGGATTTTTTTTTTACAGAAATTGGCCGATCATTGATATAGAAAATATTTTTTTTGCTTTATGATACCATAAGAGTACCATCATGCAATTTGGCCCAAAAGATGTTAAAAGTGTCTTAAGTATAATATATTTCTTAAAACAAAATCAAAAATTCCGATTTTGAATTTTTAAAAATTTTATATAAATTTTTTACATAAAAAAATATATTTTAAATAATTTGGTCATGTTATAAATTCTATGAAACAGCATAAAAAACTGAAAACAATGACTTAAACTTGAACTCTTTAGGTCAAATAGTTCTCAAGTTACAGCAAATTAAAGATTACCAAACAATACAAATTTCATTAAATTTTTTAAATTTCAAAAATTAATTACTCAAAAACAAAGTGTTAAAAATATCTGTATTAAAAATCTGTATTAAAAATATCTGTATCAAATTTGTATTTTTTATATACTATTCTTGTACAACATCTCAGCCAAAAATTAACAAGATCCAAAGACCTGAAATTCTGTCCATTGGTTGGTTTGATGTGGCGACCCGATGATGATCAATGTGACCCGATAATGTTTTATGCTGGTTTTGCATATGTATCTATCTATTCAAAAAAAAAAAAAAAAAAAAAAAAAAAAGTAACTAGCTTTGTCACTATTGTAAATGAATTTTTTGTGATCAGAGATATTTCCAGGCTTGGGCTAATATTTAAAAAAAAAACTATTGCATATTAAAATGCGAAATCTTATGCATAACACAATAATATGCAAACACATTAACCATCTTTTCACAGATTTGCTTGGCAAACTTATGTGTTAAGCGTGCAGTTTAAGTTTTTTATTTGGCTAATTTTTTAAGGTTTGTTTTGATTCATCAATGAAATTTTCTATTGAGATTTATTTTATATTGAAAAAATCATTCGAGTA
The DNA here is from genome assembly GCA_964019185.1 of Maratus speculifer. NCBI lineage: Eukaryota > Metazoa > Arthropoda > Arachnida > Araneae > Salticidae > Maratus > Maratus speculifer. The sequence goes on from OZ025297.1 coordinate 331,593,751, forward strand.
AACTATTGAGAAACAAAAAAAAACTATTGGCAAAAAACCAGTGTTATTTACGTTCAGTTAAAACATGCATTTAAATGAAAAATTAAACAAACGAAGAAAACATTAATTTAAATTTTTGTGTCAAGAAGTTGGGAAAATTACATCGTAGAAAATATACAAAATATAATATATAGCACCCAAATTCTCCACAGCAAGATTTATCGTTGGGCGTACGTAAAAAATACCCAAAGAACTGTACCTGTATAATCTATAGTTTACGAGAAAAATATAAAAAACAAAGTATGACGCAACAGCCGTTGTAAGAACACATTTTTGTCTTATCAACAGCAGTATTTGCTTATCTTTCCAGAAGATAACATTCTAAACGTTCACTGCAAATATCGCATCATGCATGCGCACTCCATTGAATGACGTTAAACCGCTGTTGAATTTGTATTTAAAAGACTGCTTCTCGCAGCTGCCGGTATTCTTCATATGGTTATCATGTATTCCGTCAAACCGTCATTCCACACGCGTACATGCATAACGCAACAGTTGCAGTGACCTCTTTGAACGTTATCGTCTGGAAATATATGCAAATACTGCTGCTGACGTGACCAATACGTTATTTTTTCCTTGCACGATCTGCGACGTCATACTTTGTTTTACGTACTTTTCTTGTAAACTATGGACTGTGCAGGTTCTTTGGGCATTCATATGTATTCCCAATGAGGGATCTGGCTGTGCAGAGTTTGGTCGCTATTTTTAGGACACCCTGCATTTATACGCGAATATTAAAAAAGAAAGAAAATATTGTCAATAATGAAGTTATTAGACACGAAAGGAATTTAAAAATAAAAAGTAAACCATACATAAAATTATTGGCATTTCTTATGAAAAATATTCATCAGATGTGGCAGTGTGAAAGAGATGGTGTAAAAGTAGTGATGCTAGGTCGTTTGTTTATGCAGGGTGTTTCATAAAACATGAGAAATATTTTAAAAGATGATAGTATATATCCAAACACACAACACGTATCAAAGACTAAATGGTCGCAATTAACACGCGAATGTGCTAGAGGGCGCCGAAGGTGGTACTGTCAAACAAGACTAAAACACACAAACAATGATTAAGTGCAAAATATAAGGTGGAAACTGCTTTACCTAGAATTATTCAGTCTCTGAGCCATTTCCATTTGCAATTCCATAAGGAAAATGCATGTCAGTCTTTTTTCGATTAATGGAAGATAGCATCATCCAGTATGTTTCTATCGCAATTGACAGTTGCCTCAAATGCACTAGCAACTTTACGTTCCATTTACGATAATGCATTTTTTGATAAGAATTGTTTGTTTGGATGTATACTATCACTTTTTAAAGTTTCCATAATCCTTCATCAGACAGCCTGAATATTTCGTTTATTCGTGCAGCAAAAATATAGGTAAATGCTTGCGTAAACTTAAAAGGTTTAAAAATAGTTTAGTTTCATTCTTAGACTACTTAGCGCCGATGGCCAATGACATTCGTGTTACATGTATCATTTAAACGCTATTTAGGGTTTTACACTAGGAGATCACGGTTCAATAAAAAACTACGTGTTGCCATTTCAATTTTTCGAAATTTTGTCAATGTGACTGTAACAGTTTGAGATGAACTATTGTTTTCATGGGATTCTTGAGCATAAATCTCAAATAATTTTAAAACAAAATTTTATTCAATTTCTGCAAACGCCGTCATGATATCTAGGAGGTTTTTAAAAATAATTATATTATTTTGTTCGATTTACTATTCGATAAATACACGTTTGAAAATTGGAATTTATTTCTTAATTGAAATGAACAATTTACAATTCAAATATGACACAAAAGCATGACTTATTATGCATTAAAAAAATAAAATAAAATAAGAGTTCATCCATAAGCTATACTATAAGCAGACGATGTTTTTTGTCTAAAAGCCAAAGGAAGAATAATGTTCTTAACATCGCGTTGTTATAAAAATTCAAAAGTTAGAGAGATTTTTAACTTAGATTTTTAACAGCCTTCAGCGGACGCGACAGTGGTAGAAGAGGTAATAGTAACCCAAAAATGTGACATCCAAAGGGAAAAAAGGCAACTTGATTATAGGGAAATCTTTGCCGTTCGTCATAACAGCAGTCAATTATGCGCAACCGGGCATAAATTTTAAAATAAGGCATATTACAATAATTTTAGATGATGCAAAACCTAAACATGTATTCGCAAGGCACAGAACCCGTAGATACTCTATGTATAAACATTATATTTATATGCATACTAATATTGTTTTTTGTTTACAAATTACTCATGTCTTTACAAAAAAGTAGATCAATGGCTTCTTTATTTTAAAAAATATATATAGATTTACTTAAAAAATATATAGGTGTATATGAAAACACTTATTAGACTAGTAGAAAATATGCATGTAAATTTTCCTTCTCTGAAAAACAGCCATTTTCTGTATCTCATGGCCCAATTCTGAATAATTACAAAAGTTTCAGTTTGTCATTATTGTCTTCTGATCCGTTTTTAAATTGTTTTTAAGACAATTTTATGTATTGAACATACCATAATTATGTTAAATTCTAATATAAATAAATAAGTGAATTTTTAAACTGCTGAATATATAATATTTGTTAAAAAGTCTTATAAAATTCAAATAAATGAAGAAAAGACATCGAAAGTATTTTAATATCACGGCACGGCGTTACAAACTATTAGAAAAAACTCATTGATATTTTAATTAGATCTTAATATGCTTTATGTCATAACTTTTTTATTTAATACGGATACTTAAAATTCAAATATACACAAAAAGAAATACGAAAAAAAAAAAAAAATAGCAATTTTCTCTTTTCTGAGCTATCGATTTACTACGCAAAGAATGAATATTTCATATTTAAATCGCGGCTGTGTCAAGACATTATTTTATATTTTGAAAGGTTTTTTTTTTTTTCTTAAACACAGCAAAAAAGGTATTTTACAATTTACTCCAAGCAAAAAGCAAGAAATTTGACGGGAAAAAAGTTAGATTAAAAAAAGAAAAAGTTCAAGAAACTAAGCGTTATGAATTAAACATAACCTTAGTTTTATTACTTTTTCAAGGCTCCGCTTATGGAACTGCGCATTTTATATGCATATTTGGACAGCGTTTTTCATAAAAATGTTCTTCAATTTATTTACTTTTGTTTTGTTTTGTTATAAAATTTAAATAAGGAAGCTTATATTGAACTGATGCTTGTTACAATTTTAAACTTTTGAAACTGACTTTATATTTTTAAAAAGTTTGTTTCTGTATTAAAAAAAACCTTTATTTAAGGTATTGAACGTACTACAACTACTACAACTCTATTAAATTCTAATGTAAATAAATAAAGATATTTTTAAACAGCTGAATGTTTAATATTCATTAAAAATATCTTTTAAAATTCAAATCAATAAAAAGAGACATCGAAAGTATTTTAATATCACGACAAGACGTTACAAACTATAAAATATGTCATTGGTATCTTAATAAATCTTAATATGTTTTATGTCATACATTTTTTATTTAATACTGACACTTAAAATTCAAATATATACAAAAAGAAATACGAAAAAAAAATAGCATTTTGCTCTTTTTCTGAGATATCGATTTACAACGCGAGGAATAAATGTTTCATATTTAAATTGCGGCTGTGTCAAGATATTACTTTATATTTTAAATCCTTTTTTTAAATAGTTAAAAAATATCATTTCGCAATTTACTCTCAGCAAAAAGCAAAAAAAAAAAATTAACGGGAGAAATTTAAATAAAAAAAGAAGTTTAAGAAACTGAGCATTATAAATTAAACAACACCTTAATTTTATTACTTTTTTAAGGCTCTGCTTATAGGACTGCGCATTTTATATGCATATTTGGACAGCAATTTATATGCATATTTCATAAAAATGTCGTTCAATTTATTTAATTTTTCATTTTTGAAGTTATGAAATTAAAATAAGGAAGCTTATTGATACTGACGCGATGCTTGTTACAATTTTAAAGTTCTGAAACTGACTTTGTATTAAAAAGTAGTAGTAAGTTCGTTCCTGTAAAACAAAAACCCCACTTGAGGTATTGAACATACCATAATTCTGTTAAATACTAATGTAAATAAATAAAGAAATTTTTAAACAGCTGAATGTTTAATATTCTTTAAAAATATCTTTTAAAATTTAAATAAAAGAAAAAATACATCGAGAGTATTTTAATATCACGGCACGGCGTTACAAACTACAAAAAAGTCTTTGGTATTTTAATTAAATCTTAATATATTTTATGTCATAACTTTTTTATTTAATACTGATACTTAAAATTCAAATATATACAAAAAGAAAAACGAAAAAAATGAGCATTTTGCTCTTTTTCTCAGATATCGATTTACTACCGCGAGGAATCAATGTTTTATATTTAAATTGCGTCTGTGTCAAGACATTATTATATATTTAAATTTTTTTTTCAAACAGAAAAAAAAAATCTTTTTATAATTTACTCTAACCAAAAAGCAAAAAAATTAAGGGATTAAAGTGAGATAAAAAAAGATTTTTAAGAAACTATGCATTACGAATTAAACATAACTTTAGTTTTATTATTTTTTAAGGCTCTGTTTATGAGACTGCGCGTTTTATATGCTTTTTTGGACAGTGTTTTCCATAAAAATGTTGTTCAATTTTATTTACTTTTTCTTTAGGTTATGAATGTAAAATAGGAAAGTTTATCGAAACAGATGCTTGTTACATTTTTAAAGTTTTGCGGCTATATTAAAACCTTTTTTTAAAAAAAGCTCTATTTGACATTTTTAGGATAAAATTTTAAATTTTACAAGTGAAATCAAAGAAATTAAACACGCAGCTTTTATCATGTTTGTTTTCTTTAAGAAAAAATAATTTATATACAGTACATAGTTTTACTAATAAAGAATTAAAAAATATGTATCCATATAATATATATACAGGGTGATTCTAAATTTTTTTTACAATAAAAGAGGGATGATAGTACACATCAAGACAAACAATGTTAAATATGAAACCAAGGGTCCCAAACGTTTTAAAAAGGAGATAGCCGCCATGAAAGTTTAGGATCCGAAATTTCAAATAAACATAAAATATGGAAAAATTGATCGATTGATTTGCGAATTTCACTAAAACTATTCTTTATGTCGGTATTTTCTTGACAATAAATTATAAAGATAAATTTCAAAAAATGTCGATAGAGGGCGCTTTAGACTTTGGAGTAACGAACAACTATTTTTTGCATCTTATTAAATGTCCCCCCCCCCCCCCTTGAACACAGTTCAGTTTGCGCTACTTAACCACTCTCAGCTATTCAGATTTTGAGCTCAAAATTTAAGTTTAAGGCTAAGCTTACGAAAACATTTATTGAGATGCAAAAAAATATAGGCAAGAAATAGTTGTTTGTTACTCTAAAGTCTAAAGCGCCCTTATCGGCATTTTTTTAAATGTATCTTTATGATTTATTTTCAAGATGATACTGACATAAATAATTGTTTTAGACAAAACCGCAAATCAATCGACCAATTTTTCCGTCTTTTATGATTATTTGAAATTTTGGACCCTAAACTTTAATAATGGCTATTTCCTTCGGAAAACGTTTGGGACCCTTGGTTTCCTATTTAATATTTTTGTCTTGATGTGTACTATCGCCTTTCTTTTTTTAGTAAAAACAATCTAGAATCACCCTGTATATAACATCGAAAGTATTTTAATATTACGGTACGGTGTTACAAACTATATAAAAAGACATCGGTATCTTAATTAAATCTTAAAATGCTTTATGTCATAATTTTTTTATTTAATAACGATACTTAAAATTCAAATATGTACAAAAATAATTACGGAAAAAATGTGCGTTTTACTCTTTTTCTGAGGTATCGAATTACTATCGCGAGGAATCAATATTTCATATTTAAATTGCGGCTGTGTCCAGACATTACTTTATATTTCGAATGCTTTTTTTCAATCAGAAAAAAAAATCATTTCTCAATTTACTCTAAGCAAAACCCAAGAAATTTCACCCAACAAAGTTAGATAAAAAGAAAATTAAGAAACTGAACGTTATGAATTAAACATAACCTTAGTTTTATTACTTTTTCAAGGCTCTGCTTGTGGGACTGCGGTTTTATATGCATATTTGGACAGTGTTTTACTTTTTTGTAGTTATGAAATTAAAATAAGGAAGCGTATCGATATTGATACTTGTTTCAATTTTAAAGGTCTGAACTAACTTTATATTAAAACTGTTTAAAAAAAAGCTCTATTTGGCTTTTATAGGACAATATTTTTAATATTAGAAGTGAAATCAAAGAAATTAATCACGCAGCTTTTATCGTTTTTTAAGAAAAAATAATTTATGTACAGTAAATATTTTTATTAATCAATAATTAAAAAATATTTATCTATATAATATATAGGGGAGAATGGGGCTACTTGAGCCACCGCTATTATTTCTACAGTTGGTTAATTTTTCTTTCTAAAACTGGCAATATGGTAACATATTTATAGTTCTGAACATATAAAAAAGAAATCACATACCTTGGTACCATTTTGAAAGTAAGGTGATTAATAGTTGTTTTCCCTATCTAAAGTAAATATTTAGGTGCATGGTTTTTATTTTTTTGTTATCAAAGTTTCATTTAAAGTTGCAACAATTTATATAAATTTAATAAGTATAATCTCAATTGTATTTTGAATCTAAAATAGCTCAAATAGCTGCATGCTTTACTTAGTAAAACTCTGATAAACAAAAATAGTAGTAATGGGGATACTTGAGCCAGTGAGATTGGGGATACTTGAGCCATCCCCACTGGAAAATTAGACATGGGTAAAATAAACAAAAAATAAAATTACGTCCTTATATTCACTAATAGATTTTTTCTGGATAAAAGGGAGCATAATTTTTTATTTTATTTTTTTCTTAAAAAAATAATGACTTAGAAAAAAATGTTTAAAAATACATTTTTAAAATGAAAATATCCATTTTGTTTTTCATTTTTACTAACAAAATAGCCTGTCTAGATAAATGTAAAATAATCTCTAATACTTTAATTAGTTAGGTCCAACATATTAAATATTTATTTTTCAATATAATATATTAAGATTAATATTTTATATTGAAATTGTAACCTCTGTTGAGGGCAGTACTGAGTTACCATGTAGGTAAAAGGAAAAAGATGTGTGGTTTTACAACCATTCTGAATTTGTACTTCATAGATGTTGCCAAAGAGCTAAAACATCTTAATTCTAATCTCAATTAGTTTTGAAGGATTTTATGCATCATAATTTATCATTCTGTAAAATATTTGTGCAAAAATAAAGCGAAAAAGATATTTTTGTAGGTATTTTCCGTACTGGCTCAAGTATCCCCTCCATGGGGATACTTGAGCCACGATGTAAAAAAAAAAGTAAAAATTAATTAAACATAGAAAAATAGTTCAAAATTAATTGAAAGTGGTTTTTAGTTGAAGAAAAATTATCAAATTTTTATTTTCAATATTTTATTTTGTTCTAAGAAATTATAAATTTTTTAAAAAAATTAAAATTAAAAAAGTGGCTCGAGTATCCCCATCTTCCCCTTTATAAAAAACATCGAAAGTATTTTAATATCACGGTACGGTGTTACAATCTATATAAAAAATAATTGGTGTCTTAAATAAATCTTAATATGCTTTATGTCATAATTTTTTATTTAATAGCGATACTTAAAATTCAAATATATAAAAAAAAATAAACATTTTGATCTTTCTTTTCTAAGATATCGATTTACGACGTTAAAAATCAATAACTCATATTTAAATTGCCGGTCTATCAAGACATTATTTTATATTTAGAATGCTTTTTTTCTTAAAAAGGAAAAAAATCACAATTTACTCTAAGCAAAAAGCAAAAAAATTAACGGATGAAAGTTAGATTAAAAAAAAAAAAAAAAAAAAGAAGTTTAAGAAACTAAGCATTATGAATTAAACATGACCTTAGTTTTATTACTTTTTAAGGCTCTGTTTATGGGACTGCGCATTTTATATGCATATTTGGACAGCGTTTTTCATAAAAATGTTGTTCAATTTATTCACCTTTTTTATGCTATGAAAGTAAAATAAGGAAATTTATTAAAACTAATGTTTGTTGCAATTTTAAAATTTTGAAACTAACTTTATATTAAACGTAAAAAAATCTCATTTCAGATGTTTTAAGCCAATATATATATTTTTTAAAAGGGTAAATAAATAAATCATTCATGCAACTTTTACCATGTTTTTCAAAAGAAAAAAAATTATAAAAAGTAAACTTTTTTTTAATCTATAATTAAAAAATATATATTTATATACGATATATTTTTAAATGTAAAAATAAACAAAAAAAAAAATGGAAAGTATTTTTATAACACGGCACGACGTTATTAACTATTAAATATTCATTGGTAACTTAATGTGCTTTGTTTCATACATTTTTTATTGAATACTGATACTTAAAATTTAGATATATACAAAAAGGAAAACGAAAAAAATGAGCATTTTGTCCTTTTTCTGAGATATCGATTTACGACGCGAGGAATCAATATTTGATATTTAAATTGCGGCTCTGTCAAAATTTCATTATTATTATTTTTTTAACAAAAAAAAAAATCATTTCACAATTTACTCTGAGAAAAAAGCAAGAAATTTAACGGTAGAGCTTTAGTTAAAAAAAAAAAAATAAGTTTAAGAAACTAAGTGTTAGGAGTTAAATATGACTTAAGTTTTATTACTTTTTTAAGGCTCTGCTTATGGGGCTGCGCGTTTTATATGCATATTTGGACAGTGTTTTTCATAAAAATGTTTTCCAATTTATTTATTTTCTCTCTTTTATTTAGTTATGAAAACAAAATAAGGAAGTTAAAAGGCTTTTTCCATAATATACTTACACGCACATTCCTACTATACAAACTATAACACATCCATAACCACATATTCCAAATTTCAATTCTAACAACGTAGCCTAGGCATGCAATAGTTTCTGCAGTTCCTTTTCAGTGCTACTTTTGTCGCACATGCATTCGCCTATTGTCGCTTAGGGGATCTGTTCCCCGGTGGCATTTTCAGAAAGAATCACGTTTTGAGCACCAGCCTTGGCGAGTTGGCGAAAGCGAGAACGTTCAGGTAGCTGCATCGCCAAACACAAAATAAACTAAGTTCAAATGTGTCATAAAACATATGATTAATAGAATTATATTTATTACAAGAGAATCTTTACTACTGTTTTTAATTAACTTCTCAATTTCTTCGAACATAGCGAGTTAAGGAAATAATAGTTTTGAATTGAGGGAAAAAAACCTATGTTTAGATGTTCTGTGAAATTAAAAAAAATCTTAATCTGAAAAAGCTCTTTGTTTTAAACTATGTTTTAATCGTAAAAAACGGCGAATAACATTTTCTCATATTATAGTCTTTGCTTGATAACATTTACGAAAAAGCAAATGAACCATAAGCGCGATCTCTTTGCAGAAGGAAGGGTTGCTATTCGCTAGGCGTTTGACATCACAAACAAGAAAGGGTGCATAGCATTGACTTCATCTCCGTGCCAATCGTTGTTCTGGCGATAAGGTGCTCAAAGCGTGATTCTTTCTGAAAATGCTCCCCGGTGGGAAGTTTCCGATTTTGTTATTTTCTATTGTTATGTGATTCCTGTTTATTCCTATTTTATCTTACCTGCTCTCTGTCGCGTTAGGTTCTTTTGCACTTGACAGGTGCGGCCCTGTTACGGTTTTTGGTATCACAACCGCCCAATGTCACGATTCTGGCGGTGTTTCAGCTCTGGCTGACTTCTGTAATTTTCTAAAGATCTTAATAAAGGCGACCAGGAGGGACACTAACATCTACAGACCTTGTTCCCTTGTATGAGCTGTCTTTCTTAGGCAAACAAAATCAGGAATCTTATTGATACTGATGCTTGTTTCAATTTTAAAGTTTGGAAACTATATTTATATTAAATGTAAAAAAAAAAAAAAAAAAAAAAAAAAAATTAAAGTATTTAAGTCTAATATTTTAAATTTTAGAAGTGAAATTAAATAAATTATTCAAGCAACTTTCATCATGTTTTTAAAAAGAAAAAAATAATTTATATACCGTATGTATTATGAAGATATGAAGTTTCAAAAACTAAGCATTATGAATTAAACATGACCTTAGTTTTATTACTTTTTAAGGTACTGCTTATGGGACTGTGCGTTTTATAGGCATATTTAGACGATGTTTTTCCTAAAAATGTTGTGCAATTTATTTACTCCTTTTTTTTACTTTTGAAGTTATTAAAAATAAAATAAGGAAGCTTATTGATATCGATGCTTGTTACAATTTTAAAGTTTTGAAACTAATTTTATATTAAAAAAAACTCATTTGAAGTTTTGAACATACTATAATTCTATTAAATTCTAATGTAAATAAATAAAGGAATTTTTTAACAGCTGAAGGTATAATATTCGTTAAAAACATCTTTTGAAATTCAAATAAATGAAAATTTCACGTCATGGCGTTACAAACTATAAAAAAAATCATTGGCATCTTAATTAAATCTTAATATGCTTTATGTCATAGCTTTTTTATTTAATACCGATGCTTAAAATTTAAATGTATACAAAAAAAAAAAAAAAAAAAAAAAAAAAAAAAAAAAAAAAAAAAGCGAAAAAAATGAGCATTTTGTTCTTTTTTCTGAGATATTGATTTACTACCGCTAGGAATAAATATTTCATATTTAAATTGCGGCTGTGTCAAGATATGATTTTATATTTTAAAAGGATTTTTTTTCTTAAACACAGCAAAAACAAAAAAAAGTATTTCAGAATTTACTCTAAGCAAAAAGTATGATGTTTCACCGAAGAAAGTTAGATTTAAAAAAAAATGTTTAAGAAACTGAGCTTTATGAATTAAACATGACCTTAGATTTATTACTTTTTCTAAGATTCTGCTTATGGGACTGTGCGTTTTATAAGCATATGTTTTTCATAAAAATGTTGTTGAATTTTATGAAATTTATTTTTTTATAATAACTATTTACTTTTGAAGTTATGAAAATAAAATAAGGAAGCTCATTGATATTGATGCTTGTTACAATTTTAAAGTTTTGAAAATAACTTTATATTAAACTGTAAAAAAAAAAAAAAAAAAAAAAAAAAAAAACTTTACGTTTTTAAGGCCAATATTTTAAAATTTACATGGGAAATTAAAAAAAAAAATCACGCAATTTTTATCATGCTTTTTAAAAGAAATAAATAATTTATATACAAATCACTAATCAGTAACTAAAAATATTTTTCTTTATGATATATATATATTAAAAATACTCCGCTTTTTTGTCAAAAAAATTATTCTTATCGGACAAAAAACCTCGATTTTTTTTCTTTTTAAGGGTTTAATTTAATTTAATTATATTTTACTTTAATATTTTTGAATAAAGAAAAACATTTAAAATGCGAAAGATAAATACATAAGTTATCAAATACTTGAATTTGTCATAATTATATGCCTACATAAAATATAGAGCTGCTGATTCGCAACATATCAAATCAATAATTTTGTGTGCAAGACATTATTTTATTTTATTTTTAAATTTAAATATGTTATTTCATAATTTAATCCCAGCAAATAAAGTAAAATCAAATCGATAAAAATAAATTAAAATTTAACTAAGTAATCTGATTTCAAAATAATTAATTAAATAATAAAATATAATATAAATTTTCATCATTCATGTGAAATATATAAATTATTTATTAAAAAATAACTGCTTATTATATTTGAAGCAAAAACATGCGTGCAAAATATTTCAAATTACCATCTAAGTTCAAAACGGCATATCTCTTTTCAAAGAAAAAAAGGACTAAACGAAAGAAAATATATTCAACTAATCCTAAATGATTCACAGGATTATTTTTACACATTTTTTTCTTTTAATGCTTAACTTCGTTTTTATATCGAAAGATGGAATTTCGCACTTGATATTTCACCTATAGTTAATATAACAGAAATATAAGAAATTGTGCACACATGAATATTTCCGATTACAATCCAACATTTCAATATTTAAAACATATTTATAGATTAAATAATTTATTTTTAGCTATTTATTTCGTTCACTACTGGTTTTAATTTGGCTAATATTCTGTGTGGTTGCAATTGTTTACGAATTAAATTAACAATCAAGTTCAATATGTGCAATGAAATTTACTGACAATGAAATTTCAACAAAGAGAAATTCAACAAAGATATGAAGTACTGAAATTAAATGATAAATATCAATAAATTTGAAATAATGAAATGAATGAATGAAATAAATTAATAATGTCTTTAAAGATTTAACTAACCCTTTATCCACCGCATTATGAATTCATGAAAATTTTACATTCTAAAGCATTTTACAAAATTGTTTAAAATAAATTAAACATTTACATACTCATTTAATACACTAGTGAAAAATGCTCCAAGGAGCAATTTCAAAAGCCGAATATGATTTTAATTGAGCATTAAAAAGTAATGGACAAGTGCTTCTGTTAATTACTGAGCATGAGGAAGGATAAGGGATCCCTTCTTGGCTACAACTCACTTCAATGCCAACTTTGAAAAAATCACATTTGCGCTTTTTCCATATAAAAGAAATTTGCGGTTCTTTAGTAGAATTTTCCACCGTGCTTTAGATGTTAACCAGGGGTGTAGTCATAAAAATAACATAAGATATATGCTCTAAGCAGAGGGATATTCTAGAATGTGTATACTATAAGCTTTCTTGAAAAACAGAGGGTATATGGTGTTCTATTAAAAAGTCCAGAAGGTGTGCGGCGTATAGCCTGTACTACATCTCTGATGTTAACTGCACTGTTCACTCTGCACTATACTACAAATCAATTTTCTGTGCAATTATACACTTAGGGTATGCTTGGTGGCAGTGCATGAATGTGATACCTGCAGGAACTAGGTATCTGGCATTATGTCGCCTTCCTTTACATTTATGTCTAATTAAGCTGCATCTTTAATGGTTACGTCTTTACACTATACATTTTTATAGTAACTGCGACTGATTTGTTTTCACGAAAAAAGCGCAAATATGATTTTTTTAAAGTTGGCATTGAAGTGAGTTGTAGCCAAGAAGGGATCCCTTATCCTTCCTCATGCTCAGTAATTAACAGAAGCACTTGTCCATTACTTTTTAATGCTCAATTAAAATCATATTCTGCTTTTGCACTGCTCCTTGGAGCATTTTTCACTAGTCCTTCTATTTTTCCATTTGCATAGGGATACTGCACAACTTGTTTTGTATTTTATATATAGAAAACAAAATCTTATTTGTATTGAAATTAAAAAATGCTACATACTCTAATACTCTGGTGTTACAAATTAAAAAAAAATTTAAACAGGTTTTTCTATACCAAAATTCTACGGTGGTTTTCAAAAAAAAAAAAAAAAAAAAAAAAAAAAAAAATCAGTTTTTTACTAAAGTGAATAAAATAATAAATCCTTTCAAAGAATAGATTTTTCATTCAAATATCCATTATTTTTGCCAAAAACAGGAACTTTTTTTATGCAAGAGTAAAGTTTGATACAAAAACCATGCTTCTTTGTTTTCTTAATCTGTATTTATTACGGACTTATTAAAAACGTACTCCACCGCTTTTATAGGAAACGATTGCTTTACTGTGTTATGGAGCATTCTCATTGGCCATAAAGAGACATTCTATAAAAGCTGTGGAGTGACTCTGCAACAAATGGGTCAAATTTTTAACAGTGCACTGTTAAAAATCTGCTGCATTTTGCTGCAACGCCCTCCAAAACTTGTATATAATATCTCTATTCCAACCAATGAGAAAGCGCCATTTCACGGCCAAGTAACCGTTTTCTATACAAGCAGGGGAGTGCGTTGCAGCAAAATGCAGCAGATTTTTAACAGTGTGCATATCCTTGGCGCTATAGTTTACAGGAGTGGTACATTGTTCAAAATTTGAAACTTTTGCTGCATCGCCACTCCATCGCTTTGATAGAATATCTCTATTTTGATCGATGAGAATCCTCGATAATGCATTTAAGTAATCGTTTTCTACTTATCTACTATATCGTTTCCGTATATTTATTTTTTCAATCAGCACCAAGGTGCGCATTATATTAGAAGACGCGCTCTACACTGGTGTCCAAAATTTAAGCATAATTGGTAATTAAGTAATTATTTTTAAGTAATGAAAGAAATATGAATCGGAATGTGCTGAAACTCCAGGTGTGTAAACAAAATAGCACGCGTCACATATTTTCGCGAAGAGTTTTCCCCGAAATCCAACAGGGGACCGTCAACAAATTGAAAAAGAACGAAGATCTTTTGGATAACCCTGTCAAAACTAATGTAGCAAAAGTGTTCAAACTGCACATTATGATTAATTGGCTTATTGTAATGTACTGTGTTAATTTTTACAAGGATAGCATGTATACTCGTAGAGAAATTAAGGTTTTTATAAAAACAGTCCTAAATTTTTCCAAGTTTTTTGCTTATAATTTGCAGAGTTCTTATTATAAAATAATGTTCTTTTCTGAAAATATGACAAACATCATTGTACACAATACCCTGTCATAAGAATTTAAAAATAATAAAAATTGTATGAAAAATGAGTATGTTTAGTAAATAATTTTTCATTGCGCATGCGTCAACGATATCAAAATGTCATTTGCATATTGTGTTAGCTAAATGTATAGAGCAACTTCTGTAAAAGTTTCAAAAACATAGCTTGAAAATTCTGAAAATGGCAGCCTATAAAATCAACTCAAAATCCGTTATTCCTAAAGGAAGCAAAAAAATCAGGGGTTTTACCTAAATATAGTTGTACGTGCAATATTGTGTAGGCACTAAACAATGGAATATGGATACAGCCCCTCATCTTTTTGCTTCATTTAGGGAATAAAGGATTTTGATCTCATTCTATCAACGATAATTTTCAGAATTTTTAAGCTATGTTTTTGAGACTTTCACAAAAGTTGCTCTATACATTTAACTAACATAATATGCAAATGAAATTTTAATAGCGTTCACGCATGCGCAGTAAACAATTATTTAGTAAATCTGCTCATTTGTCATGCAATTATTATTATTTTTTAATTCTGATGACAGGGTATTGTGTACAATGATGTTTGTCATTTTTTCAAAAAAGAACACTATTTTATATTAAGAACTCTGCAAATTATAAGCAAAAAACTTAGGACTGTTTTTATAAAAACCTTAATTTCTCTACGAGTATACATGCTATCCTTGTAAAAATTAACACAGTACATTACAATAAGCCAATTAATCATAATGTGCAGTTTGAACGCTTTTGCTACATTAGTTTTGACAGGGTTATCCAAAAGATCTTCGTTCTTTTTCAATTTGTTGACGGTCCCCTGTTCGATTTCGGGGAAAACTCTTCGCGAAAATATGTGACGCGTACTATTTTGTTTACACACCTGGAGTTTCAGCACATTCCGATTCATATTTCTTTCATTACTTAAAAATAATTACTTAATTACCAATTATGCTTAAATTTTGGACACCAGTGTATTAGAGGGCGCATTCTATTAAAATAAATACGGTATATACTTATAGTAAATACACTTTGTTAAAGTACAGGGCCCCAATATTTGACAGGTATGCCAGGCATTTTTGCCATTGATGCCATTGTGCTAAAAACAAAATATAAATAAATGAAAAAAATGGATAAAATATAAATTTGGTATGGTGCAAAAAATTGCCTAATTTAAAATTAAAAATCAAATTTAACAGCCACCAGGGCTAGACACCGTGCATAATTATTCAGTAAATGATTCATTAACACTAGAACGCCCGGAAATTCTACTCAAGTTTGAAAATAATATTTCTCACCAGAATTTTTATTCAAAATTATTTAATTGATTTATTTAACGTAAATTTGCGTGGATTAGATTTAAATTATTTCAAGAAAATTTTTCTGGTTCGAATTGAAATTTAGTTACATGATTGGAGTCGAATCGACTGCATGCGGGCATTCTAGTATTAAAAAATGACAAAAATCAGCATGTCAAAAATTTCAAAAAAATTCATAATTCGTTAAAAAATTAAGTTAAAAATAAAAGAAAAAAAAGCATTCTGTATTTTTTTATGCTAATCGAATGGTGTAACTGGTTTTTCTCTCCGATGTTTACAAGTACCTTAGATTGATGACTGCCATTCTTTTATTTCATCTTGTAAAAAAACTGTTTAACGTAAAGCTATGAATTTTTGCAGGATTAATTAGCATCGCAAAATCTTTAAAATAAACTTTACCGCAACATTCTATCTGCAATAGAACGTTAGATATACCCATTTATGACCAAGTTTGGAAAATACGCAATTTCAGAAAAACCGCCCAGCGAAATAACGTTTTCTCGATGACTACCCCGGGATAAAAAGTTTGTCTTTTGTTTACAAAAAAATTAAGTTTTTATCTTTAGTAGTTTTCGAGAAAAGTGCTGTGACACAAAATTTTTGTCCGATTTTCAGAATACTCTACAGTACACCTACAGTATGCCATAAAAAAAAAAATTAATTTTTGTGCTATGTTGTGCTTCTTGGTCAGACGAACATTTAAAAAAAAATCATCAAAATTGGATAAGTATTTAGTTAGTTATTGCAAAAAGAAAAATTGAAAAATCCGTGTGCACCATCGCTCAATCATATTATTGTAGCGCGCTGCCGCGCGCACAATGATTTTTGAAGGATTTTAGAAGGATTAAAGGATTTTGGAGGATTAATTAAATTTGAATTTACAGGGATTTTGTGCGATATTTATAACCCCACTCAAATATTTTATTTTAAATTGTTTTTTTTAGTATTCTGTAGAATTATAAAATGAATTAAAAAAATATGATGTTCTTACAATATAAGTATAGATATATTTCCGAACTGAAAAATCACAACCCCTCTCCCTCAGCGCCATGAAAACTGAAAAGATAGAAATGCAAAAGAAATCATCTATTTAAAAATATTTTTGTTTTGTATAACCAATAATATTTTTGGAACAAAATAAAGTAAGGTATCTGTAACTCATTCTAAACAGTATTAAAACTAATTGACATATTAGAAGAATTTTATAATAAGTAATTTTTATGGTACTTATAAGTACCATACGTAGATAAAAAGTTGAATTGTTGAATAAAAAGAAATGCATACAGATACATGGATGAATTAAGAGAAATTCACGCATGAATGAAGTAAATGAAATGCCGACATAAATGAATTAAATAAAACAAGTAGATGAAAAGAACCGATGAATGAGTGAATAAATTGACACAATGAATGTAGAAATGAATATTAAAAATGAATATAAACTTGAGAAGAAATAGTACACCGTTGAAGCATTTTTTAACACTAGCAGGGGAGACCGAGCTTAGCTCGGTCAAAATTAACTTTGTGTTCAACTCGATATAGTATTTTCACTGTATCATTAACTCTGTATTATTACTGTAAAAACATGTTTATAATAGTATTATTTAGAAAAACAATCAATAAGAAAACTATGTTTTTATGCGCATATTTATAAATATTATTTTATTTTAAATTTTACAACGAAAGGACATCGATCTAAATCACTTTATTAGCTCGACTCTGATTGGTTTAACCATGCATCTCGAATCCTTTTAAGAATGTATAAAAAAAATTTTTACATTCTGAAAGACAATATTTTTTGCTAGATATAGCCAAATTTGGAGGCATTCTTTCATTTGGCTCCAAATACGTGTTTTGGTTTTCGTAATTTTTATAGTCGATTTTTTGGCCATATGTCGCCAATATTTTGTCAAATATCACCAAGTTATTGGCTTTTCCATATTCTCGTGACCCTGACCCGTATTACCCAAAATGAGCCACTAATCAAATTTGATCAAGCATGTGACATAGCTCAGTCGTCTTCAGGTAATCAAAAACAGTAGAATATAAAATTGAATCAAAATCGTTTAAGCCATTTTTTAGGTAAAATTAGCTTGGCAGAATTCCGCAATGAAGCGAAATGACCCACTAATATAATTTTGTTTAACATGCGACTCAGCCAAATAGTCTTCTCGTGACAAAAAACGTTTTGTTTCAAAATTTAGGTAAAATTGATTGAGTCGTTGTTATATATAATTAGAATGACCCTTGCTCATTAAGACCCAAAATGACCCACTAATAGAATTTTCGCGAGCATGTGTCCAAGCCAAATGGTTTTCTCTTGCTCAAAAACGATATAATACAAAGTATGGTCGAAATGGTGAGTGCCATTTTCTATATAAAATTACCATGACCCATCATGACCAACAAATGACCCTTATAATCGAAATCTCTCGAACGTTTGGCCTAGCTCTTTAGTTTTAGCATGCCGGAAAACATTAGATACAAAATTTAGATAAAATCGATTGAGCCGTTTTTTAGATATAGTTAGTTTGACCCTGACCCCTTATAATCCAAAATGACCCATTAATCGAATTTTCTCAAAAATCTGTCCTAACCCAATGATTTTCTTGTGACCGAAAACGATAAAATACAAAATTTAATTAAAATTGCGCGAAACGTTGTCTAGATAAAATTAGAATGACCCAAAAGTGGCCCACTAATCGAAATTTCTCGAACATGTGACCTACCCCAATGATTTTCTCATGCCAAAAATATGTTGTATACAAAATTTCGTTAAAATCGACCCACCCATTCTTTAGATATAGCTTGATCTTGACCCATTAAGACCCATAAATGACCTTTATAATCGAAAGCTCTCGAATATGTGACTTAGTCCATTAGTTTTCTCGTTTCTAAAAATTGTTACATACAGAATTTCGTTAAAATTGATCCTGCCGTTCTTTAATTATACATAGCTTGACCCAGGCCCTTTATGATCCAAAATGACCCATTAATCGAAATTTTTCAAACATGTAACCTAGTCCAATGATTTTATCGTGCCAAAAAAAATGTTGCATACAAAATTTCATTAAAATCGATCCACCTGTTCTTTAGATATAGTTTGACCATGACCTATTATGACCCATCATGACCCACAAATGACCCTCATAGTCGAAATCTCTCAAACATGTGATTTAGTCCATTAGTTTTCTCATGTCAAAAAACTGTCACATACAAAATTTTGTTAGAATCCATCACGCCGTTCTTTAAATATAAATAGCTTGACCCAGACTCTTAATGACCCAAAATGACCCATTAATCGAAATTTTTCGAACATGTAACCTAGTCCAATGATTTTATCGTGCCAAAAAAATGTTGCATACAAAATTTCGTTAAAATCGATCCACCTGTTCTTTAGATATGGGTTGACCATGACCCATTATGACCCATCATAACCCACAAATGACCCTCATAGTCGAAATCTCTCAAACATGTGATTTAGCCCATTAGTTTTCTCATGTCAGAAAACTGTTACATACAAAATTTCGTTATAATCCATCACGCCGTTCTTTAAATATAAATAGCTTGACCCAGACTCTTAATGACCCAATATGACCCATTGAAATTTTTTCTCGAACATGTAACCTAGCCCAATGTTTTTCTCGTGCCCGAAAACCATAGAGTGCAATTTTTAGTCAAAATTGCGTGAGACAATCTCTAGATAAAAATAGCATGACCCACAATGACCCAAAAAATGACCCACTAACCGAATTTTCTCGAACATGTTACCAAACCCAATGGTCTTCTTGTAATCCAAAACGATACAATATAAAATTTGGTCAAAATCGTTAGAGCCGTTTTTTAGATAAAAATGGCTTGACCCATAATGACCCAAAATTGACCCACTAATCGAAATTTTTCGAACATGTGACCCAGCCCAATAGTTTTGTTGTGCCAAATAACGATTGGATAGAAAATTTCCTTAAAATAGATCCAGCCGTTCTCTAGATATAAATAGCTTGATCTTGACCCATTATGACCCAAAACTACCCGATAACCGAATTTTCTCGAACATGTGACCTAGCCCAATGGTCTTCTCGTGCCCGAAAATGTTAAAATCCAAACTTTTGCGAAAATCGTTAGAGCCGTTTTTTAGATAAAATTTACACACACACACACACACACAATTTTTGCTCGCATTATAGTATAAGATACAATTTTAAACTTCATTAAGTGATGTTAATGAAATTATGCACATTATATTTATAGCATTTGGCAACTGAAAAACGTTTTCTACATAGAAACATTTTATATTATTAAATATATATTTTTTAAATATATGTAAAAGTCCATAAAAATTGTCCATACATTTTTTTTAAAATGATTTAAATGATTTTTATTTACAAAGAAATTGGTGATTTTTTATGTATACATTTTAACTTAATTATACTTTTGTTTAAATGTCCAGTTTCAGTTTATGAAAATTAAATATGCATAAAGTTATAAAGCATTCTAGATAAATGAATTTTTAATAGCCTCAATATGAAATATTTACTATCATATTTAATTCTTATAAATATATATATGTGACGATTTAAGGAGAAACTCGAATTATTTTCACTGGTTCACTGGTTTAAAAAACACACAGTCATGACAAGCGAGGGAAAAAACAAAATAAATAAATAAATGTAGAAGATCCAATAAATTACTCATTGGCTGCTGCAAGTTAATTTATTAAACTATAGTCATAAGAGAGGGAAAGGCTCCCCTTGCAAGCCATCTTTAACAGAAACATCAAAAAGAATATTCCATCTTTATTTCAGCAAGCCGTACTCATCGAAGAAAAAACCAAGAATCTACCTTCTCACCTCCAGGCTTCCTTTCTTAAATCCAAAAACAAAGTTCTACAAATTCTCTACTCTCTAACCATCATTTTCCCATGTAAACATAACTCATGCCCAGAGTCGAGATTTTTATTCCACAGACGATAATTTTATTATTTTTTTTTTAAATATTATTTAACTAATTTATAATCGACTCAGAATTTCAAATATCCTGCAAACGAAGTATTTTTGCAGACGATTAATTTTAAGAGAAAAAGAAAAGAAATAAATTTATTGATATGCACACATATCGAATGTTGAAGGAGGTAAAATAAATAAATAGATAAATAAAAATAATGATATTTTTGAAAGGTATGGTTTTGGAATAAATTTAATAAGACTTTCTTAAAAAGGGTTGATAAAAACATAGAAAAAATGAGTTTTATTTGGAATATTAAGAAATAAAGTTTAATTAAGAATATTTTTAATTTAGAGCCAACTTTTAAATTTACGCGTATTGGAATAAACGTTTTTTTTAGGCGAATTAAGAATTTATATCGTTTCCATAAAGATTAATAGAATAGATCTAGAAACAAGATTTTAATTTAATAAGTTGAACTAAGTACGGAATATTGTTATAAGGAAATTAATATAGTATAAAGGTTAATTTTGGCAAAAAAAAAATTAAATTTGTTATATATATGTCCTTAAAATTTTAATATTAAGTCGTTCCTTATAAGAGAAAATCAAACAAATTGCCAACGTGATTAAACCTTAAAAAAGTTTCAAGTCATGAATTTCTAATTTAATACTAATACTAATACTAATAATAATAATACTAATAATAATAATAATAATAATAATAATAATAATAATAATAATAATAATAATAATAAAATGTGAAAAAAGAAACAGAATTTTTCTTTTTATTAGTTGTATAAATTTAAGACGCGACGAATCAATATTTCATATTTAAATTGCTGCTGTGTCGAAACATTATTCTATGTTTAAAATTTTCTCGCAAACAGCATGAAAAATATCTAAAATTTTACTCCGAAGCAAAAGGGGAGAAATAAAACTAAAAAAGTTACATACAAAAAATAAATAAAAGGCTTTGAGCAACTATATGTTATGAATTAAACATGACCTTACTTTTAAAAGTTTTTTAAGGATGCTTTGGGACTGTATTTTTCATATGCAAAAGCAAGCAGTTTTTTTCATACATTTTTTTTTATTTTTTTTTTACTTGTTATTTTTGAATTATGAGAATAAAATAAGTTTTCTTATTGACACAGATAGGTGTTGTAATTCGTAGCCAACTTTATATTAAATTTCATAAATTAATTTGATTAAATGAATCCTTTTGAAAATTTTCAGATAATCATTTAAAAAACATTTAAAACTATACAAAATGTGCAAGATGTTTGTTCACTTTATTTGATATTAGAAAATAATGTCTTTATAAGAAATATCCATGCTATAAAATTTTAAAAAATGTAAGGTAAAAATTCAAGTTAGATAAAATGTTTTTTGTTGTTGATGATGATGATTCTTGTTGTGTCTATATTTTTTCAGAAATTCCAACAAAGGTGAGAAAGGAATTACTATTTCATACGAAATCTACCTAATATACAGTTCACTAAAAAAGCGCTACAAGAAACAAATTGCTATTTTTTAGTTCTGCTATATGTTAGGCTCCCATGACATCAATTTTATTATTTTTGACATTATTTATATTGGTGAAAAAATACACATAAAAATATGTATATATGTAGGATACACCGGATCCATATATAAATAATTTGATATTTTAAAGTGATGTTTCATATTATATGTAAGAAATAAATGGTTTTCTTTTGATAAGAGATGTTGAATTATCATGTTAATCTATTCATTATAGCATAAATATTCATTTTTCAGGATATAATAAAAGAAACAAAGTAAAAAATATAATTAAAACAAAAAGTCACGAAAACAATATGTATAAAAAGAAGGAAAATATGAATTGTTTGTGGATAGAAATTTTAAAATATGATTGAGAAGGAAAAAACATTTTATCGTATATTTTACAGCAAAAGCGAAAAAATAATAAAGAAATAATATTAAACTGCGCAATATCTTTAAATATTCTTACATAAATGATATTTTGTAACTTATACAAAACATGAAAAAATTCTACGTAAATCACTTACATCACCTATATCTAAATTTTTTCTGTTTAGATGTCAAAGTTCAGACTTATCTTAGATTACAGAAGAAAATAAAAGGAAAGAAATTATTTTCTACATATTGAATTATCATGTTGAATAAAGTATTCATTAAAAGGCCAGTATTCTCTTCTCAGGCCGGAATAAATCAACAATTGTACAAAATATATTGAAAATGCAAAGTCGCTTTAAAAGATATAAAATGGAGAAAATATAAGGTGTTCACAGAATAAGAATATGAAAATACTCACAAAGGCAAAAAAAAAAAAAAAAAAGTTTTATGTTATATTTTGTAGCAAAAAAGAAAATAAAATAAAAAACTAATATAATGAACTGTTTGATACCTTAAAATAAAAATACATAAAGTCAATTTTATAACTTGTAAAAAACACTAAATAATCCTGCATTGTAAAAAAAAAAAAAAAAAAAAAAAAAAAAAAAAAAAAAAAAAAAAAACTGTAATCCTACAGATGAAAAGTTGCCGAAATCTGTATGGTTACTAACATTTTATGTGTACACTGTATCAGAAAAAATGTAAATCTACATAACTAACTTTTGTAAAGTTACAGAAATCTGTAACTTTACAAACGAGTCTACTAAAATTACAGTTATCTTGCTAAAATTTAATCTGTAACCTGGGTTGCAGTTACATGAAAAATTCTAGGAACCCCAGTTTTCTAAAAAATTCTTAGTAACCTTTACAGATTTTTTGATTTTCAGAATAAATCTGTATCTGTTACATGATTTTTTGCCGTTACCGTTACATAAAAAGTTCTAGGAACCCCGGTTTTGCTAAACTTTTAGTAACCTTTTAGAAACTTTTACGGATTTTTAATAATAATAATTTTACTTTTTTTTTTTTTTTTTTTTTTTTTTTTTTTACAGTGTACTCGAATAAATCCCTCACTTAATTCTAAGGTTTTTTGTTTGGGCATCCAAGTTCAGACTTGGCTTAAATTACAGAGGAAAATATAAAAAGGAAGAAATTTTTAACAATACGAAATGTTGAAATATCATGGTGGAGGGTTTATTTATTAACCCCTTGGGGACGAGCGACCCGTTTATGCTCAGCATAACGTGCTTAGAATCCTGTATTATTTTCACCAGATTTTTTATCATCATCATCATCAACAACAACCGTTTTCGATCCACTGCTGGATGTAGGTCTCCCCCAGATTTTTCCAATAGTTTCTGTCTAGTGCTTTTGTCATCGAATTTACACCAGCCACTTTTCTAATTTCGTCACTCCCGGTAGTCTGCATGTTCCAGATTTTATATATATATATATATATATATATATATATAATTAGAACAATCAAGCAGGCAAAAATTCTTCATCTGAAATCCGGTGATAAAAAATAACAATTCTATAAAAACACTCGTTTCGAAGTAGTTAAAGGATAAATATTCATCACTTAAAATGATATAAAAGAAATAAAACAGAAAATATATTTAAAACGGAAAATCAGCTAGAAAAAGAATTAAAATAAAATAAAAATCGAGAATATGAATTATTTGATAAATGAGAATAATAAATTGCTAACGAGGGAAAAAAATATTTTGTAATATATTTTATAATCAGAAACGAAACTCGATTTTTTAAACGTAATGTTAAATTGTTTTATATTTAAAAATATAATTGCATAAAGTGTATTTTGTAGTTTGTAAAAAGCACAAAATAAACCTACGCAAATAAATCTTTTACTAAGTTTTTATTGCTTGCGTATCAAAGTTCAGACTAAGTTAAAATTGCGAAGAAAATAGAAAACAAATTAATGATACGAGATGTTAAATTATCATGTCTGATAATTTAACATGAAATAAATTACAAAATATATTAAAAACGGAAAAATAAATAAAAAATGATGAAAACAGAAAGAAATGAATTGTTTGGTAGATGAGAATAAGAAAATGCCCACAAAGGAAAAGAATAAGTTTTATTATATATTTTGTAGCAACAAATAGTCCTAGAGCCGACCGCACGAAACCCTAAATCATCGAACACATAAAAAATCCTTTTTTTATGGAAGAGTAGTAATAAAGGAATCTAATGATGCATGTCTGCCGAAAGCGAAGTGGTGGATAAGCCAAAAATTGATATCCCTAGTGGTTGACTCGTAAGATTAGTATTGCGTTTGCCGTATAATCAAAAGTAGGAAAACATAGAAAACTGGGTGCAGAAGAATACAATGCTAAACCTTCGAGTCAACCGGAAGTGGTATTTATTTTTGGCTTATGCAGCACTTCCCTCCCGGCAGACATGGTTCATTAGATTCCTTTATTACTACTCTTCCATAAAAAAAAGCAATTTTTTCTTGTGTTCGAAGACTTAGGTTATTGTGCGGTCGGCTCTTGGACTAAAAGAAAAACGCTTAACATTGAATATTTGATATTTTGAAAATTATAATTGCATAAAGTCAATTTTATTGCTTATAAAAAACATCGAATAACCGTCTGCAAATAAACCTTTCACTTACTTGTAAGTTTTTTCATTTGGATATGAAAGATCAGATTAGATTAAAATTACGGAAGAAAATAAAAATAAAGTAAGATTTTTTTTTAATAAAAACTTACTTAGTCACTTAAAAAATGACGAAAAAAGGGAGAATATGAGCTGTTTGATAGATAAGAATAAAAAAATGCTCATCGATGAAAAAAAATATTTTATGGTGTATTTTATGCTCAAAAACATAACTCGATTTTTTCAAAACCGAATAATGAATTTTTTTTATGTTTAAAAATATAAATACATACAGTATATTTTATAGCTTGTAAAAAACACAAAATAACACAACACAAAAATAAATCCTTCACTAACTGTTTTCGTTTGGATATCAAAGTTTAGCCTAGGTTAAAATTACGGGAGAAAATAACCCTGCAAAAAATAAATCCTTCTCTATATTCTTTTTTGTTTGTTTGTTTGCTTGTTTGGATATCAAAGTTGAGACTAGGTTAAAAAAGTACGGAAGAAAATAAAAAGAAGATAAAAAAAAAAATCCCTGTCGGCTTGGCCTATAGGCGGAGGTAGATTTAGAAGAGTTTTCATTTCAACAACAAAAAATAAAATATTATTAACTGCTTTATTTGGCCACTTTTGAAAAGTTTTTAATTTCATTTTTCTGTAAGAACTGATTTTATCAAAATCCTCTTAAACGTAATTCGGCTCAAATGCCCATTTCGAAAACATAATTTGATTATATATTCTGACTTTATTAAAAAATCGACCGATGTTCACATTATATAATTCTTAAATAACAGAAAAAACTGTCAATTGAATGCGTTTGAGAGCAAAATTGAATTTAAAAATGAATCATAAAATAACCAATTTGTTATTTGAATACATCCGCTTTGGGAAATTGTGTGCGAAGTGCCCAATTTAACAGATTTTTTAAAATATATATTTAGCCTTTATCAAAAAACTGACCAATACGGCCCATTACAAAATTCTTAAATAACAATTAACTGTCAATTGAATGCGTTTGAGAGTAAAATTGAATTTAAAAATGAGTCATAAAATGACCAATTTGTTATTTGAATACATCTTCATTTCTTCAATCATGATTGCTTTGGGAAATTTTTTTGCGAAGTGCCCACTTTGACAGCTTTTTAAAAAATTTATATTAGCATTTATCAAAAAATTGATGAATACGCACATTATATAGTTTCTAAATAACGAAAAACTGTCAATTGAATGCGTTTGAGAGCAAAATTGATTTAAAAAAAAATAATCATAAAATAACTAATTTGTTATTTGAATACATCCGCTTTGGAAAATTTTGTGCGAAGTGCCTAATTTGACAGCTTTTTAAAAATATATATTTAGCCTTTATCAAAAAATTGATGAATACACACATTATACAGTTTCTAAATAACAAAAAACAGTCAATTAAATGCGTTTGAGAGCAAAATTGGATTTAAAAATGAGTCATAAAATAACCAATTTTTTATTTGAATATTTCCTCAACTCTAACCATGATCGCTTTGGGAAATTTTGTGCGAAGTGCCCATTTTGGCAGCCTTTTCTGAAATATATTCTGCCTTTATGAAAAAACTGGTCAATCCGTTTCAATATATTGTTCCTAAATAAGAGGACCTGTAAATTGGATGCGTTTGAGAACAAAAGTGGATTTAAAAATGACTCAGAAAAAACGCAATTTGTTATACTTCCTCAATTTTTCAATCACTATAACTTAGGGAAATTCTGTTCAAAATACCCTTTTTAGCAGCCTTTTTAAAAATATATTCCGCCTTTATCAAAACACTGGCCAATACATCATATTATATAGTTCCTAAATAAGAGGATCTGCTACTTGGATGCGTTTAAAATCAAAAATGAATTTAAAAAGGAGTCAGAATATAAGCAGTTTGGATTTGAAGTTTATTCTCCAACTCCTATTTTTGTTTACTTTATTTTTGATATAAGAATTGGTCCTATGAAAAACTTGTTAAGGTAAAAGTTGTAGATATTATTGAGATGATGTAAAATAAATTTAGTTAGATTTGGTTGCTTAAGAATTGAGTAAGTTATGGATTTTTTTCTTTTTCCTCCCCCCCCCCCTTTTGCTTTACGTTTTTAATTTTTTTCATCGGTAAAAGTTGGTTCCATCAAAAACTTGTAAATACAAAAGTTTTAGATAATGTTGAGTACATTTATAAAAAAATTAGTTGGATTTGCTATCTTGCGAATTGACGAAGTTATGAATTTTTTTTTCTCCCGAAAACCCTGTTTTTTTCGCCCCTTGAGCCCATTTTTAACTTTATCAAAATCTGTCATGCATAAACTTTTAGCCCATTTTTTAGAAGTAATATAAACTTTAAACTGATTCGATATCTATTTTAATTAAAAAGTTATCGCGTTTTTTCGGTTTTCACAAAAGCCTCCCTATTTTCACCCCCTTGGTCCGATTTTGCCCATTAACGAACTTGACCGAGATTTCATGCCCCTTGATTTTAGGTAAAAGTTTGAAGAAGATCTGAGCATAACTATGAAAGTTATCGTGTCCAGAAGAAAGTGATATACACCGATACATAGATAAATAGATAGATATATACACTGGTGTCCAAAAGTTAAGCATAATTGGTAATTAAGTAATTATTTTTAAGTAATGAAAGAAATATGAATCGGAATATGCTGAAACTCCAGGTGTGTAAACAAAATAGTACGCGTCACATATTTTCGTGAAAAGTTTTCCCTGAAATCGAACAGGGGACCGTCAACAAATTGAAAAAGAACGAAGATCTTTTGGATAACTCTGTCAAAACTAATGTAGGAAAAGCGTTCAAACTGCACAGTATGATTAATTGGCTTATTGTAATGTACTGTGTTAATTTTTACAAGGATAGCATGTATACTCGTAGAGAAATTAAGGTTTTTCTAAAAACAGTCCAAAATTTTTCCAAGTTTTTTGCTTATAATTTGCAGAGTTCTTATTATAAAATAATGTTCTTTTCTAAAAATATGACAAACATCATTGTACACAATACCCTGTCGTCAGAATTTAAAAATAATAAAAATTGTATGAAAAATGAGTATGTTTAGTAAATAATTTTCCATTGCGCATGCGTCAACGATATCAAAATGTCACTTGCATATTGTGTTAGCTAAATGTATAGAGCAACTTTTGTAAAAGTTTCAAAAACATAGCTTGAAAATTCTGAAAGTGGGAGCTTATAGAATCAACTCAAAATCCGTTATTCCTAAAGGAAGCAAAAAAATCAGGGGTTTTACCTAAATATAGTTGTATGTGCAATATTGTGTAGGCACTAAACAATGGAATATGGATACAGCCCCTCATCATTTTTCTTCTTTTAGGGAATAAAGGATTTTGAGTTGATTCTATAGGCTCCCATTTTCAGAATTTTC
Source organism: Maratus speculifer (assembly GCA_964019185.1). NCBI lineage: Eukaryota > Metazoa > Arthropoda > Arachnida > Araneae > Salticidae > Maratus > Maratus speculifer. The sequence goes on from OZ025297.1 coordinate 331,622,542, forward strand.
AAGCTATGTTTTTGAAACTTTTACAGAAGTTGCTCTATACATTTAACTAACACAATATGTAAATTACATTTTGATATCGTTGACGCATGCGCAATGAAAAATTATTTACTAAACATACTTATTTTTCATACAATTTTTATTATTTTTAAATTCTGATGACAGGGTATTGTGTACAATGATGTTTGTCATATTTTCTGAAAAGAACATTATTTTATAATAAGAACTCTGCAAATTATAGGCAAAATACTTGGAAAAATTTAGGACTGTTTTTATAAAAACCTTAATTTCTCTACGAGTATACATGCTATCCTTGTAAAAATTAACACAGTACATTACAATAAGCCAATTAATCATAATGTGCAGTTTGAACGCTTTTGCTACATTAGTTTTGACAGGGTTATCCAAAAGATCTTCGTTCTTTTTCAATTTGTTGACGGTCCCCTATTCGATTTCGGGGAAAACTCTTCGCGAAAATATGTGACGCGTACTATTTTGTTTACACACCTGGAGTTTCAGCACGTTCCGATTCATATTTCTTTCATTACTTAAAAATAATTACTTAATTACCAATTATGCTTAACTTTTGGACACCAGTGTATATAAACTTTTTTACTGGTGGTAGTTTTGGGATCTAGGAGTCATGATCGGTATAGATCTGCAAATTTTTTTCAGAAATTCCAACAAGGGAGAGAATACAAAATAAATAATAAGAGATATTGAATTATTATGTTGAATAAAATAGTCATTAAAGGACAAATATTAATCGATCAGAATGCAATAAAAGAAAATATAGTTGAAAATTTATTAAAAACGAAAAGCTACTTAAAAAGAGAGAGAGAGAGAGAGAGAGAACGAAAAAAAAAGAGAGAGACAGAATAGAAGATGTCTGATGGATGGAGGTGAAAAACAAAGTTTCGTAGAGGAAAAAGATGTTTACATTACATGCGAAGAACATTATCACTATATTTCATGGTACATTTTATCACGGCGAAAACTTGCTAAATTATACCTTAAATGCATGAATTTTAAACAATTTTTTTCTCTGAATATATTTTTTTTATATGAAAATGATTTTTTTTAATTTATAGTGCTAAAAAATAAAAAAATGGTAGCATTTCAATCAAGCTCGGAAGGTTTTGAGCCATAGAAGAATGAAATTTTTAATGATTGTTCTGTTTAAAGGGTGTCCATTATATGCAATAGGGTATCATACATGGAGTAGTTATTCAGTTTCTCCAATGCAACTAATGAGTTTAGTTTTCAAATGAAGGTGTCAAATATTTATTTTCTGGTTTAGGTTAAAATTATAGTGTAATCGGCTAATATTAAACCTAACATGTGTACTTAAACTAAAAGTTCACAGGCAAGTATACTCAGTAAAACATCACAACACATTACTTATTTATTAGCACTTAATCTTTAAATTAATTTCAAATGATTCCATTAAATAAATTCTGAGTAATTTAATTTGTTTTACATTAATCCTCGCTAAAACTTAACACATCACATTCTTTATATATATTACAATACTTTACCAAAAAACGTAAAAGATCAGTTGGTTATGTTTAAAATTGTTTTTTTCTAACCGTAATAAATTGTTTGCATACACCATTCGAAAACTGTACGAAATATAATAAAAAATAAACTGAATATTTTACGTAATTATTTAGAATTGTTTAAACAGCATTAAAGATGAATATTTACAAAGTAAAATTTTAAAATCTTTGATAAAAAACTTTGATAAATAATAGCATTATCATTAAAATTAAAAAATGTTTTATCTGTAAATGTACATAAAAAATTAAACAGAAAATTCCAATGCAATACAGATGTTTGTTTTATTCTATTCTTCAGCAGCAAGCTAAATATAAAATACGTTTTATACTCTTTATATGATTTCAAAACTTAGTAATAAAACTAAAGATTCCTTCTTTGATTTTATTTAATTATTGAAAATATAAAAATATAAACAAAAATAATGTGCAATAGAATAAAATGGGAATTAAAATGCTTATTACATTTGCATTTTAAATTAAAAATAAATAATTGAAAAGAACACGCGACAATGAGTTTTTAAAGCACAGATACAGTATATAATAATGTATATAATTATAGTATGTTTGTATATAATTATTTTTTCTTTGTATATAATTAGTCTGTGTACTTTTTAAAAAGGAATAAAGCTGTTTTGAAATAAATTGAGTGATTTTAATTCGTTTTCTTTTTTTTCATGATGTAAATAAAGTTCAGTCAAAAATTAGTGTATGCTTAAAAAAATAAATTTGCAAATACATTTACACAGTTGAAAATACAGTCAAATCCGTTTAAGACGTTCCTGGTTAATACGCTAATCCACCTGGTACGCGCATTTTTCCTGAGCACTTGAACATCGCTCATAAGGCTAATGCAATAATTTCACGTTTAATACGCGGACGATTATTACGAGATCCCGCTTACTATGCAATAAAGTTTCGGCCTTTAAGGGGAAAAAAATCACAAGTAAGACACGTGATTTCCTTCTCTTTTCTCGATCATTAACAATTTATTAATTTAATGACAGTTTAATTAAGGTAAATATTACTAGTCAGAAATATTGGCAGATGTTTTAATAAAACGAAAACACGCGAAACTAATAAAACTGCGATTCTGCTTTGATGCTTCCTTATAATATTCTTTGTCTCTAGCTTTCGTGTACGGTTTTTACTGTAGTAGAAAGTTAGAGACAACGGCAGGTTTTCATATACGAATAAAAATGATTACGATTTTGATCACATCTGTTAGCAAAGTTTTAAATATTTATTATGTCAATAGGGGGAGGTAAGGCACGTTCGGACACCTTAATTTTAAGGCTTTATTTTGCAGTTAAAAATTTGCTCACATAAGTGTCTGAATATGATACTACAATCTGCTCTGTGATGTGTATACCTTTTTTTTTTTTTTTTTTTTTTTTTTTTTTTTGAATGAAGTGTAGTAACATTAATGTGTGTTTTGAAGAATAACTTTTCCATTAAAGAAATGAAATAATATAAATGGGAACATGTGCAAGGAAAAATGTGGATTTGTTGTTTGTATAATAGTTTTATCAAAACTTGAAGAATTTTATTGGTAAAAGTAGAATGCAATGTTAAGCTTAACAGTGTAAATGTTTTTATTACTTAATGTGCGAGATGGGGCATCTTGGGACAAGGAACATTCAAAAATGCTGAAAAGATCAAATGCAGCTTACAAAAGGAAAAGAAAGTACACAACAATTTGGATTTTCATCAAGCAGTGAGAATAAGGCAGTTGCAGTAGCACAATTGGTGAAAATTACCCCTGGAAGGAAAAAGAATATACGTGCTTTGTATAATGGCTGTAGAGATGAATTTAACTGTTCATAGATGCTGACTTCCTTACAGATTGCAAATTTGCTCCAGATAGGTCCAGAAACTTACAGGTATACCTACTGTGAGATAGTGTGCAGTGATAAAGTTTTCAGGAAAACAAAGCATTGTTGCATTTTAGAGCATGTTTAAAATGTTATGAGCAAGTGTGAGATATCTATTTTAAGAAGGCGAGATCAAAAGTTGTCAATTTTTTAAAATCAAAATAAGCTCATTATAGCTTATTTGTGTATTAAACAGACATCCTTTTAATAATTGACACTCTTAGAAACAAAATAAGTCAAAGAAGTGTTTTATTAAAACTTGAAGAACATCATTTTTTTCGCATTAAATAGAAGATTTCTTAGAGAAAACGTTTTCAAATTATTAAAGCATTTAAATGTTTAATTTATTTTATGTTCAACTAAAGCTTTATAAATAAAGCTTTAACAAAAAAATAAACTCCACCGTGTGGGTCATGTTAAAACATTATAAAAGGTTTTTTTTTTTTTTTTTTTTTTTTTTTATGTTTATCTATGTGAGATATTAGATTATTATGAAGTTTATTTCATGCAGAAATGTTTATACTTTATACCTAATTGGTTCTAAAATATGAATAAATGTTAATAAAACTTAAAAAAAATATTTACTGAAAAACGTTCCAAGGTGTCCCACCTTTTCTTAGTATATTAATGATGCATATATTATACGCAACAAAAAATAAAACTTGTAGAGATTAAAGAAATACGATTGCGGTTGAATAATTGTTTTATATTTTCTTGTCATTTCGCTATGTTGACAATGTTTTGTAACCTGACAATATTTTTATACACAACAATGAATAAGGATAATTTCTTCTTATACTGAAAAGAAGGGCGTTTTATAATAATGCTCATTAGTACAAATACTAAATATTATTTTTAAAACTATGTTGTGTTACAAAATTTTAATATTTGTTTAAAAAATAAAGAAACTAGTCTAATAAGAAAATTATTTTTATTGCTTTATTTTTCATTAAAATGCATTACTCGACAATAAACGGATGCTGGAGTCCTTATTTATTTTCCTTTTTTAAACCAGTTGGTCTTGTAAAAATAAACGATGAGTTGATGCGGAATATAATGAAGAAAACTAAATAATGTGTGTAAAAGACACAATTTTCTACCGTAAACATATAAATGAAAGCCTGAACTTTATTTATATAATTAAATGTTACAATAAGCCCAGTTCCTGCAACATTATACAAATCACATTTAATGTACGCTTCGGTTAATGCGCGACTTTTGTCCACTCCCTTAAAATGCATTTTAATCGGGTTTGATTTTATTTATAAAATATATAGCATAGCAACTTAAGTTGCTGCATTTAAACTGCGTGAGACATTTTGATTCTTTTACTTAAGGAAGGGGCAAGAGAGGATTTGTTTTTGTTGATTTTACATTTAGAAACCTAGTATAATATTAATTTTATTAAGTATTAAATTTCGAATGATATATTGTAATCACAACGTATGTTAAAAGTTTTCTAAATAACGATTCACATTGCGTATGTTTATTTTAAATGCAAAAGTACCTCGCTCTTTCAAAATTTAACTTCTGATTTTTGAGGTGATGAATAATAAATGACATTATTTAACGAAGTTTTATAAAAGTGGCATTATTTAGATGAACGCACTTAAAGATATATGAGCTATATGAATAAAATTAAATACTTAAAATATGTGCATTTTTCCGCAGAACCATACCTATTTTCGCAGTCTTCTAAAACGTTTTAATCTGGATCTGAAATAATTAATTGAAAATGTGTATTTCTCATATAAAAATATTTCTTGTGAATAATACGAAATAATTTTCTTGTTAAGTGAAATGAAAATCTCAGATGAAGATTGAAATGTTGATTATATCTTAGCTGTACTTTAAATTTTTGTGTAGTTTTTAAACTTTTTTGTTGTCAAACATTTTGACATCATTTTGTAAACTTGTTATTTTTATATTCACGTTTATTTGTAAAGAAAAAGCTACGTTGAACTGATTTTGATGTTGGAGATTTCTCCAATTTAGATTACTTTGTTGATTCATGAATGATGAATATTTGTAGCTATGTTTTTTCTTTAATTTTCTTGAAAAAAGTAAGTTAAATATGTTGCCTTCAATATTTAATTAAATTAAAAGAATAAAAATTTTTATTGAGAAATTTTCATCAGCAAAAATCTAATAATCCCTGCCATTTCTCTTTTGTTTTTCATTTATTCAAAAACATTTATTAATTTAGTTGCCGCTATCACAAAAACGTCATTAAAAAGGGGGGGAGGGAAGAAAGAAAAAAAGAAAAAGAAATTACAGAAATTAATTCAAATTTAAAGCTTTTGAAAGTCGTGCGAATAATTTCAATTTCATTTTTCTACTCTCCATATTCTGGGAAGAGGAATTAAGAAATGCAAAAAGACAGCGTGATTTAATTCTCTAATCCAGAAAGTAAGTTCCGTTAAGCAATTAAACAAAAAGAAATGGTTATTAGAAAAAGTAATTTACTGGATAATGATGTACAAATCTTAGATTATTTTTCAACACAGTTACCATTATTGTTCAAGTTTTTATCATAGCATGGCAGTAGCTTTTATATGTCAGTGTTATATAAAGATGTCACCTGTGATGCCAATCATGTGCAGTTATATCGTTGAAAGAAGCGAGCAATAATTTTGATGAAGATATACAGGGTGAGTCATAAATATCGAAACAATAGGCTATCTCCTTAAATATTGCCCCTAGACCCATACTTCCAATTGCAAAGTTTCATCAAAAAAGGTATATTTTTTGATAAGATAAGTTGCAACTCCATGGGGGGTCTATTTTAAAAAATACGAAAATTAAATTTTTATACGGCCCCCAGAGGATAAAACTTCCAATTAGAAAATTTTTCTTTATCTATTCCTGAATTGAACAAAAAAAAATTCATCTTCATATCTGCAAATCCCTGAAAGATATTAAAATCCAAAATTTTCCAAAATTCATGACTTACACCACTTAAGCATACCTCTGAGCACAGCGATATCAGCTCATTTGAAATACAATTTAGGGATCGACCATTAATTTACGCATTATTAAATGTCGATCCAAGACGATACTTTAACTTTTAGATATAAAATAAAAGCGTATAGGTTTTTGCTTTAAACTTCCTTGAAATATGCTAGATGTCTGCAATAACTCGAGCTTGGCGTGAGGCTCGTAACTAGCACGACCCATTGGCCTGACCGCCTTATTAAACACTTATTAAAAGTGTTAATAAATTAAATGATATTAATTAAACTCTCATAAAACGTGTCTTTAAAACTTATTGCCGCAGGCAATAAGTTGAGTAAAAAATAGCAATAGTGATAATGATACTTCTATTAACTGAGTTGTATGGAATATATTTTAATGTTAATATATATTTTAATGTTAATGGAAATATATTTTAATAAATTACACAGAAATATTTTCAAAAATCTTAGTTTTTGCTATTCAGTTTCAAAATTTATGTGGTTTTAAACCTATTTTTACTTTTTTCTATCTTTACAAAAGAAAAGTATTGGATTCATGAAAATTTTGAGTTCCGGTTTTCGACGGATTCACACGTTTTAGGGCTCAGAGGTATCGAAAAACATGTTTTTACAAAATGTCTGTCTGTAAGTCACTGCTCCTGTATCTCTGTATATGACATAAATTTTGTGAGCGCGCTATCTCAAGAACTAATCCACGGAATTTAATAAAAAGCTACATTTACTTAGTTCTTGATATAAATTGGTGCTGATTAGTTTTTGGTGTGAATCGCTTAACAGACGACCCTACTGTACAGGCTTTTGTGCGATTTCCACGATAGCTGTATCTCCAGAATTAATGCAAGGAATACCATCAATCTGCAGATTCAGTTAGTCCTTGACATGAATTGATGTTGTTTATATTTTGTTGTATATAGCTCCACGTGTGGCGCTGCAACACTGAATTCGTTACGATTTCTGCAATACCTCTACCTTAAGAACTAATGTAGGAATTTTCATAAAAAGTCAGATTCAGTTACTTCTTGACATGAATTGGTTTTGTTTATGTTTTTGTATCAATCATCTTTTGGGTAGCGCTGTTACGATTTCAGTGATATCAAGTACAAGTGCTCGGAATTTCGTATCCTTAGAGTCCTCCGATTGCTACTTTCGAGTAGTTTATTTATTCCAAACGGCATTTAAAAAAACAAAAATATTTATTCGAATGTTAAAGTCTAAGAGTATAACTTTTCTGTTTCGTATTTTTTATGCTAAACTCTCACTAATATTTCGTTATAAATGTATTTAATTGATCAAGGTTTATTGCATCCGAACCAAACACCTTTTAAGAAATTTAATTGAATAATTTCAACTTAAAATGTTTAAATTAAATATGACAAAGATTCATTAAACACCTGTTCTTGTTTTAAAGTGGATAATTGATTCGCAAGTTAAATAAAATTTAAAATGTATTTGTAGTTGAACTGAAAACTGTATGTTAAACTCTAAAAAAGGAAAAAGAAAAAAGCAGCGGCCTTTGAGACCGCTTACAACGGTTAACACCTTAGGATTTTTTTTTTTATGCCAGTCAATTATCTACAATAGGGATATAGGCCGTGAGGGGAAGTGTGCCCTCCGTGAGGGTCTTTTTAAGGGAACCTAACCCGTATTTACGCAAAGGAATCCAGGGTTCGAAAAAAACCACGGAAAACTTCGAACGGTTAGGCCGACGGTTGCAATTGGGTTCGAACCCAGCACCTACCGTCTACCAGTTTGGAGGCCCGTAATTAGAGATACCTTTTACGCATCGTGTAATAGCAATTTTAACAAGAAAAATATGAAGTTGACAGCGATAAAACAATGAAAAAAAAATGAGGTTTAAATCAACTGACGCATTTAAATAGTAATTAAAGAAGGCGAGAATGGCAAAACTTAAACAAAATCTGAAATCGAAACTATACAAGACGGAGTTAATCACCTAGGAACTTTTAAAAAGCATTTAAAAGTTAGAAGCCCATCTTAGTTTAAAACTAAATGCACTTTTCTGCATCAGATGTTTTTATTTCAGTATTTCTCATTTTTAAACTGACGTAAGTCAATAACCTTCGGTTACGGTAATAGTACTACGAATTCAATAGTTTTTTAACACCTCAAAAAAATGCCCAACGCGCCGAAAGAAGTTTTTACCTCAGAAAATTAACTTTTTAAAATATGATTTGTTTACAAAAAATTGCATTTTTTTTTTAGATTGCTATTTTAAATACTTTTTTTTTAATATTATTTAAAATTCTGAATCAAAATTGAAAATTGGACATTTTCATTTAATCAAAAGAAAAAAATTCATCGCGACAGATAATATTGTGAGTTATGAGAAATTTAATTTACTCTAAATTTTTTGAAAAAAAAATATTTTATTAAGAAAGCTTATGATGTGATAATGCTTACAAATTATGTGGTTAACCATCACAAAACATTCCAAATTCTAACTCTAAATAAATAAAATAAATGTTTCCTGCACAACTTACAGCAACATTGTTTCTTCAATTACACGCATTTCAATTTGTGCCTGATCCCTTGAAACCTCAAGATTTATTAAAATTGTCATAATTCTCTGAGTTTTGAAGATATCAAGATGAAATTTTTTTTGTTCAATTCAGGAATGGATAAGGAAAATTTTTCTAATTGGAAGTTTTATCCTCTGGGGACCGTATAAAAATTTAATTTTCGTATTTTTTAAAATAGACCCCCATGGAGTTGCAACTTATCTTATCAAAACAATTACCTTTTTTGATGAAACTTTGCAATTGGAAGTATGGGTCTAGGAACAATATTTAAGGAGATAGCCTATTGTTTCGATATTTATGACTCACCCTGTATACACTGCATCGAAATGGTGATTATCAGGTTCTCTATACTTTTCTTTGAAACTTTTGTAATTAAATCATTGTCAATCAGAGATCCTCTTCATTCTTCATTGTGAATGATTTCGCGTCCTTTATTGAAATTTCGAAAACACCTCAATTCCATCGAATCTCACATCACATTTTGTCCGCAAACTTTGCAAATTTATCTGCGACTTCTAATTAGTTTAATGTTCCTAGGATTCAAAAAGCGGATGAGAGATCGTAACTTGAATGTAGCGGGATATATTTTTTAAAAATATTTTAAACGCAAAACATGCAGACGATACAGTACTAATTTCTCTAAAAATAAGTTTATGTGTTTGTCAATGAGTCTTAGAAGTGGATATGCTTGAGTAAAATCATGACTGCAGTACTTTCATGGGAAAAAAAATTGAAACCAGAACTTACTTTCTATTATATACAATAAATTTTAACATAATAGATATTCTTATTTAAACTCTTCCATAGTTTATTATATTATAAAATATAACAATAAGAATTTAATCCATTCTACTTTCCAAAATTTTTATAGAACCCCATGGATACATGCAAATTCGTGACATTCGAATAACGAACATCCGGTTGCGAAACAAGCGGCGGCACCCCTGATCCACTAACACTTGACTAAACTGCTTCTATATTTATCACTTTTGTTACATTTCATTCTCCATTTAGTGGCGATTTTTCTATAAAGTGAACCGCAAAATGGTTTGAATGCCTAATCCGTCTAGCATTTTGTACGAAAATCTATACAATATTGTCTGCAGCGGTCTATAAACATATTCGCCATTCATTCAGATGTACTACTTGGAAGATATAATGTTTACTGTGATACATACGCACATAATAATGATTATAATAATTATCTCGCATTTTGTCTTTGAAAAGTAACAATGAATGCAAAAAGATTAATAAATTTCTGTTAATTTCAATTAAAACTACTAGTGAAGTTGACAAAGTTGAGCTCCGTCAAAACTAGCTTTGTGTTCATTTTAATATTTTATTCTCACTGTATCATTCTTACTGTTTAGTTACAATTAGCATGATCCTGAACCATAGTGACTTAAAATAATTTACAATTTGAGTTTTCTTTAACATGATACCAAATCCAATGCTCTTCTATAACCCTAAAACGACTGAATACAGAATGTAATTAAAATCGATTGAGCCGTTTTTCGTACATAATTAACTTGACACTGACTCATAATGGCACAAAACGATTCACTAATCGAATTTTTTCGAATATGTGACACAACTAAATGAACTTCCTATGAAAATGGAATGTTTAAATTTATTGAAACTGAATAGCTGACGAGAATGTTAGCGACGAGCAAAAACTAAGCCAGTTACTCTCTTAAAACGTCAGCCAAAAAATAACTCAAGTTGAGCCGAAATTCGCTCATCTCACGTTTTGAAAATCAGCTTCTCATAAAGAGTTGAAACAACTCAAGTGAGTGAGTTGTTTTTAAGCAATTTAAATTAAGATGAGTTATTTTAATAGGCAATCTAAATCAAGATGAACAAAGCATTTAAAAAAATACTCATTCACGATTCAATAAATTACAGCTCTTTCTTGAGAAGCCAAATCTACCCTTTCGTTTTAAGAGTATATTCTACGCTAATAACTTACTTTATACTTTTCAAGAAAGACGAGATCACTACAATCTTACCGGGTGTCCCAAAAATGACTGATGGATTTTAAAATTCAATAACTTGCAAACGGTGACAGCTATTTAAAAAAATTTTGCAGGAGGGTTATGTATAATGTTACAAGTTTTTTTACCGTAATTTTTAATTTTAGTTCGCATCTCAAACAATAGGTGGCACTGACGCCGATTGAAGGCCAGGTGGTCATAGTGCTGAGTGAAGCGTCGACCTGGCCTTCAATCGCCGTCAGCACCACCTATTGTTTGAGATGCGAACTAAAATAAAAAAAATACGGTAAAAAAACTCCTGACATTTTACAAAACCCTCCTGCAAAATTTTTTTAAATAGCTGTCACTGTTTGCAAGTTATTAAATTTAAAAATCCATCAGTCATTTTTGGGACACCCGGAAGAAATGAAGAAATAATGAAGAAATCATTAAGAAAAATTTATAACAGAATTGTCATATGAAGGATCAAGGAATAAAATTATCCTAAACCACATTTTATAAAATTTTTAATAAAAATGCTGTATTTTTGACAATATAAAATGAAAGCAAACTTTAAAAAATCCACTGAAGATATGTATAAAAAGAAACAGCTACGACCGTATTTTTTATAAAATACACACAAAGATTGCTATAAAGAGTGAAGAATGATAAAAGTCAACATTCGTGAAAGAAATAATGTAGAAACAGCTAATGCTCTATAAACATCACCCCCCCCCCTTAATCTTCACATGATTATGTGTTAAAATGACACATGATTTTAATCAAAAATAAATCATTAACTACTACGATTAGCTACTTTTATATTTTCATAATTTACCCGCAGAAAACTGTTCGGTCAGTTATAAACACAGTTAAAATTAAACACAACTCTTATATTATTAACTTAATACAAAAACAACTGCCATATTAATGTAAAAAATGTGTATTAGAGAATTTTTTTTCAATTACTGAAATTGTAAAAAAATTAGAGCATTTTTTTACTCAAAAGCTGAGATTGCCATTTATCTTAATTAAGAAAATGAATAACAAATTACATTGCGAATCATACGCAGAAAAATAAATTATTTGTTTCATAATAAAATATATATACAGTCTCATTTTTAGACTTTTTAGTGTTAAGCTTTTTATCAAGTGAATCATTTGTAAATTAGTGAAGGCAGATTTAGATAGAATTTTTATTAATTATGTCATTTTAACCAGTATCATTTTTCTTTATCATTTTCTGCTAGTTTTAATGTTTCAGTAAGTAGAAACAGAAACATATTAAGATAAGTAAATTATCTACAAAAACAAAGTAAAAGAACTGTCACACTATTTGTTTTAATTAGTTTACTTTAATGATTATTTGGAAACCGCTATAATTAATTTTAATTATTTAAGTAAATTAGGATTTTTAGATTATCGTAAAATTAATATAATATGCGTCACGTTGCTTCACATAATATATAGGTATATACAAATAAATAATTGCTGCTATTGGTCATAGTAGCTTTTCGTAAAACAGTTTCAAATCAGTAAAAGTAAAAATTAAAAATTGTATAGGAGTTAAACAAGTATTATGGGGATAAATAAATTGAAAAGACAAAAAAGAAAAAAGAAAAAAGAAAAATGGTCGTGGTTATTTCCAGTAAAGTTAATACTAAGGCTTTAAGAATCAGATATTCTCGCAATGATTTACGGTTTAGTGAAATGTTATGGGAAGATCAAAAATAAAAATAACAATTATTAAGATGCTACAAGAAGCAATATTATGGGAAAAATAAAATAAATTTACTGAAATATTATTGGAAGTGACAAAAATTGCGAATTATTATGAAAATGAACAAAGCCTAAATTAGAAGATAAATACGAGTATTTAGCAAAGTATTTTCAGAAGAATTAAATTTAATTTAGTAAAATTTAGCAAAAACAAAAGAAGGGATTTCTTAAGGCAGAATTATTGATATCACTTTTCGAGTCAGATATCCCAACACTGAATTATGGAAAAAATTTCACGGTATAGAACAATGACACAGAATTTATTGCATTGTTTGAAAAAGAAAAATAACAAGTTAATGATTACTTGTCACATAATTAATTTTAAGTTGTAAAAAAGGGACAGATAATGTATCTTAATCTACAGACTTTTTTAAAACCATGTACGAAAATATTGCTATCCCGCTATAACATAAGTTTTTGTATAACGTCCTTTATATTTTTAAATCTCTGAAAAAAAAGTTTGATAATGTGGATTCATACAAATTTATAACCTTTGAAAACTGAACATCCGGTCTCGAAACTGGAGACGGTAACTCTAAGCCACTAACGACTAAAATGCTTCAACATTTATTTCTTCAGACATTTACATTCCTCTAATTTTTTTAATGATTTTTCTTTTCGATTATGTAGCAAAATAGTTTGAAAAAGAGTTTAAATATATAGTACATCGACCAGTTTGTAAAAAAAATTATATACCTTTTTCGACAGTCGTCTATAACATATTCTGTAAATTAGATCTCATTAAGATGTTACACTCGGAAGCTACATTGTTCTCAGACACACTCAGGCATAATCATTGCAATATTTTTAATGCATTGTTTATTTGAAAAGTAACAATGAATGCAAGACGATTTTAATGATTGTAAATAAAATCTGAATGTTTCTACTGCTAATTTCAGACAAGATCTACAGATGGGGGAAGGAAAGTTCTTCAAGAAATTAACCGCTTAGCGACGAGATACCTTTGCGCTTGATTTTTAATCTTTTATCTCCAATTTTTCTAAACAGAAGATGTTCTATAACTGAATGTCAAAAATGCTCTGATTAAATAGGTTAAACTTCGCAATAAAAAATAATTGTTGAGAGCAATGAAGGTTTCTGAACGCCTAAAGTTGTATACTTATATCGGTCGCTCATCCCCAAGGGGTTAAGAGTGCAAAATTCGTCAAAAGAGTAAACCATAGCCTAGGTTATTAGTAAACTTGTACAACTGCTTAATTGCAGCTTTTAAGCTGACGTTTAACCAGGATTTGAGACATTACGCACCCCCTAATCTCAAAATTCGAAATATCTTAAAGAAATTGATTTGGCATTACCGAGGTTTAAATCAAGGATTACATGAATAGCAGGTGAGAACGTTAGCTTCAAACAAAAGGCCAAGCCAGTTATTCGCATTATATTATTTAAATGAGATGAGATCGCTACATTTTCATACCACAGAGAAAGTCGTTGTAATTAGGGGATGCGTGATTAGCTATAGTCGTGTTGTTGTGCGAGAGGATTTGCTGGTGTTAGCAACAGATTTCAAGCTGTGAGCACTTATTTCACAGGCCTTTTTGGGTGCTGTGGATGATTTGATGCGCGCTCGCATCTGTTGGTATTGAGAGGAAATCATTTATTTGCAGAAGATTGCATGTTGGTTCGAGTTACGAATTTAGAGACTAAATCGTCTCTGCCGGGCATTGAATCACGGATCTTAAGAATAGCTTTCCTGAAAGTTAGCAACAAGCAAAAGGCAAGCCAGCTACTCTACGCTAATAAATTACTTTATATTGTTAAATTAAGATGGGATGGCATCCTATTTATTGGAGAATTCATTAAGAAAGATACAATTCATAATTGGCAAACGAAGGGTCAAACGATAAAATAATGGGAAACAACGTTTTGTAAAATTTATGATGACAATGCTTTATGATTTGGAAATATTGGACAAATGGATAAATCAGTGTAAACTAAAAAAAAATAAAGCGTTGAACATAGGTGTAAAAAAACAATTATGAACATATTTTTAAAAAACACTGAAGAATATTGTTATAAAGAGTAAAAAGCGATGAAAATAAGTACTCGTGAAAGAAAGAACGATGAAGAAAAATCTAATTCTCTATGAGAATCACTCACTCTCTTCTATTTCTTCATATGTTATTGATTAAAATTGACACAAGGTTTTAAATAAAATTAAATTACTAATTGCTACAAAGTGCTGATAAAAATGTTGACTTTTTATTTGTATTAAAGACTAGCTAATATTATATCGCAATAACTTATCCCGCAGGAAACTGTTCGATGAATCATAAACACACACTGTTAAAAAAATTCTGAAATTCACGAACATTTTTTTCCTGAATTTCACAGAAAAGCTCCCTTTTAACAACTAAAGGGTATTTTCCGTTACAAATCACAAAGTTCCATCATATTTCCTGAAAAAAACGAAACGGATGGAAATAAAAACCAAAAACGGAGACACTCCAGTGTGTGGGGAGCTCCATGGCCGAGTGGTCAAGGCACCACACCGCTAATCACCTGCGAGCGCAGATTGTGTGTTCGAGTCCCATTGGCCCCATGGAATAATGAAGCATAAAAATTACTTTTAAATTACATTTTTCTGTTTATTTTTCTTTTTTTTTCTCATTAAAAATCTTTTAATTTATTAGCCGAAAAATAAATTAATAAAGAAATAAATAGTGTACGACAATAAAAAAAAAAGTCTATATATATATATATATATTGTAAAAAAATTTTTAATAAAAAATTTTTATTAAAAAAAACAGTGGTTTTAAACAGTGATTTTTTTTAATTTAAACTATTTAAAATATTAAAAATGATTTAAAAAATAATAAGTATTATGCATCAGTCTAAAATAATCCGTTTACAAACATTCTAAGGAATATATTTGAAAGGAAATCTTTAAAAAGCATGACGGATTTTCCCACTACCTCATAAAAGACATACTTTGTACCGTTTAGCATCAGCAACTTTGGCTCAGTTCGTAAGAATTTGTTCCGCAATCTGAAGGTCCCGAGTTCGGTCCTGAGGACGGCGTGAACTAAATTATCCAAAATAACAATTAAGTAAAATAACATAGCAGCTTAAAATCCCTCGGTGATTTCGAATTCTTTGAAGATTAATCGGTAAATCATTTTTAAAAATTATATTAAATTATTACTATTATAAATCAAACTTTGTAACGGAAAGTTACTGATTCTTACACCGGAGTTTTCCCTTCTTGTATTTCCCACAACGGAAAATCTACTAACGGAACGGTAAAAGTTCGGCTACATTGCTGCCGGTAGTTTCACCTGGAATTCACAGATTTATTTTTAACAGTGCAATTAAAATTGAATAAAAGCTCTTTATTATTAATTTAATTAAAAACAACTACCGTATCATCGTAATAAATGTAATATCAATATTTTGTAAGTTTTAAGTGAATAAAATTCTAAATATTTTAAGCATTTATATTTTATTTGAGAACATCAGTAATAAATTACATTCAAGATACGCAAGCAAAAATATTCATTAATTGTTTCATCATAAATTATATTTACAATTCGTTTTTATGCTTATTATTGATTAAGTTTTATTGTCAGGGTTTTTACAAATTGTGAATTACTGTAGACAGATAGAATTTTATTAATTATATATTTCTAACCAGTATTGTTTTTTTTTTATCATTTTCTGTTGATGACATTTTACAGTAAGTAGAAAATATGAATATATTAAGGTAAATATATTTTCTAGCAAAAGAAAAGTGAAACTGCTGTCACAATATTTGTCTTAATTAGTTTATATTAATGAATATTTAAAAACAGGTATAATTAATTTTAATTATTTAAGTAAATTAGGATTTTTATACTATCGTGAAATTAGTGTAATATGCACCACGTTGTTTTTGTTAATACATCAAAATATGTTTTAAAAAATGAAACTGCTTCTATTGGACACGGAAGCTTTCCGTAAAACGTTACGAAATTAGAACAGAAAAGGCACTGAAATTAAGAAATATTATAAGAATAAATAACTCGAAACAAAAAGAAGGAAAAAAAAGGCCGTGGCTCTTTCCAGCAAAATTAATACTACGGTTTTAAAAGTTGGATATTTCCGCAATGAATTACGACATAGTGAAATGTTATTCGAAGATCTTAGAGAAAAATAACAAGAATGAAGAGTATAACTATGGAAATAAATAAAAGAAAATATTGAAAAATTATATGAAATGAAAAAAAAAGCGAATTATTGCGAGAAGTAACTAAGCTCAAAAGCGAGATAAATAACGAGAAATTAGCAAAATATTATAGGAAGAAATAAAAAAAAATTACTAGAATATTATGAAAAGAGACAAAAATTGATAAATTTTATGAAAGTAAACGTACTTTTTTTTAGTCGGGCGCAAGTGTTAGATATACATATATATGCATAATATGCATATACTATATAAGCACTACTTACACACACACACACACTCGCATATTTAATTTTACACTTTACATAAAAATCAAAGGCGTGTTAATTTACAAAAAAACTTTACAACCAGAAACGAAAATATTTTGTAGTACAATAAGTTCTTCAAATTTATCCAATATTCTGTAACTTTCTTTTTTGTTCTTTAACTTTTTAAACCAAACAAACAAATATAAGTTCGATATTTAAAAAAATCATGTTATACATGATTTTTTTTTTTTTTTTTTTTTTTGTTGCTTTTAGCATTCGGAAAATTTTCCGAGCAGTTTTTATAAAGTATTAATCAGATTTTTAAAACCGCAATAACGATTTTTAGGATGCTGTGAATTCTTAATTAAAATTTTTCAGCAGCGCATTTGCAAAATAAATCAATATTAGCTTTTTTTTAAACATCAACGATATAATTATATCTTACTGTTATGAATTTATCATGTTTGTAGGTAGAACATTTTTGTTGAATATGAAAATGTTTACTTAAGATATGATATCACTTATATTCCAGGCTGAGAAAACTGATTACTACAATTCTAAAAACTACTAGATAGCTGAATTTATACTTGCAAGAGTAAGAAATCAGCTTTAATGTCAATCTTAATGCAATGTTATAATTATGTCTTATTGCTGTTAATTTATCATGTTTTATATAACATGTTTGTTCAGTATGAAAATGTTTACTTAAGAAATGATAATACACGAAAAACCTATTCCCGGCTGAGAAAACTGATTATTACAATTCTAATAAAAAGAATAACTCCCAGTTAAACTAATGGCATAGAGCTCACAGGTTTTGCACACTAAGTGTAGATTACAGCCTTGTATAATAATGCCCTTCGAAAAACAAATTAAGGGAGGAAATAGACCTCTCCCATTTCCTTTCTTTATACTTAATCATTGAACTCCCAAAACTAATCAGGGATACGCTTTATCATATAATAAACCTGTATACAAAACTGGAAGCAAATAGAAGAATTCTGCATGTAAACCCATTTATGTAATTTAAGAAACGTTGTCCCCCGTACCCTTTTTAATACTTTACCATTAAACCTCCAAAACTGTTCAGAAATTCAACTTATCAGAAAAAATCAACATCCAAAATTTAAAGCAAATCGGATAAGTCTGCATTAAACTCTATTTAGCTAACTTATGGGGGAGGTAATCGCCCATACCCCCCTGTAAACTTAACAAAAGATCACCACGACTAATACGGTAAGCTTCTTACCACTATCAACCCGTATCGAAAAATTGAAACAAATCGGTTAATTCTGCATAAAAACCATTTACCTAAATTATGAAGGATAGTACCCCCTATACCCCTTTATACTTATTCAATGAATTCGAAAAAGAAATCAGGGGAACGCCTTTTCAGAATGAACCTATATCCGAATTTGAAGCAAATCGGTACATTTTGCGTGAAAAACTCATTAGCCTAAATTAAAAGAGAGCTACCCCCCTTTTTAAACTTACCCAATGAATATTTAATATTAATCACGAAAGCACCTCATTAGAAAGATCCTATATCTAAGATTTTATTCTAAAATTTTATTTTAATTCTGTATGATAAACCCATTTATATAAATTAAGGGAGGGGAAATAGTCCCCGTTCCCCTTCTTAATACTTACTCGATGAACACCCAATACTAATTATGGAGGTACCACATCCAAACGATCCTATCTATAAGATTTGAAGGAAATCTGATAATACTGCATGAAAAACCCATTTACATAAATTAAAGGGTGGGACATTAGCCTTTCTTAATATTTATCCAATCAACGTCCAATACTAATCACGGAGGTGCTTCATCAGAATGATCCTATACCTAAATTTTGAATTAAAACCTATTTCTATAATTTAAGAGGAGGGGCATTAGCCCTCGTTCTTCTTCTTATACTGATCGAAAGAGTCTCAAAATTAATCAGGGAAGCGGCTTATCATAATAAGCCTATATCCAAAATTTCAAGTAAATCAGATATTTTCATAATGAGTTATCGTGTTACGTACGCACGCACGGACATACATACATACATACAGAACGGGCACGCACATAAGCTCTCAGGCTTTGATAGCCTGTGAGCTAAAAACTACTCGGTAACTGAATTTATATCTGAAATAGTAATAGATTAATATTAGACTTGATGTTAATTATAATACACTTGATTACTATAATCGTATCTTAATGTTATAATTATGCCTTATAGCTTTTAATTTATCATGTATGTAAGTAGAACACGTTTCCTCAATATGAAACCTTTACTTAAGAAATAATAAGATGACAAACCTATGTTACAGGCTGAGAAAACTGATTACTACAATTCTATAAAATACTCGGTAACTGAATTTATATATGCAATAGTAAGAGATTAGCAATAGCCTTAATGTTTATATCAGTGTTATAATTATATCTTATTGCTGTTAATTTATGATTCTTGTAAGTAGAATATGTTTGTTGGATATGAAAACGGTTATTTATGAAATGTAAACACACGAAAAACCTACATTCCAGGCAGAGAACGGATTACTGTAATCCTAAAAACTACTCGGTACTGAATTTATATTAGAAAGAGTAAAATATTAATAATAGTCTTGAAGTTAATATTAATGTTATCATTATGTCGTATTGCTGTTAATTTAACATGTCTGCAAGATGAACATGATTGCTGAAAAAAACATTTCATGCTTAAAACATTTACTTAAGATTTTTAACATTTACTTAAACATGCTTAAAACAGTTGCTTAAGATATGATAGCACACGAAAAACCTATATTCCATGTTGAGAAAACTAATTACGACATTTCTAAAAACTACTCGTAAACAAATCTGACAATCAGTGGCAGTAGAATAAATTCTGTATTTAAAAAAGCATCGTTAAAGCTGGAAAATAAATGAGTTTTCGGTGAGTAAACCGTCGCGGTGAGCGACCTCTTTCAATCCGTTCGCGGCACTTTACCCTTTCTTCTCTTATTCTGACTGTTTAGCAGAAACCAGGTTGACAGGTCCCTATCCCCTTTCCGAATATCCGACTCACTGGCGGAATGGGAAAGAAACGAGAAACTAAAATAACAAATGAAAATAAAGGGAAAAAGTAGAATTCCATTGCATGAATTGCCAAAAGTTTAAATACCAACAGGCGTAGTTGAACAGATGAGTTCGTGCCAGAATCGTAACATTGGATTTTATTACATTTAGATTCGCTACAGGGAAATTGTCTCTTTCATTTCCGTTTAATCTTTTCTGGTATGAACAAATTCTGTTCGTAAAATCAGAAATTATTGACTGACACCGGAATTTACAAACGACTTATTTCGTAATTATGAATTCCTTAATTTAAGCTTTCGTCGTAAGGGCAAAATGTTATTAAAATGTTGTTGGTTCCGTTTGCAAGTTTAGAACTAAAATTAGGTGTGCCTGGAGTAGGACTACTGTGCCGGAAAGGTTTAACCAATGTTTAAATGCCAAGAGAAGTAATTAAACAGATGAGTTCGAACGATGAGAACGAAATCGTTACACTGCGTTTTATTATATTTAGATTCTGATTATAGATTTCCGAACTATGCGAATAGGGTAAATAGCTAAGTTGAATAGACGAAATTGTCTAGAATTTGTAATAACTTATCATCTAGGGGACAAAAATGTATTTAATTGTTTCAATAACGAGAAATTATCACTGTATTTCTGAAATGGTTTCGTAAACTAGAGTTATAGGTACTAAAACTAACATCTTCTGTTCGCATCTATTTGTAGAGATTTTTAAATAAGGTTCATCACGAGACTAAAAACAAATTGCTCTTGTATTATAGTAAACGACTCTATAACTCACTAGCAACGGGAACTAGAATTTACAGGGATAATATGGAACTATTTTTTCTAGAGCTACAATTAAGATTATAGATGACAGAACTATACTTTTATCTTACTGCAGTCACTTACAGTAATATTTACTACATTAATCAACTCAAATTTACCAAACTTGATATATAATACATTTATATGTTTATGAATTGGTTTATTAACTGGAAATACCAACAGAGTGAAGGGAAGGAATGCAGATGAAGTATGGTTGTCTGTGATGGCGCCGAAACATTAAAATTCGTTACATTCGGCACAAACAAGACTATGTTCTTTGATTTGCCCGTCAATACGACCTATATTTCTGTACTTACGTTTTCACTTTTAGAAATTTTTATTCACTATTCATGTTTTAATCATAGTTATGTTTAAAATTTAAATTAAAAATGAATAATATATCATATTTTATAGGTAAGAAATATTTCCTTTATTTTATTATAGGCTTCATTTTGCTATCAATATAAGTAGTGTTACATTTAAAGGTACATACAAATATTTTACAGACATATTTACAATAAACATAATAAACACAACAGGAGGGGGAAATTAGTCAGAGTCGGGAATCGGACCCAGAACCGGAGTGTACTAGGCTGTTGATCCAGCACTGATGCCGATATCTTGGTCTGTCGCATTTTGTTGTAAAATACTTTTTTTTTATTTACAGATTAGTGACTGATTTAAAGTTATTAGAAAAATAAAGTGTAGTTGGAGTGTAATTAAACCTTATAGGAAAATTACAGTGATTATCCTAGATTACATACTTTTTTTTAATATTGCAAATTTATATACAAGCTTTACTTTTTGGCAGCTCATTGCGGGAAATTGCTGAACACTCGGCCAGCCTGTCGACGCGGAATCGTCCAAGGATTATTGACACGATTTTTGTAAAAGTTTGCACATAAGTAACCGAGGTATTAATTAAATACGTATATTGAAAAACGTGGCCCAAACCAACTGTAACTTTACAACATCTATTCGAAGCGCGTTGTCACAATGCCGAATTTAAACTTTGTGCAAGGTCCTTATTTTAGGTAAGGTGAATGATAGCAATAAATATGCATTTTTTTATTCAATTGCATTCAGTTATTGAAAATACCTAACCCTTTGACGGTGAGTAAAACTCTTACATGACTGATTATTTTAAATTTAAATGGTATTAAATTTTTCTATTAACAGCTTTAAAATATTAATGCAATCGAATATTCTAGTACCAGTAATAACTGAGCAAATTAAAGTTTTCTATCTTTCATTTTATTACAAGACTTTTTAAACAAAATATTTAAAAAATAATTTATTCACAGACAAAATAATTATACTATGAAAAATAATTCATTTCTCTTAATGAAATACAGTTAGAGAATTTTGTATTAAAAACTTTCAGGAAAAACGAAAATTTTTTAATATCGTGTAAAATTTACTAATGTAATTTATCCTGATATCACTTTATACATCTCGTACGTATTTTCTGCAACGAATTTATTACTTTTGTAATTGAAAAGCAATTTTTAAAGGTCTTTGTTCAATCACTGGCAAAGTAATGTTCTTCAAACTTTTCACTTCATTATTTTCGTTTAATCACCAACGAACATAAAGTTTTTTAATTGCTAAATCCAAATCATTCTAATTTAAAACCTTTTCCATGATAAATTAAAACAAAACTCTCTAAAACTCTGTAATTAAATACTGTATTGTCTCGAAAATTATTAAATGTAAAATAGAAATGGGATCATAGTTGTTCTTTTTATTAACTTAATTTTTTATAATAATTTTTCTCTAATGAAATAAATATACTATACTCTTTTATGTCTAACTATTGCGCAAAGGTAAAACGTTTATCTATTAGACCGGAAGGCGGCAGTACAGACAATACCTCATCAAGTTTACAGATAAAATTCCTGAATTAGTAAAACCTGGATTCGCAAATTAAAAAGCAATCGATCTGCTAGGTTATATCTTGGTGGCAAACACCTAAAAACCAAATTTTAGCTGTTGACTGGTAGATTTACCATTGTGTTTTCCTACACCCAAAGCTATGAAAACATGCAGATTGGAAGCAGAAAAGCACAATGGTAAACCTTCGAGTCATCCGTTAAAATCGGGTCTTCAGGTGTTTTCTATCAATATTTGACTTTGTAAACTGAGTATGTTTTAATATACGAATTGAATTTTAAATAATTCTTGAATTTCAGCCGTGAACTCGATGAGGTATTTCTCTATTTGAATACATTACGGTCTATCTACTTTTAATGTTTTATAAAAGTTTGTTTATATACACTCACACACACACATATACTCACATAAACTCATGATGTTATAAAGAAATTTTTGATGCGATCCGTTTAATCAGCCAAAATAAATGTGAGCCATACTTAGTTGAATGTACGCACTCAAGGTTCTTGTGAACAAGAACAATAAAGTAGTAAGTTTAGAGTAATATTAATTTAGAAATTATCAAATGGAAACACCCACTTTTTCTAACCCAAATGGTTTTGAAAAAGCATAAATGTCTTTAAACATTTAAAGCACGTTAAAACTCTTTTTTTCTTTAAATTGCACTTTAAATACTATTAAAAGACACATTTTATAAATTATGGCGCATATTTATGAACGCATTTTTCGAATAAATAAATTTTTCGAGATGATTTCAGTTCCACTCTCTTATATGTCTGGAACCAAAATATCTCATCCCAAAGAGCAGCCTGTTAAAAAGCATGTACACAATTATAATAAAGATCTACTTATGTTAAAGTGTATCAGAATATGATATTTAATAAAATTCCGTAAATTAGTTTTTGAACTTCCAGAAAAAATCTTGAAAAATGCAGTGTAACAGCGTCACTTGTAGTATGATTTACATGAAAATCTAATCAGCACCAACTTATGACAAGGTCTAACAAAATATGAAATTTGAATATATTCCGTACATTAGTCCTTGAGATATGCGCCTATCACTAAAATCATGTAAATACTGAAAATGCAGCATAACAGCACCACCTCTGATGGAATTTGCACAAAACTTTAATCATCAACAACTGATCTCAACGTCTAGATAGATCTGAATTTATATGAAAATCCATGCATTAGTTCTTGGGTAGAGCTAATGCGGAAACTGTAAAAAATGCGGCATAATAGCATCACTTCTTGGTCCATGTACAGCAAAACTTAATTAGCTCCAGCTTATATCAACATCATATTAAATCTAAAATTTTATTACATTTCATACATTTGCCGTGAATTGGATTCATGGCCTACAAAACTTTCGTCAAATACAGACATTTGTTAAAAACCGTCGAGTCTTATCTTCCGAAATTATAAATCTGTCAAACAATGAGTCTTATTTTTTACGAATTCAATACTTTCTTCTTGTAAAGTTAGAAGAAGATAAAAATCATGATGATTATATTACAGTCTAAAAGTATATTTTAATATATTTAAATTTCTTATTGTATAATATAATAAAATGTTCACTTTGCGTTCCAAATTAAATATAGCTAAAAATTTTTGCTTAGATCATTTTAAAAATATTTTAAATATTTTAATACAATCGTATATATTAATGAGTATTAATTATTATTTTGTTATAATATAATAAAATCTTCATGTTCGAAAAGAAAATATAATTCGAATTTTAAATCCAAATCATTTTAAAAATACTTATAATCTTTTAATACAATCGAATATTTTAATGAGTATTACCGAGTATCAATTTTGTCTTGTACATTGATTTTGTAATTAATTTTACTTCTACTCCACATTAAAACCATGATTTTTTTTTTCTGTTCATGTATTTTGCTCAATTACTCGAAAATTGGAGTCGACGAGCCTTTCTATTACATTTATCTGGATTAACGTATGGAGCTCGGCTCAAGATTTTATTCATCTATAATTGCTCGATCAATCTCCTTCTAAATTTAAAACCCTTTAAATGAGAAATTAAATATTAATGTCATTTGGATTAAACTCTTGAAATAAAATATAATTCTCTGATATTAAAAAATTTTCGTGCTATTTTGATATCGTTAAAAGGAAAAATATTTTATCATAAGAGTACATTTTATTCTTTTAAAGTATATAAGTATAGAAAGTTTTTTAATATATATATATATATATATATATATGTATATATATATATGTATATATATATATACAAGGTGATTCTAAATTCATGGTGCAAATTTTAAATATTGGTACAGGACACTGTAGTGATCATGTATTGAATGTGAATGTATGGGAACAAGTGACGCGTTGAGGCACAAAAAACAAATACCCTTATCGTATCATTTTTTTATTATGTATGTTTTTATTTTATAATGCATTTTATTGCCATTTTCTTTATTTCTTTATGCTTTTGTTTGGGTAATTTTCAAATCGATAATGAAAGCACATTACAAAATAAGATAAAATAACATTATTTACAGAAAAATTCAAAGTTACCTAATTTAAAAAACTAGCAAAAATACATAAAAAATGAAGAAAGAAAGTGAGCGAAAGAAGTATGATATGTCACGCACAGATTATGAAGCCTTTCTAAAATTGCAAAAACATCTTAACGAAATTTTCATGAAGATAAAGTAAAAGTTTTTTTTCTAAGGATGCTATATGTTGCACAAAATATGCCTTGTATTCGAATAATTTTTCATAATCATAGTACATCGATCACAATTTCCCCAAAACACAAAATTAGGGAAAGAAAAATCAGATGACAGAAGTAGTCTACGTATTTTGTAGCAGATGTTCGTACACGATTGAAAAGTGCTATATACGTATACCTCGTTGATCGTGACGTCAAAGATTATCGTATCGAATTTTTTTTCCAGTTCTAAATAATTTTTTTGGCAATGAGTATATACTTGAGAGAATCGGAGAATTATTTTTTATTTTAAAATTTATGATATTAGGTTAACACTTACGTATGTAGTGTACCTTGTAATAGAACGTGTCTTTTAATTGACTGTTTGTGAAGGCAAGGCACCAAACTCTGTGAAGGCAAAATAAGAAGTTAAGCCGGGTTTTATGAGATTGGCCGAGATCGTAGTTCAATATTGTAGAGAACACCAGGTCCATATTTTACTTTTTTTTCTGGAACGAAGTGCTTTACGCATTTTCTGATAAAGAAAACTCAGTTCACAAACATCTTCACTAAATTGTCTTTATTTTGCAGAATACGAGAACTATGCAATGCACATATCAACACACTTGGAATGCAGCGTATCCACACAAAACTCTCAGTAGTATTAAAAGAAACATCTTTAATTTTCAATAACCACGAATTGTGCATGTTGACATGTCCGCGACAAAACGTAATCTAAATAAATTTTCACATAAGAATGCAGCACGCTGACATAAATTGCTCTCGAACAAAATAACGAAATGTTTTTCATTTTGACAACCGCGAGCGTGCATGTTCACTTCACCAAGACAAAACGTAAAACTGACTAAATTTTCACATTTCACAAAATGCCAAGAGAAATTCTTTTGGCATACAATAGATTCCCAATCCGATCTAAAAAAGTACAGGTAAAAGAACCGTTATATAATAAGCAAAGGGGAAAATTTAAAATGGGTGTTGTCAAGAATAAAGCATTTATCGCCCGTGGTGAAAAAACGCGCAACTCACAGCAACCCTAAATGAAGTTACACAATCGGTAACAAAATTAAGTTCTTTATACAAGACAAAATGAAATGATTGAGAAATAAAAATAGGAGTTATTTAAAACAGAAAAAATATTTAATTCGTTTGATATTTAATCAACTGAAGAACAAGAAGGAAAAATCTAGAAATGGAATGATATTTTAAAACAAATTTATTATTTGTTTTCAATTTATTATTATTATTTTATATGCACTTGGAGACGAACACACAATAACAATAACTATTAAAAAATGCTTTTCTTTTAAAATTAAATTTTGTCGTAAGTGTACCTTTGTATTTTATTGCTTCTAGTCCTCCATGTTTTCATACTTTTGATATTGACAAATTATTACAATAGGTTTTAGTGTAACAACAAAAAAATATCAACCAGAAACAACTCGGTCAAACAAGTGAGTATAGACAGGGAGACGTCAGTATAGATATCAACTTCAACGAGTTAACGGCTAAAGTTCGATAATTATCTAAAACTCGATTCGCATATTTAAAATCAATATGTCTACCAAATCATATCTTGATGGAAAACACCTGTAAACCCGATTATAATGGTTGAGTGGTAGGTTTATAATTGTGTTTTCTGAATCAAAAGGTATGAAAGCACAATGGTAAATCTATGAATCAACACAAAAATTGGGTTTTCACGTACTTTCCACCAAGATATTATATACCGAGTACATTTTAATATGCAAATCGAGTTTTAATTGATTCTTGAATTTCAGCCGTTAACTCGCTGAGTGACTATCTGCGCTGCCACCTCCCGGTCTATACCATATTATATGAGCAAGTTGTTTTTTGGGGGATCCAATAAATATATATTATTGTTGTTAAACTGAAACATGTTGTAATAGCTAATTCATACTATATTAATCTTCATAGAATGTAGATTAAAATTTAATTTTATTTTTATAAAGTTATCACGACATCGTCTTCTTTCTTTCTATAAAACTTTGTTAATGTGCACATAAATTTATAACTTCCATTTTCCATTTATGTGATTGATTTCCTAAGTTTTAAAAATGATTTATTCAGGCAAACAACATTTTAT
Organism: Maratus speculifer; assembly: GCA_964019185.1. Classification (NCBI taxonomy): domain Eukaryota; kingdom Metazoa; phylum Arthropoda; class Arachnida; order Araneae; family Salticidae; genus Maratus; species Maratus speculifer. Next base: position 331,650,234 of record OZ025297.1, read on the forward strand.
TACATGGAAATAAATATTTTGTCATTTATTTTAAATATACTTATTTAGAGTACTCTTATATCATATCTTTATTAACAATAATTCCAATAAAGCATTTTCAAGAGCTTACGTATGTATGTCTTTATAAAATTGTAGAAAACGTTCATTTTTCGAAGAATATTTCGCTGGAGAATAGCTTTAAAAGGTTTAAAGCCTCAGGAAATCTTTCGACACGAAAATAACAATATTTCACTTCAATTTGGTTGAATGTTGACAGAAATTGCATTCTATGACAATTATGTTATTTTTGTGTGCCTTTTAAAACTTTTTGTTCTGGGAAGACCATTATAGCTTTTCCGGGAGTAAAAGAACCATTTCATGCGGAAATTTAAAAATGAAATATAAATGTATACCTAGAAAGTAAGGTTAATATTTAAATGTAAAAGACGTCAGAAAAAGTTAATTTATAAAATAAAGTTTAACATAATCTATTGAACGATAGTTTTTACATTCAATATTAAAAAGTAGAGGGATTTCTATGGTATGTAATTGTATTTAATACAATATAAATTAAAATCTATAATTTCAGTCTTACGGGTATAGTATATTTGGCTCATTCCACGTAAAATGAGCAAAAATTTAAAAATTAGTGAGCACATAGGAGCCGATTTTATTAAAATTTGATACACGTGTTCAATTTATATTAAAATAAAGCTCTACAAAATATTTTGATGAAAAACAAATTATTTTATCAGTTTTAGACATTTAAAAAACTTGTGATGTAGAATGGCATACGTGCAATCGACCAAAACTGATTTGAAGTTTTGTGCTTCTTCAAAACTATTCAAAAGAAATTATTTTTTTTATAATATTGTAACCCCTGAAAAACAATCTTTATATTTATTAAGTAATAATAATCTCGTATTACCATGATTAATCTTAAATTGGTTGTAAATATTAAAAAAATGTGAATTTTGAGAATACTAGAAAAAATGTATAAATTAAAGGGATTAAAAACCATCTGTAAAGCTGGATCTTTCTGAAGTATTACATACACTGACGGAAAAAAAATCCCAACACCAATAAAGACTTGTGTTAGCTAAACGAAATTTTGTAGGCGTGTTTATGCATCTGGAAGATGACATTGATTCAAATTTCATGCTTCGCGCATAAATGTGGCGCTAGTAGCACCACTCACAACTTTAAAGTCAGGTTTGCTTTAAATGCGTGCAGTAAAGTTCGTGAGCATTATTTATCTTCAAAATTTGACGAATTGAGTTGAGGTTGATCATGAATGCCTTTAAAAAGACGAAGAAGCCATTATCATCATTTCCCCGGGTTGGAAAGATGTCGTAAAGTAGGGCTACGAGAAAGTGGATTTTCTTTCGGCGATTTTGCAGAAAGACTTGGACGGAATATATCCACTGTGCATGATTGTTGGGAGCAGTGGTCAAGGGATGGTACTGTCTCAAGAAGACCAGGTTCCGGGTGATCACGTGGCACTACTGAGAGGGAAGACCCTCGTATTCGGCATATGGCTGTGGAGCATCATACTGTGTCTTCGACAGAAATTCGAGCTGCAGTTGGTACCACAGTGACACAACGAACTGTTAGAAATCGGTTACTTCAAGGACAGCCCCGAACAAGGCGCCCTGTTGCATGCATTCCACTGACTCCAAGTAATTGCCGTTTGCAACGTCAATGGTGTCAAGCCAGAGCTCACTGGAGGATGGGGTGGAGATTTGTTGTGTTTTCTGATGAAAGCAGGTTCTGTCTTGGTGCCAATGATGGCCATGTGCTGGTTGGAAGAAAGCCAGAGGAACGTCTGCAACCAAACTGTCTGCGGTTTAAACACACTGGACCTACAATCTGGGGTCATGGTCTGGGGAGCAATTTCCTATGACAGCAAAAACACTCTCGTGGTTCTTCGAAACATACTGACTGCAAATGTGTACGTCATTCAGGTAATTCAACCCGTAGTACTGCCATTCAAGAAATGCATTCAAGGGGAGTTTTTCAACAGAATAACGCTTGCGCTCATGCCGCTGTTGTAACACAACGTGCTCTACAGAGTGTCGAGACCTTGGCTAGCGAGATCACCATATCTGTCTCCCATTGAGCACCTATGGAATATCATTGGATGAGAACTTCGGTGCCAGCACTGATCATCACAGTATTGACACAGCAAGTACAACAAGCATGGAACTCCATACCTCAAAGTGACATTCGGCACCTGCATGACACAATGCATGCACGTATGCAGGCTTGCATCCAAAATTCTGGAGGTTATAGCGACTTTTAATGTAACAGCATTTCACATTTGAAATGCATTTTATTGACCTTAAATTAACCTGTGATCTCGAAAATCTAATCAATTAAACATGTTAACAAGAAAAATGCACCGTCCACATTTCGTTACTCTACAATAAGTTTTTCTTGGTGTTGGAATTTTTTTCCGCCAGTGTATAAAGGTAATTTCGTAATTTTGAAAGTTTTCATTTATTTCCTTCATCTTCAAAAATTTTTAAATTAAAAAAAAATTACAGTCATAACTTTTTCTCTTATGTATCCGCAAAAAATAAAGGAAAGTTCCGGCATTAACATTATTGCACAGTCATAACTATCAATAAGTCCATGTTATACGCAAAAAAACTCAAAATTGCTTTTTGATTCCTAATATAACAAAAATAGGTTCAAAAAAGTAACACTTGTTACATTCTATAAGCTATTTCTCTTTGAATTCTCGCGCGTTTTCTTAAAATATTGCAGAATTTCAAGGGGAAAAATTATTGCTGCCATCTACGTTTACTATGGGGATTTAGGTTTAATATATGACCTTTTATTTAACTGATTTTTTTTCTTCTTAAATTTAAAATAGTCTTGAGACGAAAATAAACTGAAAGCAAGAAATTTTTATAGTCAAAATATGCAATAATTTATCAACAATATCAAACAGTTTAAAAGTTTTAAAAGATTTTCTTTAAAAGATACAAATGTTAGAAATATTGAACTTTTCCCTTCTGCAGTTTTTACCGTTAAGTCTTTTCTCATTAAGGAATAGAAAAGCAAGAATGACAGTTTGGATATTAAAAATATATAGTTATAACGTCAAATAATTTTAAAACCTTAAAAGGTTCCCGTTATGTTGAAACAAGTAATAGGAATGCTTCATTTTTCCACAATTTTTTTCTTATTTTTTTTTAATTACAGATTAAAAACACAATTACTAAATTACGGTTGTTTGTTAATTATTGTTCATTCTTAATTAAAAATTTAACAGACTTGTAATCTAAGTATGTTATTAAAACACGGTTCTTAAAAAGAACTGCCCCACCAGTGGCCGCGAGGTATTGACCTCCAAAGTGGTAGACAGTACGTGCTGGGTTCGAACCCAATCACGACCGTCGGCCTAACCGTTCGGAGTTTTCCGTGGTTTTCTTCGAACCTTGCGTAAATACGGGTTAGGTTTCGTTAGAAAGACCCCCATGGAGGGCATCCCACCCTTTGGGCCTATATCCCATAGTGTAGATAATTGTCCCGACATAAATACAAACAAACAAACAAACGAACATAAAAAGAACTGCACTAAGTAGCGAAGTGTTTGGTAGTTTCTTCAGATGTCAACTCATGCGAAAGTATAGCTTTTAATAAATTTCAAAACTTTATTTAAATACAAAATTGATGCTTTTCAAATAAAAATGCTGTTTCAGGTTGTAAAAGGGCAATATAAAATATATATATTAATCTAAAAAATAGTTTTCTCTTTATTCTGTAACCCTTGAGACCTAGCTTGGATTCTCTAATTTTTATAATAATGGCAATGAGTATTTAGAAGAAAACATATATACAGTTCAATTTCCCTTTAACAAAGGCCCTGTTTAACGAAATTTTCTACTTAAAAAAATTTGTGCTGAAGTATGACTTTAGACTTCATTAACATGCAAATGAATCTCATTATAACGAAAAATATATTGCATACAGTGTTGAATTCAGACACTTTTCTCCGGGAGGGACTTTCCTAGCTCCGGGGGGGGGGGGGCATTATAGGCTTCCGAGGGTAGTAATTGCAATTTTAGGTAATGACAAAAACAAAATCTCAAAATTTCCGGGGGGGACATTTCATTGCTCGGGGGGGGGGGGAGGGAATGTTCCCCCCGGGCCATCCCCTGAATTCATTGATTCCCCTGATTGCATATAACAATGTTTATTTCCACTTTCGTTTGTGTACAACATTTGAATGAAAATTCTGTTGGAATTGATGTATGAATTTATTTCGACGGATTTTATAAAAATGATTTTTTTTTTAATTTATTTAATCATTTTCACTCAAAAGAAGAGATGCCAAAAGTCTGAACAATACAATAAGAGTAGAATTCCTTTTTAATGAGAATATAACAGATAAATTGTTCGGGTAGTTACAAAACTGCAAAATTTTTTATAAACAATTTTATTTTTTATAAGGAACCCACTTCTGCAGAATAATAGTACAGACTCTTCTAAAATTGTAGAAATAATGAGTAGAAAAAGGGGAAAATTTTGCTTGGTTTTTGATTACCTCATTTTATTAAGTTTATTTAGATGTTCTGGATAAATATATTTCATATTTATTTTTTATGCATATTTTTAATATCATATGCATATATTATGCATAATTAAATATATTTTCCAATCTTTCCCTTTTTTGTGTAGTTTTTAATTTTAAGCTGCGTATTTTATAACAGAAATTTCATCAATTTGAGTTGATAGCGAATTTTCGTCACAACGAAATGTTTAAATGTAACGATGATACTTCGTTAAACAGAAGTTTTACTGCATATTCACATCCTTAAAATCATATGGTTGACATCATCCTTAAAAATGAAATTCCAGAAAAATGATTTCCTGGATAAAAATCTTTAAACGGATTTCAAGCCTGGAAAGATTTTTTCGATGGGAAAATAAGAATATTGCTTTACAGTTTGATGGAATGTTAACAGAAATTGAATATTGTAAGCATAACGTGATTTTTTGGACATTTCATGAGATAAATTTCTGATATAGAATTAGATTTAAGAAACTGTTTTCCAAATTACATAAAACTTAGTTGCAAATTATTTTGCCAATTATGATATAATTTTATAATACCTTTTATTAAAGAAAACTCTTAATACTTTTAACCACGATTGTTTAAAAGTATTTCAGTTAAAAAAAAAACGTTTAAAAGTACGTTTAAAAGTATATAAGTTAATGCAATACTAAAAAAAATTTACTCAAAAATCATAACATGGACCTTTTAATATTCTGTTGTGAAGTACGCAGTATTAATTATAAATATTTGTAGCGAAATCTAATACATGCTTTCATTAAGATTCTCAATAATGTAGAAATAAGGATTAGTTGGTATAAATGGGAATTCCGCCAAATTAGTTAGTTATCTACAAATTACTATAATTTGGATATTCTTTTTTAACAGTATAAATGTGTCTGGCACATACTCTGCCCACTGTGGGTTAATATAACGACGATAAACTGATAAAATTTGTAAAAAAAAAAAAAATCGTTTTTTATGTGTTTATTCTATGTTATACTTCCATTAAGGAAATAGGTTTGTGATGCATAAGCTAAAAAAATAAGTTTATGTGCACCAGATTATTTACAATTAAGTTACTACTTTTGATAACATTTCACGGACTTTGATACAAAATATATTCTAATTTTAATGAGATGGTGATGAATAATTTCTGATGTCAACCTCTCCAAACTGTCAATGGAGACTTGTAAAGTAGAATAATTAAATCCATATCCAATGTGCAGAAACCAAGTTCTGAAAACACGAAAAAGGAGCAAATGCCCAATCATCCCCTCACCAAAAAACTTCACTTACTGGCGCCATACATTTTTCAAGAAACATTAGAAATAATTCACAATAGATTAAAAATTAATAAGATCATAATGGGGAATAGTAATTACAATGTATATAAAATAAATTTAAAAAAAGAAAAAGATAATATAAAGAACGTGCGTGTAAGGAAATGTTATTGAAGATTGTGAAAAATAATTCTGATGGGTAATTTAGAAAGATGTTAAATTTCCTGGGGTCTACGCCAAAAATAACTTTAACTCTAGTCAGAAATATTAGCTTACATAGGCTTTGTAACAGACGAACTATTGTAGAAGAAATTTGCAGCTTAATTTTTAGTGATTGTTCTGATGGGGTAAAATTTTAATCATGTTGAATGCCATATTTCTACGATATAAAGAAGAACGTGTAAAACTTCCTAACGTCTTTTTTACATCAACTCACATTTTTTTTAAAGTTTCATTTCAGCAGAAAAAATCCAGATCTGATCACAGTAGAAAAGTATAAAGCGAAGCATCATAATTACAACAATATTTCATTTCCTATCTCATTCTATACTCATCCTATTTCCTATTTCCTTTCTATCTCCTTCCTATTGTACAAAAGATGACCAAGGTCTTTTTCAGATTTTAAATAATTTCCACATGGTATTTGATTTTTTGGCGCCAAGTGGTTGTATTGTTGAGAAAAAGTACTCAGATATTTAAGTTCTCGTCCAAAATTAATACAAAAGTCATTGTGATAAAATGTGAGAGAAGATAATAAATTCCGTAAAACAATGATTGCCTGAGATTTAGTAGGAATAATTTTAATACGCCGTTTAGCGGAAATTTTTTATCTTATGACTTATATGATCTTTTAAACTTATGAATGTGTTGGTGAAGATAATGAAGCATAAGATTACAGTCCTAGCCAGGAACTTTCACAGTGGTGTCGTTCGCATACATATTCAGTAACATTAGTGGAGAAATGAGGATATCTGAAACTAGAGCTTTATAGAGACAGAAGCGCAATTTTGAACTCCGTGATCCTCCTCTATTAATAAAGCGCTAAGTGGAAAAGATATTGACGTAGTGGATGCGGAAAGAAAGAAACTAAAAACAAAAACAAAAAAAAAATGCAGCAGGAACTTTTAAGGTAAGAAATGTCTGTAAATTACACCGCACAGCTAAAGAGTGTCAAGAGTCTTCGCGACATCAATAAATGCGAACGCACCACGCACAATTATCAAACTCATCATGGATATATTCGACCACTCGAATCAATTGGTGTACAGTAAATTATCTGGGCATTAAACCAAGTTGGCTAAGAAAACTATTTTCTTTCAGTTTGTGAAGAACAATAAGTAAACTTCCAGGTTGACTATCAAAAGATCTTCAGGTTTATTAGTAGGAAAAATTACATGCATGTTCAAATTAGTAAGAAAAAATTTAAATTTAAAAATAGAATTAATTAGACTGGCTAGATAAAGAGTACTCAATAGAGATATTTTTGAAGACCGAATTTGTAACCACAAACCGCTCAACTTTTTCATATAGGGAGGACATTTGACAACGGCAATGAACTTCTCTGGAATGGTCGGTTCAAACATTCGGTCGGAGTTAACATACATTTGAGCCAAAAATCTATTGAATAGAAGATCAAACCTGAGTGCATTTCATATATGATCCTGAATCCAACAATCTGAGGGTTTTATTTCATTACAACGTATAACCCCAATTATTATGTCTTATCTAAGTTTTATCAATGATTCTTGTCCTACAATCACTATTTTCACAACTTCTCTTATTTCAAAATTTAAGGAAATATTTCGACTGTAACATTAAACTTTTATGCATTAGATATCCATGCATCTTCAGGTGTTGATAATGCACCAGATCGATTCTATTGGCGTATTCTTTAATCGGGATGTACCTTTAAATTAATTGTATTAATCATTCCCATAATACTTCCAAAAGATGTTAGAAGTATAAAAATAACATAAATAAAGCTGTTTATGCTACCTGTATGTCTACTACTAGATACCATTTGTTCATAATTTAAGCTTTTGCACTAGAGAGGTGATTCTCATTGACCACTAGTATCCCGCGTAAATGAATGCTCAAAATAGTCTGAACACCAGTATTTTAAATGAATTTTCTTTGCCTTATCTAACGGCTGAATAACCTGTGATAAAAGAGGGCGAAAAAACTAAGATATGGTGTAATTCAAATTTTTAGCGTACGAATTTATGAGGACACCTGGCAACTCTAGAGGTGAATGAGAGTACACTCTCGAATGCAAAGAGTTAAAAAAATTCTCATACCTTATATCGTCTATCAAAAAATTTCATTTAACAGTACAAAATAAATTTGTAAAGAGATAGAAAATCACAAATGTTTTGACACATCTCACTTTACAAAACATACATCATTTATTCTTGCTATAATGTTTAAAGTAAACACAAAAGTACTATTTGTTTACCACAGTCATTTCTCAAATGTTTCATAAAGATTTTACAATGATTTTTCCAAAAAACGGAGTTGTTGAACGAAAACTTTCTTTTGCAGCATATGACTGAAAATTTCAACAAATCAAAGAAATGTTTACGTCTGAGAATCAGCAAGACATAATATGATCTGAATTCTAAAGACGATTGCATTGCCATAGCTAAAACGAAATTTTAACTTTCAAAACTTATTATGATTGTTTATTATGTTTATTATGTTTGATTTATTTCAAAACATCTTTTGTAGATAAAGATAAATAAAAGAAAATGTTTAATAAATTAATTATATGACGAAGAAACGAAATGGATCGGATTCGCATTGCACTTTTTTGGGGTGAAAAAATAAATGTAACTTAATTCTACGTTTAAGACTTATGATATTAATTTTATTAATTTTTTTCATTGTAAGCAAGAAATCATATTTACAATGCAAATGAACTGAATAGAAAGAAAATTACATTACAAGTTAGGTGATTTTAATGCGATTAAAATGGTTTTGATGTACAAGATGCTGCCGAAAGTTCAATTTGACTGAGAAATACAAAAGAGTGATAGTAAACATCAAGAAGATGGGATCCAAAACAACCTATTTAGTTAAAAATACAATGCGTTTTCCCCTACCTATTTCTGGCTTGACAGGCATAACTTTGCGTATCTTTGATGTATCCTTTTACATACGAAATGTGATAAGATTGCAAAAAGTTCTGTGAAAATAGGGTGCTCATGCAATCGATTTTTGTCAAGAAGAAGCATTTCTAGTTTATATTTCAAAAAACCTGTGATTGAGAAAGGAAACAGATTTCAGACTTCCAATTGTATTTATGAAATATATAAATATTTGTTTACATAGTTGACAAAACACCACTTCGCATCAAGTACAAATGTTGATGCAAAAGTTAAGAAAGGTTTTGTCCGCAAACATGACAAAAAGTACAAGGGCAAACTTATTTATTTAGAAAATAAGAATTAACAACCTCGGTAACAAACATAAACTGTTCAATAATTTTTTTTACTATTTTATGAAATACACTGTAAAAAATACAGACAAATGTTTCTAATCTAGGAAAATACAACATAACCAAGGCCTAAAAATATGTTCCGAATTATATAAGATTTCGAAAAGCGCATTTATGTTATATTTTAACCAAACACAACTTCGCGCCAGATACAAATGTTAATGCAAAGGCTGAAAAGAAAAAAAATATTGTTCGCAAGCAAGACGAAAAATAGACTGGGGAAACTTTTATTTAAAACATTGGAATTTGCAACCTGGATAACATATATAAATTGTTCAGTATAAATTTTATCTACTTTATGAAATACATATTATAAAAAGACGAATGTTTCAAATCTAGAAATACCGGGTGATCCAAACGTCAGGACGAACTTTAAAAATGAATAATTCGAAAACGAATCAAGATACAAAGATATGGTTTGCACCAAACGCACGGAGAAGAAACCGGCATCACTAGCAGCACTGTAAGATACCATCCACCAAAATGTGTCTGACTTAACGCAAGAAATGCTACTAAATGCTGTGAATGGTGTGGTGCCTAGTCTCACAGCTGCACATCTGAATGATGGACAGTACATTGAACATTTACTGTAGTACTAATTAACTGTAATTAAGCTGACTTGTAAGTTGTCAATATTTTTTTCATTTATAAATCATCTTTTGGTGCAATAAAACACTATAGCACCATTTGTTGATCGCCAACAAAATTATTTTTTTCGTTGTCACACAAAACCCGGTTTCTTGACCATCTGTTTGGTGCAAACCGTATTTTCGTATCTTGATTTTTTTTCGAATGATTCGTTTTTAAATTTCGTCCTAACTTTTGGATCAGCCGGTAAATAACATAAACACGACCGAAAATGTGTAGCAACCTCTTTCGCAATACTAATTATTCCGAAAAAAGTTCTTCATCTTTGAAAGTCTTACCAATTTATTTTTTACCTTAAAAGAAGAAGTAGTAAAAAACAAAATTCCTTGTATAGCGAGAGATATTTACAGACGCGTCCAATTAGTTTTGTTGACCGAAAAAACCCCCACCAATTTCCAGATGGTTAAAACTACCTTCGAAACGAGATTCTTAAAACAGTTGGTTGTAGGATCGCTCGTAATTTTATAAATACGTAGCACCTATAGTTATAGTCTGGCCTGTCTAACTGTATATTACAGAGCAATAACAACGGAACCGAATGTTTTGGAATTTAATATGCATAATCGGTACAGAATTTTGTCTTGTCATTTCAGATATGATAACAATCGGAAGAAAACTTAAACCGTTATTGATAAATGTTTTCTTCTTTCGATTAAATCCTATCTTACGTATTTAATTCAATGATATATCCTGATATGTTATCAATGATATCTCATAATTATTTGGTATTTAAAATGTAATCTTATTATTTCTGTATTACCGAATTTAATAAAAATTATCATAATAGATTTTTTATTCATGCAATTTTACATAAAAGTTCAACAGCTATAGCACCAAGATCTGAATATTTCTAAAACTTAGTAGAAACACGTCTCATTTGCCACTTTTCATAATAATATTAGAGTACATTAATTAGTCTTAACGAAAAGAGAATAAAGGTTTCCAGGATGCTATCATGTCTTAAAGAACCGTACGCAGCTACGTAATTGGTTTTAATCTCACAAAGGTAACAAAATAATATTTATTTTAATGTTAATTTTAATGCTGATAATTTATCATGTTTATTTAATATGAAAAGTATTTACTTCAGGAATTTTGAAAATTTATGTTCCGGGTTGAAAAAACTGTGTAACTACTCGGATATGTTTCCGAGAATCAGTGGCAGCGAAAGAAATATTTTTTTTTTATGTTTCTTTAAATAAAAATGTACTATTTTTAGGTATATTATTATATTGAAATCGGAATCACACATAACTTGTTTTTAAAAGGTTTTTGTGTTTTTTTTTTATTTATGTTTTCTAAATTAAGAAACAATTGATTATTTTTTTCAGTTCATTATATGTATGTTTTGACGTGTATTTAATAACCGGCATTTTTCTGACTAAATAAACTCAAAATATCAGTTCTGTCATTTAAAAATGAAACATAAAACAATTTACAGTGAAAAAAATTCATGGAAAGCAATAAAATTCACGCTACATGATATCGAAGCATGATCAACAGATTTTTTAACCCAATATTTTAAGAAACCAGCGAACATTTTAAAATATTCGTTTTGGCTGTTCCTTAAATACATGAGAGAATTTACTTTTAATGTTATTAATTTTATGCTATTTTCTGCCATTTTTATCTTTCTTTGTTTCAAGCGGAAGTTTAAGAATAATTCCTCCACAAAGAAAATTGATCCGTGAAGTGAAATATAAAATGCTGACGTATAATAAATATTTCATGCATGTGATATGAGATGACGTCAGAATTTTGATATCTTATGCAACAGAAGAAGTGGGGACTTTTTTCTTCCCTATATATTTTAAGTAAAGTGTTATGAATCCAAAAATGCGTAAGAGTACTTTTTTTTCCTCGGGTGAAAAAAAAAAAAAACTTGAACGTGAAACATCTTGAAGAGATTATTATTCATACATCATACGTACAGTGTACAAGTATTCATTAATTAAAAAATAAAATAAAATAAAGAGGTAATAGTGCTTCGTAATTTCTGAATTCATTCAAATCCTTATATATTTATATCTACCCCATCTATATTATTCAGGACAAACATATCTGTGAGTAACACATAAGTCCGTCAGCGAATGGCAACGCTTTCAAAATTTAAATGAAATTTCAGTTTTACAATTTTCAATACTGCAAGTTTTTGAACTTCTAAACGTCGCACATTTTCAGTTTTTACACCGTCTTACTGTGAATGAAATGTACTTTTAAATGCAATTTGTTTTAAAGCTGCATTTCAATTTTTTTTCTTTGCATTTTGGAAATAGAAGAATTTTAAAAATGCGGACACCATAAGGATTCAGATATGTTTTAGATATATCTATTCTCGACCGAGAACAAAACCATTTTCCGAATGGTAAAAACAAAATGCAGACACCCATTGTCTAAAGCTAAATGTATAAAATGTTTTCCATTTAGTTTAGAAAAATCAGTAAATCCATCATTTTTTATGATCTTATTGTTATTATGTGATTTACATAATAACTGATTTAAATATTCCATACGACAATGATTAACCATTAATATTCCTGGGCAAATAAAATGCAGACATTAAATGCGGACACCACGAGGATTCAGATATGTCGATATTCAACCTAAAACAACAACCATTTTCCAATCGGTTAAAAATATCTTCATGAATTAGAGCCTTAATATAATTGCTTATAGGTCCGTTCGTAATTTTATAAATACATAGCACCTACAGATATCATCCATTTGTCTATGCAATCAGTCCGCATATAATAGCGCAAAAACAACACAACCGAACGGTTTGGAATTTAATTTGTATAATCGTCACATAATTTTGTCGGGTCATTTCGGATGTGATAAAAATCGAATCAAAATTTTAAACGTCATTGATAAAAATTTTCATCATTTCATTAAATCCTATCTTACTTAATACAATGATACAATTACAATGATATTTCATGATAGGTGATCAATGATATCTCATGATACGTTGTGATTTCATGGTATTTAAGATAAAGTCTTATTATTTCCGTGTTACCGAATTCAACACACATAATCGTAATAAATTTTGTAGTCATAGATTTTCGCGTAAGACTTCAGCAGCTATTAGCAACCAAGATCTGAATATTTGTAAAATGTAGTACAAGCGTACCTTATTTGCCTCGTTTGACGTAAAACTTACGTCTTTTTTAATACGAACTTATAGTGTAACCAGAGTTCTCGATATCTTTGACCAACATTAGCAGCTTGACGAATAAAAAATTAAACACTATAACCAAATGAAAGCACAAAAAAATAGCAAAATACATTTGATGTGAACGCATAACAATCTATCTTTAAATCTTTATTGTATCCCTTGTTTTGAATATGTTATGAAACAACCTAATTTTTTGTAATTACCTACAAAATAGAAATTCGCTTATCCAATGCAGGAAAAATTAAAAATAAGTACATTCTAAATACCATCTAAATGTGCAAATACTTCAGACATTCTTTCAGCAATTTAAATTTAAATTCAAAATAGCTACCTGTAGTTTATCATGGTGCAAACATACATAAAAAGTTGCTATGATATTTCAATTCAAACTGATAGAAACAAGCTGAAAATTGCTCGTGAAGCGTAGCAAATACGGTGCATTCGTAGTATAACGAAGTTTTAACAATATTCTAATCATGGTGCAATAGTGCACAGTACTTCGGGTATAGTAGAGTGTCGGAAGTGTTTTCTGTACCCCTGTAAATAATATCTGCTTTCTATTAAACAGGAAGCAACTTGTAGTAAATTTCAGCAACATGTACCAATTTCATAAAATGTGAAATAGTTTAATATTATTAAAACGCCCCCCAAAAAATGTTTCTCTCTATATCATTATGTAATGGAATACTTTTGTGTAGCCCTGTGAATTAATAACAAATGTTCTTTGCCCCACATATTGTACAGAATGTATAATTTAAGATATGCTTCATAAATGCATATCAGTTTATTATCTTCGAAAGAGTGCAACAATACTAAAATTCACTTGAATCTATTTTTTTCCTTGGTTGTAATATAACAAAATACTTTTTATTGCCAGTGTAATTAAACTATGCATCCTATTTTTAAAAAATTTCAAATGACTGGACAAAATCATACAAAAATTGTTTATTTTAAATTTCAAATAAATTGGTTGGGTAGATTTTGCTCTGTTATATGCGAATACGCGGACGGACGAACCAAATGGCGACTATATATGCTACGTAATTACATAATTACGAACACACTTGAAAAATGACTGGCCAATGATACTTTACATGCAAATAATAAACAATATGGCAATTGGCTAATTCCAACATCATATTCCAGCTAAAATGTTTCTATTTCTCACTTCATGAAAGTAATTTTATTTGTGTTTTTACCTGCGTGAGGCCGGTAGATGTATAGCGATTTTACTGACAATTGAGAAATGTCTAATCGGATAAACCTTTGTGTATCTTTGCTGGTGTTAAACTGAATTTGTATTCAGTCAGCATGTCTAAAAAGAGAACAGTGCAAATAATGAAAGAGGATTGCATATGTAAAGCGACATTAATCGTTCAGTAATGCAGATAAGAATCTCGTCTAGGCACAGATGTCATATACGCACCACATTTGCACGTGATTTTTTCCCCGCCAATTTGGCGAAAATTTTGATTTTGAATAAAAATTACAAGTTGCATGCAATAACAGCGCTTGATTTTTTATTGCAATGTAAAAATAAAATAACGCGAAAAGAATGAAAGAGATTCTAATATTTTAAAAAAGTAAATAAAAATAAATAAATAATAGTTTGATGTAAATAATTTATTGATATAGTATGTAATAAAAATAATTTAAAGAATTAAAACAAAAAATAACAGTAATTAAACATGAATTTGATAAAAAAGGAAGCAATAAATAAACAGTTATAAATTATAAACTTTATAAGTAAAAAACAGAATAATAATAACTTAATAAGTAACATATATAACATACATAACATATATAATATACATAAACATATATAATATACATAAACATAATAAGTAAAATACAATTTTCACAGTAAATCGTAAATATTAATACTTTTAGCCATATTGAATGCATGCAGCTGCATTATTTAATCAGCACATTTCACTGAAATCTAATTTTTCTCGTTTTACTGTATAAAACGGGATAACAATAACGGGATAACCTAACAATTGTTATAAACTTATTAAACGGATCTTCTCTTTGGCACAGATGTGTAATGCTAAGTTGGCGGGGGAAAAAAACACGTGCAAATGTGGTGCGTACATGACATCTGTGTCCTCGTCTATACTGGCATACCCTTATACACAGCGAGAGAGCGAAATTTGAGCACTCGTGATTTTGGGAGTCTCATTGTTCGTTTACTTACCAAATGAAGCAATTTGTCGCGATTTGGCGAAACGGTGAGCGCCAACGAGAACCTGAGCATAACGGAGGTCTAATCATAATGAGATTTATGTGTGAAAAAGTGAGAGATAAGTGTTCATTCTAAAATTCAACTCTCAAACTGTATTTTCAATTGATCCCCCATCTGGTGAATGAATTATAAATTGCTGTTAGAAAAACGGTGCAGAATTTCTATAAACAAAAATAATAAGGTGTTTTGATTTAACTAACCAAATGAAAAAAAATATTTTTTAAATAATTATGCAATAAATTATATTGCATAAATATTTTTTTAAATAATTAATATGCACTATAATAATTAATCAACATTGGACATTGCAAACAATATAGTCTCTAATATAAAAAATCCATTATGAGTGCAAAAAATGATTGTTAAATTACTGTGGATAGTTTTTAATTCTTTAAAAATTATGTAACTGAAATACCTTGATAGATTTCAATATTAAATAATGCTTAAAATATTTTTTCTATTTTAAAACTGTCTGTTTTAACGCGTTTTTTATACATAGAGCTACAATACCACTACAAAGCTATAATTTTTAATGAGTTTATCCTCCTTAGTCCTGAGACAATTTTTGCATGGTATTACAAAAACCAATATAAAATTATTATAAAACATCTCCAAAGGTACATCAGTATATGTATATTGATACTTCTGGAATGCATGCATTTATTAAAAAATCTATATGTAATATTAACTATTCAGGAAGCATTTAAATTAATATAAAGTGTATTATATAATGCCGCCTGAATCGTAATGTCGCCTTCGGGCGACATTACGATTCAGGAGATTAAGTCCAATAGTTTTTTGCATTAAAAGCCACGAACGTAAAAACTTTAGATTTCATTCAATTTCGGAATTAAGAGTACATTCTGTAGAAAACAATTTTAAAAGTCAAAGAAAATAAGATTTTAACACCCCTTATTATGCACTCTGTAGATAATTTATTGTAACAATAACAAGATACATGAAAATTTATGTTACAATATTCTATTGTTGCAATACAAGATAATTTATTAGAACAATAAAAATATACATGGAAATTTTCTTTGTTTACCACAGAAATTTATTGAGTTATCTCGAACAAATTTTGCTAGAAAAAGCAGTTTTTCAACAAAAACATACTTTTGCGGCATATGATTGAATATTTCAACAAATCAAAGAAATTTAAAGTCTTTGAACAATCAGCAACTGAACATCGTGAACTGAATTTACAAGTGAATTGTGATTAAAGAGAAGTCGAACTTTCAACTTTTCTTAAAACTTAACATTTTTTAATTATTATTTTAATGAATTTGGTTAAAACTTTTCTCCGTTGTTAAGGGCGAACTCTACCTTTGAAACCAACTCTTCAATTTTGAAAAATACTGTAATAACATGTGGTGGTACAATACTTAACTATAAAAATTAAATAATTTTTTTTAAATGTAGAATAACATATTTTACCATAATTTTAATTAAAAAAAATAACTTTATTTTTAATTCCTACTACTTTATAAATATGAATATTTTTAAATTTTTTCCACATTTATTAGAATATGCAATATAAAACTGAGTATGGATTTTTAGATGTATGGGATTTTAGATTTAAAATCATTTTTTTCTCTCATGTCTATTAAACATTTAAGGAAAGTCAACAAACTCTCAATTTAAATATTTTTAACAAATAACTATAAACTTGAGGAATAAATCCATGCGCAACTAGTTGGATGTGTCAATCCCAAAACTTTCTTCTATCTCATAAGTACATTTTAATATTTAAAAAAAAAAAAAGCGTGGTAACCCCAAAATTACCCACTATCGAATTTCCTCGAACATTTGAACTAGCCTACTGAGATTCTGGTATCCGAAAAGCCTAAAGAGCAAAATTTAATTGATATTCTGAGAAAATGAGTTTAGTAGTGCCTCATGTTCGGTAATTTATACTAAAACCTAATAAGCATCTACTTATGTCAAGACCTAACAGAATCTGAAATTTGATGGCACTTCGTCCATTAGTTCTTGAGATATAGTTATAACAAAAAATTTGCAAAACGTAGCACAGCAACACCATATCTTGGACAATTTATGCCAAAACGTAAAAAACCGTCTAATTATGTTATGGTGTAAAAGAATCTGAAGTTTGATGAAATTCTGTGCATTAGTTCTTGATATATAGCTAGTTTAAAAAAACCGTGTAAAATATAGCACAGCAGCACCATCAGTTGAAGGATTTATAACAAAACGTAATCATCGTGTAATTATGTTATATGTCATTTTGTAACAAAATCTGATATTTGATGAAATTCTGTGCTTTGGTTGTTGAGATATAGCTATCGGAAAAATCGTGCAAAATGCAGCATAGCTGCACCACCTGTTGCAAGGTTAATACCAAAATGTAATCAGCGTCTAATTTTGTTATATATTCTAGTGTAACAGAATCTAAAATTTGATGAAGTTCTCTGCATTAGTTCTTGAGATATAGCTATCGCAAAAATCGTGCAAAATGTAGCACAGCAGCGCCACCTATAGGGCAGTTCACACCAAAACCTTATCAGTGGCTATGTATCTCAAGGTATCGCGGAATCTGAAGTTTAGTGAAATTCTGTGCATTAGTTCTTGAGATATAGCAATCTTGAAAATCATTAAAAACGTAGTATAGCAGCGCCACCTGCAAGCCAATTTTCACCAAAAACCAATAGGCACTAACACATATCAAGGTCTAACTGAATATAAAATTTCATTAAATTTCGAGCATTGGTTCTTGAGATAGAGCACCCACAATTTTTTTGTCACATACAGACAGACTCACAGACACACATTTTCTAAAAATAGTCAAATCGTGTTCAGGACCTTCTAAAACGTATAAATCCGTCGAAAACCGGAAGTCGAAAATTTTCATGAATCCAATACTTTTTTCTTGTAAAGATAGAGAAAGTAAAAATATTAAATACACCATTGATAACAAGTGAAAAAAAAAGTCAAACCTCTATCTAAATTAGCCAAAAACCCTTAGTATTATAGAACAAGCAAGGTATCAAAATATGAACAGGAAGATAAATCAATTTGAAGTTTTTTATTGTATGGGTAATTGCGCTGGATCAATTAACAAAATTTACAATATATCGCGATATAATTGCCGTATTGGAAAAAAAGAAGTGTAAATTCATTCACAATTAAAGAAGCTTTCAGTTAATATTTTTAAAAAATATATCGAAATATTGACAAATTTCAAGGTACTGTTTTTCCTTTAGGATAAGTAAAAAGAAGCTTATTTAAAATTTACAGTTCAAATAATATATATATTTATTATTATTGTTAAACCGTAGCGGATCTCTTGTTCAAGTTCCTCTAACTTGTATTGAAAGTACAGGATAAATCAAAATCATTTATGCCAACATCCATTTAAGCAAATATCAATGGATGTTGGAGCATTGTTTAACGAACTTTTTTTTTCAGAGAAAGACAGTTTCATTATACTTTGTTTCATCCGAAAATTTAAGGTGCTCAACTTTAATAAAAAAAAAAATAACCATTATTCAAAATTTTATTCATAATAAGGAACTTTTCTTCATATTTACTTTGCTTGGTGGCATATAGAATAACATCGTAAAAAGCACTGGAAACATTCCGCATTATATCTAGTAGTAAGACTAATGTTAATTACGTTTGGAAATGTAAGGCATCTTACAATGTAAAAAAATCGTTATATTTAAGGTAAAACTGCTAGCAACAATGTTGGTAGCAGTTTTTGTCGTAAAAATTGCAGTAAATTTAGATGTGATTTTTTTATTACATCTAATGTTACTGCAATTTTTACGGCAAAAATTGACATCTAATTTTACGGCAAAAACTGCTAGCAACATTGCTGCCAACAATTTTTGCCGTAAATAAATATAATAACTGGAATAAGATAACCTGCATTTTTGACTGAAAAAATGGATTTTGAAAACTGTTTTCGTATACGAAAATTTGATTTTGTAGTACGCCTCATGTTCCTTAAAAATTACCTAAGCATTTTGGAATTAACCTGTATACTGGAAGTTACACAGCAAAAATAAAGAAAAAAAGGTTAAAAAATTAAAAATATTTGCCATTTAAAACGGGAAAATTTCCGTTTTTGGAAATAAATAAATGCATATACATATTTATATATCTACCAATCATACCAGGTATTATAATAGTTTTAAAACTATTATAATACCTGGTATGATTGGTAGATATATAAATATACAGTTATAATTACAGGTATTAAAAAAAATAAAGATAAAACTTTGGTTTTTTTCTTATTTATTTTGAATTATATAAATGCAATGTTTTTTAACATTTAACTATATTGACCCTAGTTACAAGTAATAGATAAGTGCAATACTAAAAAGGGAATGCATAAGAAGGAATATAACATTTATTCCAAACATTTTATTGCAGCTGATTCTAATTTAAAAATGAAAAGTAAACTCCCGCTATTGGAGTTGAAAAGAAAATGCTATTGACTAGATTTGAAGAAAATCTCTTCTAATTAGTTATTACAATGCTGTTTTCTTTAAATAAGAAAAACATGTACTACATTTATATTCAAGTTTGGCAAAATTTCAAGACGTTTTATGCACTCTAATTTTAATGCGTACGTAAATGTGTGCTCTAATCCTGTTGTCTACGAAAATATTCCGCAGGTGTAACAGACACACGCACTAAATCTTCGTGTTTCATGTGCTAATTTAATTGTGCTTTTTTATTTATTCTTTAATTTAATCTCTAAACACTTGAAATGGTACAACTTGGTTCTCTCGTTGACCAATTTCGCCAAATTATACAAATCTTCAAACTAATATCCAAATTATACATGTTGACATAATTTTTATTTTAAATAACAAACAAAAAAAATTAATAGAATATTAATAAAAACACAAATAAAAAGTCGAAATAAAAATCTTAATGACGTTTTAAACACGTGTCTCATATTTAATGTCATTGAATGTGACATTCACAATCATCCATTATTGACACTTAAACTTATAGTTTGGCGACAGTTTTTTGGTCGATGGAATAACCAATTGGTACCCTTAAAATTTATTTTTGGTCATAGAAGGTTGTTACCCACATGGGTACTTTTTTTAAATTACACCGAAATCTGAAAGGTATTTCTGTGTGATAGCTTAATGAGAGGTTTTAACATCTATCTTAGCTGTATACATACACAGAAATTAATGTCGCATGTATATGTGTCTTTGCTTTGCTTTAGACAAGTATTTCCAAAAAATGATATTCGTGTTCTATATGTTTTTGCAAATATTAAGGACATTTATTACGAATATTATTACTTGGAATTTGTGATTGCAAAATATATATTTCCTTATTCTTTCCATTTATAGAAATCGTATTGCTATTCATAGCACTTAAAAATGAAATTTGAATAAAATCCGACTGCATTTGTAACATAACAGCAAGAATAAATGAAACGGCTTTTACTTCACCCTGTATAAATAACTACTAACAAAGCGCTAATAATACTTTAACAAAGGACTTACTCTAAATTATGCAGAATGAACACGTAACGAAAATGAAAACATAAAACTTTAGTTCCAAAAGTTTTGTCATCATGCATTTTAATATTGGAATTTGAAATTTAGATGCAATCGTGGTTATGAAAATTAATAAAAAGAGAATATATACACATGCCTTACATGTCAAATATTGCTATGTTATGCAATTCGTGGGATCAATAGTTTCCAAACTAAATTATTGATATTGTTATAAAATATGAAATAGGAGTTTCTAAATCAGCGAGAGAGGGAAAATATTATATCGGAATTTAGATGACAGAAAACACATTTTCTCCAAATAAATAAATAAATAATAAAATAAAAGAAGTATATAATATTAGAATTAATTTATAATACTCATTTTCTTTATATTGGATTTATTAATTTATTTTTTAGAAAAGTTTAAATTAGATTCCAGAATTTAAATTAAACATTCTGGCACTGAATTTTCGGCTAAAATTGCTTTTATGCTAATAAAAATTAAAGTAGCTATCTAAATCACAGACACTAAGATTTACTGAACTTTAGCAGATATTTTATTTACTGAAACGTATCGAATGTAATTATTTTCCATACTTTTAATATCAAAAGATTCTAAATAATATTGTTTTGCAGGCATTTGGAAAGTGTCGTTTCATAATTGAATTTAATAAATATAAAAAATACAAACAAGGAAATTCTCCATAAACGCATACTCATAAAAAATAAGAAAAAGTATCTAATATACTTCTCATGAGGATTTTTATAAATATATGTTCATAATCTTTAGAAAAACAACTTGTGGAACCTCTATATAGCATTCGTTAAAAAAATAATGATTTTTTTTATTTATAAAAATCGATTTATCGGTGGTTGTGAACCGAATAAAGTTTTTAAAAATACACTTTTTTTGATGAGGTAAATTCCTTTTTATTATTCATACGAAAATATTTTAAATAAGTTTAATTTAAATGAAAATATTTTATAACTATATTTTTAAGTGTATTTAAAGAAATTTAATAATCATAAACAAAATTTTTTGAACAAAATATAAATTGATTAGAATTGTTTCGAACTCAAAATTAAAATCAGATGGTGAGCCCTGGCAATTTGTTCTCTTTATTGTCAGTGTAGGAAACTTAAAAAAAAAATTATTGTTAGCATGGAAACAACGATCAAAATCAAAATGCTTAATAATGACATCGTTTTTAATCAGACAATTACTTATAAAATATACTTAAAACGCATCCATCAATTGAAATCCTGTGAAATTCAATAACTGCAGCGAAACACAATTTGTATGCATGCTTACCCTTATAGAAAAAAAATATAGTTTAAGTTTTTAGTGTGCATTTCAAAAACCATTTAATGAGCAATTTCAAAAGGCTTTTTCTAAATATCTTGCATTTGATGATGAAATGCGTCTAACAAACAAGCATTACTAACTTAAGCATTGAGGGATGCTGGTCCACGTTGATACAGCATAGACGACTGACTACTTAGAAATCAACATTTGCCGTGTTAATGCTCATATACGGCCAAAGATACTGGTCGTTTCGAAACTTGAACTTACAGATTGCGCTTTATTCGAGATGGCTACGGACCGTGCTACGGCGCCCATATGCCCGAAATCACTTTTAAAGACTGGAATTTTAAACGGTTTGAATGGATGTACAAGTTTTCAGTGTATTTTAAGAGTAACTGTCTGATTAAGAATGATGTCGCTATACATTTCGAGGTTAAGTTGTTGTTTTTATGACAACACTAATGGAATAAAATAGTTTATTAATAAAACCAATATCATGTTTCTTAAAATTGTTTTTATGTGTTTTATTTCATTTTAAATTATACATCTTTAAAAAACCCTTTATTTTATATAATTTTTAGAGATTTTGTACTGGGATTCCGCCTCTAAATTTCACGGATCTTGTATTATGCACATGAGTAGCACTTGAGTATGCACATGAGTTATCAGTAACATTTTTCAAAATATTTTTAGTAAGATAAACTGAAGTAACTGGACTCACGATTTAATTAGGCCATAGACTATTCCATAAAAACCCGTTGGTAACTTCAAGTTTTAGCTTTTGCCAGCACTGCATTCCCGATCTTTACATCAAAAAACATCGTGTGTAGACTCAGTCATAACTCGGTTGTGATAAGTTACCGAAAATCCAGGCTCCTTTTTCTACAAACAGCATGGATTTTGTTGAACTTCCTCAGCTTTTTATTAAAATACGATATATGCTTTTACCATACAATCAATTTTTTTAAAGATTAGACATATAAATACAGTAGTATTAATAGGTATCTTTACATATATACTTCAGGTTTCAAATGTAAAGATGGTGTTCCAATTACCCCATAAATATTTCAAGAATAAAGTATCTGGGACATATATCAGGGGTAACTAGACCATATGTGATCCAGTTACTCAAACAGATATAAATATTTTTTGGTGTTTTTCTTATTACGGATAATTAATTTCTCGGATGTGTTTTTTAAGCTCACATTAAAGAAGATTTTATTATATATTATTAAAATCACATAATAAAATCTTTATAAAGTATGTCGACAGGTATGAAACCAAATTTCTTAAGAGAGGCAGTCAAACTTCAAAATTTTATGATAGATAAGTAAGATACATAATACGAAGTGACATTATTACAAAATTATCGAAATTAATAAAGAATAATTCTCTTCGATATAAAAACATTTGGTTACATTCTCCACATGTTTCATTAAAGTAAATAAAACAGAGAAAAATTACTTAAGTACTTATGTGCCCGTTTGTTTATAAATTTAAATTGTTCACTTTTTTCCCTAAAATTACCATGTAAATTTTATCCTTTTTACCTGTAATAAAAACGCATATACTTATTTAATTATTATGTTTTTGTATAAATAAATATAAAAAATTCATATTTTGTGTTTTTTTTTACATCTTGACAGCAAAGGTTTCCCTTACAAAGCTATTTAGTTGATATATAATTTACACGAACTGTCTGGTTTTAAATTTTTAAAGTTATTTGCACTTTTTTAACCCGTTAGTGCCAAGCGTCCTATTTTTGGGACAGTTTAAAAAAAATCAAGTAAGCGCTATTCACACCAGTAAAAAGAAGGATAAATAAATACTTTCATTCTCGAGATTAATTCGTCGATAAATTAAGATAAAACTTATTCTTGTTTTAAAAGTGGTGGAAAAATGCCAAATTTTAATTTTAACGAAGAAAATAATTCAGGCATTAATGGGTTAAACAGGAACTGATACCTTAAAAATAAGAAAGAAAAAAAACTGTGTTGAACTAAGACCTGCTTGGACCAGCTGCTCCATTTTTATGGAGTAACAGGCCCCATGAGAAAAAAAAAAAAAAAAAAAAAAATCGAGACAAGGCGCAGCTGAAACTGTTGCATGCCTAGGCTGCGTAGTTATAATTGAAATTTCGAAAAAAGTTTCAATAATTTTTAACCTTCCCACTGCCGCGACCTGATACACTCGGCTCTCGTTAATTCGAACTCGTCGGGACCACAAGAAATTTTCGAATCATCCGAAGTTCGAATTATGGAAAACATGGAATGAAACATGTTTAATATGATGCTATTACAAAGGAATTAACTATATAGTGTTTTTTTAATTTATTTCGTCAGTCAACATTAAAATATGACGTAATATTAAATTAGAATGTATAAATACATAAACTAATTAAAAGATTAGAAACAAACACAATGGATGAAAAATTTAAAGCGTCACTGATGGAGAGACTGAACACTAAGAAAGTGGCTATAAAAGCATTGGATTATATGTATTCTCCTTCGGAACAATTTTCACAAAAATCAAAGAAAGAAAGTTATTCAAATGATCTGAAATCCGTGAGAAATAAAAAAATAAAAAGAATACTGCCCAGTTAAACTGATGGCATTGAGCTCACAGGCTACAAATACTAATTGCACATTAAAGCCTTATATTTTCAAGGGTTAATTCCGTTCGAAAAAAAAATTAAGAAGTGGAAACAGCTCTCCCCTTTCCTCTTTTTTTTATACTTAATCATTGAACCTCCTATACTATCAAAGACATGCTTTATCATATAAAAAATCTATATCCAAAATTCAGAGCAAATTAGATAATTCTTAATAAAAACCCATTTAGCATTTATATAATTTAAAAGGAGTTATCCCCCTCTTTTATACTTAACCATTAAACTTCCAAAACTATTCAGAGATTTGAACGAAATCTGACAATTCTGCTTGAAAAACCCATTTATATAAATTAAGGGGGGGGGGCATTAGAACCCCTGTTCCCCTTATTTATACTTATTCAATGAACACCTAATAACAGTCACGGAATCGCCTCATCAGAATGATCCTAATCTAAATTTTGAACGAAAATTAATTCTGCATGAAAATCCCATTTATATCAACTAACGGGGGGGGGGGGGCATTAGAACCCCTGTTCCCCCTATTTATACTTATTCAATGAACAACTAATAACAGTCACTGAATCGCCTCATCAGAATGATCCTAATCTAAATTTTGAACGAAAACTTAATTCTGCATGAAAATCCCATTTATATCAACTAACGGGGGGGGGGCATTAGAACCCCTGTTCCCCCTATTTATACTTATTCAATGAACACCTAATAACAGCCACGGAATCGCCTCATCAGAATGATCCTAATCTAAATTTTGAACGAAAACTTAATTCTGCATGAAAATCCCATTTATATCAACTAACGGGGGGGGGATTAGAACCCCTGTTCCCCCTATTTATACTTATTCAATGAACACCTAATAACAGTCACGGAATCGCCTCATCAGAATGATCCTAATCTAAATTTTGAAAACTTAATTCTGCATGAAAATCCCATTTATATCAACTAACGGGGGGCATGAGCCCCCCGTTCCCCCTCTTATACATATCGAATGAACTCCAAAAACTAATCAGGGAAGCGCCTTATCAGGATATACCTATATACAAAATTTCAAGTGGATCCGATATTTTTATCATGAGTTATCGCGTTACGCACATACGCACATACGCACATACATACAGAACGGACGGGCACATAAGCTCTCAGGCTATGATAGCCTGTGAGCTAAAAATGAAAAATCGGAATTCCAGTTGGTTTGAATTAAACCAAGTCAAGAGAAAATTAGTTCGAATTAATGAAAAATTTTAGCGTTATTCTACCATTGAAACTTTCGGAACTTCATGTTAGTTCGAATTAAGCGAAGATTCGAATTATCCGATTTCGAATTAACGAGAGTTGACTGTATATCCATTCACGAGGCTGCAAGTTTCACTGCAATTGAAGCTTTATTAAAATTAATATAATTCTACAAATATAATCCAGTTTTAAGAAATTAAGTTATTATTGATACTTTCGAGGCTTATAAGCATATACGTAACAAAAAAAATACACCATGTTAGAAAATCCCTCTTTGATTAGCATTTAAAATGAATTAAGGAGAAAACTGCATTACATTTTTGCCCTTTTGCTCGGCCGTCAGGGGGGTCAATGTAATGTAAGCAATAAACAGTATTCCTGTAAAATCACAATTTGTAAAATGGTGATTTTTATAGCCGCCTCAAACCACAGCCAACGGCCGTGCTCAAACCGAAAGGAAGAATAAGATTCTTTATGGGTTATTAGCAGGATATAAATTCTAAACTACTGATATATAATTTTTTACGTAAAGGAAATTCTCTGTGAGTTGTCTGCAATCGGTAAGTACAAAAAAACAATATTCGTCTGACTTTACAATTGATAAAATGTCGATTTTCGCAGCCTCGAACCGAATGGAATAATACGGTCCACAATATTAAAATAAAGACTATATTTTTATGCACAGTGAGATTTTGCGTTCAATAAATTAAAAATTTGAATAAAACCTGGATCATTTAATAGCACTTTCCAACT
The DNA here is from genome assembly GCA_964019185.1 of Maratus speculifer. NCBI lineage: Eukaryota > Metazoa > Arthropoda > Arachnida > Araneae > Salticidae > Maratus > Maratus speculifer. Next base: position 331,677,034 of record OZ025297.1, read on the forward strand.
TTCTTAAAATTACATCAATTAATAATCTTTTGGAATTTTTATTGTAAATGTTGACATATTTGTATGCCTTTCCATAGAACGGGAAAAACAAAGATTATGGAAAACAGGGGTACTCTGATTATGATAAGGAGCAGGCACAAATTACAAAGAGATAATCAGTTGAAAACATCAAAAATATGCCTTTTTGTAGATTTTATCTACGAACCATTTGCAAAAATTAAATTATATACATATTTATATACATAATTAAATCATATATATATATATATATATATATATATATATATTATTTCTTAATGATTGCGGTGAGAGATTTTTGTATGTTTTCTTTTTCTTTTTTTTTTTTTTTTTTTTTTTTTTTTACTAGCAACTAAAAAATAGAAAATTTTAATCTGTTTAAATAATTACATATTCAGTTTAATATATTCCGCAGTGATTTTTAGAAAAAATAAATACAACATAAAATGAAAAAAAAATCTTTAAAATATATTATCTACTTATTTATTATATGCCATAAAAATATAAAGTAACAAAGTAACAAATATCAGCAAGGATACAAGTTATTTAATTAAGTTTTAATGTCATGCATTTTAATATCAGACTTTGAAATTCAGATTTAATCATGCATGAAAAAAATAACAATAAGATAAAAATGAACACATGCCTGCTCGTTAAGATATTGATTTGCAATGCTTATCTTTAAATCGATAGTTTCCAAACTAAATTACTGACTTTGTCTGAAAGTAAAAATTATTCTGTGCATTTTTAAATAACACCACACGCACAAAAAATATCTTGACGAAATTTATTGAGAAATAAATGTATTTGGCAATAATAAGAAAAAGATATTCAAGTGGTATACCAATGGATTTTGCCTGCGTGGATTCATTCTTTTGTCCATTCAGATTGAGTTTTTTTTTATGAATTACAGATAAGATGAAATTTTACACAAAATATTTTTCTAGAGTTCCATACTTGAAAAGGGAAAGTGGAATCATTATAATTTCATTCCTGTGTCTGTCTGTCTATCTGTCTGTCCGCTGTCCGTCACAGGTATTTTATTCGTAAACTATGGAACACAGAAAGATAACTAATAGATTTGAAGAAGAAACTAATAGATTTGACCCACATATTTACAAATTTTTAAACATTCACAAATATATTTAAAGAAAATGTTGAGGGAAAAAATCCAAAATTTTCGTTATAAACGTATATATTTTTATGAGAAGAAAATTTGGTAATTTTTTCAGACTTTTCGAGTATGCCCGTATGGAAACCTTACTTGTTAATTCCTTCATAGTTGAAATAAAATCTGCCATTTTCTTTAAAAAGATGATGTTTTTGATCAATTTCATTTCGTTGAGCTAAAAATATAAAATACTTTTAGAAACAGGAGCATAGATGCTCGTACATGCTTAAGTATCAGAAGTTCAATAAAAGTGCCTCTTTTGTTTTTTAACTTTTAGAATCGTCATTATTTATTTCAGCTACAATTCAGATTTGGAACTTCTGTTTTCCGGACCCATTAAATATTTAGCGTGGTAATATTTCCCTCTTCCTTTTCCTCATATTTTTGAAGTAGTGATTGGTCATTGTACTTTGAGCTGGATATGAGAGAGAATATGTATCCTATCTTTACAAAAAATAAACTTTGAAAATAGTTTCCTGTTTGAAGCTTCTTCTAATTCATACAAAAATATTTGGAAGATCATAAAAGTTCTTTGCCTTTTTTCACTCTCTTCTTTAACTCAACTTGGTTGTTGTATATAAAAGTTGAACTTATTAATTTTAAGCATTCCTACATGTTTGAGATCAAATCTATCATTTAAAAAAAATTATATTTTGATCGATTTCATATCGTTAAGCTAAAAACATAAAATACCTTTACAAGTACGAGCATAAATGTACATAGATATAATACGAGCATAGATGTACATAGATACGTATATAGATATAGTACGAGCATAGATGCTCGTATATGTTTATATATTAGAAGTTCAATAAAATTGCCTCTTCTGTTTTTTAGTTTTTAGGATCATCACTATTTATTTAAACTACAATTCAGATTTCGAGCTTCTGTTTCCAATCGCATTAAAAATTTAGCGTGGCAATGTTTCTCTGTTACATTCATGAAGTAGTGATTGATGATTGTAGTCAGAGCTGAAGATGAGAGAGAATGTGTCCTTTCTTTTAAAAAGAATAAAGTAATATTGAAAACAGTTTCCAGTTTGCTGTTTCTTTCAAGCCTTAAAACGTATTCAGAGAATCATAAAAGTTCTTTGCCTCTTCACACACTCTTATTTAATTCAACTTAGTTATTGTATGTAAAGATGGAATTTTGTAATCTGTGTTTCACTTACTTTCTTATAATTTATTCTTAGCATTCTTTCATACATGAGATAAGATTTGTCATTTTCAAAAAAGGTTATGTTACTGATCAATTTCATGTCGCTGAACAAAAGAAGCTGTTTTGTTTTTAAAAGCTTTAGGATCATCATTATTTATTTAAGATACAATTCAGATCTGGAGCTTCTGTTTTCTAAACGCACTATATATTTACTGTGGCAGTGTTTCTCTGTTCCTTTTCCAGGCATTTTTGAAGTAGTGACTGATGATTGTAGTCTGAGCTAAAGGTTAGAGAGAATACGCCCTTTCTTTATAAAAAATAAAGTAATATTGAAAATAGTTTCCATTTTTCTGTTGCTTCCAAGTCTCAAAAAGTATTCCAACGATCATAAAATTTCTTTGTTTTTTTTGCACTCTTTCATTAAAGTTATAACAAGATTGTATGCACTCCTGTATGAAATATGCGAGGCTTGAGACAAGATTCTTCGGAGACTGCTCGAACCATTTTGATGAAATTTTGAAATCACTATTCACTGGATCATGAGACATATGGCAGACAGTTTCTTTTTTTCTGGGCTAAAACTTTTCATTTTAGAACAATGACAATTTTTCAGAAATTTTACATTTTTCAGTTTTTTTTTCTGAAAATAATTCTTTTAAAATTGTCTATCAAGCATGATCTTATATTTATAATCTATCACCAAAAAATGTTTTAACGAATTCGCTCGAGTTGCATTTTATGAGTTTAGTTTAGAAGTTAATGGAGTTTTTTTAGATGGTAAGTACATTTTTTGAGAGCTAAAAAAATTAGACTCTTTAACTTGTGTAAAGTTCTGGCACAGCTTATCAAACACATGGATTAAATTATACATAAACAAATGGATAATATGTAATAAATGAGTAGAGTATAATTAATTCGAGTGGTCGAGTGGTTAATTCAAATTAATAGAGAGTTTTAGTCGTATCTTCTCTTAACTCGTTGAGTGCTTCGGTGACTGACACTGAAGCTAAAAAAATTAATTGTCTAAGTAATTATTAAGAAAGTCTTGTAAGTAATCCTGTAATAAATAAAAGTTAAGTAAATTTTAGATAATTCCTAGTAATTACTTATGTATTTTTACAATATTTATTTTACTAATATATTTTAACAATATTTATTTTTCAGTTATATATATTATCATATTTTAGACTGTCAGTGAAAGACGCGATAAAAACGGACAGTTTGATGTCAGTCACCGGTGATTGACATGGTGCTCAACCTGATAACTCAACTTAGTTGTTGCATTCAAAGATGAAATTTTGCGCGAAGAATGCTAGGAACTATACTGCATGCTAAGAATTATAAAAAATTATGTTCACAAGTGTGTTTTCGATGACAATACTAGGCGCGCAACTATATTTCTTGGTTTCAAACATGGAAGGCGCTAATGACACATGTAGACGAATGCATATCTGCAGTTATGTTTTTTTTAATAGTTTGGACTGATGTTAACAATAAACTCGCAATATCAATACATATCGCAAAGCAAAAATATTTTTTCCATAAACGAATACGTCGAATTTTGTGTCAAATAAATAGCGTTTACGGGAAGTTTTGTTTTTCTAATTTAATCTGAAAAAAATTGCTGCTGAAGAACGTCGTTTGTTAAGGACACCTATGGCGAATATGTACCATAGAAAACTACCTGTGAAGATTTGTTTAAGTGTTTTAGAAGTAGCAATTTCTCCGAAACACCAAAACAATTGAGGATGCCAATCTGCAAGCGTTATTGCAGGAAGAAGATAGCAAAATAACAAGATTAACTTGGGTAAGCATTAAATATGATCCTCCGCCAAAGTATTTCCAAACGCTTACATGTTTTTGGAAAAATACAAAAGGAATGACAATAGGTACCTCATGAGTTGACTGAAAGAAAGATGAAAAATGGAAGAACCATTATCGAAATTTTACTTTTTCGGCATGGAAGAAACTTTCCTGCATCGAATTGTTATTGGCGATATGAAGTAAGTATATTTCGAGAATCTCAAATGCAAAAAATCGTGTCTTTCACTTAGTGAAGCATACATCGAAAGGCCAAATCGCTTCAGAAAGAAGACAATAACTAGAAAGGAATGGTCTACAATGAGCTGCTGAAACTGGTAAAAACTGACAATAGGAATCACTACCGACAAAAACTGATTAATTTGAGCCATGCTTTACTCGAAGATTCCCCTTCCGATTATAACTTGTTCTGGTCGGTGGCGTATGGGGTAGCTGGGATACACTTGGCTAATTTCGAAGGTGTTTAAAATTGATTGGTTAATTGGTTTCGGTCAAAAGACGCGCCATTTTATCGTCGTGGTATTCATGTATTGTCAAACAGATGGCAAAAATGTGTAGCTAGGGAGGTACGATATTTTCAATAAACCATTTTTTGTATTTCTCTTGAAATTTTTCACTTTTCATAGATCAAAAAACAAAACCCCAGAAACTTAGTTATGCACCTAGTAGAACATTTTAATAATTTTATAACTTATCGTAAGCTAACAAACTAATTTCAATTCTTTTTACCATTAACCGGCCACAGGTTATCAATTATTAAATATTCGTTATGGTTAAAATTATGCCAGTTACAACAATAAATGTAATTATGTGTCAAACCATGCTTGCATGGAACAATAAAAGTCGCCTGTGAAACTACAACAGAACTTTTTAAGCATTAAAATAAAGAAAACATACATAAAAACTAAAGAGTGTAATATATATTTTTATAAATATATTTAATTCATTATTAGTTGGAAATAGATTAAATTAGGATTATACAATGAAAAAGGAATTTGTATACCATAAACATATTGTTAAAATAATGTTTCATTTTGCCATTAAATATATATATATATATACAGGGTGTATCTAAACTACTGGGCAAAACTTTAAGAGATGATAGTACACATCAATACAAATACTATTAAATCGGGAACTAAGGGTTCCAAACGTCTTCCGAAGGAGATAGGCGCCATCAAAGTTTAGGGTCCAAAATTTGAAATGATTATAAAAAACGAAAAAATTGGTCGATTCGTTTGCGGTTTTCATGAAAACTATTCTTTATGTCAGTATTGTCTTGAAAATAAATTATAAAAATAAATTTCAAAAAATGTCGATATGGGGCGCTTTAGACTTTGGAGTAACGAACAACTATTTTTTATCGGTATTTTTTGCATCTCATTAATTTTTTTTAGAAGTTTAGACATAAACTTAAATTTTGAGCTCAAAATCTGTGGTTAAATAGCGCAAACTGAACTGTGCTCAATGAGAGTGGGTAGGTTCAAATTTCAGATGATTATGAAAAACAGAAAAATGGTCAAATGATTTGCGGTTTTCACTAAAATTATTCTTTATGTCAGTATTGTCTTGAAAATAAATCATACAGATAAATTTTTTAAAATTTTGATAGAGGACGCTTTAAGCTTTGGAGTAACGTATAACTATTTTTTACCGTTATTTTCTGTATCTCATTAATTTTTTTTAGAAGCTTAGACATAAACTTTGAGCTGAAAATAAGAATCGTTGGAAGTTGTTAGTAGCGTAAACTGAACTGTGTTCAATGGGGGTGGGGCGGTTCAAATTTCAAATGGTTATAAAAACAGAAAAATTGGTCGATTCGTTTGCGGTTTTATCTAAAACCATTCTTTATGTCAGTATTTCCTTGAAAATAGATTTAAAAGGTGAATTAAAAAATATTCCGTTAGAGGGCGCCTTAAACTTTAGAGTTACCAACAACTATTTTTAACCTTTATCTAAATAAATGTTTTAAAAGCTTAGACTTAAATTTTGAGCTCAAAATCTGAATCGTTGTGAGTAATTAAGTAGCGAAAAATTGAAGTGTGTTCGTAGGATGGGCAGGGTAACATCTCAATTCCTGAACACAGTTCAGTGCGCTTCTTAACCCCTCCCAACGATTCAGAATTCTCAAAATTTAAGTCTAAGCTTTTGCAAGCATTTAACTACATAGAAAAAATAACAGTTAAAAATTTCTGTTGGTTACTCTAAAGTTTAAGGCACCTTCTAACGGATTTTTTTTAAATTTATTTTTAAAATTTATCAAGGAAATACTGACCTAAAGAATAGTTTTAGAGAAAACCGCAAACGAATCGACCAATTTTTCCGTTTTGTATAATCATTTGAAGTTTGAATTTTCCCACCCCCATTGAACACAGTTCAGTTAGCGCTACTTAACCATTCTGAACGATTCAGATTTTCAGCACAAAATTTAAGTTTATGTCTAAGCTTGGAAAAAATTTAATGAGATGCAAAAAATAATGGTAATAAAATAGTTGTTGGTTACTCTACAGTCTAAAGCCCCCTCTATCGACAATTTTTGAAGTTTATGTTTATAATTTATTTTCAAGACAATACTGACATAAAGAAAAGTTTTACTGAAAACCGCAAATCAATTGACCAATTATTCTGTTTTTTATAATCATTTGGAATTTGAACCTAACCATTCCATTGAACACAGTTCAGTTTTCACTACTTAATCACAAATTTTGAGCTCAAAATTTAAGTTTATGTCTAAACTTCTAAAAAAATTCAATGGGATACAAAAAATAACGATAAAAAATAGTTGTTCTTTACTCTAAAGTCTAAAGCGCCCTCTATCGACATTTTTTGAAATTTATCTTTATAATTTATTTTCAAGACAATACTGACATAAAGAATAGTTTTCGTGAAAATCGCAAACATATCGACCAATTTTTCCGTTTTTTATAATCATTTCAAATTTTGGACCCTAAAATTTGATGACGCCTATTGTTGATTTCAAATTCGACATTTAGGCAGAAAAAATAATATTCTTAGAAATAATAATGTAAAATTTTCCTACCTTGTGGGTTCTTGAGGGATGTACGGTTGGCGGAATCACAATTCTTTTCCATCTTCAGAAACAAGAAATCCACAGCAAATAAAGACACAGAACGTAAAACAAACAAAAAAGGTTGATTATTTACAAGCGCGCAAAATATTACATGTTTCTTAATTACAATCCTCAGTACGACTACATCAAAATCTGATAAGTACAAAAAAACATTAACAAAAAAGATCTTAAATAAGCCAATCAGAGTTCAGTTTGCAAAAAGAAAGAAAAAAAGTAAATGTTCTAAAAATGATCGGCTGCTGGCGCCGGGGGTTTTAGTGAAGAGTGTTTTCACACTCCCCACCTTGAGTTCATTAGCAGGGCCGGCGCCAGACGTGAGGCAAGTGAGGCGGTCGCCTCAGGGCGCACGCACAAAGGGCGGCATTTGCCTGACATATATTGAAAATATAATCCATTACCATTTTATTTGTCTAAACTTAAAAACAAAAAACTGATAAATTTTTTTCTTATTTTTGAATAAAAATATACAGTGCATTTCATATAATTACAGACAAGTAATAACAGAAGCCTTCACAAACTTCACTGTAAAGCATAAATTAAATCGACATTAAGACATATTATTACAGTAACAACCGATTCCATTCTTTTTTTTTTTTAAAGATAAGTCTAAACGTTCCGAAATGAAACTACTCCGAAAAGGAGCGAATCCTCGGACTCGTTCCAAAATTAAACGACTCCGAAAAGGACCGAATCCTCGTACTCGTTCCGAAATGAAACGACTCCGTAAAGAAACGATTCCTCAGACTCATTCCAAAATGAAACAACTCCGAAAAGGAACTATTTCTCGGAATCGTTCCGAAAGGGACTGATTCAGAAAAAATCAGTTCTTTTTCTTGTAGATTGGCTAGTTTTAAAAAATAAAATCACGCTATTTTATTTCTAAATAACATATTTTCATTTCATTTCACTGTATTGTCCAAATACCCTTAGAATGTGCATGGAAAAAAATGATCTTGTGGGAGGGGGAGAGCATTTAATAAGCTATAACTGCGCATTATACCCTCATAAATTTTATGCTTAAAGAATAGAAGTATATTTGTTTTACTTCAATTAAGATATTGCCCATTACAAATTATTTACTGTCATCTGTGACTTACCATCTGTGACTTAATTACTTTACTATTTGTCTTTTTTTTGTGCTAAATTAATCTAAGAGAAATAATTAAAAAAAAATTTATATGAATTGCATATTTTTCCACCTGAGCGAAAAAATACCCCAGTTAAGATTCCAACCGAAAAACGTGACGTGTTTTATCGATTGCATTCCCGGATCCGAAGGTAATGGAACACCATATAGATTTAGATACATTAAAACTTCCTACTAGGTACGTTAATAATATAGTAAATATATCACACGGAATGATATTTTACCGAATGAATTCTGAAGAAAAACATAGTAAAACAAGGTTTAAAAGAAATCTCATTCAAAACAGTTTTGAATATTGTAAGAAATACATGATTATGTCATTAAAGTTGCATTTTAATGGGATAATAATAAGTGATTTTTGATTATTTTAATAATTACCGAATTATGCAAATTCACGTACATTTCAGTTTCATGCTCCCTCCCCCCCCGCCTCAAGCATAGTTTGAATTTGCGAATCCTCTTTGTCAAAAGAAAAATAAGACCAGCAACGAGCGCTTTAATATAACTTTATTTCCACTGTTTGGTGCTTTGTTTTCCTCTCCTGAAAAAGATGACTAAAAAAAAAATCTCGAAACTCTTGAAGACTGTTTTAGTCAACTTACAGAGTGGTTTATTACAAAAAAGAAAATTTGTTTGAACAATAGACCAGGCAATAAAGACCGTATTGCGGCTCTACCTAACAAAATTCTTGTTAGTTCTGGAAAAATGCGTACTTTATGTTTTCTGGGTCGCTGAATCAGAAGTTTTAACTTTCCACCAAAATTTCTCCCGACAATCCCCCCCCCACACACACACATACAGAAATTTTGGTAAAAGCGGAATTGCATAACTTTGTGCTCGCAGCGCCGCGTCGCATGTGTAGAGGCAGGCTCCACCCACCCCATTCATCCTAAATCATGTACAGCATTTTTTGCAAAGTTTATCTACTTTCTGAATTTTTAAATAATCCCCTCCAAGAAAAAACAATATTGGCGATCATTTTACTAAATTTTTTGGAGTGTGTGTGTGGGGGGGGGGGAGGTTATTTTGGTGAGAAGTTAGAAATCAGGATTCAGTGACCCTAAAACATAAAGTAAGGATTGTTGAAAGCTCAGAAGGGTAACGGGAGAGCAAACACAAACGATGCGAATGGTTAAGTGGAATTGCATAACTTAGTGCGCTCAGCGCCACGATGTTTGTTAAGAGCCAGACTCCCCTCTTCCCGTTAATAATGTCATGCATCTTATTTGTTGCAAATTTTGTATGCTTTCTAAATTTCTAGCTACTTTTTCACTAAATTAAATATTTCTTTTGAAGTGCATTTTACCCAAATTTGAGAGGGGGGGGGGGGGTTGAGATGCCCCTCACGGGATGGAGAGGGGAGAGAAATTTTGATGTGTAATTACAAATTCGGATTCAGCGTCTAAAAAAAATCACACTTTAACTTATTCCATTCACATTACTGATTCTATTCACACTTGATCTTATTCTTAAATAGACAGAGTCCCAGGAGTGTTTAGGTAGATTTCTTATGAAATACTACCTATTGCGGTCGCTTCTATGTTGGAATTTCTGAAAAATATTTGCAGATCCACACCGATCATGACTTCCAGACCCCAAAACTACCATTAGTAAAAAATTACTAAATCTACCTAAACTAAATCTATCTACCTACTTATCTATCTATCTATCTATCTATATATATATCCATATATATATCACTTTCTTCTAAACACGATAACTTGTATAATACTGCTCCAATCTTCTCCAAACTAATACATAAAATCAAGAAGTATAACATCTCGGTCGAGTTCGTTAATGGGCAAAATCGGACCAAAGGGGTGGAAATAGGGACGGGTTTTTCTGAAAACCGAAAAAATGCCATAGCTTCTTAGTTAAAATAGATATCTCATCAGTTGAAAGTTTATATTACTTCTAAAAAACGGGCCAAAAGATTTTTGATAAAGTTTAAAATGGGCTCAAGGGGAGAAAAAACAGGGTTTTGGGGAGAACAAAATCAATAACTTCATCAATTCACAAAATATCTAATGCAACTTTTTTTCTTTTTTATAAAACTTTTGTATTTACAAGTTTTTGATAGGACAAACTTTTACCGATGAGAAAAAAAAAAACGAAAAGAAAAAGGGGGGTGAAAAAAGAAAAAAATCCATAAGTTAGTCAATTCTTAAGCTATCAAATCTAATTAAATTTATTTTACATTTCCTCAATAATATCTACAACTTTTATACTGACAAGTTTTTCATAGGGCCAATCCTTATAGCAAAAATAAATTAAACAAAAATAGGAGTTGGAGAAAAAAAACCTCAAATCCAAACTGCTTATATTTTTATGCATTTTTAAATTCATTTTTGTTTTAAACGCATTTAAATGGCAGGTCCTTTTATTTAGAAACTATATAATGTGATGTAGTGGCCAGTTTCTTGATAAAGCCAGAATTTATTTGAAAAAAGGCTGTCAAAATAAGTATTTTGAACAGAATTTCCCGAAATGATAGTGATTGAAAAATTGAGGAAATATTCAAATATCAAATTGCGTTATTTCTGACTCATTTTTAAATCCATTTTTACTCTCAAGCGCATCCAATTTACAGGTCCTTTTATTTAGGAACTATATAATGTGACGGATTGGCCAGTTTTTTGATAAAGGCAGTATATATTCCAAAAAAGGCTGCCAAAATGGGTACTTTGAACAGAATATCCCGAAGCAATCGTCATTGTAAAATTGAGATATTCAAAAAACAAAATTGCATTTTTCTGACTCATTTATAAAAAGGGGTTTTGCTCTAAAACGCATCCAACTAACAGGTTCTGTTATTTGGGAACTGTATAATGTACCGTATTAGTCAGTTTTTTGAAAAAGGCTAATTTTTTTTTTTTTTTTTTTTTTTTTTTTTTTTTTTTTTTTTTAACGGTCAAAGTGGGCATTTCACACAAAATTACCCTAAGCGATCATGATTAAAGAATTGAGGATGCATTCAAATAACAAACTGTTTATTTTATGATTCATTTTTAAATTCAATTTTGCTCTCAAACGCATTCAATTGACAGTTTTTTGTTATTTAGAAACTGTATAATGTACGTATTGGTCGATTTTTTTAAAGTCAAAATAAGCATTTCAGCCGAATTTCGCTTAAGATGATTTTGATAAAACCAATTCTTACCTAAAAATGAAATTAAAAAATTTTCAAAAGCGGCCAGATAAAGTTGTTAAACTATGTTTATCTCTAATCATTTTTTATTTTTTCTTGTTGTATTGAGCACGCTACGAAATCCACCTCCGCCTGTAGCCCAAGCCGACAGGGATTTTTTCGAAATGCGCAGATTCCAAAATTACCGATTTTTGAGGAATCGTACCGAAATGTACCAACTCGGAAAACAGCCGGCTGCGAGAACCGATATATAAGCTGAAGATTATGTAAGGGTGGATTTTGAAGAGGAAAAAAATCGTAGGCCCTGATGTGAAATGACAGATCAGTAATGAAATTTCCTACATAAAATAATAATATAAAAAGAGGGTCATTTGACGATGTTAGACCGGCGCAACAAGCCTGATGACCAAAATCAAAGCTAACGTAAGAAAATACATTAGTAATAAATATTAAGGATTGCATGTCGCTTTATGACCTTTCATCCCTGCCCCCGGATTCATTTCCTTTTTCTTAAAATGGTTCTCGGGCGTGTTTTTTCCTTTAAAATCCCTTTTTTTAATTCTATCCTTTTTTATCGGATTCATTCCGTTTTTTCTCGGATTTATTCCTTTTTTTCTTCGACTCGTTCCTTTTTTGCTCGGATTCGTTCATTTTTTTGGACTCGTTCCATTTTTCTTGGTATCGTTCTTTTTTTTTCGGAAGGAGTCCAATAGGAACGATATTGCCCATCTCTAGTGTACATATGTTGTACTTTTACAAAACTGAGTAATTTCTTTTTATTCAAGTTTTTTAAAGAATAAAAAACATACTTTATTGCCATTTTTTTTAAATCTAACTTCTATACTTTTTTCCGACATTCTTCCTGTAATTCTGAAAATTTCGTAAGTTAATCTGCTCACAATTTTCGAAAATAAAATTGGTTTGGAATAATCAGAATTTCGGATTAGATGGTTCTACTGTATATATTTTTTTCAGGATAAATGATAATTAGCATGTTAATTTTCTATTTAAAAAAATATTTGAATTGTGGTGAAATAGTTACGTCAAAAGGGCGGCAAAATAATGCTCGCCTCAGGCGGCAAAATCTCTAGCGCCGGCCCTGTTCATTAGGGGACAGAACTCAATCACTGCAGTTGGAGTCTTTCGGGCGGCCGTACAATTCAATCACGGCGAGTAGTCAAACTGTCTTGCAGTACTGCATCACTTTGATTATTGGTGATTCCATTCACCTCCAAAGAGCAAAGTTTATTAATTGGACGAACTAGCATTCCAGTTGCAGTCTTCAACTTTACTACGCGCACAACGCCATCTATTATTTCGAAAATCGCGGCTTCTCTGACACGATCAATAGGTAAGACACTTTCTGCTACATCATGTGGTTTTGTTGAGTGTCTTTTACAAATTATACATTTGCCGATTATTTTTTTGATTGTTTTCCTACTCTTCAGCACCCAGTAATTTTCTCTTAACGCAGTCATCAGCAAGGGTACGCCACAATGACCGAATTATAAATGTTTCGAAAATATAATCTGTTCTACGACGTAATGAATTGAAGGGAGTAATATTGGTAATCTAAAATTAAATTCATCTTCTCGTTGAAATATTTTCGTTTTTACGCGTATGATTCCTTCCAAATCTGTAAAAATATTCAGGCATTTCAGTCTTTGATTATGTTCATTCACAAAGGATTCTTTTTGAATTAATTTTAATAATACTGTTTCTGCCGCTTTTAATTCGTTGTGGGTTAATTGACCGAATATTCTGTCGGTACTACCCGCTTTCGAATTTTGGTAAAATTGCAAAATCCAACCAGTAATTCGCAAAATTTTATTGTAAGAGGAATAGCGATTATAAAATTGTGCGTTCAATTAAATCAATTCAATTAAATCAGTTCAATTAAATTAGGTCCCTTCTCTATACAATCATTTATGGAAACAGAACCCTTAACATGTGCTGATCCATCAAATACTGGCCTAATTTTGGTCGTAGAATTAGGTTTTATTACAGCTCTATGAGGGAGACAATGGACTTTGGTGTTAAGTTTTTCCTCTCTTTTCACTCTTTCAATAATCCCTTCCGTTTCCCACTCATTTAAAACTGCTTCGTAATGTTTCAACAAACCGCAATTTTGGAGATTCTTAATATTATTTTGCAGGCGTTTTATCGCTAAATCTTTATTACTTGGAATGGGAGGATGCTCACTTAACCAGGGAAGACAAACTTTGTACCTACCATCAGTTTCGCGTCTTACGGTTTCTTTAAAATGCTCCAAAACCAATTTCTGAACTTCTTCCTTAGTTTGTTTTTCGCCGGATCTACTATGCCTAAAGAATCTAAATTCCACAAATCTGTAATTTCGGCATCGTTTACATATAATGAAAGGGCCAAAAGAGAACTATCCCTTTCATTTCCGTCAATTTTGCCCATAGTAGTCCAACCTAGTTTTGTTTGCATCGCAACCAAAACACAAGATAAATTTTCTATTTTTCCTGTAAACAGTTCTCCCACAACATCTGCTCCCAGAAGTACATGTATTTCATTTAAATTTCTTTCATATAAACAATATGTACCTTCAGAGCAGATATCGCTCAAAAATATTTTTTTTTTCTTTTAATTCCGCAATACAATGAATGTCTCTAATTTTGGGTACATTAGCACAAATTTTTTCTTGTTCCATTACGTCAATTTTAATCTTTTTATCTCTTCTTAAACCCCTTAAATTAACAGAATAACAGTTATGATCTACCGTTGTTTCGGTACCTCCAAACACCCGTGAGTAATTCTGACCTTTCTTAAACTTTTTAATTCCATCTTATTGGCTACGAATTTTGAAATATACGATTTAGATGAGGCCATATCCAACAATGCGCGTACTATATATTCACAACCATTATTTCTTACATAAACATGTAAAGTTTGTAAATAAACTTCTTTCGGCAAGTTTTCGTTCGCAAAAAGGGTAGTATCTGACACTTCGGTCTTTTGTTTAGATTTTTCTTTCTTTACGTTTCTATAACAAAATAATGTATTATGATTCCCGTTACAATTTCGACATAATATATATATATATACATATATATAAATATATATATATATATTTGCAAAAACGCGATAAATGTTTTTTCATTTCTAGGCACTTAAAACATGCTCCTTTTTTCATTAGAATGTTCTTAATTTCATCAATAGATAACTCATTAGTTCTATCGCAATCAACCGATGCGCGATGAAATGATTCACAAAAAACACAGTTTATTACGTTTAAATCCTTTTTTTGTTTGTTGACTCTAAATCGTCAGCTGTGGGATAACTTTTTTGTTTATTGTTATTTCGAAACGAATGAAAGTTTTTCTTTTCAGAAGGAATAAAAATTTTCCTATCTTCGTTAATTGGGTTTATTGCTAGATTAGCCTTTTCTCTTGCTTTTAAACAAGTAGATAAAAAATTCATTAGTTCTTCAATTTCATAAAATCCCTTTTCATTATCGGATTTGTTAAGTTCTATTAACAAATCTTTCGGAATTGTTTCCAAAATGGTTGTACATAATACACTTTAAATGTTGTTGATATCAGTTCCTAAGCTTTGCAAACTTCTCAGTTCCACTGATAATTTATCAAAATATTGTCGGAAAGCATATATATCATTCGAAGTTCTCAAAGGCTTGATAGCTAAAAGATTACTAATATGATTGTGTATTAATAATTGTTTATTAGCAAACCTACTTTTCAGCAATTCTATAGCTGCATCGTAATTTTTTTCGGAAACAGGAAAACCTTCAATTGTGTTTAAAGCGGTCGATCTTAATTGCGATCTTAAATAATTAAATTTATCAACTTTATTTAACGATTATTATCATAATTGGCCGATTCAAAACTGCTCCAAAAGGAAAGACATTCATTTATATTTCCATCAAATATTGGTATATGCAATTTCGGTAACTTAACTTTTACAGAATTATCCACTTTTTCATTAAATGCACTGTCTGAAAATTGTTCGTTGTTACTTTCTTGCTTTGATTTTAAATTTAAAAATCCGGCATTTAATTCTCTAATTTTCTTATTCGCGCGTGACTTCCATAATATTACATTTTCGCTATACTTTTCAGCGGCTTCTAATTATTTCTCTAAGTCATCGGGATTGACTAATAATTCAATTGAATTATCTGTTGTTTTAAGTGACTTAAATTTGTCGGTCGATGTTTCGACATGTTCTTGCATTTCTTATATAGACACATCGTCTGATTTTATGGAAGTTTCGATTTTATTTAGAATTTTAGTAACAGATCGAAAAATCGTTCTTCTTTTTTTAAGTGTTTCTAAATTTTCTGCTTCAGTCATTTTTTTTCTCTTTCTCTGTTCCAATCAAAAATTAATTAGTTAGTTTCGAAATTCAAATAATTCTTAATTATTTCAAAATATATCACCACCGTAAATCCCGGCAGGGATGCCATGTTGATTTCAAATTCGACATTTAGGCAGAAAAAAAATATTCTTAGAAATAATAATGTAAAATTTTCCTACCCTGCGGGTTCTTGAGGGATGTACTGTGGGTGGAATCACAATTCTTTTCCATCTTCAGAAACAAGAAATCCACAGCAAATAAAGACACAGTACGTAAAACACACAAAAAAGGTTGATTATTTACAAACGCGCAAAATATTACATGTTTCTTATTTACAATCCTCAATACGGCTACATCAAAATCTGATTTAAAACATTAAAAAAAAAACATTAACAAAAAAGATCGTAAATAAGCCAATCAGAGTTCAGTTTGCAAAAAGAAAGAAAAAAATAAATGTTCTAAAAATGATCGGCTGCTGGCGCCGGGGGTTTTAGTGAAGAGTGTTTTCACACCTATCTCCTTCGAAAGACGTTTGGGATCCTTAGTTTCCCATTTAATATTATTAGTCTTGATGTGTACTATCACCACTTAAAGTTTTGCCCAGTCGTTTTGATACACCCTGTATATATACATTAAACCAAGTTCACTATTTTACGTTTTTTACGAGACGTAGAAAAAAGTAGCGAAATTTCCACAATCGAGTTCCGTTCCCAAGACAATTTAATGTATTGTAAAGGAAACTTTTAAAAGAAAACCTGGAGAGCAGTTATAAAACTAAGCGCTATTCTAAAGATAAACAATAAATGCTTAAATAAGTGCTTTTTGTAACAGTATTTTTATTTTTAAGACTTATTATTTTTATACTTGCGACCTGAAATAAACAGAAAATAGGCATTTTTATGCCATAAAGTTAGTTCATTTTTATTTTATTTTAAAGAAAATGTGGTTATTTATAATAATAAAAAAAGATTCTGGACAGAAAACATCGTTATACTCAGGAGAAAGTTCTGGCAGTGATTTATTTCTGTATATTATTCATCTCATATAAAAATAAAAAATTTATTAATTAAAAGTTTTCTGATTTGCTGCAGTTTTAAAAACTATATGCAAAGATTTCCTTAAACATTTACATTACAACATTTTCACACAAAAAATAATAAATATGACAAAAATGACCTTTCTTTTTGTGTATGTAACCGAAATCAAATCATAACAAGCACGAAAAAAAAGTGTCGAGTACAAATTATGAAACATTTTCTGACACATTCAGGATATTGTAAATCAGTCGCTATAAAAATGCCAGAATTTTTTTGTTGAACTCTGTATATGATTTATAGATTAATATTTTGACTCCATTATGTGTTAAAAGTTAGTTTAATTAAAAGAATAGCATAAGAAACCTAACCTAAGAAACTATAACCTAAGAAATTTACATACACCGAGTTAAATGAAATGAAAAATGAAATATTATAAAGTGCACCACAACGGAAAAAAACTGCTAGCAATTAGTTTGCTGTAGAAATACTTTCGAATTTCCCTGTAAATGAACGATTAATTATATGCTCATCACATTCTAACATCTCACAAGGGTTCAGTGTTGCCAGACGGATACTAAAATTTTATTTTGAATATCACTATTTCCTTACGGTAAAAATAGTTTGTTTAAATTGCAAAAAAAGTAGCTAAATAAGGCGATTATCTGTCTATGAAAATAATGGTATTCAAAATAAAATTTTAGTACTCATCTGGCAACACTTCAAGGGATCCACTTTTGGTGGTCCTCGCTCCCAGCATTGAGACTTGATGCATTGTAAAGCCATATATTATGAAGTTTGAGAATCAAAAAAAAAAAATTCTTGTAAAAGTGATATTTTTGGATTTTGCAGCAGCATAACTTTCTAAAAATGCTATTTTCAAGGCCACTTATTGGACTATTAAAATAGTTTTTATTTATTTTTTAAACATTTAAAAATAAAAATTAGTTAATAATAAATATTAAATGATGAAAAGAGTTTAAAAATTCCTTCAAAAACCTACGAATTTGATTTTGAAAAATTACGACACATTTTTGGTGGGGAAAAAGTTGCCATATTTCAAAAATAGAGTTTTCCGGCAATCTAGCCAAATGTTATCGCCCCAAAATAAAGCAACCGAAAAATTCGCAGTGCCCTATTTGACGAGTTAACTCATTTTTGCCGTGCAATAAACAAATAAAAATCCAATAATAAAAAAACTTAAAATAAAAATATATAAAACACAATTTTAACAGAGAATTTTTACCGGTTCTCTATGTTTTAGGTATAGGGGATATAAAATGCACCAAGTCTTGGTACTAGATGCGAGCAACACCAAAAGTGATTCCCTTGTCAGTGATGCATATAATTTTAAAGAGGTATAAAATAGTGCATTATCGTTAAAAGACACCGCAAACGGTTTTTTCCATATACGACATAAAGTAATGGAGTCCTTTTGAGTATCCGTTTAACTGTTCGGTAAGTGCTGTGCCCTTCATTTTTAATATGAAACAAACCGCAATAACATATGCAGGGTGTCCCAGAACTTTGTGTACAAACTAAAGGGAAGGTATAGAACTTCGTTAGGAACTGTAAATACATAGGAAAGCATAGACAAGAACGTCACTCTCACTTGATAAAAAGACACGAAGGTACAATAAGGTCACAACACGGAATTTAGTGTTTTACTACACAACAAAAGAGTACAATGTGTTAATTAAAATGCACCGCAGAAGGTGTTCGAAATTACGTCCATTGACATGAATATATGCATGACATCCACACGACATGGATTGGCAAACTTTTTCGAAGATATCTGGCTATTTCTCTTATCGTCGCAGCAGCGATGACGATTCGTGCAACCAGGTCCATTTTAGAATTTACTGAAACGTCGTACACAATGTTCTTCATGGCACTCCAAAAAAATAATCAAGAGGAGGTATTTTTTGCGATTTGGGAGGTCAAGCGGCGGGACCACCACGCCCAATCCAATTGCCTCCAAATGACCGGTCCAAGTGGTCACATCTTGCATAATGAGATGGCCTCTCATCATGTTGGAACCACAATCCTCGCCAAGTATGTGCGGGGACATTGTTAAGTAGTTCTAGAAGTACCTCTTGAAGAAAGACGAGATACTTCTGAGCATCCAGTCGAGGTGATAAGATGTATGGCCTGACCGTGTTCCCCACGATACCCGCCCACACATTAAGAGTGAAGCGCTATTGCACGGCTCGTGGTCGGGTTCGGTGTGGGTTGTCTATGGCCCACATAAGGACATTGTACACATTGAACACCTTTTCACGTGAAAAAGTTGCTTCATCACTGAACTGGAAAATTGTGCATCGGACCCACTTTCCTGTAGAAACCACTGTGCAAATGCAATACGTCATGGGTTATCATCCGGCTGCAATAACTGAACTTTTTGAAGATGAAAGTGATGTAAGGCTTCATCCTCTAATACGCGATGGACAGTTGATCGAGACGTTCTGGTCGCAGCTCCAAGCACACGTACACTACTACTGGGAATTTGGTCCACTGTATGCAACAGACCCTCTTCGAATATGGGTGTTCGCACTGTTCGAGACTCCCGATATCTTGCATTGTTGGTATAAAGAATCCACGCTCCGCAAGGTTCTGATGCAGCCGAGCAAACATTTCATGATTCGGTTAGCGCCTCGTTAGATATCTTTCCCGATGCAACCGAACAGCAGCGGTTTCATTTCCGCCGGCTAGGTCGTATTTGAAGTGGATGTCCGTCAACTCGACGTTTGTGAAACAAATCATGTTAATCGGACGAAACCGCTATCTAAATGAGAAAGTCAAAGTTGCTGAACTTGAAAAGTTGCGTACACCGCCAGCTATCAATTTCTGCCTATGCAATCCTATGGAATTGCGGTTCTTAACGATGTTCGGTACCACCCCTCCAAGTTTGTGCACGAAGTTCTGGGACACCCTGTGTATATTTCATGGTTATCCCATTATATTTACGCGAGTTAGACCACAGGAAAATGGACAAATAGACAGATAGAGATATAGGTAAAAAAACAAAGGGTTGATTGTGTTTAATGACGGCCAATTGTGAACATGACCCATAGAGGAAAGATGACCTCCGTGGGGGAATTTCTAAAGAAACTTTGCCCGTATTTAAGCAAGATAATACAATGCTCGAAGAAAACCACGCAAAACTCCGAACAATTTGGCAGATGGGCGCCATTGGATTTTAACCCAGCACCACTCCTCTATCAGTTTTAAAGAAAAAGCCTCTTGGCTACTTCTGGAGCGACAAACAGACAGACAGACAGATGCCCAGACAAACGGAATTCATAGCACTTTTTTAACGTCGTTGAAAATTCCTTAGAATCACGTGAAATTTAAGCAAAAGAATTCGAACCTCCTCTTAATATAAATATTGATCGAACTTAAGCAAAACTGCCATGTTTGCTGTTCTAATTTGGGATCATCATTATTTAAGTTTCAATTCATATTTTGAGCTTCTGTAACCCGATACCATTATTTATTTTGCTCGGCAATATTTTTCTTCTTCTTTTCCTCACCGGCAAGTAATGATTAATAGTTATCTGAATTGAAGACGAGAATTAATGTTCCTTTCTTTCCTAAATTGACGGGGTGAAAAACTGCTGAAAATTATTATATACTTTATTCAGAGTTAATCTTGCATTATTTCTTGTTGTGAAAAAGTAGTCTGTATAAAAATGCACTTTGTCATTTTAGTTTGAGTCTTATTATCGGAAATTCATTCATATATACATACACACGTATATATATATATATATATATATTGCTTTTAAACTCTAGAAACAACACACAGATAATAAACCCACATTTGCACAGAAAATTTGTATTGTGCGAGTTATTGTGTGCCTTATACAGAGCTGTCTTAGGCGACTTTTTTTATATTCTCTTGGCACCAGTATTTTTCTAATGTGCATTTCGAACCATATTACTCTTGCAAATGCTGTCGAGGTTTATGTTGAGAATTTCTGCCTTAAGAAAGTGAGGCCACTTAGTTTTAATAATAGTCACCTGTGGCAGCCCTGCTTATCCAATATGTGGAAAGTATCATTCGATATTTATTTATTTAATTTAATTAACAAAAAAGACTTCCTGACTGTAACCAGCGGCATAACAGTTTCACAAGCAATTTACTAATAACTACCTTTAGTACTATACTAAAAATTACTAATTGGGATAATATATTGTGCCAGTAGTGTCTTATGCCCTCTGGGCCGTCTAAACTAAACTTCTTTTCATCTGACCAGATTACTGTGCTCCACTCTGTCGTCCATGACATGTGCTGTTGTGAAAAGTGAAGTCCGGTTTTCATTATATATATATATATATATATATATATATATATATATATATATATATATATATATATATATATATATATATATATATATATAATGCATAATACCTTTATTTGGATCAATATATATTTCATCGCACTAACAGTGACATTTTCAAGATTCTTATTGATAGGAATAGTTTCTCAAAAAAAATTAAAACAAGCAATTGATAAATAAAATCTTAAACAGAAAACAGAAAACAAGAAACAAAGAACATATAGCTAATATTAAATACTATAGGAGAACTACAGCATCGGCCAGATTATGAGGCAAAGAGCCTTTACAGATTAGTTTTTAAAATAGTAGAATTATTTATCCATAAAGAATTTATTTATCATGCTTTATCTAGGAATCAATAGAAATGCTTTTACTTAGTGGGGTTATTTGCAACAATTCAGTCTCTCTTGAGTTGCCCAAAGTTTTGATAGAGATGCTATAAAGATTTAAAAATAATAGTACAAGTCAATCTACGCTTACAAACATCCATTTTTTTAAGTTTGCACTATTTTGTTATGTTTTGCACTGGTTTTTCATTATATAGGAAGTCTCACGATATTATTTACTGATTTCTTGTTTAAAAAAAATGCGAAAATATTCTTATTAAAGAATATTGAAAATGACGCCGTTTTGTGCGATCAAACATATGTTGATCTAAATAAAAGTATTATACTTCTTAATAGTTTTTGTTTCACTATTAACAATTTCTAATTTAGTTTGATTGATTATGAGAAATTATCGTACATACTTTTATAACTTTCATACGTAATATTTTAAGTAAAAATAATAGCAGTCTAACTCACACACGCAAAGATTTTTCACTTTTTTAATATTTCTTTATTCCCAAGCTAAATTAAGAAAGAAAAAATACACTTGTTTTCACCTTAAACTCACAGAATCATTAATCATGACTTGAAGAAAGGAAGAAAAAAATATTGCCACACTAAATAAATAAGAGGCTTGGGAAACAGAAGCACTAAATCTGAATTGAAGTTCAAATAAATAAAGATAACACTAAAGGTTAAAACTGAACAGTTTTACATACGTCCAAACAATATATTTATCATTGTAAAATAGTTTCAGATTTTGGTATTTTTCCATTATATCATGTGAACTCTTATTTTGTAGTGCGTATAGGCAATATGTATGTTCTGTGATGCGTATGCACTGGCCCCGACAAACCCCGACCTCTAAATTGCTCGGGCGACTAAAAAATTCCTCTTGGTGACTAACTGTTTTACCTAATTATTAACTTTTTTCTGTAACCAAAACAATTTTCATGTGCGAAAATATTTATTTTACTATGAGTTCTAAAACTTTTTGAAAAAAATTAACAGTTTTTGTATGAAGGGTTGATTTCTATTGACTGACTATTATCTCCTTGCCATTGAGCTGATATTACCTGTGTCAAGAGCTTCTTTTGAAAGAAGTATTAGTAAAATGAACATTAGCAAAAGTAAACACCGTTCAAACTTGAACATGAAAATTTTATTGTTTATAAATTTAAATGGACCAGCTTTCAAGGATTTCAATCCCGAAAAATCTTTGGAGAAACGATATTTCAAACCAAAATCTCAAACGTATTCTCAATTTATATTTATAATTTCTTATTAGGAATTAAAGGCGAGGATATTACTTAGTCTAAGGTCAGGTGGGTAATTATGACCAGGGGGTAATTGTGGCCACCGCCAAAATAGAGAAAACTGTGTGTGGTAAAATTTTGTTTCCCGCTTAGACATTAACCTCATAATGTATTTTTCATTTTAGACATTCCTTATCATTAATTTGTAGCCTTTTGAAGATCCAAATAGCAATTTGAACAACGTCTATTAAAATCTTTGATAAGCAGAATTTTTCAGTTTGGTGTTCTAATGGTCTGAATTACCCTAAATAAATGTGTCTAAGCATGTTTAAAAAAGAAATACGGTGATCATAATTCCCATATTAGGTGTCTTAATTACCCCCAAACTTTTGTGATTGTGCTTTTTTGATGGGGTATATATAACCATTCTTTTAACATAATAAAAAGAAGGGCTATGAAAATTAAAATTTTTAAGAGGTGTTCTAAAAAAGTCAAAATTACTTCCTATGTACCAGAAATAGCACTTTTCTAAATGGAAAAAAGGAAAAAAATAACAATGGTGAAAATGTAACAAGTGGTATAATCACCTCTTCTGACCCTACTATAGTTTTAACATTTAATTTCATAGTTTTTTCTACATCATTTTTATAATGTAAAATTAGTATTATCTTAAAATTTTTGGTCAGTTTGAATTTTTTATTGAATAGCTAACTTGTTCATTGCAAAATGACACATATCACTCAAAAATAACCGAATATGATTATGTGTAGCCAGCGTACCTTTTTACAGTAAATGCGTTATAGTCAGAAAAATGATTATTCAAGCTGTCTCCTAAGACTTTCTCCTAGCGCCTAAAGATTTTCAACTTTTGTCAGTCCTTGCATGTACCTTCCGTAGCATCATGTAAAATGTATGCTAATACGTCATTTACTTCAAACCAGATCACCCAAAGGCTTCTTATTGCAACCCATCCCAAACATTGTGATTTGCTAATTATCGAACTTGAACATTTTTTTATACTTAATAATTTTTTTAATAATTTTTTTATACTAGTTTACTTAATGTAACTACTAAAATCAATTAAATTTTTTTCTTCGTATTATTTTTTTCCAAAGTAAGTTATAACTTGTATTTTACGATCTTCATGCAATTAATTTATATAAATGGTATTTTTCTTTGTATGTACAGCATTAAATATTAAATGTATATCAATAATATTTGATTTATAGGAATACTCAAAAAAATTCCGTTACATTATGGTATTATGAAGAAAATCGTTTACAGTAGAGGATAGTGTGGATGAAAGAGCCATTTATCTTTATAAGCTTATAAAATAATGACGTTACAAGATATAATTCTCATACTTACGCCTATTTTTAATCTAAAACCTTGTATTGATACTAATAAAACCTCTTATTTTCAATTACAATAATTTAAAAATTTTGCACATTTTTAAAAAGTAAGAGAAATTTTCCTTTTGTCTTCTCCGTAGGAGAAGACAAAGAGGGACACCCGTAAGGGACAGCTTACGGATTTGAAAGGGACAGGTAAAAAAACACTTTTATGGACATTTTATACTTCTATTTGCGATTACATTGTTCAAAATTAAATGATAATAGTGCACAAATAAAAAAAAATATATTGCAACACATGAGAAAAGATGAAACATGTTTTTCACTACCAGTTATGGATTTAGGTAACTTCATCAAGATATATTAATAGGGTAGGGCGTAATCAAGGTAAAACGCAGTAAAATAAAAAGGAAACTACCAGCATTTTCTTACATATATTTTCAAATATATAAAAGATTAAAGAATGCGCATTTATTTAAAAAAAACTCTGGTGTTTCATAACTTTTTTGAGTTTTTTTTTTTCTTGTCTTTTTTTATCTCATCAGCTACTGTAACTAAAACCTCATACCCATCTAGCGAAAATCAAAATGTATTCAGGTATGATAGTGTTTTAGCAGCTAACAAAATTTACTGGCCTTCACATAAAATGCATATTTTACACTGCTAAATAATATAAATATTATAATGTTAAACTCAATATTATTTTTTTAGATCTAAAAATAAAAGCAAGATCAAAATTTATTTTTTATATCAAAAACAGATTTAGATTTCAACACCTATCCCGCTACAATTCTGGACGTTAGTTGTAAGGATTATTAGGACAGAACAAGTATCAGCATCAATTAAGTCAAAGTTAAAAATTCATACACTCAATTTTATTCCTGAAATTTTGAGAGTCAGTTTCAGCCCTTGTCCCTTTGAACCCCAGTATCACCTACATTTTAATGACATTACGCTATTTAAAATGCATTGAAATTGTTATAAATTACTGAATTTCACTACCAGATGTTTACACTTGAATTGGGCATTCACAGCAGTTATTGTTTATTTACAGGGGCATACAAAAGAAATCATTTAATATACTGCTTTAAGCAATAATTTCTGGAAGAGCGTTTTCAAAATCAGCATGTACTTTTATATTTAACTAGTTCTTTTAAAGTTATTCATTTCTTATAAATTTTATATCTCGTGTACAGAGCTGCACAGAATAATTGGCGTATCTTTCTCTTATTAAAGAAAATTATCAACTGTGTTATGTATTTCCTATCTGAATTAAAGTTTTACATGAATGCAATTAATCGATACAAATTAATACACCACTTACAGGCCGTTTAAAGAATTCGGTTAATGTTCTAATTATAAATGAGAATTGTTAAAATTGTGTTCTTGAATATATTATGCGTTTCCATGTGGCTCATATAGACATCATACTTGAGCTAATAAGGAAGTGTTGTTTTGTTACATTATTCTGAATGTGTTGAAAATGTTTCATAATTTATGCTTGAAGCATGATTTTTTTCACTTTCTTTTTAGGTGCGTTCGCAATCATGTAAATAAGTGGAGTATACGTCGTTTATTCCATCTGTCCTCTGTCAGTCCATCCACCCAGCATATAACAGGGCAGAAACTACCCAACAAATCGTTTGAAATTTAAAATATGTAATTGTTGCAAAATTTTTTTTGAATCATTTCAAATTGCATGAAAATATGAGTATAGTTTAGTTACAGAGACAATCAAAGTATTCCGTTACATTACGGTCATTTGGAAAAAAGAGTTTCAAGTGCATTTTAATGATGTTACACTCTTTCGAACATAATAAAAGTGATACTCTCTTAAAACGAAAAAGCTGAAATAACTCAAGTTGAGCTGAAATCCACTGTTTTCCCATGTTGAAAGGAACCTTCTCAAGAAGAGCTGAAACAACTCAAGTGAATGAGTTGTTTTTAATCAACTCATGATTGAGTGATCTCTATTTTACTCATACTTGAGTGAAATCAAATCAATAAAGGTTAAATCCAGTAGTACTTGAGTGATTTGTAATCAAGTCATACTTGAGTGAAATGAAGTCATTTAAGACTGAATCTCGTAGCACTTGAGCGATTTGTAACCAAATCGTACTTGAGTGAAATGAAGTCTTTAGGATTAAATCGAGCAGCACTTGAGTTAGCTGCAGCCAACTCGTATTTGAGTGAAGTGAAATAATTTAAGGCAAATCCAGTAGCACTTGAGTGATTTGTTATCAATTCAAGTTGGAGTGAAATGTTGTCATTTTTGATTTAATCCAGTAGCACTTAGGCGATTTGTAACCAATTCATACATGAATGAAATCAACTCATTTAAGAGTTAATCCAAAACTCCTTGAATTTGTAGAATTGAATAAATTCACTTTTAAGAAAAACAAAATTGCTTAAAATTACAAAAATCTTCAAGTGATTTCTAAATCGTCTAAATAAAATCACATCATTTAAAACTAAATTCAGTAATCCTCGATTAATTTTTATCAATGAAATTCAATATAACATGGAATTATTGCCACATTTTCAAGTGTTGGATTTAAATTTCTGTTTACATTACAAGGGTATATATATATATATATATATATATATATATATATATATATATATATAGAGAGAGAGAGAGAGAGAGAGAGAGAGAGAGAGAGATTGGAAAACTATAACATGGATTCTCCAATATTTCTTCCAAGTCTTTAATTAACAAGACTTAAAACATTCTAATTTACATGACTGAAAGTTCTCTAATGAATCATAAAATTTTTTTTTCTTTCTAAATCAATGAAACTGTTCCCTATGTCAGTTTAGGGGAAAAGGCAATTGAATCGTTATACAAAATTAAATAGAGCTTACATGAATTTTTTATTATTCTGTCAAATCAGAAATTTTTAACATCAGTATTTTCTTTTGTTAAATTTAAAAGTACATATATTCATTAAATTAAAAATACTGGTGATCTCAAAATTGCAAATTTGAAAACACTTATTCATGCAAACTGCCTAAATTTGCATAACTGTACAACAGCACCCGAACAACATTAAACAGAATATCAGCTTCTGATGCTGTGGTACTAATGGGATTTTTCCTTTCTTTTCTTGGGCAATTTCAAGTTTACATATTTTCCAATGATACTTATAGCTTCAGATATGCTTATATACAATTTTAGTTTTTTCATTAGCTTCTGATTTAATTGTAAATAGCAATTATTTTTTTATTAAAAATTTACGATTTCAATTAAATAAACCAATCTCAGGCATCTTACTAAAAAAATATTGAAAAAATAAACTTGATATCAGCCCGACTCAACTTCAGCACCACAATGTCAGAAGCTGATTGTTCCCCTTAAGAGTTTAGATAATCCTATGCAGAAGTTATTTTCAAATATCTTGTTTGGATTTTAAAATGTTTACCTTTTTTGGAGGGGACGGGGTGGCATAGAATATTTGAGGATGATCTGTAAGTGGGTTAGTTTTTACTTTTGCAATTTTGGTTAGTTTTTTTTTTTAAATATTAATAGGAGTTTCAGAACCAGTTTTGAAAAAGAAAGTATTAAAAAACATAAAACCTATATTTAAAAAAGTATTCCCCCCCCACACACACATGGACAGTGCAGGGTTTAAATAAATGAAATTGAAAATATTTTAAATGGATAAACATCAACCCATGATACCTTGTTGTAATTATTCCTCGATTTAAATCTCAATCAAAATCTTATATTTCTTAAACTGACTAAATTTTAAAAAAATATTTTAATTGATTAGTTTGAAATCTGAAATGGCTTTGAAATCTTAGATAAAATAATTGTTACCCATAGCATTTATATAAGCACATTGCAATTGGGAAATGTGGAGGAATGCCATTAAAAAACTTGTATACTAAAATTTTGATTATGGACAATTATTTTATTGTATGAAGAACATTCCACTAAATATTGTAGTACAAAAGTTAAATGCAGAAATAACTGAGAAATGGATTTATTGACCATGTGCAATTATTCTTTATATCATTTAAAACATTTGTTAAAACTTGAATTTATATTCAAGAATAACAAGAATTTCTTCTTAATTAATCTTTTAATTTTTGCTTTTATTCAATTTTTCTTAAATCAACTAACTTTTAAATAGATATAAAAGCATAAGACTGCAGCATTTTATGTCAAAAGTTAGAGCCAAATGTGCAATTTAGAATGTTGCAAGAATGAAAAAAAACTAATTTTATTTAATAACAAAAACATTTTATTTAGCAAGAACAAAATAAACCTAACATTAATTGATAACAATTCTTTCCAACATCAGATAAACAAGTTTCAATAACATCTTTAACAGGACCTTTATAAATATAACAGTCCATTTGCATTAAACATTAAATACATAAAGAGCATATTGTAATTCGTCCACTGGTTTGTCCAACTTTTAAAATCTTAGGCAAAATAGACACTTTCTTTGAAGATCCTTGAGATTAAATAAGATTGTTGAATTTGACTCCTCACAGTAGAATTTTACTCCTCCATGAAATCACCATCTTCCTGTGTTAAAAGAAAATATTGAAATTAAGTTAAATAGCAATAAATATAATGTTAAGGAATGATTATGAACATATTAAAATATTTTGCAGCTTTCAGATTAAATGTTTTATAAAATTTCCCATACATAATCTAAACAAAAAATGAACCATACACTAAAAATTTTAGCTTTATAAATATTACACTACTGAAAATTCGGCCAATCATGAATAAAATGGAAATAGAATAAATAAATCCTGTGCGATTACACTTATCTGCTTGTTTAAATCATGGTGTTACTTCTGATACAATCTTAAAATAAATCACCATTTTTAAAACAAATTTAAAATGAAAGTTCTTAAAGCAACATTTGTTTAAAGTTCACCTTTGTTGCTACTTTCAAAATGTATCAGCGCTGGCAAATACCCAACCAATGCAGGTTTTTGTGGATTTTTAGTTGTTTTTCTATATATTTGCATATTTATATAATACAAGATAGAACCTACAACAATTAGACCAGGGTTGGCACGGTTTAAACCAATTGGTTTTAACTATGGTTTAAACAACTGTTTACTCCTTTTGGTTTAAACAACGGTTTAGTTTAACCAACTGGTTTTTTTTCTAAAAAAAAAAAAAAAAAAAAAAAAAAAAAAAAAAAAATTGTTTTTTTCAGAAGAAATCTAATGACATTTTCTCTTTTTCTTAATTTATGTATGTCAGATTATTGAATATAAATAACTTCTATTTTTAACACTTTATATCAGTAATAAGCATTGGATGTAGCAGGTTTAGATCATTTTTTGGGTATAGGATTAAAATCAGTCTGATTGGTGAATATATTTATTTCTCTTTAGAAAAAGCTTCGAACATGTGAATTGATCTAATATAAAATAGATTAAAAATATTCAATATTTAATAGAAAATATCTTAATTTTTTGAAAACTGCAGATTATTTAACGCAATAATATAACACAATCCATAAGATTTCAAGCTGTAAAAGAAATCCCCAATCTTAATTGGGGAGGTTATCTTAAACATTAAAATCAAAATACAAAGTCGAATAAGAGAGTTTTCAAAGATTGGATGCTACTTATAGCATTTTAATAATAGTGATTTCCTCTCCCCCCCCCCCTGTTAGTTATCTGCTGAATCTATGACAAAAATGTTGACTTCAAATTGTCATTCAAGAAACAAAATCTCAAGAAGTATTTGAAATTTATTATTTGGATAGCTATGGAGAAGAATATTTTATTTATCAGACTACTTTCAAATGTTTACTATTAGTGATTAAAAGATTAGTTATAAAAATTTTCAGAGTATCAATGCTTCACTGTATACAGCACTTTATTTTTAGAACATAAGACAGTTTGCTAATACTGTTTAAATTAAATTTTAATTTCTTTTATTTTTTACATAAATTCATTGTAAATATTTAATTTAAATCATTTTAAAATGAAGTTACAGTTTATAATCCAATGTCCATTTTTATTAATAAATATGCATGTATATGTAATAAGAAGGGATGTTAAAAAACCCCGGTTTAAACCAAAAAAAAAAACTTTTTTGGTTTTTTATGAAAAGAAAGACAGGTTTTTTTTTTCAGGCATATTTGTAAGTGGCCCTTTTCTTGAAAAGATTGTGCACCCCTAGTTTAAACCAACTGTTTTTTTCCTACAAAAATTGTTCTTTTTTAATAAAAACATAATGATATTCTCTCTTTTTATATTTAATTTAAATGTTTCAAATTATTGGATATAAATAATTTCTATTTTTAACACTATTTCTGCGTTTGTATTGATAGGTTTAAAATTGTGCTGATGAACATATCTATTGTTCTAAAGAAAAAGGTTAAACATGTGAATTTATCAAACTTAAAATAGATTAAAAACATTTGATAATATTTAGTATAAAATATTTTTAAAAAAAGCAAATTATTTAAGTAATCTGTCATAATATGCATGGTGATTCTGAAGAGAGACACATAACTCATTGATCTTTAAGATTTTAGTCAAGCTGTAAAAGAAATTCTTCTTGATTAGGGAAATTACCCGGGTGTCATCCTCTAAAGGGTGACACCAAATCTTTATTTGCAAATAAAAAATACAATTTTATAAGATTTTGGAGACTAATTAGAAAATAAAATGAGATTTTTAACTCACGATGCAATACAGCTAGTTTTCTTTTCTTTGCTAAAGTGAAGTTTTATACAGAATGGTGTGTCTAAATAAGATATGCACCAGGGAACAAAAACCAACCTATTCAACGAGTGGGTAACAAAAGCAAACTTTAAAAAAGAAAGAATTTTCTTCTACGTATAGACACGGCATTGACTTATGCAGACTATGGGTCGAGTGATGATTCACTTCTGCGGTTTTTTTATGCAGGAGAAAAGGTAAATAAGGAATGGTAAGGTTATTTTTTATAAGAATGTAGAATTGAGATTGAAAAAATATGACAGATTGGAAAGGAGGAGGAGGGGGGGTGGCTTGACACCTTTTACATCTGTCCTGGGATGCCACCCATCCTAGCTACACCACTGCACACCCACTTCATCTCTGACAAGTAAATAAATTTTCCTGCCTGAGAAAACCGTACCAAGCACAAACCATAAAATATTACTTGAAAAGATAATTATAAGAAAATATTGCATTAATCCTTACTATCTGTTAAATAAATGATCGGAAATAAAATACACAATTTTATAGTTTTAGTTTACATACTATAACTGCAAAGGAAGTTTGGTTTATTTTACATTCTAGTAGGAGTGTGTGTGTGAAGAGGAGGGGGGGGGACGGTTAAAAGTATTTTATAGAATTTTATGTAGCGGGCTACTGATAACTATTTCTGACCAGTAAATTCTCATGCGTACTGGTCTTTGGGACCAGTAACTTTTTTAAAAATCAATTCTACCACTGGGCTATGCATAAAAAATGTTAAGGGAAAGGGAAAGCAATGATATTACAAGGTATTTTCTAAAGAGAAAGAGGATTTGCTTTTTGGTATCGTTGCATAATATTTAGGAAATACTTGCATTTACCATTATAGAAAGACAAACTTTTGTCTACTGTTTTCGTTTTATTTATAAATTCTCATTTAAAGCTACCTGGGAAGCAGGCACAAGAAAACTATTATTTTTGCATGCATTATGTAACAACTTATAAATATTAAGCAGATTATTATAATACAGACCATGTGTGCAATAATTTTGCCCAATAACAGTATGAAACATTGCCAAACAAAACAGTAACACAAGTTCAACATTAAGAATGAAAAAAATAAAATCTTAGAAATGTGTACAAAAACTACATATTATGCCATATATGTAGCCTCTGTATATAAATATATATGTAATCCGGAGCACGTTTTTACCAAGACACTGCAAATAAGAAGTAAATACAATGTTTTGATAAATTTCTATGAATAAAGATATAATAATTACAAAACTTTAATACAAGGCAATTAAATAACATTGCATTAACAATTTTGACTCTGATTAAATATACTGATTTATTTTATTAAAGCACGAAAGTTTTGTAGCAGCACTGTAACACCAATTATTAATATAGAAATGCATTAAACACATCCTCAATATTACCGCGTGACACGACATTTTAATTTCAAGGTATGATACTGTTATGAATTTTAGTCTGTTAAAAAGAGAAGGGAAATTTATTAAAAGAAAGCATAATTAAAATAAAATACTTATATAAAACTTACTTACTTCGTAAAAAAGGCATTTTCAGCAAATTGTATAGCGAACGACGGACGCGGAAGTCTCCTTGCAAGTTATCTTGCAAGGTCACGTGACGAGTCAGCGGCGAAAATCAGCGCGGGAGAAGAGCTGTTTCATTATTCAGTTGAGTTGTTTAGTTTTAAAGCTGTATGAGTGGATTAGAAAGAGAAAAAATCAAACCAAGATGACTGAATCGGTTAAAAATCAACTCATTCACGATCCAATAAATTAGAACTCTTTCTTGAGCAGCCAAATCCACTCTTTCGTTTTAAGAGAGTAAGCATCTATGAAATTTATATTAAAATGTACTTCTGTACAATCTGCGGTGCAAATAATTTTATTATTAATTTACAGGGCCTAACAAAATTATTCCATTACATAATGATATAGAGTGAAACATTGTTTGGATTGCATTTAAATTACATTAAACTATTTCCCATTTTAGAAAATTGAAATACGCTACTGAGCTTAAGTTACTTCCTCTGTAATAGAAAGCAAATAGTATTTACAAGGACATACAAAAGATTTTGGCTACTATACTGTATCCTAAGTACTGTATACTGTTATGCCAAGCTCAAAATATTTTTAAAACTTCGTTATAGTACGAACGCACTGCATTCGCTACGCTTCACGTGCAATTTCTGACTTGTTTCATTGGGTACATTTTTTTCCTTAGAATGTAAGTTATTCCTTATAACTGAACAAAGTACACACAGTTCTAAATAATTTTATGCAAATCAAAACAATTGTCATCTGTATTCATTACATTATTAAATCTAACATTATACCTATCAACTGAAGTTTTCTTGTATTGTACATTCCTCATAAAAAATAGAAATATTCTTCTTTTCACGTAAACACGATTTATAGCATACAAATGTGTTCTAACGATTTATTGCAAAATGTCATAGGCTAAAAGGATTATATATCTCAAGAGAAAACGTTGGTTGACTAAATGGGAGAGGAAACATAATAAGAGCTAAGGAAATGTTAGTAAAGTTCGAGCATAAAAGCCTTCTTATTTGTTAGTATTACTTAATCCAATTTAAATTATTATGGATATGCTTCAGAGTTATTGTTTCTAACTGCATTGTTTCTAACTGTCAATAATAACTGCCTTTTTATACTGAAAAAAAAATCCGAAAATGCATAAAAATATGATTTACAGTGCTAGGGTGATTATATGCCTCATAGATAATGATATTAAAGTTTGTTTTAATCAAACTGTTTTTATGGGTATAAATTATATTCTTTCTTTAATAATAAATTATCTATTACAATTGCATTTCTATTAAAGTGATCATTTTAATCGCATTTCGATTAAAGTGATTGTATTAATCGCATTTCTATAAAGCTATTAGTTTAACATTTTGTGTTTTCATTTTAATAAATTGAAACCACCTAAACAAATCTATGAAATATGGGAAATTTAACGTTAAATAAGTAAAACCATGGTATTTTACGCAATTTTAACTAACGGTAAGTTGAGGGGGGTCCTTCTTTTTCTTTTATTATCAAACAACAAATAGATTTAAAAATTGTAAAATGGACAAATTTTTTACAT
Organism: Maratus speculifer; assembly: GCA_964019185.1. Taxonomy (NCBI): domain Eukaryota; kingdom Metazoa; phylum Arthropoda; class Arachnida; order Araneae; family Salticidae; genus Maratus; species Maratus speculifer. The sequence goes on from OZ025297.1 coordinate 331,711,050, forward strand.
ACATTAGTGTATACACGGCTATTCATTAACTGCGGGACAAGTTTTAATTAGTGATAGAACATATTGCAACAAACGTTTATTGTTTGGGAAAACGCCTGTCGCAATTTACTTACTATATATTTCCATGTCTGGGCCCAGAATTTCGGCTTTTTTTTTTTTTTTTTTTTTTTTTTGCTCCAATGTTAGGTACTCGGGTTACAAACGAGTCTAACAAAATTTCAGAATTTTTAATTGAAAAAAGAAAAAGGAAGGCAAGCATAAGAACATAAAAAGCACCTATAAATGTCTAATAAAAATGATTTAATTCTTTATGTTTTACAATGAAAAACTTACCAATCATCATTAACTATACAATTCATTATCAAAATTTTCATGCAACTCTTTAAAATATCAATGATTTGTATGGCAGGAAGAATAATGACAGAACAGTCCGTTCCAGAGGAATTCGTCGAGGTTATCAAAAATCTTTCAAATAGTAAAGTCCTCCGAGCGTCAGACAGATTTAGCCATTAAAAATATCCCTATTGAATAATCATTTTATGTAAGCAATCTAATTAATGCTATTATTAAATTTAATTTTTTTTTTTACTAATTAGAAAAAATATATAATTGTTCCTACTTATAAACCTGAAAATCTTTTAAGATACAAATTTTACGATTCTGCATGTTTACTTATTGCTCTTTGCAAACTGAAAGAACATCTTTCCTTAAACCACTTTCAAAAAAATTCTATAAAATTTCTGAACAATTTGGCTTTTTGTCCAGATTTTCTACTGCACACCAATTGATGACAAGTACATTTATAATCAACTCTCTGTCGAATACATTCACGATGGATTTGATAACTGTGAGTATGCAGCTGCATTCAGAATTATTGGTTTCGTGGGGCATTGACGATGTTTAGCTCTCTCATCTAATTTACAATCTTCTTAACTTAAATGTTTCTACTACATTATTATTTTTAGGTATCCTTAGGGCAAAAAATTCTGTTGCGTACAATATACTAATATCTTTTTCACTCACAACCCGGTCAATACTAGAATACCACAGTGTTCGAAATCTCTATAAAGCTTAAGTTTCAAATATCCCCAATTTTCAATATGCAGTGGGTGGCTAAATTGTTAGTTACACTGTAATGTTTCTTATTTGCAGTCTTGGTTTAATGTTTTTGTGCAGACAACACTGATAGATGTCTTCAACTGATAAGTAACTCTTGGTGCGTAACGTGCATCAGGTATGTTATGGAAGTACTTCGTGGTTTAAATATTTTCGATTGTTTATGGTGAATTAATTTCTCCGCGAAATGCGTCAAAAGAAAACACAACAAACCAAAAAATTAAATAGAAACCTTGATTATTGACTGGCATCAGAATGAGTAATTAAAAGGAAAGCGTTAAAAAAGGTGTATAGAGCAGAGTACGGAAAAGCAGTACTATAACAGATTTCTTTTGTGTGTCCCTGTAAATTGATAAAAAAGATGCTATGAATACTCTTTTGCAACGTGATTGTAGTGAAATTTAGTTATTTATATCAGTTTCAATACATTAGAAATAGCATAATGTCATTAAATACTCTCCAAAAGATTTTTATTCATATACCATAATGTAATTGAATTATTTTGAGTGTCCATGTAAATGAACTGTTAATTGTACATACTTCATATGCAATACCAAACATGTTTTGGCGACTTTTAGTGACTTAGCTTTATCAATTGCATGAAAATCCGAGTGTATTTACGGGAATCAGATCTTGCACAGATGGATCTACAAACCGAATGCATAATCATTTTACAACTTTGTTGGAAAGTACTGAAAAGTTAATCATTCCTTTTATGGATTTAAAATTACGTATAATTGGTTTATTTTCACATCAAACTATCTAAAGAAAGAACCCGGAGTTGGAGTCGGAGTCGTCTTGTTTCTCCGCGACTCCGACTCCGCAGCCCTGCGGTCAATACCAGAATGCCACATAATGTTCAAAATCTACCATGTTCAAAATCTCTATAAAGCTTAAATTTCAGGTATCCCCACTTCTCCACATATAGTGGGTGACAAAATTATTAATTACACTACATTTGTTTTCTAATTTACAATCTCGGTTTAATTTTTTCGTACAGACAACACTAACAGATGTCTTCAACTGATAAGGAACTCTTAGTGCGTATCGTGCATCATGCATATTACGCACTAAATCATGATGCACTAATGTCATGCATGTTACACGCTAAGCACTTCGTGGTTTAAATGTTTACGATTGTTTATGATGAATTATATTCTCTGCTAAATGTGTCAAAAGAAAACACGGCGAACCAAGGAAATTAAATAGAAACCTTGATTAATGACTGTCATTATAATGAGTAATTAAGAGAAAAGCGTTAAAAACGGTATACATAGCGGTGAAGAGGGATAAAATAAGTGGTTCAGCGAAATATTGAAGAAGATGTATTGAAACACTTGAGTTGAGTATTCTCTCAATAAATTTTTACTTTATGAGCGGAAGTTTGATTTCATTTATAAACCTATAACAATTCAGTCTGCATACCAAAATTAATTTAACGATCCACTAATAAACAACAACAAAACAGAGCTTCATGTTTTTCGCAATATAAAGTTTAGACGTATAAATAATAATTTGGCCACCCATTTGTAGTTTATAATCATCGCCATCTTTTTTAACAATGGCAACATTCTCGTTCCTCAGTTCCCATCATGCCATTTTTGATGCAACATTTTTGAAAGATCGGACGGTCATTGTTTGTGATAATTGAAAACAAGCTTCATTCTCTATTCAGAGGAAGCAACGATATCAAGTTATTTAAAATTTGCCGCTTTTTGTCAGTACTGCATTCGCAAATGACACTTACTGAGGCCATTTGGAAAAGAGTCTGCTTATAAATGATCCATTTAGAAAAAAGTCAGATTGTTTAAAAGTAAAATTAAACCCATCGGGGATATAACGAAGATCTCAAGGCGATATCGATAATTTTTGAGAGTCCATTTATTTTTATTAGCTATACAAAAAAGAAAAAAAGGGGCTATTTTTTGTTCACTGAATTTATCATCACTTTTATTTAATATCGGCTTAGATGCGGATTTTTTATTTTGGAAGATATTTTCTTTAAAAATTAGCATTTTCGGCTAATTTACAAGCTTCTCAACTTAAAAGTCTCTACTGCAAATGTTCTTATTGCTTTTAGGTATCGTTACGCAAATCATTTAGCTGCGTGCAATATGTCAATATCTTTTCCACTTACTATCCGGTCAATACCAGAATGCCACAGTGTTCAAAAAATCTATAAAGCTTAAATTTCAGGTATCCCCACGTCTCAACATACCGCTGGTGATCAAATTATTAAGCACACTACAATTTTTCTTATTTACAATCTTGGTTTAATATTTTTGTGCAGACAATGCTAACAGATGTCCTCAACTGATAAGGAACTCTTAGTGCGTAACGTGCATCAGGCACGTTATGGGAATACTTCATGGTTTAAATATTTACGATTGTTTAAGGTGAATTAATTTCTCCGCGAAATGCGCCAAAAGAAAACACAACAAACCAAAAAATTAAATAGAAACCTTGTTTATTGACTGGCATCAGAATGAGTAATTAAAAGAAAAGCGTTAAAAAAGATATATAGAGCAGAGTACGGAAAAGCAGTACTATAACGGATTTCTTTTGGAGGATAACGGAGTTCTATTCTCTGTGAAATGTGTCAAAAGAAAACGAGAAGAACCAAAGAAATTAAATAGAAACTTTGATTATTGACTGTCATTATAATGAGTAATTAAAAGGAAAGCGTTAAAAAAGGTATACATAGCCGGTTAAGAGAGGTAAAATCCGTATAAGGAGGTTCAGCGAAATATTGAAGAAGATGACTTGAAACACTTGTGTTAAGTCTTCTCAGAATAAATTTGTACTTTATGAGCGAAAGTTTGATTTATAAACCCATAAGCATACACTCTTTGCATACCAAAAGTAGCTTAACGATCCACTAATATTCAACAACAAAACAGAGCTTCATGTTCTTCGTAATAATTAGGAGTATAACTAATAATTTGGCCTCCCATTTGTAGTTTATAATAACCGCCATTTTTTTTAAATCGCACCATTCTCATTTCTCAGTTCCTAACATGCCATTATTGATGCAACTTTTTTCAAACATCGGACGGCCATTGTTTATGGTAATTTCACCAAGCTTCATTCTCTATTCAGAAGAAGCAACAATACAAATTTATTTAAAATTTTTACGCTTATTGTCACTGCTGCATTCGCAAATGACAGTTACCGAGTTAATTTGAAAAGAGAATGCTTATAAATGATCCATTTAGAAAAAAAGACAGATTGTTTAAAAACAAAAATAAGCTCACCGGCGATCTAAGGAAGATTTCAAGGCGATATTAATAATTTTTTAGAGCGCATTCATTTCTATTAGCTATAGAAAAAAGAGAAAAAAATTGACTAATTTTTTGTTCACTGAATCTATCATCACCTTTATTAATTATCGGCTTATATGCGGATTTTTTTATTTTGGAAGATTTTTCCTAAAAATTTGTATACTAACTTATAAATGGAAATATACGGTCTTCAGTCAAAAATACAAGGTGTCTCACATGAAGTTGAAGCTGGATTTTTACCGTAACTTTAGCACTAAATAATATATTTTGCTAAAATTTGCAGCTGAATTCTTTTACTTTGTGACACATAGTAACATCACGGTAAATTCTCTGTAATTATTTTATTGACAGATATGCAATGGGTTTTGCACTCTAAATTTAAGAACACATATATAGGGTATATCATGTATATTAGAAATGACAATCAAATTTACTGGAAATGTAGAAAATAGCAAAAGAAAGCAGTCACACTTGGTAAATTCGATGCAAAAGAACATGACGTTCCAGAGAGCGCGATGTATCCACATTTTCTGCACTCGAGCAAAAATCTCTATCAAAGGCAGCTGCTGCCATTAAAACCCCCAAAGCCTAGTGACAGGAGGCGTGACATCATCACTAATGGACTAAATTCTCACCAGTGTTGAAAAACTTGCCGAAAAACTTAGAACAGCAGTTTTCTTTTATTTTATTTGTGGAATATCTATCATCTTACAAAAACAATAATAAGTATTTAAATTTACTGCTGAGAATCGTAATTTATCCGTGTTCCAAATAAAAATTCAGTCAGATGCGGAATGCCACAATGTTCCTGCATCTAGCTGATTTTTTATTGCGAAATTCCAAATTCTTAACAGTAAGTTTAAACAGTTATTATTGTTTTTTAAGAGGATAGATATTCCATAAATCAAATGAAAGTAAATTTCTGCTCAAAAATTTTCGTTGTCAATTCCAATACTAGTGAGAACTCGGTCCATCTGTGATGACGTCGCCATTTCTGTCCTCAGGCTTTGAGGGTTTTGAATAGAGGTCTGCACGGGCCGGGCCGCGGCCCGAAGCCCGAGCCCGGCCCGGCCCGCGGGCCGGGTTCGGGCCGATTTCCAATAATGGCATTCGGGCCGGGCCGGGCACGGGCCTTACTTCTGAAGACTCGGGCCGGGCCGGGCCGGGCCTAGTCACTAATCTTTCGGGCCGGGCCGGGCTCGGGCCTTAATTTTTTTGCTGGACGGGCCGGGCCTAACTTTTTTCTTTCCGTTCGAAGCCGAGACTGATTCCATTCTTCCTAGTTTTCATGGACCAAAATAATAAGTTCCTATTGAATCTTCCTATATGAAAATCCTTTTCTCGACTTTTTATAAATCAGTAATATTTGGCTTTGTCGAAAAATGTTTGCAAAAAAGGCATATACTTTTAAGCCGTCATTATTCTACAATTAAACATTAGAATTTATTCCTTTTAAAGAATCGTAGATTACTAGGCGTTTTAAAATAGAATTAAACACACACACACACACACACAAAAAAAAAAACATGATTGTGACGGAATTTTTTTTAAACTGAAAACTGAAAGTTTCTTTTAAAATGTTCATCCATGCAAAATGAATACAACAATACGGGAGAAAAAAAATATATTAAACATTTACATCTGTTAAGAAGGGAATGTATTTTTTTTTTTTTTTTTTTTCGTTCCTAAGCGATTTCGTCTTTGGAAATTTTACCATATACCGCTTTTTCGACATTTTGTCTCCCTTACATGGAATATGGATTAATAATACTAGTGATAACTGAAACATTTACATACAACAAACAGAGATTCATTTAAAAGCGTAAATATCGCAGCCTACGGCACTTCTGCATAAATGGAGATTATAAACATGAAAAAACAAGTTGGAAATTGCACGTGAAGCGTAGCAAATGAGGTGCGTTCGTACGATAACGAAGTTTTAAAAATATCACTCTCATATAGCAATCTCATAAAACTGTAAATAATTACAATTAAAATGCGCACCAAACAATGTTCTCCCTATACCATTATGCAATGGAATACTTTTGTGTGGCCTTGTAAATCAATAACAAATATTCTTTGTACCACAGATTACGCAAAATGTATATTATAATATCTATTTTATAGATGCATATCAGTTTTATTACGTTCGAATGTGTGTAACACCATTAAAATGCGCTTGAAACATTTTTCCCCTTTAACCGTAATGTAACGGAATACTTTTGATTGTCCCTGTAATTGAACTACGCATCCGATTTTGATAAAATTTGAAATAACTTGACAAAATTATGTAATAATTTTGTATTTAAAATTTCAAACGATTAAAATGCCTTTGAAACAGTTTTCGCCATTGATCGTAACGTAACGGAATCCTTTTGATTGTCCCTGTAATTGATCTATGCATCCGATTTTCTCAAAATTTGAAATGACTCGACAAAATTATGTAATAATAATATATTTTAAATTTCAAACGATTCGGTTGGGTAGTTTCTGCGTTGTTATATGCGGACGGACGGACTGAACAACAACAATAGGTGCTTCGTATATACATAATTACGAACGCACCTAAAAAGACTAATATAATTTTTTTTGGTCAGAACTCTTCCATAAGATTAAAGATCAATGTTCTGTAGAAATTCACTTGAGCCGGGCCGGGTTCGGGCCGAATTTTAAACTTTTTTCCGGACCGGGCCGAGCTCGGGCCGAAATTTTAACTTTCGGGCCGGGCCGGGTCGGGCCAATATTTTTTTCGTTCGGGCCGGGCCGGGCTCGGGCCGAAATTTTAACTTTCGGGCCGGGCCGGGTCGGGCCAATATTTCTTTCGTTCGGGCCGGGCCGGGCCCGGGCCGAAATTTTAACTTTCGGGCCGGGCTCGGGCCTGGAAATTTCGGCCCGTGCAGACCTCTAGTTTTGAATGCAGCGATGTATCCCGTCGTTATTCGACAAGATGACTTTGCAGAAGTAACCTGGGTCATTATATGTTAAATAAACATATATGTATCTGCTTTACAATGAGATAGAGGAAAGTTGCATGTGTATGCAGAACACTGTAAGGTAACTTCCTCGAATAGAATTATTCGTATCGATCAGTTGACTCTTCTATAATGACAGGTGCTGGTAAGCGATCCAGTTTCGTGTTTCGACAATTTTTGATGAAAAGGTGCAAACATTTCATTCGGAGATTTTTGCTATTTGATTTAGGGATCTACATGCATTTGCGCAACTCTCCAATACCTTTCGGATGTCGCACCGTAAATTAGTTGCATATCTGCATATTCATTTATCATAGAACGACTCGTGTTATTTCTACAAAGCCTCCTTGTCGAATGAGCACTGTCTGCACTTGTCAGAGATATCTTAAATTGTGAATAATAGAAATTGTGAATGCACATCGCCCTCTGCGAAGTGATCCACTCATTTGAGCCGGTACTTTCCGAAGTGAAATTGTCTTTTCTTTTCTACTTGCCCACAAAATTGGATCGATCATTCGTGATATACCTTGTAGATGAGTGCTGTTTAAAGGAATGTCATAATAGACATTTCCAACATTTTTGGGGAAATTATCATGTTTCATGTGAATTCATGCAAATCAGTTAAAAATATCGATACAATGCCTGAATTACTGTTAAATTTATGAACGAAAATCTGGATTCGACTTAGAGGGTGATATCTTGTTTATATGACTGAATAAATGGTTCCAACCCAATTTTCCAATTCAAAAAATATTTATTGCAGTCTACTCTATCTCATTTTAAATTTTGTCTCAACAGTGATAAATCACACTGAATATATTAAGTGCATAAAAAGATGCAGACTTTTCTAATTCTATAAGTTTTTATTATTTCGCAACCAATGAAAATAATAAACTTCAACTCATCATTATTTTTTTTCTTAAAAACATTTTTTTCTATTGAACATTTTTTGTGTTTATTTATTATTTCGAATTTCTTAAATTACATCAATACCGTAAAGATAGAAATAAATAATATATATATATTTATGGAAGGATATTTGTTTAGTTTCAATTTGCATCACATTAAACTGCATCAGATATGAGATAAACAGCCCTTAATTTCATATCTGATATATTTTTGAAAATGTAAAAAAACAGCATATGAAAAAAATCATTTTAATTTAGAAAACTGTAAAATTTTTCTATAGTTGTCTAAATATAATCTAATTTGCAGATTATTTTGTTTATTTTTCATATTTCTTCAAATATAATATAACTAACAATCAGAAAATTTTATTTCACAATAATCAAAATTCCCTGTAACTATATTGGATTTGTTTTGAAGAATCCCAATTTATTTATCATAATTCAATTTTGATTATTTTACAATAAGTCGACTCAGAAACATGAAATCCGATTTGTAGAAAGAGTTTCCTGCTGAAAATAAATTCATTTACATTTGATTTAATCTTTTTTTTTATGCCATCATCCGATTGTAGGTTTTAATATTCTGGTTTATTACGGAAAATTTAAAAGATAACTAGAATGAGTTGCGAGACAGAATTATTATTTTACATATTGTTGTAAACAAAAATATATGAGTCTGTAAACAAGATGACTTCATTGCACATCGAGTTACACAATTGATACTTTTAGGTAGATTTCGTATAAAATACTACCTATTGCGGTCGCTCCAATGTTGGAATTTCTGAAAATTTTTTGCAGATCTACGCTGATCATGACCTGCCCCAAAACTACCATCAGTAAAAAAGTTTATATATATATATATATATATATATATATTACAAATTTTAAATTTTTTTCTTCGCCAAAACTAACCTTTATACTATCTTAATTTTCTTATAATAATATTCCGTACTTACTTCAACTTATTAAAGTAAAATCTTGTTTCTATATCTAATCTGTTAATCCTCATGGAAACGATATAAATTCTTAATTCGCCTTAAGAAACATTATTTCCAGTTTGCGTAAATTTGAAAAGATGGCTCTAAATAAAAAATATTCTTAATTAAACTTTATTTCTTAATATTCCAAATAAAACTCATTTTTTCTATGTTTTTATCAACCCTTTTTAAGAAAGTTTTATTAAATTTATTCCAAAACCATACCTTTCAAAAAATATCATTATTTTATTTTATCTATTTATTTATTTTCCCTCAGTCATTATTTGATATTGTGCATATCAATAAATTCATTTCTTTTCTTCTTCTCTTAAAATTAATCGTCTATAAAAATCGTCTGTCTAAGATATTTAAAATTCCGAGTCGATTATAAATTGGTTAAATAATTTTTTTAAATGAAATTATTGTCTGTCAAATAATAATCTCGACTCTAGGTATGAGTTACGTTTACATAAAAGAATGATGGTTTGAGACTAAAGAATGTTCTAGAATTTTTTTTTTTTTTTTTAAGATTTAAAAAGGGAGGAAACCTCGAGAGGTGGTAAGAAGAAGGATTCTTGGGTTCTCTCTTCCATGAGTACGGCTGGATGTAGTATATGATGGAATATATATTTTTTTGGATGTTTCGGTAAAAGATCGTCTGCAAAAGGAGCTTTTCTCTCTATTTTAACTACAGTTTAATGAAATGAACTTGCAGCAGCGAAGATGTGACTTATTGAATCTTCTACATTTATTTATTTTTTCTTTTTCTCGCTGGCCATGACTTCTGTGCGGAGAAAGGGAAACCTGGCAATGGTGTTTCTGTCCCCCTAACTTTAAAATGTCACATATATGTATATCGGTCTATACCACGTTTTTATGGACACGATAATTTTTATAATTCTACTCAGATCTTCTTGAAACTTTTACATAAAATCAAGGAGCATAAAATCTCAGTCAAGTTCGTTAATTGGCAAAATTGGACCAAGGGGGTCGAAATAGGGGGCGCTTTTGTGAAAACAGAAAAAAAACGCCATAACTTCTTAATTAAAATAGATATCGAATCAGTTTAAAGTTTATATTACTTCTAAAAAATGGACCAAAAGTTTACGCACCAAAAGTTAAAAGAATTCTTTTAGAGCATGGTCTTTCTTCTTTTTACTTAATTTTTTTTTAATCTCAATTAAGAATTAAATTATTTAATGTGCTCTATTTATATTTGAATTTTTTGCAAAATAATGTATTTTATTTAGTTTAATGGTTAATTGATCAGGGATATAGCCCGTGAAGGAACTCTTAATAATGTTCATTAATTTTATATATTTATGAAGAAATTTAAAATATTTTAATGTGGATTATTCTTATTCTTATTATTTTATTTTATTTTTATTTTTTTTGTAAAGCAATATGATATAAATAAATCTATAAACAGATTTTTCCAGCATTGCTCAGATAAAAAATATCCAGTGCTTCAGTTTGTATAATTATTATTTTCCATTATTTTACTTTAGCTATATATGTTAATTAATGCAACTAATTTGTGTTATATTCTATTTAATTTTTGCTTTTAAAGTAATAATTACAAAAGACATGTTATTTCAAATACAGCATGGAAAAGTATGCGAAAGTCTTAGTAATTAATTATTTATGTAAATTTTATGTAATATCAACCGATAGTCCAGCTTACACATTTTTACTTTATAGCTAAATATTTCTCTAATTAGTACTTAAAGATTTTAACACCCCTATTTTAAAAAAAGAAACTTAATTAATGTATTTTAATGGAAAACATATCATTTTAAAGCTGTACAATTATTTGTAATATAACAAATCTTATTAAAATGACTTTTCTTGCTGTTGCATTATATTACTTTAATTATCGATTGATAATTAAAGCAATTAGTAATTAAATTATAATAAATAGTTAATTTCATTATTTAACTTTACGTTGTAGTAGAATAATTTAATTATCATTTTAAATAAATCTACTAATATGGATCTTATTATGTTTATTTTATACTGCATTAAAAAATGTAAATTATATGTACTTATATGAAATCCGTTTTTAGGAAAACGTACGTAATCCTAACGGGAAGAAACGTGTGTTCTATTTAAAACACAAGGTGTTTTTTAAATTATTTGCCCTGAACTTTAAACTAAACTAATTTTTCTAATTATTAGTTTTTTAAAGCTGTTCAGTTTTAGTTATGTGTGTTCGATCAAGATATTTTTAAAAAATATTTCATTGTTTTATTTTAATTTTAACTTAAATAAATTTGCAAAAAACTTCTTCAAAACGGTATAAATCGGATTATTTCGATTGTTTTAGATAAAATAGAAATGGTGAAAATTTTCAGACATGTAGATTTTTGGGTGTATTTTTTTCATTTACAAATTATGTTTGGTAAAATGGAGTTATACAAGTGCGCTTTATTTTTAAAAGAGAATAAAAATTCATATTTCTTGCGATATCAAAAGATTGTTGTCTATAGGATTTATTTTATATTTATGCATGACTTTATTAGTACTTTTCATTACACTTAAATAGAAAATATATTTTTAATTGAATGTACCGCAGTTAAGTATAAAACTGTGTATTGCGCCGTTGACGTTTTGCTTAACTTAAAATACATTTTCAATTTAATAAAACTACAGAAAAAAATTATAAGCTTGTGTAACATAACTTGACTTTTACCAATTTTTAATTTCTTAGTTCCGAAGATTAGGAGCCTTTATTGTTTGTTGAGCAATAACAAAAAATCCTCGAGAGAAAAAAAGCCCTCATCCTTCGTAGAGATATCTTGACATTAGGTGAGTTCGTAATTATGTTGATAAGAAAATCAAAAGTCGTCGTTCAGTCCGTTCGTCCGTATATAAAAGTGCAAAAACTACCCCCACTCAATCGTTTGAGATTTAAAATGTATAGTTTATTTACATCGACAATCAAAAATATTCCGTTTCATTACGCCCAATGAGAAAAAAATAGTTTCAAGTGCATTTAATGATGTGACACTGTTTTGAACATAACAAAATTGATATGCATCTTTGAAATTTATACCAAAATATACATTCTGAACAATTTGTGGAGAAAATAATTTTTTTATTAATTTACAGGGTCACACAAAAGTATTCCATTAATTCCAGTGAAATACCCATAATGGTATAGGGGAAATATTGTTTGGGACGTGTTTTAATTATAGTAAGTTATTAATTTTAATTTTATTAGTACTGCATACTGCATACTGCAAGATCTGAACATTTTTAAAACTTTGTTATAGTAAGAACCCACCTCATTTGTTACGCGTAACGTGGAATTCCCGACTTTTTTTTTTTTTTTTTTTGAAATGTGCTTTTGAAGAATAATAAAGTCAATAGTAAAATCTTCATGCTCTTTGTTTATAAGAAATCTTATAAAAATGAGATGCATATCAAAATTCAGACATTTTTGATTACCATTGTATTAGTTTATACGCATATAGAAATATAAATTTCATCGTCAATCAGTATTTTTTTATATATTAGTATAATTCATTTTATTCCAAAATTTATTATATATATATATATATATATATATATATATTACTTATCAAAGCAACTTATTTTGTGCATATTACTTCTAATTCTTCTTTTACTTAAAAAAATGTTTTATCTTGATCATGAGTTACTGGTGTTAAATTATGCAGTAAAACATGCAAAAATCTCAAAAATTACGTTTTAGACGTTACATTCCTTTCTAGGCAGGTTATATTTTAGTAATTACACTCCAATTTTAATTTTACTATCACATAAGTTTAGCCAATACCATAAACATTTTCATTTAAGACACGACTCTATTGTATACCGATTCCAATTTGACAGGTTTTAATTTATATATAAATGCGATACATTGCCTGCAACCCTTGGTTAAAAATTCAGCTGCACAGAACGTAGCTGAAAATAGTTCTTACTTGTAAACTCTTTCATCCTTGAGGGGCAAGGCATAATGTCTCTGTAACATTGAATTCTGATCGGGAAAAAAAATTAAATAAGGAAAACCAAAATTTCAATATTTTGCCTCCAAAGTTGAAAGCATAACATTTCGTTAATCGATTTTAGTGCGAGTCTCATTTAAATTATTTGAGATAAAATATATCCCATCGCCCCTCAGGGATTACACGGAACTTGAATAGATATTTTACATTTATTATTTTTGTTTAGATTACCTATCGAACACACCAAAAAGGAATTTTGGTATTTTCATGATAGCCGCATTCTTGGAGTTAACCGCAAAATATTTCACTATTTGTAGTATTAAATATTGAAATAATAATATCTGTTCAATTTTACTATTTCAGTATTTAAGCGCGTTGTTGGAATATTAAATGAATATTACATTGGAATATTACATTGTAGTTTTATCGATTTATTTGCCAAGATTTTATTTCGTTTGGCAACTTTTCTTAAGGTAAATACGGGTTAGGTTCCCTTAGAAAGACCCCCACGGAGGGCAACTTACCCCATAGGGACTATATCCCATAGCGTAGATAATCGGCCGACAAAAATACACCATCATTTGGCAACTTTTCTTAAGGAATATGAACGCAACCAAACGAAAACAAAAACCTTGATTTTAGGTTTTGTTTTGAGAAATACAACCAAAACCTGAATTACTTACATTGTTTTGAATGCAAACTGTTAAATCATGCAAGTTCATTTTAAAAAAAATTAAATGCCTACTTAAAAATCAATTTAAAAATGCATAAAAAATTAGTAAATTAAAATAAAGTTTTCGGAGAAAATACTAGTACTTTGATAATACCTTTTTCTCTATTTCACGGTATAAAAATTGAAATTGTTCGATGTTTAAATTTTAAAATTTGTAATAAAAAAACTGTTTTTTCCGGGTGTTGCCACCATTGATATGATTTCAGATTTACTCACTGACATTTTCTTTTTTATAATATATATTCAAATATTATATACTCTTTACCCCTGAAAAAGAATTATTTGAATCAATAATTAATACTGGATTGTTTTCCAACTCTTTAAGCATTTCAATGAATAAATCAAAATCTCATTAGTTAAACAATGACAACTACAGATTTTCCACAAACAACACTGAATCCGTCTTTCAAGAAGAGTAAATCTAATAAGTTCAATTGAAAATCTCATTATTTTTTAATGGGTTTACTTTACATCTGAAAACAAGATTTGTTAACGAAGTTATTTTGAAAATAAATTATTTTCTATTTCACGGAAACTTGTTCAAAACGAAATTGTTGAAGTGATGCATTTCCAAATTTATTATGACAATTTCTAAAGGTAGCGTCAGTGAGTTGAAAGACGGACATACTTTTTTATCCTAAAAAAGAAAAAAAAAAGGGTTCTTTTTCTGTTTCTTATTTCTTTTGTTGTACAGAAAGGAATCTGCCAATTTAATGCCTTTCAAATGCTGAATTTTAAGATGACGCTAATGAAAGTGCTTACAGCGGACGAACTTTTTGATAACGTGGTTTTCATACTATTTTTATGCAACTTCTTTTTAAATAGGAATTTTTCGCTTTTATTACATTTGTAAATATTTATAATTTATAATTTTTTTCTTGGGGTGGGGGCTATATAAAAATTAAATAAAAATTCAAAGTATAATTAATATAAAAAATCTATACAAATAAAGATGAAACTTATAAATCTGCCTGTGTGCTAAATTCTGAAAAAGACAGATGCTCACTGGGTATGGGACAGTTGTACAAATCCGGCTAGGCGGTTAAAACCGGGTAGTAAAATTCCTCCATTATTTGAATTTTTATCTGTCAGCTAACACCATAACTTTCCATGAATTGCTTGTGGAAAATCATCACGGCATTTGTTGATAAAAGAAGCGCTACTGTGTCCGGTTATTATTATTTTTTTTCGTGTGTGTGTGAAGGATTCAGTTAAATTTCAATTAAAAGTTGTTTTGTTTGTTTTTAATTTTTACACGTATATTAACTGTCTCACAGCATATTAAATATTGGTAAGTTCTGTATATATATATATATATATATATATATATATATATATATATATATATATATATATATATATATATATATATATTACTTTACTTTAGTACTTTAACAGTTTTACTAATCTTTTACAATAGAATTGAGAATAGTGATGCCATGTTTCAAAATCCTTGAATTTTGGTGCAAAACTGGATATGTAAGAGTGGATGAAAACGGGGTATACACAATTTTTTCCCTACACTCATGGAATGATATTTTAGAATATTTAATGATTTAGCACGAAGTTTTATTGTGCTAAGTACTGTTAACCCCTTCATTCATTGCACATCTAAACTTATACTACAGTACTTAAAACGCAGACCAAAAATATCTAATTAATATTTTATTGTTCTGCAATTCTGAAAACATTTCAACGAATAAATGAAGATCTCATTATTTAAACAATGGCAATTACAAATTTTCCGCAAACAGCACTGAATTCGTCTATCAAGAAGAGTAAATCTAATAAGCTCAATTGAAATCTGGTTATTTTTCAATTGGTTTGCTCGACATCTAAAATCAAGATCTGTTAACGAAGTTATTTTAAAAATAACTTATTTTCTATTTGATGGAAACCTGTTCAAAACTAAATTGTTGAAGTAATGAATTTCCAAGTTTATCATGACGATATCCAGAGGTAGCTTTAGAAAGTTTGAAGACAGATATATTTTTCCCCCCAAAAAGAAGAAAAAAGCTCTTTTTATTTTCTTTATTTCTTTTGCTGTTTAGAAAGAAACCTACCAATTTAATTCCTTTATAATCTTGAATTTTAGAAGGTCACTTTTATTTTAAGGGGGGTGTGGTATATAAATATTAAATAAAAATTGAGAGCATAATTATTTAAAAAAACCTTTACAAACAAAGATGGACACTTGTAAATCTGACTTTGTGCTACTTTCTGTAAATACAGGTGTTCATTGGGATGGGTCAGTTGTACAAAACCGATTAGGTGATTAAAACCGGGTAGTGCAAATTTCTCCTTGATTTGAACTTTTATCTATCGGCTATCATCAAGAATTGCTTGTGGAAAGTCTTTACGGCATTTTTTGATGAAAGAAACGCTAGTGTGCGGTTAGTTTTTGTTTGAAGGATTGAGTTTGAATTTCACTTAAAAACTGTATCCTTTGTTTTAAAGCTTTACGTTTATATTAACTGTCTGCCAACATATTAAATATTGGTAAGTACTATATATAATTCTTTGCTTTACTGCTTTACGGCTAGTATTTTAATAGTTTTACTGACCTTTTACTAAACGATTGAGAGTAGTGAAGCCATGTTTTAAAATCTGATTCATAATGGGTTAAAATTGGGTACTTAAGAGTAGGTCAAAACTTGGTATACCTAATTTCTTCTCTAAACTGTCGGACGATGCATTAAGATATTTAATAATTTAGCATGGAGTTTTATTGTGTTAAGTATTGTTAACCCATTCATTCGTGCCACATATAAACTTATACCACAATACTTATAACGCCGCCCCTCCCCTAAAAAAATCTCAACATATGATTAATATTAGATTGTCCTGCAATTCTGAAAACATTTCAACGAATAAATCAAAATCTCATTCGTTAAACAATGACAATTACAAACTTCCCACAAACAACACTGAATCCGTCTTTCAGGAAGAATAAATCTAATAAGCTCAATTGAAAATCTCATTATTTTTCAATGGGTTTACTCGACATCTGAAAACAAGATTCGTTAACGAAGTTATTTTGAAAATAAATTATTTTCTATTTTACGGAAACTTGTTCAAAATGAAATCGTTGAATTGATGAATTTCCAAGTTTATTATGACAATTTTCAAAGGTAGCTTCAGTGAGTTGCAAGACGGACATATTTTTTCATAAAAAAAGAAAAAAATACTGCTTTTTCTGTTTTATTTGTTTATTTTTTTGTTGTTTAGTTATTATTGTGCAGAAAGGAATCTGCCATTTAATTCCTTTCTAATGTTGAATTTTAAGATAACGCTAATGAAAGTAGTTGCAGCGAACGAACTTTTCGATAACATGGTTTTCATCCTATTTTTTTATGCAACATATTTTTAAATTGGAATTTTCCGTTTTTATTACATTTGTATATTTATTATTATTATTATTTTATTTTGGGTATATAGCAATTAAATAAAAGTTGAAAGCATAATTAATTTAAAAATTTATACAAATAAAGATGGACAGCTGTAAATCGGACTTTGTGCTGCATTCTGAAAAGACAGATACTCACTGAGTAGGGAATACAAAACCGGGTAGGTGGTTAAAACCGGGAAGAACAAATTCTTCCTTCATTTGAGCTTTTATCTAACGACTAACAGCACTCTCTTAAAACCTTAGCCACAAATAACTCAAGTTGAGCCGAAATCGACTCATTTCACGATTTGAAAATCAGCTTTTTGTGATAAATTCAAACAATTTGAGTGAACGAGTTGTTTTAAGCAATTTAAATCAAGATGAGTAATTCAAATAAGTAATTTTAACCAAGATGAGCAAAACTTTCTAAAAACATGTTATTGACGATCAAATAACTTACAGCTCTTTATTGAGAGACCAAATCCACTCTTTCATTTTAATAGTGTAGGAATTGCTTGTGGGATGTCATTAGGGCACTTGATGATGAATAAAACAGTACTGTGTTCGGTTACTTTTTATGTGAAGGATTGAGTTTGAATGTCTCTAAAAAATTGTTTTGTTTAAGTTTTTCACATACATCAATTATGTGTCACTATGTTAAATAATGGGAAGTACTATATCTAAATCTTTGCTTAACTACTAGTGTTTTAACATTTTTTTTATTATTAAGGACTGACAGTATTTACGCCATGTTTTAAAATCTGCGTCAGGTTGAGGTCAAACCGGATATTTAAGTGTGGGTCAAAAACAATTATACCCAGTTTCTTACACTCATGGGATGATATTTTAGGATATTTAACAATTTAGCATTTAGTATTATTGTGCTAAGTACTGTTAGATCGTTGATTCATGGCACATCTAAACTTGTACTACAAACAAGAGATAAGGAAGTGGTTATTTTCCAAACCTGGGTGATCTGTAAAAATTTATTAAATTGGAAAGTTATTCAATGCTGCATTTTAAGCACATATAAATTTTTGTTTTGTTAAATGTAATAAAAATGATTTTTTTTTCTATATTAAACAAGACATTTTTTAAGAAAGCTAATTTCCATGATTTTTAACAGAATTCCCGGTTTTACTAAATCAATGGGATAAAACAGGTTTTTTGCATATGTCTGAAACAGGCTATCTTTTTATATAATAAACTAATTTTTCATCAAAAAGAGTATGTTTTAAGATGACAAAGATTTACAAACTTCTATCCCTAAAATTTTAACTTATTGTCCAATGCTTAAACAAAGATGTGAGCTTTAGTTTATAAACTTTGTTTTATTCAAATTCTTCAGCCAAATTGAGTAAACCGTTGTAATGTTGAACTCCATGTGATGGGGCACCATTGAACAAAAAAGTTGGGGCACCAATGAACAGCAAACAAACACCGAATAAACTGGTGATAAATAATAATTGAACTAATTTAAATAGAACACTTAAAACTATGAAGTAAAGAGTTGTTAATGTGTCTAAATATTCTTATTTCTGAAAAAAATTTCTGTGAAAAGAGGTTAATTAAGGATGTCAAAGAACATGGACTTATACTGCTAACAATTTCCTTTATTGCACAGATACGTTCCAACCTCTGTATGCATCAGTGATGGGAGGTTTCAAATCTAAATTGAATCAAATCTAAGTCCCTTTATTGGATAATTGAAAATTCTGGATACAAAAAAAAATTATACATGATTTAACAGGTTTCCAAACATTATTTCTGGTTTCCGTAACGGATAAAACGAAATTTTATATCAGGTCTCTTAAAAAAAATAACGAATGAAAAATTTTAATTTTCCGAAATCATCCGATATCACATTCGTGTATTTCAAAGATATTTTTTAAAAGTTTTCACAGCCAAACATAACTGGAGTGACCGTTTAATTTTTTTTTTTATAAAGAATGAGTTTTGACATCAACTTTGATGGATTTATATTTGGTTAAATAACAAAAAAATTATTAATTTCAGCATAATGTAGTTATTTAATTTAATTCATATTACTTTATATTTCTGTAACATATGCAACTTTTTATAAAAATTCTCAATATTTTCATATTTTATTCATTTGTTCAAAGGTGCTCCTTGCATGTTCAAAGATACTCCTACATGGGGCAGGTTTGAATAAAAATTTTCCGCTCACTTATTTAATTTCTTTGGGAAATGTTTAACTTATGGTTCATATGATGAAAAAATGCGGTGTTTTTATTATGTAATATTTAAAACTAAATAAATATAATTCAAGTAAAAAATATTTCGATTTTCTGAAAATCTGTTCAGAGGTGCCCCCCCCCCCCTCTCCCCTACTTATAGTACGAGATTTTGCCCACCCTTCTCCTATAAGATTTTGAAAGGAACATCATGCATGGGTGAATTATGTACTCCAAAGACAGTTTTTTATATGATTATTTTATTTGAATTTTAGTGGAGTTGTTTCCGTTTTGCTGAAATTTTAATATAAAAATTAAATGAAAATTGAAGGTTGATTAATTTTTAAAATCTATACAAATAAAGATGGATATTTGTAAGCCTATTTTTGCGGTTATTTTTGAAAAGATAGACGCTCACTGGATACAAAAGTTTGAGGGAATATCATGAATATACCGATTTATGTGCTTCAAAGTCAGTTTTTATGTAATTCATTTATTTTATTTCAATTTTATTGGGGTTGTTTCCGTTTCGCCGTATTTTTTTAAAGATTAATAATATCAAACAGTTTTCCGTATTTTAGTCGAAAATAGTGAGTTTGATCCTCTGTAGTATGTTTGTAATTTTGCAAGAGTTTGTTTAGCATTTTTTCGCCTTTCGTGGCACTTGTTTTATGTTCGTTGGAGAATTCATGTTTCTATGTTTAACTTCTTGAGATCAGAGGTACCAAAGGGGTGCATCTATTCTTTTTCCTCAAAAAATCTGAATTGCTTCAGTTACTTTACTTCTGAATATCTGAATGTTTTTGAAAAAAAATAATTAAATAAGTAACAGCATTGATGGAATTACCTTGAAAATAAATATTATTTTCATCTCAGTTAGAATATTGCCTTTAATGACAGTTTTACCAAGAACAGTAATATCTGAAATATGAACCGTAATAAATCGTTATTTAATTAGTACAATCAAGAGACTTATTCATCAACATGCAATCGGGTTTCTCCGATGATATTAACTTTTTCCCTGCGTATAGAAGTTGCATCTACTTATGTAATAGAAACATAACTTCATGATCTAAGAATTCTTTTTAATCAGTCTTTATGTAAACTTCAAGCTGTGAACATAGCAGAATTTTTCTGCATTTAATATATTTCTGCTTAATAATTTTAAATACGTAAAAATATAATCGTAGCCTTTTCCTCATTAAATATTATTTTTTACTAATCATCAGAGAATTTATTCTACAAATGGATACATCATATTATTTTGTTTCTTCTGATGACATAACAGTATGGATGACTCCCATGAGGAAAAATATAGGTAAGCGAATTTATCTTACCTAATTTTTAAAATATTTTTTATTGGTTAAAGAAAAAAAAGCTTAAATAATTTGTAATTTCAGTTTTGTAAAACGCAAAACAACCGAGGTGTTCCACAAAAATAAATTTTTATTTCATCTGTTTAAAAATAAGAACAAATACAAGGATTATTTACAACCGCAACAATTATGAAAGCTATTAGCTTAAACTAAAACTTTGTGAGAATACAGTTTTATTTAAAAGTCAATCGGTATTACATTATGATCTCGTTGTGAGATACATCAGTAGGCGCACAGTCGTTATGGAAACCCTGGAGAAATCTTTAATTTCCTTCTGGTTGAACATAGCAGCAGAATACTAAGAAATATATAAAACAGTCTTAAGGTCGTAGATGCGGCACAACACAATACACTTGAATGAACGAGCTTTTTCTTCTTTGCTGTGTTTGAAAAACAATTATATAAACAAATTGTTTGTAGAAAGTGTGTCAAGTGACTGTCCATAAATGATTTCACAGTTTTTTCCAAAATTTTTGACCCCCCCTCCTTTTTTTGCCACAAAGTGTCACACTTCACCATGCTTTTTCCGCCCACCCCCATTTGTCACATGCCACGGAATACTACATATACATATACAGAGAGATTCAAAAAAGATGAGAAAAATTTTAAGAGGTGATAGTACACACATAAACAAACATTTTGTATCAAAGAATGCATGGTCGAAAACTAAACGTAAAAAAGTTAGAGGGCGCCAAAAGTTATGTTCTTATACGAGGCAAAAACACACAATGAACGATTAAGTTAAGTTACGAAAACAAATTTAATGGCATTTGATTATAATAAGTGCTCAAAACATTGACCGTCAGCTGTTATGCACGCAGTACAACGGCGAAGAACAGATTGGCGAATTTTCTGAAACACACCAGGCATATCGCGAACTTCCCCTACAGCAGCCGAAAGCTTGGCGACAAGTTCTTCTGCGGATTCAATGGGAGTCTCATACACAAGAGCCTTTAGCTGTCCCCACAAAAAAATCGAGAAATGAAAAATCTGGCGAGCGCGGTAGCCAAGCTACAGGACCACCTGTCCCAATCCATTTGTTTGAAAAGATTACGTCCAGATAGTTTCGCACTGCTCGTGTGTTATGAGCTGGTGCTCCATCTTGTTGAAACCACATTACCTGCCGGATGTGTGGACGAACTTCGTTCAACATGTCTGGTAGCACCTGTTGCAGAAACACGAGGTAGTCATTCCCATCAAGGTGTTTTAGCAGAAGATAAGGTCCGAGTAAGTGATCGCCGATTATTCCTGTCCAAACATTGATAGAAAAATTTTGATGATGCGAATGTGGATAAGTGGCATGCGGATTTACTTCTGCCCATACATGCTGATTGTGGGTGTTAAATGCACCAACACAGGTGAAGGTATATTCATCCGTTAAAAGAACTGTTGAAATAAAATTTGGATTTACAGCATTCTGCTGCAAAAACCAGCGGGCAAACTCCACACGACGGGATAATCGCTTTTCCTCAGTGCCTAGACTCGTTGAACATGATAAGGGTGCAAACGTTCATCATGGAGTACTCGCCATGTTCTGGATTGCGATATCTGTAATCCTCTACTCACTGCTCGTGTACTTGTACTTGGCTCATCAGCTACCATATCCAAAATGGCTTCTTCACCATAACATCCCTCTTTGGACGAACTGCATCAACCGGGATGCAAGAAAGGCACCCGTCTCGCACAACTGTCCATGCAAGCGTTCAAATGTTTTTGGATTCGGCAACCGCCTCTTGGGAAATCGCTCTCCGTACAACCGTTGAGCTTCTATGCTACTTCCATTTGTAGCTCCGTAAACAAAATGCATATCGTTTTTTCCTTATTAGAGAAGGGCAACATCTTCAGATGCGTTACTACAGAGATTGACAATTGCACTCTCGTATCAGGGGCTTTTATCTATGAAATGTAACGAAAACTTGAATACCAGCTCTTCTTCTTCCCATAACATGCAATTATTACTCGCAGTGCAGTAACTCGCAACAGGAATGCAGCTTTCTGTTTTGAGCACTTATTGTAATCATATGCCAATAAATTTGTTTTCGTAACTTAACTTAATCGTTCATTGTGTGTTTTTGCCGCGTATAAGAGCATAACTTTTAGCGCCCTCTAACTCTTTTACGTTTAGTTTTCTACTTTATACTTGTTATTATAATTATATGTTAGTGTTGTAGCGTACCGTTGAAGGCTTCCAAGTTGAATACAGTGAAATAACTTGCATGTAGTTTATTCACACATATATTATTCTAGACAGGTTACACATAACAAAGACGCGACACAACATTTATAAAAACTAGTTTGAGCCCCTGTTCTAGGTTAATTTTGGTTACAGTTAAAGTTCTTGACCAGGTCACGTTACAGTTAATGTCATTATACCACATTTTCGACCATGCAATCTTTGATACAAAATGTTTGTTTGGGTGTGTACTATCACCTCTTAAAATTTTTCCCATCTTTTTTGAATCACCCTGTATTTGTAACTAAGAAAGAAAGCACTATGTTATAGATCATATTTTAAATTTTATTTTAAAACTTAAATTGTTTTTTAATGGTGTTTGTGACTATAACAATAAAAATTATTCGTGTACTTATTTTGTATGAAATAAGATTAATAGACAATAGTAATAAAATATTAATATGAAAAAACAATTGAAAACTGTAGTATTTCAGAATGTGAAATGGAATTTAACTAGCAAAAGCCATGCTTTGTTTGGATTCGCGAAGCATTATTTTATAAAGCATATATCTGAAAGTAACAATATTTTTTAATATTATTTTTACATTTTTATTAAACAAAAACGTTATTTTATGTTTTGGCGCATTTTAATTCTACAAATGTAAGTTCAGCCAAATAACTATCAATTTCCTAGGAATTTTTATTTATGATGTAAGGCTGGCATAAAAAAATATTTTCGAAGCAAACTTTTTCAAAATATTTTTAAATTTTCAACTAAAAATTCTTTTAAAGAATTTTACAATTTCTAGTAGCCACTGGTGTTTTTTAAAGTTGTTTGAAATATGCATGTTTCCAATCTTTGTAATTAACATCAAATAATGTTTGATAGCTATTTTAGAATAATATATTTGAAGAGAGCTTGAAGAAAGTTACTTCTTCAAAATCCTATTTTCTGGAAAAACATTTGAAATCAGCTCTCGTCGATACTATGAATTTTTAGCTGTAAAATTTTTTATTCTAATTTCTTCGTTTTTATACATGTTAGTGCATGAGAATTTTTGATATTGTAGAATTTTTCGTAAGGAAAATTTCTATTGAATGTTTAATTTTGAAGGATTTTCACTCTTGACAACGTTACGTACGTTTTTAAGCCAACTGATGCCTATATATCCTCAATATCTGCAACTGCTTCATCTAATGTTAAACCTCGGGATTTATAAATTGTAACAGCAAAAGCTAACTGCAGAGGACATTCTTTCCTTGAGCAATTTATGCTTCCATTTTTCCAGAATTCAATTATTGGGGGAATTGGTACGCACCAATTCTTATAAGTTAAATTACTATAGTATTCAAATTTATCCATGATTATTCGCGATATCTGGTCTGGTGGCTTGTGATTTTCTTTAATACGTGTAACAAAGTCTAAAGTCCCGTTCACTAAACCCTTTTCGGCCCACAAATAAGAACGTAACATTACTTTCGATACAAATGATAAAGTAAGAAATGGTTGAAGTCCATTTGTCATTTCTGAATCGGCCAACTTTTCCTTTCGTACATTTATAAAGAGCTTGAATCGAGGCAACAAGTTCACGCAATTCTTTTAATTTTTCATTCATATAACAAATTTAACAATTAATTTATTTGTTTACAATTCTTTTGTTGCCACTTTACAAAAAAAAATCCATAATACAATTCTTTTAAACTGTTTAAAAAATGTTTAAGTGTCATCTGTGCAAACGATTTTGCTGAATAAAGAAAACGTATTTTGTTTATTAAATTAATCATGATTCTATCTAGTATAATTACTTACTCTATGATTTATATTTTTTTTTCTGAAAATATACGCGTTTCATTTTTTATTTATTTGCTAAAATGCGTCCGTATTGGAAATGCATGTAAAATAAATTAATTAAAATAATATTTTTTTAACGTTTTACTGTAAAAAAAATTATATTCTGCAAATCTACAGATCATATTTTATTTTTGTGTTTAATTTGAAGTCAAAATATTGAATAGTTTTTTTGTAAAGTGTACGACAAATTGTAATTTGAGTGGCCTAGTAGAGGATTCGCTTCGCTCATCCTAATTAGTATTTGACTTAAAATTTTACTTTATGAACACAAAGTATTTTACTTTCAAAATAACTTCAAAATTTAATTTGCTGATTTTTAATGCTTTTAATTTAACTAAAATGTGCGATGTCACATTTCTTCTTAGCCCCTCCCACCCCCATGTCACAAACTGTCACAATTTCATGATCCCCCTCCACCCCTCCAAGCATGACATCATTTATAGATGGCCCCTAGGGTTAAAATCAATCCGTTTTAATTTTGTTATGGATGCCCTCATCGGTAAACACCAGTGCTATAAATTTCACTGATTGTAAACTTGTGTTTTAGTAATAAATATTCATTACATTTGTTGCTTTATTATTCATCTTACACATATTAGGATTAAAAGTTCTTATTTTAGCTAATCCTTCGTACGAAAATTATCTCCTTTCATAGGATATTATTATTATTATTATCATTATTATTATTTCGTACAATATTAACAACCGTGTTTTTTTTTTAATCTTTTATTCTATAGTTCGATAATTTTTCTAATGTTCATATTTCCTTATTTTTGAACATTTTCCCATCAATCCCTCCCCTTTTCTACTTTTTTAGGATTTTTTTTTAATCCGAAGAAACCCTATTCGTTTCTGTTCTCTATCTGTCTGTCCGTCATAGAATCCGTACACAAAAACTATATAACTCAGAGACTTCAAAATTTGTGTACTGACAACTGAATGCCGACAAATCATAAATATCATAAATGCACGACCAATCATAAATAGCAAACAGAAGGTTCTTAGCTAGAACCCCGATGTTGAAGTTGAAAATTTCATATTAAGATAGATTTAATTAAATTTATTTATTCATTTATTTATTTATTTGTCAATTTAAAGAATTATATTACTAATGTTTCGTTCATCTGATTTTATAATATTTTTTGGAATTCAACTTTCTTCTTTATTTCTTCCTTTTTTTAAAACTATTTTGATTTATTAATGATTCAACTTTTAAATTTTTTTAAACATAGGTTTTTGTTTCGTTATTCGAAATTTAAAATTTTATTTATATCTCCGTTAATTTTTTTCTTCTGATTTTCAAAAAATTTAGAATTTTGGATTTTATTTAAACATTTTTATTTTGATTAAAATAAATAACTTTCTTTTACAATTATTCCAAAATTTGATTTGTTCCTGCTACCACCTATATAAGAATTTAATAAATATATAACATTTTGGATTTATTAATTGTTTGGATTAATTAATTGCTAAGTTGTCCGTTTCCATGAAACCTTCCGTGCGATCGGCGATTACAGTTACCCACTTGTTTTAACTAACCCACACTATTTTTTACTTTTTTAGCAACTGGTGCTATTTTTGAACAGAAGAATTTTGCTTCTTTAATGCCAAATTCCACTGTTTAAAAAAACAAATCTGTTAAAAAGTAGTTTAAGGAAAAAAGAGTAAAAGTTAGCATCTATGTCGTGTGTGTGTATATGCACGTTTTTGTATTCTTTTATGTACGTAATTCAACAACGTTAGAAATGATTTATTATTAAAAATAGGATGTATAAATGTATTAAATTGGCATCTTTACAAAAAATTTATTAATATACGTATATAGAATATCAATAAGTTAGCATCTATGTCGTGTATATATATATGCATACGTTTCTGTATGTTTGTTTGTATATAACTCAACAACTTTAGAAATAATTTATTATTATGAATAGAATATAACACTGTATTAATTCTATATAAGTAACTAATAACTTAAATATCTTTACAGAAAACATTATTATTATCTACGGAATACATCAATATATAATAGCGGATAGTACCTTAATTATAAAATACTTAATAATTAAGTAATAAACAACTGTCACAGTTCCACAATGCCGATGTTGATTGCACTAAAATTCAATCTATCTTTCAAGAATCGTAAACCCAATAAGCCCAATTCAATCCTCATTATTTTTCAAGGAGTATGTTTGACATCAAAAAATAATATTTTCGAGAGTTTTGTTGCAAATAACTTCTCATCTGTTTGAACGAAATTTATTTTGAACGCTGTCGTCAGAATGATGAATTTTCATAGCCGTCTAGTTTATTATAATGATTTCCGAAATAACGTGGATTCAAGATCTAAATATCTTGTTCTCTGAAAAAGAAAAAGTTTTTTTATATATATAAAGCGAGAAATGTAAAAATTTCATGCTATTTTTTTTCTCAAACTTTGATTTAAGGAGTACACAATATAAACTAGTTTTATTCGATAAAGTTGTTTTATTCATTTTTCTAGGTGAATAACATTATAATATTTTAAAATGAAATATATAGGGGAGTAGGCGGCACGTTTGAACTGGGGGCACCATTGAACACTCTAAATATTTTCCCTCAAATAAATTATTTTTAAAAAATGTATATGGCAATACATTACTGCTGCTTCGAGGGAATAATTATACAAAGCTGTACCTTTTTGTATGAATAGTACTGTCTAAACAAGATATGTATTTTTTTCCCTCTTGAATCTAAACTTAAGAAAATAAAGTTGTAAGAATTTTGTTTGCAAACTTCTATCTATAGAATTTTAATTTATTGTTCAATGCTTAAACAAAGATGTGAGCTTTAGTTTATAAGCTATGTTTTATTCAAATTCTTCAGCCGAATTGAGTAAACCGTTGTAATGTTGAACTCCAAGTGATGGTGCACCATTGAACAACGAACAAACACCGAATAAACTGATGATAAATAATAATTGAACTAATTTAAATAGAACACTTAAAGTTATAGAGCAAGAGCCCGTGACTGGCAGACATTCGTTATTTTATAAAAGCTGAAACTTTCTCAGCGCAGTCTTCCAACAAAGATAGGAATGATGGGTAATTATGAAATTTGGATCATGGTGGCTTTGGCAGTGACCAGGGAGCAAAGGTGTAAAAAATACCAACTTACTTTCGTCATTTTATAAAGCGTAATTTTTTTATATTTCCTTTGGAATGATGTTAGAAATCACGTCCTCCATTGGCAGACACTTCCTGTGGTTCCAAACCCCGGCCGACAACCACTAAACTTCAATAATAGGAAATTCTACTTTCGCCATTTTATAAAAGCTGAATTTTATATATGTTACTTGGATAACTACCAGAAGATATTTCTTCAGTTGGCAGACAGTTTTGGTGGTTCCAACCCCCGGCCGACAGACATATACAGCGGCTTCTCAATACACTAGAGTCTGCGCGAAACAGACATTTTCCCCGTTTTCTCTTGGGTCGGAAATTGGCGACAGCTATTTGAGGTTGATGCATGTAATTCTACGGTTGTTGACATTTTGAAAAAAGACCACAATGAAAGAAAAAATGTAATTTAACAAATTATAACAACTATTTGGAAAATTATATTTTCAAAGACTAAAATTTTAAAGACTTAAAAAGTAATTCTATACTTAATAATAATAATAAACATCATTTTTAGGATGACCAAAACGAGTCAAATATTACGTACGCCATGCATTAAAGATTAATATTCCTAGACCATAAATTAAAAAAAAACAGTAGTCTATTGTTATATAACTTTAACTGTTTAAAATGTGCATTTTTATTTGATGGAGTTAATCAGGCTGACTGCCTCTTATTACGTATGACATGGATTAAACATTAATATTCCTGGACCCATCTTATAAAAATTTTAAATGAAATTTCAGTTTTACAATTTTTTTGAACTGCAGATTTTTAAACTTCTAAACATTGCACATTTTAAGTTTTTATACCGTTGCATAGAGAAAAAAATGCACTTTTGAATGAAATTCGTTTGAAATTTTTATGACAATTTGTTTTCAAATTATTATTATTATTTAAAGTTTTTATTACTTTTTTGTCATTGTGGCAACAGAAGTAAACCATTTTTAGACATTAAACATGGACCAATCAGAAAATGAATAAAATGCGGTATTCAACCAATAAAAACATTCAGATATACTTCGGATTTCCCAATTCTCTACCGAGGATAACAACTTTTTCCAAATTACTAAAAATTAGTTATTTATTTATGAATATTAATGAACGTTAGCTTCGAATTCTCTCCATGCTTGGAAACACTTATCGCCAAATATTTAAAAATATCTCCAAATTTGAAGACAAAAATTAAGAAATCATAAATATTGCCGATTTGGCTATAGATTACTGATTTGGCACAATTCTCATTCAAATTCAGTATTTACGAAATTTCTTTTTATAGGGTTCGTAGAATTTGATCTTCTTAAAATTTCAGTAAAATTTTCAATGAGATAATAATCAAGCATTAAAGAATTTTTATTAACTCATCTAATCGAGTCGCAAAAAAAGCTATATTTAAAAAAAACAACGAATATGAAAGCTATATCCTCTCCCTGGCACATGCCGAAATTGCTGTTTCATTATGTACTTATTTATCATTAAAAAAATTGCATGTTTATAATGTTATTGATTATGATTTCCATTTTGATACTTGTTTTAAAAATAAATGAAATACGTCAGAAAATTATGTTTAGGTATTTTATGAACTTTATTTTTAATATCCACTTCAATACAAAATTAGAGTTTTACTGTTTATTCATACATAGTGTTAAAAAATTCTATACGTGGTGTCCCAAAAATGGCACCCAAACTCTGTGCAGCCAGATTCCTCATTGGGAATACATAAAATAAGCCCAAAGAACTGCACCTGTACGAATCATAATTTACGAGAAAAATTGAAAAACAAAGTATACATCAAATACATGTCAAATTATTAGCGAACAGAACGCATGAAAATCATACAAAAAATACCAGTAGCTACAAGGATGCAATAACGAGTTCTTCAACGGCGTCTTAACGTCATTCTTTGGCGCGCGCACGTTTGACGCGATATGCGCAGCGAACGTTTAGAACGTTACCTGCACATATATCTGCACATATATTTTTTAAAATAGTGAAATGCATGGGATTTTCCTTCTTCGTTTTCTGTTCAATGCAACAACCTCAAATAACTGTAGCCAATTTCCGACCCAAGGGAAAACGGGGAAAATGTCTGTTTCGCGTAGACTCTAGTGTATTTAGAAGCCGCTGTATATATCTGTCGGCCGGGGGTTGGAACCACCAAAACTGTCTGCCAACTGAGGAAATATCTTTTAGTAGTTACCCAAGTAACATATATAAAATTCAGCTTTTATAAAATGACGAAAGTAGAATTTCCTATTATTGAAGTTTAGTGGTTGTCGGCCGGGGTTTGGAACCACAGGAAGTGTCTGCCAATGGAGGACGTGATTTCTAACATCATTCAAAAGGAAATATCAAAAAATTACGCTTTATAAAATGACGAAAGTAAGTTGGTATTTTTTACACCTTTTCTCCCTGGTCACTCCCAAAGCCACCATGATCCAAATTTCATAATTACCCATCGTTCCTATCTTTGTTGGAAGACTGCGCTGAGAAAGTTTCAGCTTTTATAAAATAACGAAGGTCTGCCAGTCACTGGCTCTTAGACTATTATTGAATTAAGTAAAATAATTTTAATAAATCACATAAAAATTAATAATTAATTTCAATATGAACTTTGATGTAAATATATTCATTTAAAATCAAGCACTATGTAGTGTAATGCATATTGGCTTCCAAAAGTTAAGGTACAACCGGTTTTTTGCGTCTAATTTTCGAATGAATGAATATAGAAAGAACAAATTTGGAGGAAATGTGCGCTAAACTGTTATTTTTTAAATGCAACATAGAAATTTACTTAAGTTAAACGCATAAATGAAATTAAAACAAAAAAGCACTCATGGTAGAAAATTTCATTCTTGGAGAAATCAGTATATCGCAGTATTTTGCAGTAAAATACAACAGAAACATTAAAAAACTGGTTTTAATATGGAATATGTCCACCCCGTACTTGAATGCATTAGCGGCATCGACTTTTCATGCTCCCAATTAAAATGTCAGACTCCGAATTAGGTAGCGCTGACCAGACATAGAATAAGCCTTGTTCCAGATCATTTAATGACCTTGGAGGAGTACTTAAAGCCGCACCTCTCTTCCAAGATAGTGCCAAAGAAATTCTATCAGATTCAAGTCTGGAGAGTGAGCTGGCCATTCCATTCTCTCCAAACTGTGATCTTCAAGATAATCCTCAACAACCACAGCTTGGTGTGGTCTCACATTATCATTCATTAGATTGAAACCATTGGCAATAGCACCGACATATAAGCGCATATATGAATCAAGGATCTCATCCTGATATCCCGCACCAGTCAGAGTTTCTCCGTGGAACACATGAAGGTCAGTGTGGCCTCCGAGTGAGATTCCTGCCTAAATCATGATTCCACCATTTCTGTACCTGTGTGTTTCGACAGTGTTTGATTGATGGTATCGAGTGCATTGTTCTCTCAAGATCAGAAGACGTCCAGAATAGCTCTCCAGTGTGTATCTGGACCTCGTTTGTGAGTAGTACAGAAGCCCACTGTTGTTTGGTCCAGGAAACATGCTCTCTTGCCCAATATAAGCGGGCCCTTTTCTGTCATCTATTGAGGAGGATACACACAACTATTCGCCTTGCATAGAGACCTTCATTATGAAGACGTCTTCCCAGCGTAGTATCGGAGATTCTTCCCCCCGCCCGCCCCCTTAATGAATCGGGCAAACGACTTCTTCTAGACATTTCTAGATTCTACTGGTTGTTGTGAACAAAACTGAAAACAATAGTTCAAATAGAACAAAATTTACACGCGAAACTACAAAAACTTCATAATTGCATATTTTTCTCCCATTCACAAATACCTATATTTTTCTATAAAATAAAAGTGGTGGCTGTAATTTTCACGCAAGTTTTTTAATGCTTATAATTGTCATTCATATAAACTATGAAGTTTAATCTGACTGACATTTTTTTTCTGGTGAGCTTCGAAAAACATGTTGTACCTTAAGTTATGGAGGCCAGTGTATATATATATAATATATATATACACTGCAGGAGGGTTATGTATAAAGTCAGGAGTTTTCTTACCGTAATTTTTTATTTTAGCTCGGAATTCAAACAAAAGGTGGCGCTGACGGAGATTTAAGGCCAGGTGATCAGTGCCGAGTGAAGCGTCGACCTGGCCTTCAATCGCCGTCAGCGCCACCTGTTGTTTGAAATTCGAACTAAAATAAAAAATTACGGTAAAAAAACTCCTGACATTGTACATAACCCTCCTGCAAAAAATTTTTAAATAGCTGTCACCGTTAGCAAGTTATTGAATTTTAAAATCCATCAGTCATTTTTGAGACACCCGGTATATATATATATATATATATATATATATTTCACATTATGAAATGAAAGTTCAAAATTTCAAGGATAGAGTGTATGTCAAAAAGGTAAACAATAAACGATAAACAATTAAAAAACTATAAACAAAATACAGGCAAGAAAAAAAAAAGCTTGCCTCTGTTTTTCTTGCCTGTATTTTGTTTACAGTTTTTTAATTGTTTATAGTTTATTGTTTACCTTTTTGACATACACTCTATCCTTGAAATTTTGAACTTTCATTTCATAACGTGAAATATAACTTGTAGCATTATATATGAACTGCTTAATCGCCAATAATGCTGTAATTTTTCATGTTGAATTGATACTATATATATATATATATATATATATATATATACGTATATATACCTTATAAATTATTAATTTAGCAAGAACTAGCACACCCCCCTCACAAAACAAAACTCCCTTAAAATTAAAAATTTAACAATCAAAATACAAAAAACAATAGGCTACAAGCCTCGTCAGTGATGGGCTTTATTACACAAAAGCAGCCGGGCATTCCAGTTTACAAAACGAAATTTATTTAAGTGGCAGTGGTCCCAAAAATGACTGATGGATTTTAAAATTCAATAACTTGCAAACGGGGACAGCTAATTAAAAAATTTTTGTAGGAGGGTTATCTATAATGTCAGGAGTTTTTTTACCGTGAATTTTTATTTTAGTTCGGATTTCAAACAAAAGGTGGCGCTGACGGCGATTTAAGGCCAGGTGATCAGTGTCGAGTGAAACGTCGACCTGGCCTTCAATCGCCGTCAGCGCCACCTATTGTTTGAAATTCGAACTAAAATAAAAAATTACGGTAAAAAAACTCCTGACATTGTACATAACCCTCCAGCAAAAAATTTTTAAATAGCTGTCACCGTTAGCAAGTTATTGAATTTTAAAATCCATCAGTCATTTTTGAGACACCCGGTATATATATATATATACCTTAAAAATTATTAATTTAGCAAGAACTAGCACACCCCCCTCACAAAACAAAACTCCCTTAAAATTAAAAATTCAACAATCGAAATACAAAAACAATAGGCTGCAAGCCTCGTCAGCGATGGGTTTTATTACACAAAAGCAGACGAGCATTCCAGTTTACAAAACGAAATTTATTTAAGTGGCAGTGGGTTTCGGCCAGTTTCAATCAGTATCATCTAAAACCAGTTCAGCTGTTTTTAAGAGTGCTTAGATAGTACTGATTTTAATTCGAACTTGTTTTATAAATTATGTCGGTTTTGCCTTTATAATAATTATGTTTTTACTCGTTCTAAAATATACCTACAAATTAACGGGATTGGTATGGGTACTAGCTACTCATCCACTGGTGCTAACTTATTTTTATTTTTTTATGAATTTCAATATAGTATTAATAAAGCCTATGTCACATTTTTTTCTTACCGATACATTGATGATTTGATCGTTTTGAATGTTAATACTGACTTTAAAGAAATTTCTCAAGAAATTTATCCCGATTCCTTAACGTTAAAGAAAATTAATGAAAATAGTTTCCAGGCTAACTATCTAGATTTAAAAATAAAGGTTTTAATAGATAACAAAATACAAATTTCTATTTATGATAAGCGTAAAATTTTTTCTTTTACTGTTAAATCAGATCGTACACTGGTCCTCCAATATTTCAAAACGAATATACATTAACATCATAATCAGCCAAATTTTTCGTATTTTTACAATCTGTTCAAAAAAATACATATTTCATAGTGAGCTTTTTTAATTTAAAAGAAAACTTCGTTATAAAAACAATATACCTCTCAATTTCATAAAAAAATATTCTGATTTTGCGGATTATCTATATTATTGATCGTTTGCTACTCAGTAACAGCTAATGACTTGTATTACCTGAAGCCTCCTTAAGGACGGTTTTATGAAGATGTGCTGCACTGAGTGGCAACAGACTTGGATTGTTTTTGGATTGGTTTGGAATACGGTTTCTACTTTGATTTGTGCTATCTCGTCCTTGTATATTGATGATGACTTATAAGCAGACTTTCATGTCGAGCACACAAGTCAGATGTATGTTGTGTCTACTTTGTTCTGTTTTTTAACTTTGTTTTGGGTTGTGGCATTGCAGCTAAGTTGGGGATGTGGTTTTTATTCAGAGAACATATTTTTGCATCGTTTACAATGTTCCAGGTGAGACATTCGTTTACTACTGTGGCGTAGGGTCCGGTGGGGGAACGTGTGAATTATAGCCATCGGGTGTTTTAACATCTGATTTTTTGCTCTTCACCGTTCTGGCCGAAACTCACTGCCACTTTAATAAATTTCGTTTTGTAAACTCGAATGCTCGGCTGCCTTTTGTGTAATAAAACCCATCGCTGACGAGGCTTGCAGCCTATTGTTTTTTATTTTTATTGTTGAATTTTTAATTTTAAGGGTGTTTTGTTTTGTGAGGGGGTGTGCTAGTTATTGCTAAATTAATAATTTTTAAGATATATTTTTAATTTATGTGTTTTACTGCAGCGTTTCGGCGCAATTCACATGAATGTATGTTGTTTATAGTTGATATTTTGCATATTGGATATACATATACATATATATATATATATAGATATATATATATATATATATATATATATATATATATATATATATATATATATATATATATATATATATATATATATATACATATATATATATATATAGATATAGATAATCCAGCACTACGTAGTTTCTTAGAAGAATATCTTAGAAGAAAGATTTTATAAATTGCGGAAATTTTATTATATGAATTAATTATGCTTTCAAGAACCAGTGTTACGAGTGTTAAAGCAATTATTTTTCTGCTATGAAAATATGTAAAAAAAATAATTAAAAAGACATTTTCATAAAACTATCTTAAAAGATGACAGAAACATGTTTTTCGTATTTAAACATCAGAAAAACATACATGACTCTAATAAATTAAAATAAAAAGTCAAAGAGTCTGATAAAGCAAGAGAAAAAAAGGTTATTTTTAATGTAACGAAAAGTTAGCTTTATGCTATAGTTTTACATTTTTTGAATCATTAAATTTAGATTAAAGAAAAGTTGTATTTAGCATACTCTTTTAAGTTAGAAATGGAAAAAGATTAGTAGATTTTTTTTAGCTTTTTTTTATTTAATATACTATTTAACAACATCAGATCATGAATCTTAAGTAGTAGAATAATAAAAAAATAAGTATTTCTTTAAATTAACTTTTAAAGTAAAAAAAGAAAAAATCCACTTTCTTACTTAAACCTTTTAAACAAAAAGCTATAAATAATTACAAAAAACTCTTTTAAAGTGTTATGCACTTTTTTACAATTACAGCTTAACAATAAAAACTATCTCGGCTCACAAAAAATGTTAAATTTGAAAACTCAAAGACAAATGTAGTGGCGACGCTTATTTATAACTTCTAAATAAAAAATAATAATAGTAATAAAAAGGAATACTTTTGAATGTATTTTAAACTAAAAAACATGAAATTCTTAAGATAAAAAGTATTGAAAACAGTTTTAAATAAAATAGCAGATTAATTTTAAAAATTATAAAATATCCTTTTCAACAGACGTAGCATTTTTTTGATTTTGAGCCAAACTTAATAGAAAAACGATAGCGAAGGAATGTGCAAAAACTAAAACACTATCTACAAAATAAAGGTAAAAATACACGAAATGTTATATTTTTTATGAAACCGGAGAAATATTACCGTTTTTGGATCATTATGCCTGTCAAAATTTGATAACATGGTGTTGGACTTTAAAAATATTAAAAAAGCATTACGGATTTTCCAACACGGTTTATGGATTTATAGAAAAAAAATGGCAGGAATATAAATGTTAATAAATCTCTCTTAATAAAAAGTAGTGATTTTTTTTTTTTTTTTTATAACGAGTATCAAGATTGAAAAATGTTTCGTCATCAAAAATAATTGAAGAAGTACATCATTAAAAAAGCTTTTTAACTTGAAACGAGTTTTCAAATAAATCAGATTTTTTGTGTAAACGCCAATTAGCGAAATAATTTTGATACTATTCATTTTTCAATTTTTTTTTTTTTTTGGGGGGGGGGGGGAGGGAAGGTAGAAATATTTATTATATTTTAACGTATTTCTTTTAAGCTTTTCGGTGTACTTGACAATGTCAGACAACAAGACAACTTTGGAAATATATAAGTAACATTCAAAGAAATATCTGATATTCGCTAAACAAAAATAACTAATGAATGATTATTTTTACGGCTTCACAAATAGAAGAAACATTGAGCTTGTAAGCACAAAACTTAGAACGTGTCTATTTACTGAATTTAATACTTTTTCTTTTGACCATGTTTTTGAGAGCAAGCTTTCTAAAAAAATGATTATGCATAAAAAGTAGAATTAATATAAATATATATATCATTTGTTTAAATATCTACAATCTTTGACAATACTTTAGTTTGGGAGTAAAGGAAAAAGTTATACATTGAAGTTATAAATAGGAAATTATAAAATACCTTAAAGAACTGAAGAAAATATTTAACTTATTACATAGACATGACTGAGAGAAAGTTTGGCATTAGAAAAAGTAATTATGAATCCGATATTAAATTTGGTCGTACAAATATGCTTTGTTTAGATTATATTTAGATGGGGTGGGGGATTCCGTTTAATGAAAGCAAATTCTGTATTGTATCAAATATTTGTCGCAAGCTCATTATAAGAGAGTCCAATGAAATTTATACGTTTAAAAGGTTTGTTTGCTATGATACTGTTTCTTTTATTATTCCAAGTTATGGTTAGAATTAAAGAATAAATTCCTCGCCATAAAGCTTGAATGATATGATCCAAATAATTTCTGATCATGGTCTACATTTTATTTATTTTTTGCAACAAGAGCGTGTGGTTTTGTGTACATCTCGTTGTCGCGTGTCATTTGTATTGACCATGAGACCGATTGTATTTTTATTTTTACTGTGATATTAGTTCTTATCAGAATTAGAATTTAAAAATACCAATGTTATTTGTTAATAATATATTTTGTAACACTTCTCTCCGGTAATATAAATTGTTTATCAAAATGAAAAATGTTATGATATCATATGTTGGATATACAAAACTGTACAAATTCGAATATTTAATTTAAAGTCAACGTAAAATCCAATCCGAACTAGACTCACTCAAATTCGCAACTAAGCCGATTCCGCAATGAATGAAAATTAATCTAGATTTCAAAAGAATTATTCGAAAATAACTGTATACATTTACAATTCTTAAAGTCACTTTTATCTTTTACACTGACAACAATATATATATGTACTCATTAATATCTATAGCTTTTTTTAAAATTATTATTCCATCTGAAAAGATTTTCTAGAATGTTTTCAAAATTATTTTTAACAAGAACTTAACCGGCAGTCAGGTTATCGTAATATATATATATATATATATATATATATTAAAACTTTTACAATAGGTTGTAATACTTATAACAATTATGCCAACAACATTTTATTAGATATTTTAAATCAGATATATAAACTTACTATAGCAAAAGATAATACACAGTGTATAAAAAACAGTTATCAACTGGTTGGTATAATTAAAGAACTTAAATGTGATAAAGACATAAGAACTTATGATTTTAAAGATCTATTCAATACTATCAATCTCTTAGACCTTCATAAAATCATCAATCAACTATTCATATAATTCAAAAATCAATTAACTCTTCCTAATTATATGGATGAGGCTTATTTTCAAACATTAAATAATTTCATTATATACAATAACTTTATTTTACAAGATAATACTCTATATATACAAAAAGTCGGAATCCCTCAAGGGGACTCTACGTCGAGTATATTGTCCGATTTATTCTTATATCACTATGAACGCAGTTATAGTAATGATCATCTTTTAACTAGTGAAAAATGCTCCAAGGAGCAGTGCAAAAGCAGAATATGATTTTAATTGAGCATTAAAAAGTAATGGACAAGTTTATTTTTTGGAAAAAGTACACAAACATTTAAAAGTAA
This sequence comes from Maratus speculifer, assembly GCA_964019185.1. NCBI lineage: Eukaryota > Metazoa > Arthropoda > Arachnida > Araneae > Salticidae > Maratus > Maratus speculifer. The sequence continues at coordinate 331,749,504 of OZ025297.1, forward strand.
TGAACAAGTTTATTTTATTGAAAAAATGCCCAAGCATTTAAAAGTGCTGGACAAGACTTGAAACTGAGTCAAGAACTAGTAAATAATTTCCTCAAGACTTGAAAATGGCTGATCAGGCTCTTATGTGACAAGCATATTCAACGTCCTTTTTTTATCCCTGTCTATCTTAGTATAGGCATGTTGGCAGAATCTAACACTGTGCTTTAGAAAAACTCAGTTTTCACAACAAGTATTAGATACAGTATCTATATTAAACACATCCTGGCCCCTCTTTAACAAAGCCTTGATATTACTGCTTTGCACTGTATTTACTCTTATCACAACCATTTTTTGCACGCAATCTTATCACTAAAAAACAGTTTTTCTATCCAACCTTTTTTCAAAAAATTTTTAAGCGGATTTTTATTAGCAAAAGATAAAATAGTGCTAAAATTTTTATATTTTCATAAGTAATCGATAAGTTTATCAAAAGCACTGTATATTTCAAGCAAATTTTGATTTTAATAAAGTTAGAATACCTGATAAGCACGTAACATGTACAACCAAACAGCAACTGCTTTTCCATTTTTTTATGTACTTGGACATAATAAAATTGCCAAAAGAGTTACTACTTCACAAGTAAATTGTTAAGGAGCAGCATGTGGTATATTTAGCTACTTCATCAAAAACTTGCTCTGAAAGTTCAGCTTTTATAGAGCACAATGTTATATTCTGATAACGTGTCAATACTAAGATAGACAGGGATTAAAAAAAAAAAGACGTTGAATATGCTTGTCACATAAGAGCATGATCAGCCATTTTCAAGTCTTGAAGAAATTATTTACTAGTTCTTGACTCAGTTTCAAGTCTTCTCCAGCACTTTTGAATGCTTGGGCATTTTTTCAATAAAATAAACTTGTTCATTACTTTTAAATGTTTGTGTACTTTTTCCAAAAAATAAACTTGTCCATTACTTTTTAATGCTCAATTAAAATCATATTCTGCTTTTGCATTGCTCCTTGGAGCATTTTTCACTAGTCCTTCTATTTTTCCATATTCCATAGGGATACTGCACAACTTGTTTTGTATTTTATATATAGAAAACAAAATCTTATTTGTATTGAAATTAAAAAATGCTACATATTCTAATACTCTAGTGTTACAAATTTAAAAAACTTTTTAAACAGGTTTTTCTATACCAAAATTCTACGGTAATTTTCAAAAAAAAAAAAAAAAAAAAAAAAAATCAGTTTTTTACTAAAGTGAATAAAATAATAAATAAATTCAAAGAATAGATTTTTCATTCAAATATCTATTATTTTTGCCAAAAACAGGAACTTTTTTTTATGCAAGAGTAAAGTTTGATACAAAAACCATGCTTCTTTTTTTCTTAATTCGTATTTTTTAAATGTATTACCAAGTCATGTATTATGTAGCCAATTTTTACACTATACACAGTTAAAAAAATTGACCGATTTGGTGCAGAGTCACTCCACCTCTTTTATAGGAAACGATTGCTTTACTGTGTTATGGAGCATTCTCATTGGCCATAAAGAGATATTCTATAAAAGCTGTGGAGTGACTCTGCAACAAATGGGTCAAATTTTTAACAGTGCACTGTTAAAAATCTGCTGCATTTTGCTGCAACGCCCTCCACCACTTGTATATAATATCTCTATTCCAACCAATGAGAAAGCGCCATTTCACGGCCAAGTAACCGTTTTCTATACAAGCAGGGGAGTGCGTTGCAGCAAAATGCAGCAGATTTTTAACAGTGTGCATATCCTTGGCGCTATAGTTTACAGGAGTGGTACATTGTTCAAAATTTGAAACTTTTGCTGCATCGCCACTCCATCGCTTTGATAGAATATCTCTATTTTGATCGATGAGAATCCTCGACAATGCATTTAAGTAATCGTTTTCTACTTATCTACTATATCGTTTCCGTATATTTATTTTTTCAATCAGCACCAAGGTGCGCACTTTATTAGAAGACGCGCTCTATTAGAGGGCGCATTCTATTAGAATAAATACGGTATATACTTATAGTAAATACACTTTATTAAAGTACAGGGCCCCAATATTTGACAGGTATGCCAGGCATTTTTGCCATTGATGCCATTGTCCTAAAAACAAACTATAAAGAAATGAAAAAAATGGATAAAATATAAATTTGGCATGGTGCAAAAAATTGCCTAATTTAAAATTAAAAATCAAATTTGACAGCCACCAAGGCTAGACACCGTGCATAATTATTTAGTAAATGATTCATTAAAAAATGACAAAAATCAGCATGTCAAAAATTTCAAAAAAATTCATAATTCGTTAAAAAATTAAGTTAAAAATAAGAGAAAAAAAAGCATTCTGTATTTTTTTATGCTTAATCGAATGGTGTAACTGATTTTTCTCTCCGATGATCAGAAGTACCTTAGATTGATGACTGCTATTTTTTTATTTCATCTTGTAAAAAAAAACTGTTTAACGTAAAGCTATGAATTTTTGCAGGATTAAAATAAATCTTTAAAATAAACTTTACCGCAACATTCTATCTGCAATAGAACGTTAGATATACCCATTTATGACCAAGTTTGGAAAATACGCAATTTCAGAAAAACCGCCCAGCGAAATAACGTTTTCTCGATGACTACCCCGGGATAAAAAAGTTTGTCTTTTGTTTAAAAAAAAAATTAAGTTTTTATCTTTAGTAGTTTTCGAGAAAAGTGCTGTGACACAAAATTTTTGTCCGATTTTCAGAATATTCTACAGTATGCCATAAAAAAAAAAAAAAAAATTTTGTGCTATGTTGTGCTTCTTGGTCAGACGAACATTTTAAAAAAAATCATCAAAATTGGATAAGTATTTAGTTAGTTATTGCAAAAAGAAAAATTGAAAAATCCGTGTTTTTGCGGTTTCCTATGCTTAAGCATTATCGCTTAATCATATTATTGTTGCGCGCTGCCGCGCGCACAATGATGTTTCGATACATTGATGACATCATTTTAATTGACACCACTAATAGTGTTAGTACTTCCTTTCCTATAATTTATCCCACTAATCTGGAACTTACGGAAAACCTTTTATCAAACAATAGTATTAACTTTTTGGATTTAAATATTACATTAGTGGATAACAAAATAGTAACTGATCTATATGATAAACGTAAAGATTTTAAATTTAAAGTTAATACCTTTACTCATTTTAAATCCTGCCTCCATATTTCTGTTTATCGAAATATACTCCTCAATCACTTGTTCAGAATCAAAAGTTTGTGTTCCCCTCATCTTATAAAAAAAAAATTAATCTACGATGCGTTAAATCATGGTTTTCCTAAGAAATTCATTTACTCTTTATTATACAATTAATTCTTTTATTACTTATAATTTGAAGTAGGATGTTTATTGTCAGTTATTTTTAACATTTTGCACAGAAAAAAATTTATCAATAAAAATATAAAAAATAAAAATTACACACGAAAATATAAAAAACTGTAAAATGTTTATAAAAATTTAATCAATAGGTCGGACGGGTGGGTAGATGTTAGATTAAGGAGGTAGAGAGGAGCTGCTGGAAAATATATGCGCATATGTTAATTTATTAAAAGGGAAAAAAGGGGGGTGTTGGTTGTAGGAAAAGGTTCAGTGTAACAATAATATAGTGTTAATTTATTATTTATGGTAATGTATTGTTATAGCATTCCTTGTTTATTCCTCTGGTTTTAATATGTAATGTAGTTTGAGGCTAATCAATGGTTGATAATTTAAAATAATATTATATTACTTTTACAATATTATAAATTCAAAATATGTTAGTTATCATAATAAGCTATCTTTTGCTGGTATTTTTTAAATGGTATAATAAATTATTATTCCCTGATTTTTGCTTTAAACAAGGGCTGGTACGGTTTAAGCCGATTGGTTTTTACCATTGTTTAAACCACGGTTTAAATCAAATGTGTTTTTTTTTTCCTATGGAAACCTTTTTTTTTTTCCTTTTTTCGAAAAAGTCTAAAGATATTTTCTTATTTTTCTTTATAATTTATTGTATGTAATTTTTCACTTTTAACCCTTTTTCAGCAATACGTATTTCATACAGTGGGTTTTGGTCATTTTTTTATGTATAGGAATAACTCTTTAAATTGAAATATGATTTTTTTTCCAATTATCTACATAATCCATTGTATGTAGGATGTTTAAAAATAGATCCCCGGTTTAAACGAAAAAACATAGTTTAAACAAAAAATAAAAAACCGTTTTATGTTATTTAAAAAGACCTGGTTTTTTCCAACCCTGCATTAAACCAATAAGTATTGTAATTTGTAAAATTTTGTTTTTAATGTGTTAATAAATTTTTGCATTAATTTATTGTGTTTAGAAACTAAAGATAGCGCCACTGGCGCTTTGTGTAATAAATTCGTATTTATTTTACATGAAGTAAATATTTCATTGATATTTAATCGATTTAAAGTAATTCTATAGTTATAAATTAAAACTTGTTATTAGTATAAAATAGTTTAACTATTTTTATTAAGTTCATAAAATTTTTGTCTACTTATGTTTTGTAATTAATTATTTTTAATAATAGTTAATTTAATTATACAGTCGAGTTTCTCTATAACGAAACTCCATACATCGAATTTCTCTATATAACGAATTTTTAGTAGGAACGGTTTCTTTTTCGCATGATTACATTAAAAACAGTCTCTATATAGCGAAATATAGATCTCCATATAACGAATTTTTTCCATAAATTGGTCTTAATTTCCTCAGTTTTAAAAGGCTTCGAAATCATATGGAATCAATTTTCTATCACTTATTTTTGATTTATCGTCAGTGCTGAGTTTTTTCTTCATATTACTTCTCTCCTTGTTCTTTAAATCCAACGAATTAATCCCATCTCCCACACACCTTTCCACATCCTTCTCCAAACAGTGTGAATTGGATTGATACACATGAAAGATAGGAATGAATTAGAGGTACATAAGAAAGGCATTCAAATGGAGGAAAACGTTAACTACAATTTCTCATTCCCTGCTAAAATTTAAACTACTTTTTTTTTTTTTTTTTTTTTTTTTTTTTTTTTTTTTTTTTTTTTTTTAAGAGCGTAACAATTAAAATCAAAACAACAAAAAATTACAGATTTCTTCGTCTGAAATTAATGCAAGTCTTCCTTATTTGATTTTCATTAAGCAATATAAATGTAATAAAATAATAAAATGTATAAAATAAAATATAAATAATAAATATAATATATAATATAAAATATAATATAAATAATAAAATGTATAAAATAATCAAATAAATGTCTGTTCTCTTTTTTAAAACAGCTTAAATAATTAAGAAATAAAATGTTAGGTTGATATTTACTTTTAAACATTTCAAATTATTAATTCAAAATATAAAAAATAATATTTGTTCAAATTCCACACATTAAATACGATTTTTAACATCATTCCCTATACATCGAATTTCTCTATATAACGAATTTTTTACTGGAACGGGGGATTTCGTTATATAGAGACTCGACTGTATACATAAATTATATCTATTTGGTTTATGATATGCTTCTTTGTTAACTGTCTACTTTGACTGAATGCAAAGTGTGATTGCTATCACATGGTAGCAATTCATTTATGTAAGTTTAGCTTTTTGATAATTCAATTATAGTCTAATAATGTTGAAATAGTTTTTCCAATGAAATTAATCTATTGTTTTATTATTTTTCTGATATTTTTCTTTGAAACAAGTTCTCAATGGTGATTAATCTGGTAGTGATTGATATTAGTAAGTTTATCTTTTTGATAATTCAATTATAGTCTAATTATTTTTCTAATATTTTTCTTTGGAATAGTTTTTCCAATGCAATTAATATATTGATAATTCAATTATTGTCTTTTTATTTTTCTAATATTTTTCTTTGAATTTTGTTCTCTATTGCGATTGATCGGGCAATATGGAAATCATTTTTAGGTATATCCTGATTTCTATTCAGAAATTAATCGCATTTAATATGTCTATTTAGCATTGCCCTTGATAACGAGCTAAATACCACATTTCCAATATTATTCCAGTTTTTGACAACTCCTCTGTTTGATATAATTTGTCATTATCGAGTTATTCCACATATTCATGTTGATTTGTAGTATTATCTAATGGTTCTATATACATATATATATATCGATATATATATATCAGGGTATAGATACACAGCATGATGTGTATATATATATATATCCTAATATATAATATATTATGATATATATCTATATCCTAATATATATTATGATACGAAATACTTTTTTAACAGGTTTTTTCTGCAATTCACGCTCTTACATAAAATGGCTGCTAAGATATCTGAAACGTTATAAATTATTGACCCACTGAGTGGAAATTTCTAAAATCGCTAATAACAATGTTCATTTATTAATATATTTTTTCATTAGACATATTTTCTGCAATTTCAAGCTCCTACCTGAAACGGCTGCTGAGTTGTGCCAAAAGTATTAAAATTTTTAACCCTCTTTTAAACACTTTGTAGAAGATTCTGTGGAATTGTTGAAATACGTGTTTAATTATATTTTTAAGAGATTTATATTTTTCAGTTTCACGTAACTATCTTAAACTGCTATTGAGATAAGGCAAGATCTTCTATATTTTCGAACCTCTATTTAACCCTCTTACAGGGGGTAATTAAAAAAAAAAATCTTGTCTTAGTGCACACTTACATAATAAGTAGTATTTTTCCTCATTCTTCTAGGTTCAGTAGTTTTGGCTGTGCGTTGATTAAGAGTGAGTGAGGAAAAAATGCTTTATATATTGTATAGTTGTTTATTTTCTGAGTATCATTGAGTTTGATTTTAGTTAAAATCAAATGTAAGTGGATTTCTTAATTGTTATTGGTTGTGTTGTTCAGTAAGATAAATAAAATTAGCTTCAGCAGTGACTTTTTTAACTGAAAAACCCAAATCTGAAGTTTAGCTGATATTTGCCATGAAATGCCCGCTATCGAAAATAGAATAATTAGAACTTATAATCCACTGCTTTAAAAAATTTCGTTACATTACGATCTGTCCGGTAAATCGTTTTCGGTGTATGCTATGATATTACACAATTTCAAACATAATGGAACTGACAAACATCGCAGAGGTTCATTGCAAGGCTTTCCTTGTAGAGAGGATGTGCATAACGTTTATGGTTTATTTACAGGTGAACAGAAAAGATTTCGGCTACAGTACTACCTGTTAGGGATAAATGCTGGAAGTGTATGTTCAACTCCTGTATGCTTTTTAAATGTAACTAACTTTTTGTATGTAAATTGGTGTGCATAAATCCTTTACATGATATATAGGACTGCACAAAATAATTAGAGTGTATTTCAGTTTACTGACTGATGAACTTTAACTGCCTAGTGAGTTTCGCATCTAAACTAAATTAGTTATTTTAATATTAGATAATTATTAATAATTTTTTGGCATATTATGATAAATAAATATATGAATCTATAAATCATGTCCAAAGCTGCATAAAAGAATTGTGTGTTTTTTTCGATTATGTGTAATAATTACTGAAATTGGGTTTGCAAGTGTGTTGTGGTTATTTCAAATTGTTCACTTGGAACATCATCCTTCACGAAGGTCAAATTTAGTTGGAATAATCTGAACTTGTTGGAAAGTGCTTCTAAATCTATGCTTGAGGCATGATTTTATTTTCTGATTTTAAAATGTTGCAATTTTACACTTTTTATTTTTCAAAAATTTCTTATACTTCATGAAATTATCATGTTGCTTTTTTTAAGTTATGGAATGTGTTCTTATATTCAAAATTCTTTTATTTTTATTTTTAACAATGCAATCTTTTCCGTAATTTCTTTTGAATTATCATCAGAAATTTCTTTTAGCAATTTTCACGTTTTTTCCAATTTTGTGGACTTTATGGGAAAATTTCTATTAAATATTTTTTTATTTGTCTATGTAAATCAAAAATCAGCTTAACACATAACAATTATATTATTAAAAAATAATAATTACGAAAATATTTCATTTATTTATTTGTAGAAATAATATACTCTCCGCTCAATGGAAATTTCTCTATATGCACAGAGCTATATTGGAAATCGGAAACATCGGCTGTGTTCCGTAGAGGAGACGTGAGGGAATAGCGATGAAATTTAAGCAGTTTTACATCCGGATTCTAGAACAATATCACAAAATCAATCTGCAACTTCGATCTATTTAAAGATTAAAAGAAATTTCAAATTAAATATTACACTGCGAACTAGTAATATTTAAATGAATAAAACGATAAAATTTAGAATTACATTATTTTTTTTATTCAACGATGTCTATTTTATTTAGGAGATTTTGTTTCAATATAAACGGATATTAGTCTTTTTGTAACTTTGAAATATAAAAATAAGATTTGTAGTTATTCACATCCCAGAATACAAGAAAAAGTAAAACTTCAACCCCCCCCCAAAAAAATAAATAAATAAATAAATAAATAAACAAAAGGGAAGTAGACTTAATAATGATAGTTTCTTATATATAACGAAATAGATTTTTGGCTATTAAAAAAAGAAATAAAGGTACTTTAGAACAAAAGTTTTAAACAAATTTTGAATTGACAGTATTTTATTTATAAAATTTTTAATTTGGCTGCACCTTTTAAGACGAAAAATATAACAACATTTTAAAATTAAACAAAATATTATTGCACATTTTTTTATATAAAAATAATGAGCATATACTATTTTTTTCTGAAAAAGGTTTTTTTTTATTATAAAGTGACCACTAAATTAAATATTGAATTCCTTTATTATATTATTTTTTAACTTAAATAATTATTCCGGACTTAAAAGGCAGAAAACGTTAAAAAATATTTAATAATGAATTATTATTTGATATTTTAAAGTTACGAAAAAAAAAATATTTTCAAATTCCATTTAAAAATAGTTCTTTCGCGTAAAATTCTGCAATTTTATATGAAATTTTACCATGTATTCTTTTATTTATAAAAACAAAAACGAGTTTATGGATTTATTTGTTGAAAAACAAAATCTGTAATATAAATTTATTGTGATCGAAAAATGAATTTGAAATTTTGAGATAACAATATAAGAAATTTATAGCTTATGGCATTACATTTTTTTTATTCCAGATTTTGTCAAAATATATATGATGCATTTTAAAAGATAAATTGAATGAATGTAATATAAAACCTGTGTTTCAGAAAATTTCTGTAAATGAAAATGATAAAAAATAACGATGATATTGTTTAAATGTATTACCCTGTTTATTTTAAAACCACGTTTTTGACCAACTATGATTTTGTTTTCTATTATTAAAGTTAAATAGCTAATGAAATACTGAAAAAGGATAATATTTTTTTTAATGTTAAAATAAAATTAGCATACTATACTTGTCCATTTATATATTTTTTATTGTTTTGCGAGCACGAAATTAAACAGAAATTAATCTTATTAAAGAAATTGACATTTCAGAAGTTAGCCCTATATCTCCAAACTGTTTTGTGATAAAGAAAAAAAAAATAAATGTGCAATAAAATGTATTTTTATTAAAATGTCATTAAAAGATATATTTTTGAGAGATGAATTAGATTTAAATATGCATGCATTTGCACTAATTTGATACATCATTTGTTAAAATTCGACTAACTGTTCGACATTGTCTTCTATTGAAGTAAACATAGATATTTATTCTTTGTTAATCAATAAACAAATTATCTTTACATAAAAACAGTCAAAAGTTTGAAACTTGTGTATTTTCAAACATAAAAAAATGCTTTTCGTAATTTGTTGACATTCAGAGTTCATCATTCAACTTTCTGTGAATTACCTCTATTTTTAGAATCTCAGAAAATTAATTAATTTTTTTTTCTTTTCAAAAGAACTTTTTTGCAGAAAAAGAAGCTCTTTATTTTTCGGAAATCACAGTTTATTTCGGATTATTTTTCAGATTGTTTGAAATGTAAGATTTTCGTTTATTTATTTGTTTAAAGAATGAAAAACATTTTTAATTAGTTACATATAACCAGAAATTAAACTTCATTATTTACTCATTTATTTATAATTATTTTTATTTATTTTGATGTTTTTGCATATATAAATATTGAAAGTCCATTAATGTTTTATAAGCCATGAGTTGACAAAAAAATGTTCTTTAAAAAATAAAGTCAATTAAAAATTGACATTAAATTTTTAGCGTTTTTATCATACTGATAAAAAGTAAAATAATTTAATTTAAATATTGCAATTGTGAATCATTTAAATGGAAATAAACGCAGCTAGAAGCCTTTTTTCATGCTTTTATTTATCTTATCTTTACAGAATTTAGTCGAAATATATCTTTGTTATAATTTGAAAGGCTGAAATTATTTATTTGTATGATATTATGATTAAATTTCAAAAACACAGTATATACTATTAAAATTAGCTGTTATTTTTACATATACATTCCTGAACAAAATTACAATCTCAAAAAGTATTCAAGTTGTTTAAATCATAATACAAATAAGCTTACCTTTACACGCGAAGCTTATAAACATTAATGATAAGTGTTGTTAAAGTGCTTCACGAATTTGCCGTGTACTGTAAAAATGTCAAACTGTAAAGTTCACTATTTTCATTTTAAAATACCACCAGTGTTCTCGCTGACTTTTGATCAACGTTAGTAATTTGGCGAATTAAAAATAAAAAACATTCGCCAAATGAAAAATGTATTAGCAAAATAGATTCGCCATGTAGCACAAAAAATATCTTTAATCCTTTAATGTAACCTCTTTTTTTTCAATATGTTCTAAAATAACCTAAGTTTCTACAACTATGACAGCGATTGTTATTAATCTAATTTCAACTATCCGCTGCAAATATAAAAAATATGTATACATTAAATATATATATATGCATATGTATGAAAAACGAAAAAGAAAAAAAGAAAAAGCAAAAATTGAGCACTAGCAATTTGGCGAATCTAATTGCTTGTTTACTCACCAAATGAAGAATTTAGTCGCAATTTGGCGCATTGGCGAGCGATAGCGAGAACACTGAATACCACCATAAGTCATTTATAAGTTATATGAAATCATCCGTATATTTAGTGAAACGTATTTTTTAACATCAAATGTTGAAACAGAAATGAAAATTATTGTACTAAAGCTTACATAAATCGCAAAAGCATTTCATAATACCATATGTTCATAATAAGAAAGATTTGTTTTTGACTTGTTGTTTGAAAAACTTTGTTCTTTATTGGGAAATACTTAAATAATCTATTTAAATTTTTACAATACATTAAAAAAATTTTCTTTTAAATGTAATCAATGAAATTTTCTTATTTTTTAATACAACGTCATTTGATGCAAAACGCTTTAAATAAAAAAATTACACTTTATCAATTTAGAATGTGAAAGTAAACGTGATATGTTTATTCCAACATATCACGTTCAACGCATAATACTTGAATAAAATATTTAACTATTGTATGAAACAATTTATTCGTTAAAAATCAGAATAAATTAATGACAGGCTGTTATAATTTTTTACGGTGCAGCATGCTTAAATTAACTAGCGACTTGTAAAATATTAATAGCTTATAAAGATTCCGTTTATTCTTTATTTTCTTTCATAAAAAACTTGAAATAAACTGATCTATATGTTTAAAATACGATATTTTTCTTTTTTTAACACCAATATAAGACGTTTACAAAATACAGTGTGACTCAGAATTACAAACGGATATCGATTACAAACGGGTATAGCTATTTAAGAAGGAATTTATCGAAAAAAATATAGGTATTATTTACAAATAGCATAAAAAAAGTTCAAAATTTTGTTTACATACTTTATAAATGCTCGATGTTACTTCTCTTTCTCACATGAACAACATCTAAGCATCTTTTTATTCAACCATACTTCCTATTCAATCTGCATATGTTCTTTTATTTTTTACGGTGCAAAATGTTTAAATTACCTACTACCTATAAATTATTTATAAAATCAAACTTTATTTATTTATTTTTTTTTTTTTTGTCATAAAATAATTGAAATAAATTGATCAATATGTTTAAAACGTGATATTTTTCTTTCTTTTAACATAATCACTTTTTTTTAATATAAAAAAAATCTTTAAAAAAACTTTTAAAATATAGTGCGGTTCAGAATTAATATAGCAATTACAAACGGCTACACTTATTTAAGAAAGAATTAATCGGAAAAAAATATCGATAATTTTTAAAAAGAATATAAAAAGAAGTTCAAAATTTTGTTTATGTTCTTTAAAAATGTTGTATGTGACTTTCTTTGGTCATATGGAGATCATCTAAAAATATTTTTGTTCAAACATACGTCTGCATATGTTGTTTTTTTTTCTGGTGCAAAAGGTTTAAATTAACTGCTGACTTACAAAATATTGATTACTTATTAAAGAAAACTTTCCTTTCTTTTCATAAAATATTTAAGTAAACTGATCAATATGTTTAAAAGGCGATATTTTTCTTTTTAAATATCAATGTAAGAAGTTTACAAAATATAGTGTCATTCAGAAAAACATAGCAATTACAAACGGCTACAGTTATTTAAGAAAAAAATTACCGAAAACAAAATTATCGATAACATTTACAAAGGATATAAAAGGAAGTGAAAAATTTTGTTTATATAACTTTATAACTGTTGTATGCGACTTCGACTTGGTCACATGGACAACATTTAAATATATTTTTGTTCAAACATACGTCCTATACTATATACATGTGGTTTTTTTATGGTGCAAAACGTTTAAATTAACTACTACTTATAAAGTATATTAATTATTTATATACACAAAATTCAGTTTCTTTTCATGAAATATTTGAAATAAACTAATTAATATTTTTAAAACGCTATATTTTTTTTAACACCAATATAAGAAGTTTACGAAATATAGTGTGATTCAGAATTAATATAGCGATTAAAAACGGCTACTCTTATTTAAGAAGAAATATTAATTCAAAAAATATTGTCGATAATATTTACAAAGAATATAATAAATAGTTCAAAAATTTGTTTACAAAATTTATAAATGTTCTATGCGACTTCCCACTTCCCATTTCTCACATGGACAACATATTTTTGTTCAATCATACTCCTATATCACCTGCATATGTTTTTAACATTTTGGAACATGCCTTGTATTCGAAATACATAATGCCGTTCTGACATCACAGTGAGGAGAATTTTCTTTTCAGGGATATAGTCAATCACCTCCAAATGCTAACAAGAAAAGCAGATAGTGCAATGTCGGAAATTTGGACAAAAAAGATCTTTACTTTTTGTACATTTGACCAAGGGGAGTCACATAGAATATTTATAAAGTACGTAAACAAAATTTTTAAAGTCTTTTACATTCACTATAATTCTTAGAGATAAATTATTTTCGATTAAATAGTTAAAAGAACGTCCATTCAGAAATTTCGCGAAAATTTCAGCAAGTTTTTCATAAATAATTCCAACTAATTCATTTAAAAGTATAATAAAAATAAAAATTTATATAATCAATAAAGTATCGCTGTGTTCCACTGACGTAATATATATCTTATTTGTAATAAAAAGCATTTTACATGTCTGTATATTAAATCAATATGTATTACTCTTGTGACATTCTGATAACAATATTTTGATTTATTACATAGACAAGAAAAATACATTTTGTAACAAATTAGATATATTTTATATGTGTAGACCACAATGTTATTAAAGCGGCTATATCAATTTTTATCTTAATTAAATTTCTTTTATAAAATAATTAGAATTATTTATACAAATTTACTCGGTTGTTCTCAAAAGTAACAATATTAGTTCCCTTATAGCCGTTTATAATAGCTATATTCAATATGAATCATTCTGTATGGTAAATTTATCCGTATTTCTATTCAAATATACATGGTTTAATGTTAAATTCATAAAAACTCTGAATGATTTCCTGCTACGATTTATTTATAAAATGCAGCTGTAAAGTTTTAAATACTTTAAAAACATATTTTGCTGTTAAATGAGACTCTGAAATTAATAATAACGATATTTATTTTCTTATAAAAATAATCCATACAATTCTCATATATTTTAGGGAAACATCTTTTAATGTAAAACATTTAACATAAAAAATTATTTTTAGAAGGATTTTAATTTTAGACTGTCATATGTTATCAGTAATGCGAAAATTCATCGGTTTACACAAACATATTTTTGTCAATGTATAATACTTAATTATGAAACTTTAAAATATTATATAAAGCTACTTATTCTTTAAAAGTAAATTTACTTTTTTCACAAGTTGTTTAAATTTCCATCGTTATCCATGGTTCAAAGTGTTTAAAGTAATTTCTGACTTATAACATATTATTTACTGGTAAAACCAAAATTTGCTTTCTTTAGTATTATTACTGTTAAAAAACAATCCGCATGTTTATAACATTAATTACTAATTTTATTTTAGTATCAATGTAAGCACTATATAACAATATAAAACGTTATGTCACCCACATATTTATTCAAAATTGCTCAACACGAAATGCACAAAAAAACACTGAATTATGTCTTGACACGATTCCTTTCCTTGTTGCAACTGCACAGTTTACTCTCATTAAAAAATATTTTTTTTAATTATAAAAGGATATTTTCTAATTAATGATGACTGTATTTATTCCTTATTCTGAAGAAACTAAGTTTTATGGCATGACGCGTGTTACATACAAAATAAAACTTAATTTTTTTAATTTTTAAAAAGTTAAATATTACATGAAATTTTTATATTAATATCGGAAGGATTTATTTAAAAAACGAATGACTATTTTTACTTCCATGACTAAAAAACATTTAAAAATTAATTTGTAATGCTTAAATTAACTGCTATCATTTAATTTTTAAAATCTTTGATTTATTGCGCAACAATTATAAATAAGATAAAACTACAGAGCGTTTATTGTTTAATAAGTTTCTTTATTATAGTATAAATTTCTTATACTAACATAGAACATTACTTTCGTAAGAATAATAAGCATATTTTGGATTAAAAATATTAATTACTTTGTGTTAAAATAATAAACGCGATCATAACAATATAAAATTCTGAACTAACTTTTAACTTTTAAATTCTCACCTGGTTTTGGCAATCCTGAGGATGATATTTTTTTAGTTGCGCCTGGTGGTGTAATTCCGGGCACACCAGCCGAACTTGGCGTGGTGGTTGTGGTTGTGGTGGTTTTTTTCGGCTTTTTCTTCTTTGTCTCTATCCGCGCACCACTAACAAGAGAAACGGCCACACACAACAGATAAAATCTCAGGAGCGAACTCATTCTCTCTGGAATGTCCAAACACGTGTGGATCGTCTGCTCTTCGGATTCCGAAATACCATGGCATTTAATCCTCCCCTCCATCTCCCCAAGCGCATGCGCGGAGTAGGTTTCGTTCATTCCCACTCGATAGAAATTCAGTTTAAAATATTCTTTTTTCAAACTTCAGTACTTGATTCTGTTACTGGACTGCATGATATGAAAAGTGTATTTGATCGTAATAACAAACAAATAAGTTTGAATGATCGATTTTGAATGAAAACGCGCTACTGTGTGTTGTAATTAAGCATAAATAATTTGGAATTTCGCACATGTATAAAGTTTTCAAACACCGTACTTTGTTTTCAAAGAGTTTAATTTTACACAAATATACTGTGGCACAGAGAATAACAATAAATAAATTTCTATTTTTGTTTAGAGAGGAAAAATATTGAAAACGCTTGTATTAAAAAAAATATATATATTAAAGTATTAGTTTTAAAATGTAATAAACATATAATATAATGAAGATAAGTATGTAACGTTATATGCATGCTGAGTGTCATTTACAACGTTTGGTTGGTCGTGGTGTGAGTTAAATGCAGACATACTCAGTACTTAAGATAAAACAACAAAGTTTATTAAAATGATGAGGGCTGAAGGGAAGTGGAGCAAGTCTTAATTTTACACAACTGAGAATACTATGAAAAAGCTAAACGCATACTCACAGGCTCCGGCCTAGCTCAATCGTGGCACCTTCTAATACTTCTCACGATCTCTTGGCTGAGCTGCTAGATAAAGCTTAATTAGACAGCCCGTGGCTGTGTGTAATTCTTTATTTACAAATAATCAAAATGAAACTACTATGAAGTTTCTTACCCCGGCCAACTCTCAAGTCAACTATCGAAACTCCTTTACACTTCACTGGAGGCCCGCTGCTACTTTCAATCGGCTAGCACTTCGCTGAACAATATCTCACTTCGCTATCTAACGCCACAGATACTCACACACTGGCTAACGCCACAGATGCTCTCTCGCTGGCTAATGCCAGAGACACTCTCCATTCACTCAAACCTAAGCTTTTATATGCTGCAAACTGAGATACTTCGCATTAACATATTACTAATAACCGCGAGCTAACTGCAGAATCCGAAAGAGACACGCACACACTAGAAAGTTAAAGTAAAAGAGAGGATAGATGCCGCTTTTACGCTTACACATGTTAAATTATTGACGTCACGATCTCAGAAACACTAGAGTGCCTTTATGCAAAGGTCACTCCCTCACAAGTATAAATATTTCTTTTCCGTAAGGTATAAAAAATATATTTGAATCTTAAAATAATAATAATGATAAATAACAATAATTATGTTCCAAGAATCGATTTTTAATGTAAAATGTTATCATGAGTCATAATTACGCACAAATAATTTAGAATCAGAGACATGTATAAAAGTTTCGAACATTTAAATTTTATTTCAGCGTTTAATTTCATTTGAATGTACTATAGCATAACATTTAAAGACTTATTGCAGATTTAAATTCTTGTTTAAAGGGGACAAATGCAGAACAAGTTTAAATTAAAAAATGTATTACATTATTAAAATATTAGTTTTAAAATTTAATAAAAGTATAATATAATGCACATTTGTATTCAAATACACTTTTATTTTTGGTGAGATATTTCAAAAATATATTTGAATCTAAAAATAAATAAATAAATAAAAATGTTTCAAAGATAGATTTTTAATGAAAACTTCTAATCATGTGTCGTAATTGTGCTTTAAAAATTTAGAATGACACACATGCGTAAGCTTTTTAAATAATCTAATTTTGTTTCAAAGAGTTTAATTTCACACGAATATACTGTGTTATATAAATTACAAATTCTTATTCTTATTTAAATAAAAAAAAACGTTGAAAAAAAATATTAAATTAAAAAATGTGTATATTACTTTATTAAAATACTAGTTATAAAATTTAATAAAAATTTAATGCCATGCAAAAAAAAAAATAAAAAAAAAATAAATAAAAATAAGGCGTTTGAATCTAAAAATAAACAGCTAAATAAATAAGTTTGAAAGAACGATTTTTGATGAAATCGTGCGGCCAATATGACGTAATTACGCGCAAATGATTTAGAATCATACGCATGTATAAAGGTTTCACACAATCTAATTTTGTTTCAAAGTGTATAATTTCACACGATTATACTATCACACAGAAATTACTGAAACAATGCAAATTTTTATTCTTAGTTAGAGAGAAAAAATGTATTGTAAAAATCTTAAATTTAAAAATTGTTACTTTATTAAAATACTAGTTTTAAAAAATAAAAAAGTATAATAAAATGCATATTTGTATTCAAATATACTTTCTTTCCCGTAAGGTATGAAAAATATATTTGAATCTAAAAATAAATAAATAAATAAAAAAGTTTCAAAGAATAATTTTTTATGAAAACGTGCTGTAATGTGTCGTAATTGTGTACTAATAAATTAAAATATCACACATATGTAAAAGTTTTGAACAATTTAATTTTGATTCAAAGAGTTTAATTTAACACGAATATATGTCATATAGCAATTACAGAATAATGCATATTTTTTATTCTTGTTCAAAGATTTTTTTTTGTAAAAAATTTACAGTTTAAAATTGTTACTTTATTGAGATGCCAATATAAAAATATGATATATATAATATAACGTATGTTTTTACGCAAATATGTTTTATTTAGTGTAAAATATTTGTATAAATAATAATTTATTTTGTAATTCTATTTAATGATACAAAAATGAATAATTTATTGATTCCTTATTTAAGAAAATTTGTTCATGATAATATATAATGATTCAATTATTATACTGAGATACTATTTGCTGCTTTCTCATTTTAAATACTTACAATGGGTTTTCCATACTTTTTATATTAACCATTTGCCGACATGCGTCATTTAATAACATTTAAAATTCTAATACTAATTCTAATTATGATTATTATTCGTTTTATTTTCCATGAATATTTGCCAGTAGAACAATGTAGATGGTGATTATTTACTTACTTATGTGCGGAACAACTTAACATTCAACATAAAGTTGTAAAATGTGGAGTCATTTTAATTTTAAATACTTACTATAGGTTTTCCAGATTTTTCATATGAACCGTTTGCAGATGGGCGTCATTTAATGACATTTAAAATGCTAATACTAATAATTTTTTATAGTATTAAAAAAAACGTTTTTATGCCTGAGGTACAAGTCAAAATAAATGAAATGCTTAAAAGTTTAACAAGATATAAAAGTAATAAATATAAAATGCCGAGAAAACCAATTTTTCGAATGCTATGAGGTCCCAAGTAAATATTTTCATGTTCAGAAAACATGTATCATTGAAAAATAAATATACATATAGAATTAACAGCATTAATATTAACACTAAAATTGATATTTTCTGTTACAGTTACATGTGAAATTTCTGTTATACAGCTTTTGGATTTTTAATATAACTCATTTGCAGTAAAATCATGCATTGTTAAACTTAAGGAGGAAACATTATCTATATCTAGGCTCATTACCTAAATAAAATTTAAAACTGTCTTACATAAAAACTCTTGAGCAATATATTTTCACTTTGTGTATAAAACTGTTATGGTAGAATTTTGAAAAATGTTTGGAATTTAAATAAATCCTGTACGATGGGTTATTAACTTGTTGACTTAAGTTATCTTTTCTTATTGCAAATAATACGATTTTAAACCAGTGAATTTGTCACTCGCGTGTTTAGTGATGATAAATATTGATTAATGAATAAACAATAAACAGTTAATAAATCCAAGAAAAATTGAGTGAAAGTAAAATAATTTTCTCTTTGAATTTAAACGAATTTGTAACCTGAGTTCATTAAAAGAAAATAAATATTTAAAAATTAAACAGTCGATACTTAACGAAAATACAAGTGCAAAGATTTATTAAAATATCTGTAAAACAAGAAAAAAAGATTTGTTAAACTAAAATTGAAAGAATGTTATTTTATTCAAATACAGATTATATTTACGGAAGTAACTGCTTCTTATTTCTAGAACTGTTAAAAAAATGTGTCTCTAAACATTCATTAATTTAAAACAAATATGACATAATCTTTAAAGAGTTAATTATGTACTGAAATACTCGTAAAAATCTTTTTTAATACAGAGTTATTTTTATTTAAATACTTAAGTAAAAGATTTTTTACTACTTTAAGAAATCAAATATGAAAAATATATGTAAAATAGTTTTCTCTTTCAATTTAAATGAAATTACAAATCGACTTGGTTTTATAAATTTCAAATAATTAAGGGGTAGTAAATTGAGGCTTTACGAAAATACATGTATAAATTTTTTATAAAAGACTGCAGTACAAAAATAAAGTGCTTTGAAAAACTAAGATTATATAAAGTTTTTTATTAAAAAAAAAAGATTATATTTGCAGAAGTAAATGTTTTTACTTCTAGTTTTGCAACAAAAAATGTTTTTAAACATTCAATAACTTTTTAAAAAATCGACATAATCTTTAGACAATTAATTATGCACTACAAAATTGATGAAAATCTTTTTTAATACAAAGTTATTATTATTTTTAAATACTCAACTAAGAGATTTTTTACTATTTTAATAAATCAAATATGAGTGCAAAATAATTTTCTCTTTGAATTGAAATGAAATTAAAACTTGAGTTGGTTTCAAAATAATGCAAATATTTAAGAAGTTTAAAGTCGAGGCAAACAAAAATACTAGTATAAAATTTTTCACTTATTAAAGTATCAAAGTAATTTTTCTCACTTATATAATGGTGTAATTTAAACATGTATTATTAATGTAACATTACAATGTTACACCGGTTATACCCTTTAAAGCATTCCATAAAATTAGAGGCAGCAAGGCTACCACCATTTTTATGGTGTAACGTTATACAAATGTTTTACAGTGCACGAAGAAAGTGAATAGGATACGCGTTTTCCGTAAACTTCAAAATAAATTGGAATTTGACTTGATTATTTAAAGCTGCTTTTCTAACAATTAATAAATAAATATTTTTTTACTAACTATCAAAATCCTGTTTTTAATGATTTTCGAATAAAAATAACTGAGTGCAAAGAATTTTTCTTTGTATTTAAAATGAACTAAAAAATGTTTTAACCTTATCTATAATCTGTGGCAAAACGTAGGAAAATGTTCATCAAACGTTGCAAATACGCTCGTATTATAACGAAGTTTTAAAAATATTCAGATCTT
Source organism: Maratus speculifer (assembly GCA_964019185.1). NCBI lineage: Eukaryota > Metazoa > Arthropoda > Arachnida > Araneae > Salticidae > Maratus > Maratus speculifer. Next base: position 331,770,070 of record OZ025297.1, read on the forward strand.
GATTCATACAGTGATATACAGTAATTCTGACACAGTATAGAAGCCGGAATTTTTGTATGTCTTTGTAAATGCTATCTGTTTTCGACTACACAAAAAGTAAATTTTAATAAACCTCAGCAACGTATATCAGTTTCATAAAATGTGAAATAATTTAATATTATCAAAACAGACCCTAAACAATGTTTCCCCATGTACCATTATGTAATAGAATACTTTTGTGTGGCCCTGTAAATTAATAACAAATATTTTTTGCACCACAGATTGTACAGAATGCATAATTTAGTATTTACTTCATAGATTCATATATTTTTTATGTGCGGAAGAGTGTAACATTATTAAAATTCACTTGAAACTATTTTTTTTTCCATTAACGTGATGAAACGGAATACTTTGGATTGTCCTTCTAATAAACTGTTCATTCGATTTTCATAAAATGTGAAGTAATATCACAATATTAAGCAAAAATTATGTATTTTAAATTTCAAACTATTCGGTTAGGTAAATTGATCTCTGTTATATGCGGACAGACAGACAGACGGGCGAACTGAACGACTATTATAAGTTCTACGTATTTACATAATTACGAACGTACAAATAAAGAGTAATATTAAAAGAAATAAATTACTTTTTGTTTTTATAAATTACCAAAGGACAATTCGGACTACCGAATCAATTTCAAAGATTACGGGTGTCAAAAGAATGGTAATAGTCTCGTCTCTAAGAAATCCTATATTTATGTCGGTATCTGAGAACCCAACAGTGTATTTTAGAGAAAAAAAAATGAAAATAACGATTTTATTGAAGGTATTAAGGCTAAAATATTTGAAATTTACATGGAGGTTAATCTTAAGGGATATGTTTTATCACTAACAACTTTTCTCAATAGTTCAAAATTTAAAAATAAGAAAATGGATAAATAAACTTTTTAAATCTGAATTACCACAAAACTATCAAACTGCTTTTTAAAAATATCTCAATGTTTTGTCGATGACTATCGCTACTAAAATATTGTTTATTATTATTTTTTTAATTTTGAGATTTCTGTTTCCCGATGGAAACTGATAGAAACTTGGAGTTTGAAATGGCGATTATTTTATAAGATAAAAAAATCACTGAAACAATATTTAAACTAGTCGGATACAGCAATCTCAAAACGTTCATCAATCTGCATGTTAATAATTCAAAATTTGCCATCACAGTGTTTGAATTGGACAATCTATGTTCATCATGAAGAGTGTAGAGATACGTAGGTTTGTTGAATTAGATACATTTAACATGGAGATATAAATATCACATTGTTTCATACAAATAATTGAATTTTGGAATACCTTAATGTCCAAAACTAAAATTTCCAATCCAAACAAAATAAAATCATCAGCTGTTGTACAATATACAAACAATTCAATTATCTATTTAGATGAAAATGTTACAGAATATTACGTTTGCTATGTTTTTGAGATATATCTTTTGCGAAAATCGTGAAATCAGTATAGAAGCGTCACTTGTAGTGCGATATACACCAAAATGTAATCAGTAACAGTTTACATCAACGTCTAACTGAATTTGTAGTTTGATTAAAAACTGTTTATTACCTGTTGAGATCGAGCTATTGTGTAAATCATACAAAATACAGCCCATGTATTTTTCTATTCATACTAATGCGCACACAAAGTTCATTTTGACTTCGGTTCAAAAATTTTCAAATTCATACGTGCGAAAACACTAATTTAAGAGAGGATATAAATTCGATTTGCAGATGAGAGCGTATTTCAAAAACAATTAAACGCCTAGGTGCGCATTCGTGTCACATTAAAATAGCATATCCAGCTGGGATTGAACTACTCTCATTGAGTACAAATTTTGTCAATCGAGTAAATCCTGCCTTGGAGAAAAAAGTTTTCAAAAGTTTTTCTTAACCTATGCTTCGAGCATGAATTTTTTTCTTTCTTCTTTTTTTCAAAATCATGTAACTAGTGATTTTTTACATTTCTCTTCGAACGATCAAAACCTCCAAGAGTATTGTGAACTAAAAGCATTAAAATTATTAAGTAATATTGCTTAAAAGGTACATTATGTTAACTGTCTCTCTTGTAACTTGGCGCTTAAGAGGCAAGATTTAACGAAATTTCTTGTCAAATAATACAATGTTGGAAAAACAAAGAAATTTCACTAAATCTAATAAGATTAACAAAAAGTTGTTTTCTTCCAAAGTCGATTAAATTTACAGAAGTAAAAGTTTCTTGCTTCTAGCTGTATGCAAAAAAAAAAAAAAAAAAAAAAAAAGTTTTAAAATGAAAAAAGACGCTAAAATAAATCTTTGAATTGCAAGGCTAAAATTTTTATTATACGCTAAAATATTTAATACAAAACGTGTTTATTAAAATATACAGTTAAATACTTTAGAAAATAGTATATACTTACTTTATTTAGCTTTATCAACAGATAAGAATCATTTGCTTAATATTTTGAAGTCACTTCGTGTATTATCTAATAAAGTAGCCGCCTTTTGCAGACCAGTATAGTCGCTTTGAAATGCATTGCAACATGTTACTTTTATTTACAATTTACTTAATTTGTTTAGTTCTTTCATAAATCGTAAGATTCCGAAAGAGATATCAAGAATTCTTATGATCATGGCGGTATTTTATATCTTGTTTGTTGTTCTGTATTTCTAATTTCTTGACAAAAACCGCTTTACCCACTTAGTTGTTCTTGTTTCATGATCCATTTGCGATACGTATGTATTATTCGGACCTTCAGATAGATCAACAAAAGTGGTTGTGAATTCCTGTTCTTGTTTATCATTGCCATTCATGTTCAAAACAGCAATTTAACTTTATTTAACACATACAATTACTAAAAATGGTAATCATTGGGACAGCTTTTGAGCTATAATACGTTCGATAATGCGGATATTTTAAACATGTTAAGTAATCTTTCTTCTGCCGATTGACCCTTTTTAACTCATACGACACACAAAAGATCCACCCCCAGCTCTAAAAGTTTACTGTGAATCTAACATTTAAATTACAAAATTTTACTCGAAAATGTCGCATCCTGCATCTCAAAATAAAAAGTTACGATTTTGATTTATGTCAAGTAGATAATAAATGCTAAAAGTAAGTTATTGCTTTATAAAAATTATTCTTTTTCAATGAGCAACGAGCTCACACTGTATGGCACAATTCTAAAAATAAAAGGAATTTCGTTGGTTTTAAGATGAATGACGTTCGAACGAAGTTGCATTTTGTTTCGCGGTTTGACAACTATGAAAATCGCAAACGGATTAATTATTTTTAATTACTCTCTGGTAAACTTGCTTTACGAATGGTTTTCTTCATAGTTTAATATTTTTAATCGCTGTCGAAGAACGAATCTCTATTGTCTGTTTACTTTGATCCATTATATGCTTAGATTATTGTCAATATAGCATACACAATATTGCACGTACTACTATATTTGGATACAGCCCCTCATTATTTTTTTGCTTGTATTTTGGGAACAACGGATTTTCAGCCTATTCTTTCGACGATAGTTTTCAGAATTTTCAAGCTATATTTTTGAGATTTTACAAAAGTTGCTCAATACATTTGGCTAACACATGATGTATATTTTATTTTCATTGCATTATAGCATACTCATTAAAGCATTATTTAATAAACCTGTTCATTTTTCATAAAATTGTCATCATATTATAATTTTAATTACAGTTATTACGTATAGTGTTGTTTGTTATATTTTCTAAAAAACAATTACATTAAGAACTCTGCAAATTATAAGCAAAAAACTTGGTGAAATGTGGGACTGTTTTTGTGAAAACCTTAATTTCCTTACGAGTGTACACGCTATCCTAATAGAAATAATCACAGTTCCTAACAATAAGCCACTTAATAATAATCTGCAGTATGAATGCTTTTACTACATGAGTTTTGACGAGAGTTTCCAAAAGATATTCGTCTTTTTCAATTTGTTAACGGTCCTCTATGGGATTTCTGGGGAAAAATCTAGTGTTTATAAAATCAATATAGTGCTTATAAAAGATACTGATGCTTTATCTGGACAATAACGGTGAACTCTTATTAACACACCATGAATATAACACACTATAGACAGAAAAGTTTTTGGCAGTAAAAAAGTCGTTTGATTCATACTACCTCTGACAAAAAAGTTCGGTGAATGAATTCAGAACAACCGATCTGGCAACACTGGGGAAACAAAACGCCCGTAAAGCATGGTGACGTCACTGCAACGTCGTTGTGAAGTCACATTGTGACTTTGTAACCATCGATTGTCGATGTGAACTGACAGTGACTAAAATGTGGAGTCGTTATGGCCGTTTTAGAGCTATTTTGTGACGTCTCACAAAGTGGTCACAATGTGACTAATTTGTGAAAAATGTGTCATTTGTGACTAATTTGACATTAACATTGTGACGAAACTGTGACAAAAGCGACGATATTTAAATTGTCAGAAACATGTTTTTTAAAGTAAATAACATGTTTTGAAGGATATTTCTAAATTTCTAAAGATTTTTAAGAAAGTCACATCTCAGTCACAATGTGACGTCATTGTTCGTCATTGACGTCATCACAATGTGACGCATTTTGGTCACAGATGTGATGTGACCAAAGTGACTCACAGTGACGTCACTGTGACCATGCATGCTATTAGGGCGCCGCACCAGCATAGAGACAAGTCATCCCCCACCGTTGTTCAGTTGAGTGTCGTTTATGTTCTGTGGAAGACGTGCTTTACTAAGTTCTTGTTCAGTGTGTTGGTTCTTAACTGAGCACAGGAAAATGAACAAACAGAAGATCAGATTAAAGCTTGGTTTTAAGCTTTGCAAGGTACCGAAATAAATTCCTGAGGGGTTGTGCAAATTGAACATCCACCATACTCGCCAGATCTCAATCCTTCAGACTTTTTCCTATTTTCACGACTCAAACTCTCTTTGAAAGAGATTTGACCATATTGCTGACATCGAACGAAATGTGACGAAGCTTTTGTACTTCATCCCAACAGAAGACTTTTTGGGAACTTCCCAGGACATGTATAGCAGATCTCAGCGGTGCGTAGTTATGAAAGATGTCTATTGTGAAGGATGGTATGGTAACTTTCGTTATTATTTAATCTACATTAATGTTACAGGACTACACTGTAAAAAAAAAATCTGCAAAGGTACTAAACCTTTTCTAGGAAACTGGGATTCCAAGAGCTTTTCCTGTAACGGTAACAGCAAAAATTCAAGTTTCAGAATCGATTACATGAATTTTTCCTGTTATCGTTACATGAAAAGTTCTTGGAATCCCAGTTTCCTAGAAAATGTTTAGTACCTTCACAGATTTTTTTTTTACAGTGTATTCACCGAACTTTATTGTCAGAGGTAGTATATGTACACATCTGTCATTTTTATTACATTAGTTTAAAAATAAATCATAAATGCCTCCAAGTTTTAGATAGATTTTCACCTGATTTTCATGGATTTTAATCCTGTGAAATAAAAAAAGAAATAACATACAAATAAATAACTAAAACGTAAATTAAAACTAACAAAAACGATAGGTTATGTAACCTTATCTTTCTTTATTTTTCATTTGAATGAGAAATTGTGTTTAATTTTGCGAATTATTATTTAACTCGCTTTCATAAAACAGTCTTTCTCTCTCAACTAAAATTTCTCATTTTTCTTTTTAACAATCGTCGATTTAAGTCGGAAATTAATGAAATTTCAGGTACGAAGAACAACAAAGAATGCAAACAAAAAAGAAAGAGGTACTGTAAAACTAAGATTAAAAAAATCGTCTTTCTTCAAAGACTTGTTAAACTTTCAGAATTAAATGGTCTTTATTTCTAGTTGTGCGACAAAATTAAAGTCATTAAAATTCATTAAGTTTAACGAGAGTGTTAAAGAAATTTTTAAACAATTGACTATATATTGAAAATTTTGAAACAAACCCTTTTTAATAAGAAATTATATTTTTAAACTGAAGCGATCAGCGGTTGTTGTTGGTGATGGTAGATGTTCAAAGTTGTTTCGAAACAGTCTTACTATTTTGAAGTAATTTGGCGTTTTAATTGAAGCAAGTTATTTAAATATAACAACTTAACGCAGTTTTCATAATTTTTTTCCATGTGTAAGATTATGATTATGTATTGAAATTCAGGTCAATGTAGTTAAATTTCGTCAATATCAGTTGTATTTTATCTAAAACGCATAAGTAGAATTTTATACATAAAAATAATTTTTTTTATAATTAAGGACTTTACGTTATAATATCTAATACTGAACAAAACAGATGCTGTTATCCAACGTACACTTTATTCATAAAATAGAGAATCACATAAAAATTACAGAAATAAAAAAAACTCAACTTTTCGGTCTACTCTTTAAAATCATCCTCAGAGAAAATATTCTAAAATACAAATCCGTCAGGAAGCAATCACTATGTTACATCTTTAAAAATTCAAGTCAAATGGCTATAATGTCATCAATTTTGTTTTGTATTATATACATTTTTTTATATCGTAAGATATTTAAAGAGTATTGTGGAAAGCATCCTAAAAATCATCTATTTCATTCCTAGTCGTTGAAAGCACTCGTGCATGGTCAGTAACCGATTTGCACAACTGAATGTATATGAAGAACTGAATACTGTGATTTTACTGCTTTATTTATTTGTTTATTTCGAAAGGCCAAACTATTTAGCATAATTTAAAACGAAAGCAAATTCTGCAAAAACGCATTTTTTTCGGTTTAATCCTTAGTGTTCCAGATTATTAGGTAGATTTCGTATGAAATACTACCTATTGCATTCTCTCCCATGTTGGAATTTCTGAAAAATTTTTGCGGATTTACACGAATCATGACTCCTAGACCCCAAAACTACCATCAGTAAAAAAGTTTATATATCTATCTATCTATCTATCTATCTATCTATCTATCGGTGTATATCACTTTCTTCTACACACGATAACTTCCATAATTATGTTCCGATCTTTTTCAAACTTTTACATAAAATCAAGGAGCTTAAAATCTCGGTCGAGTTCGTTAATGGGCAAAATCGGACCAAGGGGGTGGAAATAGGGAGGGTTTTTGTGAAAACCAAAAAAACGCGATAACTTCTTAATTAAAATAGATATCTAATCAGTTTAAAGTTTAATTTACTTCTAAAAAATGGGCAAAAAGTTTATGCATGACAGATTTTTGATAAAGTTAAAAATGGGCTCAAGGGGCGAAAAAAACATGGTTGTTGGGAGAAAAAAATTCATAATTTCGTCAATTCCCAAGATATCAAATCCAACTAAATTTTATATAAATGTACTTAATATTATCTAAAACTTTTGTATTTACAAGTTTTTGATAGGACCAATTTTTAATGATGAAAAAAATTAAAAACGAAAAGAAAAAGGGTGGAGGAAAAAGAAAAAAATCCATAACTTACTCAATTCTTAAGAAATCAAATCTAATTAAATTTATTTTACATCTTCACAATAATATCTACAACTTTTATATTAACAAGTTTTTCATAGAACCAATTCTTATAGCAAAAATAAATTAAACAAAAATAGGAGTTGGAGAAAAAACCTCAAATCCAAACTGCTTATATTCTGACTCATTTTAAAATTCATTTTTGATTTTAAACGCATCCAAATGACAGATCCTCTTATTTAGGAACTATATAATGCGACGTATTGGCCAGTTTTTTGATAAAGGCACAATATATTTTTAAAAAGGCTGCCAAAAAGGGTATTTTGAACAGAATTTCCCGAAGTTGTCAATGAAAAATTGGAGAAGTATAACAAATTGCGTTTTTTCTGAGTCATTTTTAAATTCATTTTTGTTCTCAAACCCTTCCAATTTACAGGTCCTCTTATTTAGGAACTATGTAATGTGACGGATTGGCCAGTTTTCTAATAAAGGCAGAATATATTTTTAAAAAGGCTGCCAAAAAGGGTATTTTGAACAGAATTTCACTAAGTTATCGTGATTGAAATTTGAGGAAATTTAAGAAATTGCGTTTTTACCGAGTCATTTTTAAATCTTTTTTTGTTCTCAAACGCATCCAATTTACACGTTCTCTTATTTAGGAACTATATAATGTCACGGAGTGGCCAGTTTTTTGATAAAGGCAGAATATATTTCAAAAAAGGCTGCCAAAATGGGCACTTTGCACAAAATTTCCCAAAGCGATCATGATTAATGAACTATGGGTGTTCAAATACCAAATTGGTTATTTTATGACTCATTTTTAAATGCAATTTTACTCTGAAACGCATTCAAATGGCAGTTTTTTGTTACTTAGGAACTATATAATGTGCGTATTCGTCGATTTTTTGATAAAGGGTGAATATATATTTTTTAAAAGCTGTCAAAGTAAGCACTTCGCAAAAAAATTTCCCAAAGCGATCATGATAAAAGAATTGAGGCTGTACTCAAATAACAAATTGTTTATTTTATGACTCATTTTTAAATTCAATTCTCCTCTCAAACGCATTCAATTGACAGTTATTTGTTATTTAGGAACTGTGTAATGTGCCGTATTGTTCAGATTTTTGATAAAGGCTAAATATATATTTAAAAAAATCTGTGAATGTGGGCACTTCGCACAAAATTTCTCAAAGCGATCTTGATTAAAGAATTGTGGATGTATTAAAATAATAAATTGATTATTTTATGACTCATTTTTAAATTCAATTTTTATGTCAAACGAATTTAATTGCAGTTTTTTGTTATTTAGGAACTATATAATGAGCATGTTGGTCAATTTTTTTAAATGAAGTAAGAATATAATTCAAAATATGTTGCCAAAATGGGCATTTGAGTAGAATTTCGTTTAAGATGATTTTGATAAAACCAGTTCTTACAGAAAAATGAAATAAAAAAATTATTAAAAGAGGCTGAATAAAGTAGTTAAACTGGGTTTATCTCTAATCATTTTTTTTTTTTTTTTTTTTTGAGATGAAAACTTTTCGAAATCTACCTCCGCCTATAGGCCATGCCGAAAGGGATTTTTAATTCATTAAAATTTTATCTTTTAAAGCAGTTTTCGTAATTTTTTGAAACTAAATTAGATGTTTACACGATCATTTAATGAATTTTAGAAAGTTTTTGTCAAATGAAATTGATTAATTAAATTTGTATTTACAGGGATTTTGCGCAATATTCACAATTTCCTTCAAATCTTTTATTTAAAATATTTTTTTAGTATTTTATAGAATTAAGAGATGTACAAATATAATGCCTTTACAATAGAATTATGGGATTGATTTCAAACTGAAACTTTTCCTCAACGAATTTTCAATGTTATGAAAGCTGATTATGCTTTTAAAAATATATTTACTTTGTTTAATCAATTAGGCTTTTGAAATAATATAACTTAAAGTACATTCATGTCTAAAATTAAGGTCACAAACATAAAATCTATGAAAACTGATGAACAATTCACTGTGTTGCCACGACGTAAGGTACAAAAGTATATTATAATGGGAAGCAAAATCTAGAAATAGAACAAAATGGAAAAAAAGAAAAATCGTGAATTAAGAAACAGTGTATATAAAAAAGTGTTAAATCATGAATCAGAGATAAAGCATTCACCTCAGAAAAAGTCTTTTTAATATGGAGTATGAGCAACAAGCACTTCTATACAACATACACAATGAGCTCTCATGCTATTTATGAGGGTGTCAATTAATGTTTGTAGCAACGTAACCCAATGTTCCAAACGTTAGGGTTTTAACTCCTGGCTGGTTCTGGGAGGAAGTTACGTTGTGTAATGGATCTTTCTAGATCATCCCAAATATATTCAATAGGATTGAGGTCCAGGAACTTCGAAGTACCAATTCATACTTCTAATATATATATATATATATATATATATTATTATATACCCCCTATATACAGGGTGTTTCTAAATTCATGGTATAAACTTTAAGGGGTGATAGTACACATCAAGACAAACAATATTAAATAGGAAACTAAGGGTCCCAAACGTCTACCGTAGGAGATAGGCGCCATTAAAGTTTAGGGTCCAAAAATTCAAATGATAATAAAGAACAGAAAAATCGATCGATTCGTTTGCGGTTTTCACTAAAACTATTCTTTATGTCAGTATTGTCTTGAAAATAAATTATAAAGATAAATTTCAAAAAATGCCGATAGAGGGCGCTTTAGACTTTGGAGTAACGAACAACTATTTTTTACCGTTATTTTTTGCATCTCATTAGATTTTTTTAGAAAGTTAGACAAAAACTTAAATTTTGAGCTCAAAATCTAAATCGTTTGGAGTGGTTAAACAGTGCAAACTTAACTGTGGTGGGAGGTTCAAATTCCAAATGATTATAAAAAACGGAAAAATTGGTCAATTGATTTGCGATTTTTGCTAAAATTATTCTTTAAGTCAGTATTATCTTGAAAATGAATTATAAAGATAAAATTCAAAAAATGCCAATAGAGGGCGCTTTAGACTTTGGAGTAGTGTAAAACTATTTTTTCCCCATCGAACACAGTTCAGTTTGCGCTACTTAACCACTCCCAACGATACAGATTTTCATTTCAAAATTTAAGTTTATGTCTAAGCTTCTAAAAAAAATTATGAGATGCAAAAAATAACGGTAAAAAATAGTTTTACTTTACTCCAAAGTCTAAAATGCCCTCTATCGGCATTTTTTAAATTTTATCTTTATAATTTATTTTCAAGATAATACTGACATAAAGAATAATTTTAGTAAAAATCGCAAATCAGTTGACCAATTTTTCCGTTTTTTATAATCATTTGGAATTTGAACCTCCCTCCAAAGTTCAGTTTGCGCTGTTTAACCACTCCCAACGATTTAGATTTTGAGCTCAAAATTTAAGTTTATGTCTAACCTTCTAAAAAAATCTAATGAGATGCAAAAAATAACGGTAAAAAATAGTTGTTCGTTACTCCAAAGTCTAAAGCGCCCTCTATCGGCATTTTTGGAAATTTATCTTTATAATTTATTTTGAAGACAATACTGACATAAAGAATAGTTTTAGTGAAAACCGCAAACGAATCGACCAATTTTTCTGTTTTTTATAATCATTTGAATTTTTAGACTCTAAACTTTAATGGCGCCTATCTCCTTCGGAACACGTTTGGGACCCTTAGTTTCCCATTTAATATTGTTTGTCTTGATGTGTACTATCACCCCTTAAAGTTTGTACCATTAATTTAGAAACACCCTGTATATATATATACAGGGCGTATCTAAACTACTGGGCAAAACTTTAAGGGGTGATAGTACACATCAAGACAAATAATATTAAATGGGAAACTAAGGGTCCCAAACGTCTTCCGAAGGAGATAGGCGCCATCAAAGTTTAGGGTCCAAAATTTGAAATGATTATAAAAAACGGAAAAATTGGTCGATTCGATAGCGATTTTCACTAAAACTATTCTTTATGCCAGTATTGCCTCGAAAATAAATTATAAAGATAAATTTCAAAAAATGCCGATAGAGGGCGCTTTAGGCTTTGGAGTAACGAACAACTATTTTTCACCGTTATTTTTTGCATCTCATTAAATTTTTTTATAAGTTTAGACATAAACTTAAATTTTGAGCTCAAAATCTGTGGTTAAGTAGCACAAACTGAACTGTGTTCAATGGGAGTGGGTAGGTTCAAATTTCAAATGATTATAAAAAACAGAAAAATTGGTCAATTGATTTGCGGTTTTCACTAAAATTATTCTTTATGTCAGTATTGTCTTAAAAATAAATTATACAGATAAGTTTTAAAAAATGGCGAAAGGGGGCGCTTTCGACTTTGGAGTAATGTACAACTATTTTTTACCGTTATTTTTTGCATCTCATTAAATTTTTTTAGAAGCTTAGACATAAATTTAAAATTTGTGCTGAAAATCTGAATCGTTGAGAGTGGTTAAGTAATGCAAACTGAACAGTGTTCAATAGGGGTGGGGAGGTTCAAATTTCAAATGTCTATAAAAAACGGAAATATTGGTCGATTCGTTTGCGGTTTTCTCTAAAACCATTTTTTATGTCAGTATTTCCTTGAAAATAAATTTTAGAGGTTAATTAAAAAAATCCGTCAGAAGGCGCCTTAAACTTTAGAGTAAAGAACAACTATTTTTAACCGTATTATTTTTATTTTTTTATCTAAATAAAAGTTTTAAAAGCTTAGACTTAAATTTTGAGCTCAAAATCTGAATCGTTGTGAGTAATTAAGTAGCAAAAAATTAAACTGTGTTCATAGGATGGGCAGGGTAATATTTCAACTCCTGAACACAGTTCAGTTTGCGCTTCTTAACTTCTCTCAACGATTCAGAATTTGAGCTCAAAATTTAAATCTAAGCTTTTGCAAGCATTTAATTAGATACAAAAAATAACAGTTAAAAATTGTTGTTCGTTACTCTAAAGTTTAAGGCGCCCTCTAACGGAATTTTTTGAAATTTATCTTTAAAATTTATTTTCCCGAAAATACTGACATAAAGAATGGTTTTAGAGAAAACCGCAAACGAATCGACCAATTTTTCCGTATTGTATAATCATTTGAAATTTGAACCTTCCCACCCCGATTGAACACAGTTCAGTTAGCGCTACTTAACCACTCTCGACGATCAGATTTTCAGCACAAAATTTAAGTTTATGTCTAAACTTCAAAAAAATTTAATGAGATGCAAAAAATAACGGTAAAAAATAGCAGTTGTATGTTACTCCAAAGTCTAAAGCACCCTCTATCGACATTTTTTGAAATTTATGTTTATAATTTATTTTTAAGACAATACTAACATAAAGAATAGTTTTAGTGAAAACCGCAAATCAATTGACCAATTATTCTGTTTTTTATAATCATTTGAAATTTGAACCTACCCACTCCCATTGAACACAGTTCCGTTTGCGCTACTTAACAACAGATTTTGAGCTCAAAATTTACGTTTATGTGTAAACTTCTAAAAAAAATTAATGAGATGCAAAAAATAACGGTAAAATATAGTTGTCCGTTACTCCAAAGTCTAAAGTGCCCTCTATAATCATTTTTTGAAATTTATCTGTATAATTTATTTTCAAGACAATACTGACAAAAAGAATTGTATTCGTGAAAACCGCAAACGAATCGACCAATTTTTCCGTTTTTTATAATCATTTAAAATTTTGGACCCTAAACTTTGATGGCGCCTATCTCCTTCGGAAGACTATTGGGACCCTTAGTTTTCCATTTAATATTATTTGTCTTGATGTGTACTATTATCCCTTAAAGTTTTGCCCAGTAGTTTAGATACGCCCTGTATATATATATATATATATATATATATATATATATATATATATATTAAGAAAATCATGAATATTGTAATCTCTGTGTGTCTTCGCATTTTCATCCATAAACATGAAGTCGTGAGCTCGGACCAACCCACAAAATTTATAAGGGTCTTTTCTCTATGATGATGTGTGTACACAGTAGAGGTCTGCACGGGGCCGGGCCGGGCTGGCGGAATCGTTTCAAATCTTCTAACGGGCCGGGCCGGCAGAATCAGAATAGCTTTCTCAACTGGCCGGGCCGGGCCGACAAAAAAAATAAACGGTCCGAGCCGGCAAAAAAATTTTCGGGCCTCCCGGCCCGTTTTGAAGATTTAAGCAGAAACGATAAAATATGATCTATTTTCAACGCAAATGGTTTTAACGAGAAAAAAATAAATGTGCGTCACGAGCCATACTAGTTTGACAACATCAATATAAAAATGTAACTTGTACAGTGTGAGATCGGCATCGGACAGTTAAATTGTGTGTAACCCGTTTTAATATTTTTTTAGCTGACTCATACCGGGCCGAGATCAAGCTTGCATTATTTTTCTACATATAGACTTGCCGGACCGGAACAAGACTTAATTGTTCTCAAGATCTGTAGGGCAGACAACATGATTTGTAAAATTATTAACAGCGATAAGGAACTTATGTTAGATTAATCTTTCGATATATACTTCTTGATGGTTTTTAGCTCACAGGCTATCATTGCCTGAGAGCTTATGTGCCCGTCCGTTCTGTATGTACGTTCGTACGTTCGTGCGTAACGTGATAACTCATGATAAAAATATCGGATCCACTTGAAATTTTGTATATAGGTATATCCTGATTAGGCGCTTCCCTTATTAATTTTTGGAGTTCATTCGACATGTATAAGAGGGGGAACGGGGGGCTCATGCTCCTCCCCTTAATTGATAGAAACGGGATTTTCATGCAGAATTAACAGTTTTCTTTCAAAATTTAGATATAGGATCATTCTGATGAGGCGAGTCCGTGGCTGTTATTAGGTATTCATTGAATAAGTATAAACAGGGGGAACGGGGGTTGTAATGCCCCTCCCCTTAACTTGTATAAATGGATTTTTCAAGCACAATTGCCATATTTCTTTCAAATCTCTGAATAGTTTTGGAAGTTTAATGGTTAAGTATAAAAGAGGGGAATAACTCCTCTTAAATTATATAAATGCTAAATGGGTTTTTATTAAGAATTATTCGATTTGCTCTGAATTTTGGATATAGATTTTTTATATGATAAAGCATGTCCTTGATAATTTAGGAGGTTCAATGATTAAGTATAAAAAAGGAGAAAGAGGAGAGCTGTTTCCCCTTCTTATTTTTTTTCGAACGGAATTAACGAAAATACAAGGCTGTAATGTACAATTAGAATGCGTAGCCTGTGAGCTCAATGCCATCAGTTTAACTGGGCAATATTCTTTTTATTAAATTATTTTCTCAATAACGCGGAAGTTTGACACATTTTCAGATTTATTTTTATTTTTAAAAATGTAAAAGTGATAAGCCTGACTATTGAAGGCATTTGGAATCGAATAGCATTTTTCATTTTTGATGAATAAAATACTTGCATAAATTTGTTCAGATACAATAGTTACTCAAATGGTTGCAGGTTTTTCTCCCTCCCCATGCTATCGCTTCCGGAAATTCGATTGAAAATGCTAACTATAACAATAATTTATTTCCTTTCAGTATTCTTAAATTGCTTGTATCAAAAAACGGTTAATGCCACTTGATTATATAGTTTCTGAATAAAGATACCTGCTGTGCGTTTCTGAGAAAAAAATGAATTTAGAAATGTATCAGAAAGGCGCATATTTGAGTTAACGGATGAATTTGGATTTAAAATCTTTAACAAAATGATATAGAAATATTTTTATAAATCTTCTTTTATTAAACAGCTTCAAAAGTTACGATGTTTTTAACTTTCTTTTTTCTTTTATTCTAAGCCACATTAATTTTTTGATGAATCTTTATTTGATTGTTGAAAGCCTAAGAATCTTAGTAATCACTAATGTTGCTGTGTATTTCCTGTAAAATATACTGTAAAATCATTCCATAGATATGTATGCAGTATTCTTTAAAGAAACCTTAATTATATGAAAAAAAATCTGAATTTTTTAGAAATTGTAGAAATTGTAACGGGCCAAAACGCCTGTTTTCACTGATTTCTGTACGGGCCGGGCCTAAAATATAAAAATTTAAACGGGCCGGGCCCGGGCCGAACTTTTGAGTTTTACAACGGGCCGGGTCCGGCCCAAAACTTTTTCCTACGGGCCGGGCCCGGGCCTGCAAATTCTGGCCCGTGCAGACCTCTAGTACACAGTCCCTGCATCGAAGGCGTGCACTGCCGTACGACTGCCCAACAATATACCGCCCCATACAAAGATTCTTTTGCCACCAAATCTGACGATTTCTATTGTAAAGATGGAATGATAGCGAACTCTACGTTCCTTTCAGATGAATATTTGACGAGAATTACTCTGCATGTTGAACATATCACTGAAAAGAACATGCCCCTATTTTTCTTGGGTCCAGGGCTGATGGCTTCGACTCCACAACAACCGGGTTCTCCTGTTTGATGCCCTGATAGTGACACATACGACTGGACGGCGGGTGTTAGGGATGATATCCTTGAAGCGTATGTCAGATTATTCCGGGGTGTTGTAGGCCCGGATTTCATGTTTATGAACGATAATACGAAGCCACACAGAATTATTGATGATTTCATTTAATAACAGATATTCACCGTACGAAGTGGCCGTCATCTTCGGACCTGCATCCTACTGAACATGTTTGAGATAGTCTATTAAAAACTATTGCACTGTATAACTATCCTCTCGGGACCCGCCAAAAATTAAAACCACACTTTTGGATGAAAGGGCTTTGTTGCCACTCCATATTAGACAGACTTTTTCCGCGAAGAATTCTTCATCTTTGATTCATGATTTAACACTTTTTGGCATTTCTTTTTTCTTAATTCACAATTAAAATCTTTTCCATATTGTTACTTTGGTACATTCTTTTTCCCATTGTAATATACCTCTGTGGTAAAACTCGTGACAATACTGAGAATACTTCATCCGTTTTCACAGATTTTACGTTAATGACCTTAATTTTGGATATGAGTGTTATCTGTAACTCGTTATAAAATGCATTAGCATTATCGATGTATTAAACTTATGTTATAACAAGTTATTTTAATGGTAAGTTTACTTAAAATAAGTAAACAACTTATTTTAAAGCACCGTCGGGAAATAAAAGATTAAGTGATGCGCATTCTGAAAAAATGCGCTTTAAAAATAAAATTGAGTCGTTTCTTATTTCTCTGTTTTTTCCATATGGCATTGCTTCTTAAGAACGGAATTTTAGAGACATCAGGTAGCAAAGAAACAAGCATGTAAAGCTGAGACCAACTTCTTTTCGAAAATTCGAAATTTAACGACGATAAAAGTTTTCAAAATTTATTATTTCGTCCAATTCTTTTTAAGTTATCTTTGTAGACCAATTTACAACACCTACTAATGTCAAAACGTTGAGAAAAGTAAAATGACTTTTTAGAAAAAAAAATGCGTGATATTTTTGTCAAAAACAATAAATCCGAGAGGTTTTGGCGAGGTTTTGCTCGACTTCGGTTCACCTCTTCATTGCTAAATATGCACATTTATTTCTCAAGAAAGTTTAAAGAATGCTTGGATATAGTTATATCAATATTCTATTTAAATAGTAGAGAAATCGGGCGACAGAACTATTTTCTTTTTGTTATGCTAACGGAACCGAGCCGAAAAATAGAAAAAAGCGAGAAGCAAACGGATTCCTTTTATAATTAGATATCGATTTTTTTTCACAATTTTTTCTAATGGAATGCATAACCATTAGCTTATGACTGATGAAAATCTAAAAGAGATCGAACAACAAGGAATACTAAAATAGAACAAATTAAAAAGATTACGAGTTATTTTACAATTAAATATCAATATTTTTTATGGATTATTCTGCACAAAGTATCGAAAAATTATTTTTGAAACTCTTAATATTTCAATGAATTCGAAGGAATACTGTTGTGGTTTTTAAAATGTTTAAAATACCTAAAGATCCTCCCTTTCTTATTTTCGGTATATTTCAAAACACGTGCAAAAAAGAAGATATCAAACAGCATCAACATTCAATTAGCTTTCTAACATTGTAAACCAAAAAATACGAAAATTAACCCTTTGAAAACGCTTTCCCAAGTCACTTTACGTTTTTTATTAACATTTTTTTATCAGGATTAATGTTACATGTATTTGGGGTAAAAGAAATACATTTAAATAGACACTGTAGCTCTGAAATTTTAGTAGTGTATGCTAACATTATAACAACTGATTGATATCAATTTGATTCAGACAAAAAATATTTAAGTGTGAAATAATTTCGTGTAACAATAAATTTCACATTTGATTTCGATGTAAAAAAAAGTTGTGCGTAAATCAGTGATTTTTACAGCTAATTATCGCGATTTTCATGCAAGATTTAGGAAGTTGTTTGAAACAGATGTTGTTAGAGTCTCTCCCCCATTACCCTCATTTCAAATTACAGTTATTTCTAGCCTTTTCTTCTCTATATATAAGGAATTTTTTGTTTTGAAGTTGTTTTCTAAGGATTTTCATATAGTCAGCTAGCATATATATTTAAGAAAAAATATTTTAGACGGGTTAAATGTATAAATTTAATGTTTGTTTAAGAATATAATCACCGACCTGGGCAACGCCATGTAGGTCAGCTAGTAAATTAAACTTAACAAGGTTTCATATTATTACTAAATAAAACAAATTAATTGACAAATAAATGTTTAAATAATATTCTTCTTGACTCTTATATTTAATTTTAAAAGACATTTAAAAATATATTTGCGTATAATCTCTTATACTCTTATAATTCACATGAAGAGCAAATTATGTTTACTTTTGTCTAAACCTATTTGTCATGAAACAATGTTTCTATTTCAACTAAAATTTCACATTTTTCTCTAACTAACCATGCATTTATGTCCAGGATTAACGAAATTCCAACTACAAGGTCTTAACATCAAAGAATGTGAAACAAAAAATTCTTAGTTCTGTAGAACTAAGATTAAAATAAATCTATTTTCTTCAAAAGCTGATTAAATTTTCATAAGTAAATGGTCGTTATTTCTGAATGTGTGACAAAATTAAAGTCTTTAAATTATATTAAAGGTTAAAGCGAATATTTAAAAAAATCTTTAACTCTTGATTATTCATTGAAAGTTTTCGTACAAAATATTTTTAAAAGTTAAATCATATTTTAAAAACTTGTGTAACTAATGACTTTTTATTGTCGTTGCTTTGTTCTTTAATTCTGTTCAAAATTTGCAACAAATTTCAATATTCAACTCGATATTTTATTTAAAGAAAATTATTTTAATGTAAATATTTAATATGTTTTTCATAAATTGTTTTTACCATATATGATTATGTATTGTAACGCACTATGTCATTTATAATTAGTTCCACTTAACTAAAAGTTTTGCAAACTTTTTCACACCGTTATGAAATTGTAGCATAATAAAACAATTTATGTTGTGTTTCTACCAAGTTTCACATATTTAGTGTAAGATAATAAACAAATCGATTGTTATAATACTATTAGTGCTGCTTGTCTTTAATTTGAAATAACTGGTCACGTGCAATTATTCCTCTCTCACAGAAAGCTCAGTACAATAAATGTATGAATTAGTAACTGGGCACAGCATTACACAAATATATCAGTAAAAGTTACAATTTAGAATTTAAAAGCCGATAATAGAATGAGTTATAAATTTTACATATAGTCAGCAGACACATATTTGAGACGAAATATTTTAGACGGGTTAAATATATAAAATCATTCAAAATTAAAATCAACTTAAGAATATTATGTCAGATTCGGTAATTCCAGGTGTGTCAGCTAGTAATAGGAAAAATTATGCTTTCTTTCTATTTAAATTTTAACGATATTTCATATTATTAATAAAGAAAACATAAACTAACAGGCAAATAAATGTTAAAATAATAACCTTTTTGACACTTACATTTAATAGTGAAAAGGTTTTAAAGAAATACATGCCTATAACCCAATATACTCTTATAATTCATTTGAAGAGCAAATCACATTGACTTTTATATAAACCTGCTTGTCATGAAACAATGTTTCTATTTCAATTAAAATTTCACATTTTTCTCTAACTAACCATGGATTTATGTCACGGATTAAAGAAATTCCAAGTACAAGGTATTAACGAAATTCCAATTATAAATTATTAACATCAAAAAATGCGAAACAAAAAAATATCTTAGTTTTGTAAAACTGAGATTGAAAGAAATCGATTTTCTTCAAAAGCTGATTAAATTTTCATAAATAAATTGTCGTTATTTCTATATGTGTGACAAAATTAAAGTCTTTAAAATGTATTAAGATTAAAGTTAATATTAAAAAAAATCTTTAAACTATTGATTATTCATTAAAAGTTTTAACACAAAATCTTTTTAAAAGTTAAATCATACTTTAAAAGCTTATGTAACTAATAAATTTTTATTCTCGTTGCTGCTGTAGCTTAATTCTGTCAAAACTTTACAACAAATTTTAATATTCTTATGTAATTCAATATTTTACTGAATGTAAATTATTTTAATGTAAATATCTAACGCGTTTTTTATAAATTATTTTTCACATATATGATTATGTATTGTAATGCATTGTAATGTCATTTAAATTAGTTCCATAAACTCATAGTTTTTCAAACTGTTTCACATCATAATGAAATTGTAGCATAAAATAACAATTTATATTTTCTTTTTCCCAGGTTTTACATATTTAATAACTGAAACAAAAATTAGAAAACAAATAATTTATTATAATATCTTTAATGCTGTGAGTCTTTAATTTGAAATAAGCAGTTAAATGGGATTATTCTGTTCAAATTCCAGAGTTCATTTTTATGTATCTTTAACTTCATTTACAGATTCATATTTGCATTCATATTTACAAACTGATTGCTGAAAAATTACTGTAAAGCGAAAAATAAATAAAATTTATTTTTTTTGTACATAAAATTTGAAGATATAAAGGAACTCAATAAGTACATTTTGGCAATTTACAAATGATACCTTAACACAAAGAAAAATTATTTACGTATTCATTTGTGTACATTACGTAGATTACTATTGCAATCCATTTTTATATAGCATGTAACTCGCTAAAAAAAAACCTACAAGAAACAAATCGCTATTTTTCGTAGTTCTGCTATCTGTTTGGCTCCATTCACTCCAGTTTCTATTTTTTTTAACATTATTTATATAAGTAAAAAAATGTAAAGATGTGTATAGGATACATCGGGCCTGAAGAATTTATTCCGTGCTCACAGAAGGTGCATTATAATAAATGTATGAATTATAGTCCAAGAGCAGACAGCACTAAAGCCTAGGTTATCGAGCACAAGAAAAAATTACCTTTATTTTATGGAAGAGTAGAAATGGGGGAATCTAATTATACATGTCTGCTGGAAGTGAAGTGGTGCATAAGCCAAAAATTTACTACCACTAGTGGTTCACTCGTAGGTCTATCATGATGTTTGCCGTACTATCAAAAGTAAGATATGCAAACGCAATGATAAATTTACGAATAAACCAACACATCGAAATTTATGTGTAACGGAAAAATGCTATTTTCTTAAAAGCTATGCAACCGAGAGTAATCGCTGTAGTTTTCTTGCATCGTTTAAATTAATTTCTACTACCCCTAATTTTACATAATTTTAGATTCAGTATATTCGGAAAAAGAAGGGAGGAAGGAAATATTTTTGAATTACATTTTTGAAGGTATTTCTAAAAATACAATACCTAAAATTAAATAAATATGTAATGTTTCGACGAGATCGATGTTCCATAACAATGTACAAGTTCCAGTGGCACACCATCTATGAGGCAGAACAGATTACTACTACCAAGAATCAACAGTGGGACGAGCTGAGCAGTCGCTCCGGCAATTTGACCAGCAGTGGATGAGTTTATTGGGCTATTTCCCCATAAGAAAGTTCAATCAAGCAGTCTTTAAATTAATTTTATTAGAACTCATAAATAAGTTAAGTTCTTTCACGCAATCACCTTGGCACTCTCATCGAATAACTTCCACTTCACCAACTCCGTGATTAAGCTACATTCCACAATATTAGAATTTTGGGGAGAAAGAAGAAACAGCATCCTAATAATTTTTGAAAGTCAATCGCATTCTCGGGAAACATGACATGGCTTCCGAGTAGTTTTTTAAGAAAAAATGCATTCTAATTCAGCGGAGCAATAAAACGCGCGTCTTGATAGTTTAAAGAAAAGGTGCATTCTACTCTCCTGAAAAGCCAAATGAAAAAATCATTTTCACGACAAAACTAGCGCCCTCCTACTCCGCGTCAATCATTTTAAAAATCCAATCAGGATGGACTCGAGCCTCTAACGGACAAAATGATCAATTCTAATTGGCCGTAATAGGCGGTCTATTGGCAAGAACTATATTTTTTTCCTCGGAACACTAGGCCCTTTAGCAACGCGTAGTAACACTTGTCACGCGATGCTAAAAAATAAAAAATAAAATTAAAATCGCAGGAATATGCCAGAAAGTAAAAAGCTTACGAAATACTTCCCGCCTTTTTGAGAAGCAAGAAATAATTTATTAATAACTAAAGTAAGAAAAAGAATTTTAGCTGTTACAAGTTACGAAACTAAGATTGAAATATGTTCCACAAATTTAGAATTGAAGCTAAGAGAGAATAAAAAAACATGGCGCAATTTTTTTTTTTTATTTTATTACAAATCCCCCCTCCCAGAAAGACGGGTGAAAAAGTAGGTCTGAGACCTGCAATTTCACAGAAAGGGAGATGATGCAGACTTAGCTCACGAAGTTGTTGATATAAGTAATAATAATTAGATACTGAATAAAAAAAAAATTTAAATTAATTTCTCTTTTTTATATAAATATAGAATTCAAATTTAAAAACACCAAGGTGATGCGTGGAACAACTTCAAATTTAAATACAATAAAATAGGCTTCAATACAAATACAAGATATAATCTTGTTTAAAGTACACATCAAAAAGTAATTTGAAAATATAAGCAATTACCCATAGTAATAACATAAAAATGAAACATAAAAATGAAAAACAATAACGTTAAATTCTTTTTTAACAATGTCAAATCTAGAAATCAATTTTTAAAAGTTTGTTTCAAAAATCCTCTTAAAGTCATATTTGGAATGGCATAGTTCATTACCTCATTTCAAGGATGTCTAATTCATTTAACTGTCCAAATTCATCAGCTAACATTATAATATTAGTTCAGTTTTTGTGTGAGTAAGTCCTTGAACATTCATAACAGTTCCATTTCGGAATCTTTGTGAAAATACTTTTATAATTGTATTTTTAATTAATAACACATTTTATAATATAGTAATAATAAAATTTAACAATGTAAATAATAAACAATATAATTAAGAAACATAATAAGGAAAAATATCAATAATAATAAATATCATAAGTGTAAGTAAATCTCATAATGGGTATAAGTAAATCTCTTAATAAGTAATAATAAATATCACAAAAGACATTCTTTAAATACTTAATCTCGTTTATCTCATCTCATATTTTTGGGATGAAATATAGAGAGAAGTGGAATAAAATAAAAAATGCAATCAACTATGAAATCATTTACTTAATCTGGTAATCCGAGTACAGGATTAAGTAGGAATATGTACAAAAAAAAAATTAAAATATAATATGATAAATTAAAATAAAATAAAGATAAATAAAAATTTTGTTCATGTTTGAGAATGCACGTGACCTTTAAACTACTAAGATTCTTAAAAAGAAATATTAATAAATGATAAAAATAAAAAACAAGATCTATTCATGTCAAATAATTACGCAATAAATATTCTCTCGGTGTGATAAAACATTGCAAGATGCAAGTAGGAAAGAGAAAAAGAAACAAAATTATATTATAATTGACATGTACTTGGACTGGAATGCAGAAGCAAAGAAAGAGAGAAAGAAAAAAAAATATATTAAAATAAAGTGATAAAAATTTTGTTACTTGGCAAATAATTAATTTAATAATTGATAGATTAAATTTAATATTACAAATAGGTTCAGTTGAAAGAAAAAAAAAATTCTAAGTAGAGTAATTCAGTACAGAATAAGAAATTTCCACTTTGTTCGTCTACGCCGGCATAAATAAACAAATATAAAAATTTCCAGACAAGTGACACTCTCGCTGCAGTCAAGAGATATCATTGCCATTCTGTGAGAATTACAGGATATTATCTGAATTAAAATATGAAAAGAAATTTACTGTTTAAGAGAAAAAATTATAAAATGATAAACTAGAGATATAGTTTAAGCTACAGTTTTTACCTGAGTTTGTTGTTGTTGATTAGGGGGTTGTTGCTCATGACTTAATTTAAATTTATCAGGGGAATAATAAGGCCTTAATTTAGATACATGTACTATTTCTGAACTTTTGAACTGGTTTTGCCTATCAATTTCAAAATTTACTTCGGATAATTTGTTAAGAATTTTATAAGGGCCACTAAATACTTGTGACAACTTTCTAGTATTAGGGTACTGAAATTCTTCATAGATAACTAGATCTCCTATTTTAAATTTTGGTTCGATATAATCTTTATCATAATATCTTTTATTTTTTAAATGAAATTCATCAGTTCTTGTTTTAGCAATTTTAAGTGCTTCATGAACAGGGGGATAATAATTTTGTTGTAAGGGGGAGTCATAGGGTAATTGGCCAAAAAGCAAGTACGCAGGTGGAAATTTGGTAATAGAATGGGGTGTATTATTATATTCATTAATTACCTCAGTTAAAAGCTTAGTCCAGGGAATTTTAGAGGTAGTGGAGTTTACTTTACATTTTAATCTAGTTACTATTGTCTGATTTACTCTTTCACATTTCCCATTCGTTTGTGGATGATGGGCAGTGGTCAAACGTTGTTTAATATTATGATTTCGCAGGAATTTTTTGAATCTTGAAGAAGTAAAAGCAGCACTCCTGTCACTAAGTATTTTTTGAGGGGACTGTACACTTGAAATCTTACTAAAACAGAATAATTGTTGAGGGATTTTGATATTGAAAATTTGTTTCAGACAATTTGTATAAGTTTCTGTAGTGACACTTTTGGAAGGAAATGCCCAAACATATCTTGTGGCATGGTCTATTATAATATGGAGATATTTTTTTGTAGAATTATAATAATTGAACCCTCCTACAGTATCAACAGACAGACAGTCAAAAGGTTGATCTGTAGTGGGCATAGCTTGTAATAAGCCAAATTTTTTCTGTCTAGGTTTTTTATTTTTCTGGCAAATATCACAGTATTTAACAAAGTTAGTAATGTCTTGGGTCATATCTGGCCAATAATAGTTAGGAGAAATTAAATTTTGCATTTTTTGAACACCAGGGTGACCAAACTGTTCATGAGCAACATTAAGCAATTTTTTTCTTAGGGACATGGGAACTACCACTTTACGAAAACCTTTTCTTTTAACTATAATCAGTCCATTGTCATTAATATAATTTGATCCACACACATTTTCTTTTTCTTGCATCTCAATAATCTCTTTAACGTCAAGAAGAAAAGTAAGGGGCTTACAAAAATGAGAAATAGGGTTTCGGGACAACATGTCGGCTTCGACATTTGTAGATCCCTTTAAGTACTCTATTTTGTAATCGAACATACTTAACTTCAATGACCACCTAAATAATCGACCTCTTAAATGTTTGACATTTTTTAACCAAACAAGAGATGCATGATCAGTATGGATGGTAAATTGTACACCGTGAAAGTAATGATAAAATTTATCTAAAGTATCAATAATAGCAAGACACTCTAGTTCGGTAATGAAATAATTTTTCTCATAACTTCTCAATCCTCTAGAAAAATAAGCAATTGGATGTAAAAAGTTATTATGGTCGGGTTGTTTAAGAACTGCACCTACCGCTACCTGAGAAGCGTCAACAAACATGTGTAGGGGAAATTTTGGGTCATAAATCTTTAAAATTGGTTTAGCAATGAGGGCATCTTTTAATTTTTGAAAAGAGTTTTGACATTCAGTATTCCATTCCCAAATAGTATCTTTCTTAAGTAATTTATTTAGGGGGTGTCTAATTTCAGCATATTTGTCAATAAATTTATGATACACATTTATAGAACCAAGAAATCTTTGTAATTCTTTAGTGTTAGTAGGAGGTTTTAATTTTTTAATCGTTTCTATATTAGTATTAGCTGGAGTTAAAGTTCCATTTTGGATTTCATACCCTAGAAAATTGATTTGTTTTTGAGCAAAAGTACATTTAGATAATTTTAATTTAATATTTTCTATTCGGCATAAATCAAAAATTTGGATGAGATGCTGTATATGTTCATCTATTGATTTAGAAAAAATAATTATATCATCAAAATAATAACAAGCAAAGTCTATTTTATATTTTGTAAGAATTCTTCTAATTGTCCTGTTGAAAATTGGGGGGCCTACCTTTACACCAAAGGGGAGAACATTCCATTCCCAGAGCCCACAATTAGTAGTAAAGGCTAACTTTTCGGAATCGGCTGGGTGAATAGGTATGTGCCAATAGCCTGAGGCTAAATCTAGTGTAGAGAAATATTGGGCACCACTTAATTTGTCTAAAATTTCATCTATTCGGGGTAAAGGTTCAGCGTCATTTTTCATGATAGAATTTAATTTTCGGTAGTCAACACACATTCGGGTTTTTTTACCTTCATCTCGTTTATTTACTAACGTAACTGGAGAAGAGTATGGGCTATAACTTTCTTTAATTAACCCAGCAGCTAATAATGATTGGATTTGCTGAGATATTTCTTTTTCATCAGCAGTGGATGTACGATAAGGCCTCAAAGATATTGGTAGGTCAGATTTAAGATAAATACGCTGAGGTTCAATATTAATTCTCCCTACATCATATTTATTTTTTGCAAAAATATCTAAATAATCCCTTAAAAGTTCCCTTACATTTTTATTTTGAATAGCATTCAGATCCCCCAATAGATTATAATCATCATTATTAGTTCGCGACAAGGATTGAGGAGTTATGGTATTTCCATAATCGGGTTGCACAGTAGTATCATTTTTTATAATATCAAAATGAAGCAATTCTAAGTTATCACTGGATATGTTGACATATGGGTTTAACGAAATATTGTCTTGTAACACCTGGCTTTTTGCACAATCAATTTTCAATTTAAATTTGGCACAATCAGGTAAACCTAAAATAGCATAGTCCAAATCAAGTTGACTTACTAAAAAATTAACATATCTCTTTATATTACCAAATTTAATACATAATCGACAAGATTTATTAATTGTAAGAGTTCCTTGTGCCTGTCTGATAGTAATAGGGGTAACATTATGTAAATTACCATTTAAATATCGAACAAATTTGAGGGGTAAAATTGAGACAGTTGATCCACTATCCACCACACAATACACTTTGTTATTGCCCACATATCCAGGGATAAATAATTGTCAGACATTATTAGTAGGGGGTGGTTGAATATGAGCAGGAGTTTGAGCTTGACAGGAATTTGTGTTAAATATACAACTCCTCTCCCAATGATATGCATTTTCTATGCCTCTGTTTAAACATACTCTGCACGGACGACTAGGGTAATTGTTTTGATAATGAGTTGCAGGCACTCTAGGAGTGAAAAACCTAGGATTAAAATTTTGGGATGGATTGTTTGGAGTAGGTCGAGTCCAATGTCTGGGCTGAGGATTGGGATTGTGTATTGGTCTAGTTTGTTGAAAATTTCTATTGCCGTTATTAGAGGTATGATTTGGAATCGCTGCTAATTGTTTAGCAATGCGAAACCATTCACGAGTATTGGAAGGAGGGTTAACCATCAAACAATTTTGATACTCCGGCTGAAGGCCATCAATTAATCCCTGTATAATTAAATTTTCCTCAAGCTGAAGTTGCCTTCCAATCTCAACTTTCTTTCTAAAATAAGAATCCAAATCACTTAGATCATTTAACTTTAAGGAAGTAAATTCAGAAAATTTTGGAACTCTAACTTGAATGAATTTTTCACTTAAAATCTCGACAATTTCTTCATAAGTAGCACAATCCAAACAATCATTTATATAAGTTTTTAGCGCTTCCCCCTTTAAATATTTTGAAATATTTTGGTGTTTCCACTTATTATCTTTCTTTTCTACCGAACATTCTCGATCAAAATGTTTAAACCATTTAAATATATCCATGCCCGACCCAAATTCAAAAGGGACAATATCAAGTTTATTTTCTGACATTTTTTCTTCTTTTACTAATCCTGACCTTAGTAACATGAAAGAAGGATAATTCATATGGAAAATATTTAAATGCTATACTTCAATTATTAAAATTCAATTACTATACTTCAAATACCTCAATAAATAATAATAATAATAAATAAATAATAAATAAATAAGTAATAAAATAATAAATATCGGGTTTCCATACATGGGAAATAACAAATAATTTTAAAAACAAAAATACTTTTCTTTACGTATGGAAAATAAATTTTGCAACAGAGTATTTTTTTAACAACAAATTAATCCATCTTTCGATTTAAAAAAAAAATAACACCTTTAAAACTAAATAAAATTTCTATGAGCAGAAAATTTTAATTAATTATAAATTAAGAACAAATTTATTTTTTAATATCTGTAATAAAAGAGAGAAAAAAAAATCAAGAATTTAAACAAAGAAATTATCATTAAATTTTTTAATCAATAAAACAATAAAATAATAAATAATAACTTACAGACATGTTCGATGTGGCCTTGTTCAAATACCTAATTTTTTATTAAACTAAACAAAAATAAAGAACTTCGTAGATACGACTCACAGGTGTAAATTTCAATTATCTTGTATTACTGATGGAATCTACCGTAGTTTCGCAACCATACAGCAGGTGTTCATTTATTATGAAATGAAAATTTATCAAAATATTTATGCACTTTTACCTAGAAAATACAGTAAATAAATAAATAAAAGAAAATGATGTTGAATTGATTTCATGCAGGTGATCTTTTGTAATTTTTATTTTGCATATCTCACAGTTTGGTTGCATATCTCACAGTTGAAAAGTTTCTCACTAGAATGCGAGGTATATTTCACAATTAAAATATTTGTAGATGTAGATACCACACATAATTACAAACAAAACTTTATAAGACGATCTTTTTTCACAGATTGATTCATGTCGGTTCAAGATGAGTAATAAACAAAGGCCGAAGTTCCAGCAATTAGTTTCAAGCTCGGCAAAAATGGCACGTGCACACACAGCGTTGCGAAGAATTCTCTAGAGACGTATGCAGGTTCATTTAAGAAATCCTGCCGGCTAATATGTAATGATTCGACGAGATCGATGTTCCATAACAATGTACAAGTTCCAGTGGCACACCATCTATGAGGCAGAACAGATTACTACTACCAAGAATCAACAGTGGGACGAGCTGAGCAGTCGCTCCGGCAATTTGACCAGCAGTGGATGAGTTTATTGGGCTATTTCCCCATAAGAAAGTTCAATCAAGCAGTCTTTAAATTAATTTTATTAGAACTCATAAATAAGTTAAGTTCTTTCACGCAATCACCTTGGCACTCTCATCGAATAACTTCCACTTCACCAACTCCGTGATTAAGCTACATTCCACAATATTAGAATTTTGGGGAGAAAGAAGAAACAGCATCCTAATAATTTTTGAAAGTCAATCGCATTCTCGGGAAACATGACATGGCTTCCGAGTAGTTTTTTAAGAAAAAATGCATTCTAATTCAGCGGAGCAATAAAACGCGCGTCTTGATAGTTTAAAGAAAAGGTGCATTCTACTCTCCTGAAAAGCCAAATGAAAAAATCATTTTCACGACAAAACTAGCGCCCTCCTACTCCGCGTCAATCATTTTAAAAATCCAATCAGGATGGACTCGAGCCTCTAACGGACAAAATGATCAATTCTAATTGGCCGTAATAGGCGGTCTATTGGCAAGAACTATATTTTTTTCCTCGGAACACTAAGCCCTTTAGCAACGCGTAGTAACACTTGTCACGCGATGCTAAAAAATAAAAAATAAAATTAAAATCGCAGGAATATGCCAGAAAGTAAAAAGCTTACGAAATACTTCCCGCCTTTTTGAGAAGCAAGAAATAATTTATTAATAACTAAAGTAAGAAAAAGAATTTTAGCTGTTACAAGTTACGAAACTAAGATTGAAATATGTTCCACAAATTTAGAATTGAAGCTAAGAGAGAATAAAAAAAAATGGCGCAAATTTTTTTTTTTATTTTATTACATATATATATATATATATATATATATATATATATATATATATATATATATATATATATATATTCCTGAGTTCGGCGTGATGCAAGCTTATACACGATATTCAAAGAAAACATTTTTTCAAGTAACTTAGTTGCCCCTTTATCTTTCTTAAATATAACATTTCTTACTTCAGTCAGTTTGAACGTCACATGTTCGATAATTTGCGAGTAAAATGGCTGTGACAAAAGGCACAGGAATGATTTTATAATCGATTTTATAATCGTGTTAATCTAATTTAATTTTTAAGTAAGGAACCCTAAAATGATTATAAGTGTGAGTTACCGAATATTTTCTTATAATTCAAATTAACGATAGCTTTAATGTTGACTTCGAGCAAACTGTATAAAATATGCTTGTTAATAAGACGATTTCTGTATCGAATTCTAACTCAAAATTGTCAGGATTTCTTTGCACTAATTGTGGACATTTATACATAATAATTGGGGTTTCCATATAAATTTAACGTAATAGAGCAATTTATCTTTTAATCTTAAAATTTAATTTTTATATTTTTGTTTTTCCTTTATGCTTAACGAATTTTCATATAAATTAAAAATAAATAATAAATTAACGTACAAAAAATACTCTTACTAACATTGTTGGTGTTGGTGTGATCCCAACATTTTAAGGTGCTTTAAACGTAAAAGAATAATTGTATATAGATTCACTGCTGTTTTATTACATATGTTTATTATTATTATTATTATTATTTGAATATTTTTAATGTGTCTTTTAAATGTATAGTATTATTGTTAGTAGTTGGTTTTTTACAAGAGCAGTATTATGTATCTGTTTTTTGTATTCAGGAAGGTTTAATTGCAGAGTACGAGGTATAAATATATGACCTATTGTACTACAAAGTCATAAAAGTCATACCCTGATAGGGGATACAAAAAAGAAGTAGGTCTTTTATGATCCCATGTTTTATAGCTGAGTAATGGCTATGTGTGAGGCCCAGCTGGTCACGTGGGAAACACGAGGGGCGTAGGGCCCCGGAGTTTAGGGGGGGGGGCTCTGATCCTTAGTGCACGGGGGGCGTGGGCAGGGAGAGTCGATTGGCTGGTGAGTAGAATTATGATGTGTATGTTAATTTTCTCTCACCAGTCAGGACTCTTTATGCAAATTTTGGGCACACAGTGAGTTTTCCTCGTGCTCTAGGAAAAAGAGAGAGACGAGATGGAGGAAGAGAAGCGAGCGGCTGAGGATGTCCAGTTTTTAGGGTGCTGCTTGGTTTATTTTTATGCCTAAAATTCCCAGTGCTCACCATTAAGGCTTGGCCTTTTTGTTAGTGATATACATGTGATGTTTCTAAATGTGCCCCTGAACAAATATACAACCGGCCAGGTACCGGTGGTGCTTCCTATGCTCAGTGGAGAATCAGGTACTATTCTTTTTGTTTATAATGTTCTTAAATGTGTATATATATGCCAAGGTACCAAAATGCAATTTAAGCAATATTTTGCCCAGGAGACTTTGTCAGAGTGAGCTAATTGTCAAACTTAAATATAAAATTTAGCTTATCTTGGCTGTAAGTGTAACATTTTACTTAAGGAGTACGTTTCACTTGTTGATCTTTGTGTATTGATATTATTAATGTGCTTATATTTAATAAAGGAGTTATGTTTATTAGAACACTTAGCTGTCATTTATGAGAGCTTTTTTTTAATGGTCTATTTTATTTTTTTTTCAGTAGCCAACCAATACTGGCATATCTAATAAAATTCTATTTTTTTTTCTTTTCGTCTAAAGTTAATAGGTGAGTAAGTATATTTTGTAGGGTTGAGTAGTTAAATACGGGGAAATTTAATTTTAGTGTATTTTAAGTCCTATTTTGTCCTTTAGCTATTCAATATGGCCATAGGTTGGGTAATCTACTAAATAATTCACAACGCAATGACCAGGTTATTTTCTTTATCAATGACAACCTGATACCTGTATTTTCAGGAGTTGTCAATTACCTGACTAGGCCGCATGATTGTGTGGTTCTACTAAATTAGATGCCCGTACAAGATAGCATTATTTGGGTTTTAATTATGGAATGAACCCGGGGTATAGGTGCACCCAACACCTATGTTACATTTGTGCAGATCTTTCCAGCAGTTGGTGCTTATTTTTAATTTTTAAAAACCTGAATACTCCGACTATAAACTTTAAATTCTGACTTTGAATAATTAACACTGAATATGTTGGAAAAAACTGAAATTTTCTCCATTGAAAATTCATACATTTTTTTTTTTTTTTTTACTTTTTCTAATGCCTAAGTTGGGGCTTAACTGAATGCCATATACAGAAATTCCTTTGAAATGGTGTGGTTAAAAAAAAATAAGTTTTTTAAGCAGTTTAAAGGTAACAGTAAAAAAAACCTAGTTTTATAAAAAGCCGATTAAATGTACAGATTAAAAAAAAATGAGCCTTGCTTCTAGTAGTTTTGTGACAAAACAAAAATTCAACTTTAAAATTATTATGTTTAAAACACATTAATTATAAAAGAGCTCTGAAACAGGGAAAACGATGTAAAAAATAGATTATATATAAACATTTTTATACAAACAGTTTTTAATCTAAAATATATTTAAACTTAAAATATTAATGTTTTTTTTTTTCAATTTTTCAATTTTTATAAAAACATAAAAAGTATTTTCATAAAAAAATATTGAAGGAGTTTCACATTATGTATAATTAAATTAATTAAATTCGTTTTTTATTTTTTTTTTATTAGTTAATCATCAAACTATTGATATTGTTCTTTATTTTAAATCTTTAAAACTTTCAATGATAGAAATCTGTAGCAATTATCTTGATATTTTCGAAGAACTTTGAACTATATATTAGATTGAAAAAAATATTGAATATGAGGAAGATATGTTTTACTGTTATGTAAATAATTTAAAGAAAATTTTAAAATATTAATGTAAAAGGTATTAACCTTCTCGTTGCGTGATTATTTTATCAAAATTGGTTAAAAAATTGCGCGTTTAAAACCTTCAAAACAAACTACAGTCATTAAAGTGTCATCATTTTATAATGTCGAAATTTAGGATTTTTTTTCTATCTGAATAATATTCGGTAAATAGAAAAATTCTTTAAAA
Source organism: Maratus speculifer (assembly GCA_964019185.1). Lineage (NCBI taxonomy): Eukaryota > Metazoa > Arthropoda > Arachnida > Araneae > Salticidae > Maratus > Maratus speculifer. The sequence goes on from OZ025297.1 coordinate 331,802,874, forward strand.
TGGCATTCGTTGCAACGAGATTTCACAGCATAAATCAAATGTTTTGTTTTACATTTTATCTATTGTTAAATATTATGTTATATCTATGTACTTAATATCGTATGTGCAGTATTTCAATTTTTTTGGATATCTTCGATTTTCATCATTTATTTTGGAGTTGTCAAATACACTGCGTAAAAAAAAAAAAAACTATAAAGTTACTAAAATTTTTCTAGTAAACTTGTATTCCAAGAACTTTTTATATAATGTTAACACCAAATTTTCATGCAAACTAGGAAAATTACATGAGTTTTTGCTGTTACCGTTACATGAAAAGTTCTTGGAATACAGATACTAGAAATATACTTGGATACTAGAAAAAATCTTAATAAGTTTGCAGATTTTTTTTACAGTGTTTTTTATAAGAGAATAAATTTTCTCTTTTTAGGCCCAATGCCGTTAAAATTATATGAAATAACATGCCTTTATAATGAATAAAACTGAAAGATCGTCTTATGACTCTGTGGATAATTTATAATTATTTATTAAATATTTCTGGTTTCCAGTGTTCATATTTTGTTCATCTTTCTAATATGACCAGTTTGTTCATACCAATGTGGTTTCGTTATAATTATATATACAGGGTGGTCATAAAAAACTTTGCCGATATATGGAGCTCTAGTGGCCAGTCCGCTCAACCGATCGAGCTTCAATCTCCAATGGCAACACCCATTTTTTCATCGCAAAATGCTCAGCGCATGCGAAAACCCTAAAGAGCGTTGAAACCGTACGTGTATCGCAAGAAACGGACATGTTATGCACGCACAAAAAACTGTTCTGCGAATCCTCCCCCCCCCCCCCGCCCATAGAAAAAACTCGATTGGGGCGCAAGGAGGAAATTTGCATATGACGGACAGTCAGTACACTAATCTTTGATTACAATACAGATGAGAGAAATTAAAACTTTTACTTTGATTACACATTTTCCACATGGGTGCCATCACCATTAATTGCCTGTGATGACACCCATGTGGAAAATGTGTAATCAAAATAAAAGTTTTAATTTCTCCGATCTGTATTGTAATCAGAGATTAGTGTACTGACTCTGTGTCATATGCAAATTTCCTCCTTGCGCCCCAATCGAGTTTTTTCTGTGGGGGGAGGATTCCCAGAACTGTTTTTTGTGCGTGCATAATATGTCCATTTCTTGCGATACACATACGGTTCCAACGCTCTTTGGGGTTTTCGCATGCGCTGAGCATTTTGCGATGAAAAAAAAAATGGGTGTTGCTATTGGAAATTTTCGAGTTTCCGTAACTATAACCGTAACCGTGAGCGCCATTTTGTTGTCGTTCACTGAATCTCGAGCTCATACCTCTGAATAGCTATATCTGAAATTTCATTTCGATCGGTTGAGCGGACTGGCCGCTAGAGCTCCGTATATCGTCAAAGTTTTTTTATGACCACCCTGTATATATGTGTGTGTGTGTATATATTTGTCTGTGTGTGTTTTCGCTCTCTTTACTTCAAATTCAAGTAGAAAAATGTATAGAAATGAAAGCTTTGTTATTACAGTAAACATGTTGTTACATTGTAAAAAGAAATCTGCAAAGTTACTAAACTGGGATTCTTAGACATTTTTATGCAACCATAACAGCAAAAATTTATGTAACAGAGTCGGTAAACATAAATTTTTGCTGGTAGCGTTACATGAAAATTTAAAAATCCCAGGTTCCTTGAATAAGTTTAGTAAATTTTAAGATATTTGCTTTACATTTAAAATGTTAGACTGAACACAAATTCCTTGAAGTCTAACAGAAATGTTATTTCTGCTTAAAAATCAATCAATATTAGAGGCTGTATAGTATTAAATACATACTTTTAAACTTCATGTAGAAGCAGCAAATCACGTTTTTCACGCTTGGGTAACACGTTTTAAAAGCTACATTTCATTTATACCCTTTCTGCTCAGTTATATAAGTATTTTAGAGAAAAGTGAGGAAATTTTAAATTTCATACAGCCGTATGCAGTTACGAATATTAGAGCAGCTTGTCACGTCAGAAAGTGCGATACGTGATAAGTAGATCGCTCTATATTTCTTTAGTTTCTGAGTGTTTATTCAAATGTCACAAGCACAGTTAAATAGAGCGGGAATTCCTTTTCCTTAGAGAAAAAAAAAGTGTAGAATACAGAAGTTACCCTTAACTTCTGAACAATAGATTTTTAAACATACAAAAACGATGTGATCTTAAGAAACAAACTTTTTGTCTTATGATTATTCTAAAATCGGAAAGCGAAACTTTTCAATTAAATTACGAAACCATTTATGAAATATGTGAAAATGCGAAATATGTGAAATATGCGAATTGCCTGGAAATGCTTTTTAATGACTTCAACAAAAATTCTGATTGGAATTTTTCCTTATGTATCTTCGAATTTTTAACGTATGTTTGAAATTGGTGGTTGAGATTGCTTTCTGGTCAATGTTCTGTTGAATATTCTGTTAATAATTAGGTGTCTGAAAAAGTTTAAAGCACGTTTTAATTTTGAAATGTAACAGATAAATAGGAAATTAAAATTACAAAATTTTCCATAATAAAGTTGGAAATTAGATCATATTGATGAAATTGTACGCTCAAAAGTTTTCAAAATGTTATACTTTCAGAAACTTTATTTTTTAAAAATAAAATGTGAATAACATAGGATTAATATTTACATTCGAATTTTTTAAATATATAGTGACAACATAGAAAAACTACACATTATTAGAACTTAGCAATGTTTTTCCTAAATCTAAATAAATTTAAAATAAACCTTAAATGGGATCATATAAAATACAAGTAGCGAAAAATAACTTTCAGTTAGAAATTCGAATAACAAAAACAATTTAAATTTTTAATTTAGAAAAAAGTCATTTATGTTTATCTAAATAAGACAAAATTACTTTTTTAACTAGAAAATGACTTTATTCAGAAGTATTCAAAATAAGACAAAATTCAAAATAAGTATCTAAATAAGACAAAATTACTTTTTTAACTAGAAAATGACTTTATTCAGAAGTATTCAAAAAGTATCATTTAACTCTTCAGTTATTTTATATTTTTAATTGTTTTTAGGGAAATAAATGAAACACATTCCACCGGAAGAAAAAGTGTGTTTTAAGGGTGTTTGTTCAAATCCCAAATCAAATTTCCTTATCGAAATATATCAAATTACATTTATTTTACCAAGCACTTTATTATTATTATTATTATTATTATTATTATTATTATTATTATTATTATTATTATGAAATTTATAATGGATATGTGTTTTCTGTAATGTAACATTTTTGCTGCAGGGAAGAAAAATGTTTTATATAAAAGACATTAGTTGGTCTAGTCTTCATCTAAACGTTAGTTAGATGAAGATTTCTGTATATTTTAACGAAAGTAAAAATAAATGACATTTGTCGTTTGTAATAGCTTTTCGCAAATCAAAACACAATAGAAAAATTTCGGTATTCATTATTTTTTTTTTCTAAAAATGTATTTTGTACAGTTGATTTGAAATGTACGTAATGTTCAGCAGTTTTTTAAGTAATCCGGGTGCAGTCGCGTCATATTAGACATACTCAGGATCTCTACGGTTTTTATTGTCTCTACTATTTTTTGAAAAGTAATTTTTAACTTGCTTTTTTAAAGATTTGAATTAATAGTCTCCTACTAAATTATGTGATGATTATTATTCGTATTTATTGGTGAAAAAATTAAAAACACCTATACAATAGGTATGCACGATTTCTACAAGGTTAAACATAAGATGACAGAAACAGTTAATTTTGCATAAAACAGGTTATTCCAACAACTTAACATTAGGCCACACAGTTGCCACTGTTTCCGAAAAGTTGTAATGTCTCATTTAGCGACAGAAATAATGCAATTAAATAAGGCGAAGGTTGTTATTTGGAAACAGCCAATACTCTACAACCGACACTCTAAATAAAGAAGAGATCCCTTTTAAGTCAGTAGTATAGTAATGGGGGTTTCAGCCCACCGGGTGCAGGGTGCTGACCTCTAAGAGGGGGGTGAAGGTCATCGGGTGCTCGAGCTGTAAGAGGGGGGTGGAGTGAAGGTCATCGTGCAAGGTTAAGATGACGTCATCTTAGAGGATGAGTGTGTTGATGACGTCATCTTAGAGGATGAGTGTGTTTAAGATAAGAATTTTTTTTTTTTTTTTTTTTTAAGCGGGAATTTCAGGGAGTTAGAATTTTTTTCGGTGTATTAGAGTATGAGGGTGTTATTTTAATTTTAATGCGGGGACTTTAAAATTTTCGGTGAACTTTCGTTTTAGATAAGAATTTTTTTTAATTTTAAGCGGGAATTTTAGGGAGTTAGAATTTTTTTCCGAACTATAGTACGATGATTTTTTTTTTTAATTTTAATGCGGGGACTTTAAAATTTTCGGTGCACTTTCGTTTTAGATAAGAATTTTTTTTTAAATTTTAAGCGGGAATTTTAGGGAGTTAGAATTTTTTTCCGAACTATAGTACGATGATTTTTTTAAATTTTAATGCGGGGACTTTAAAATTTTTGGTGCACTTTAGTTTTAGATAAAAAAAAAATTTTTAATTTTAAGCGGGAATTTTAGGGAGTTAGGATTTTTTTTTTTCACTTTGCTCTGTTTCGAGAGCTAATTTTTGATTTTAAGCGGGAATTTTAGGGAGATTGATTTTTTTTTTTTTTTTTTTTTTTTCACCGTTTTTTAAATAAGGGGTTAAGCGGGTATTTGGGGACACAGAATGTTTTTTTCTGTACTATTGTACAAGTGGTTTTTAATTTTAATGTGGCGACTTAAAAATTTTCAGTTTGGTGTAATTTAAGAGTTTATTTTTAGATTTTTAGCAGATATTTTGGGGAGATTGATTTTTTTTTTTTTTTTTTTTTTTTTTTTTTTTTCACCGTGTTTTAAATAAGGGGTTAAGCGGATATTTTGGGTGGCATAGAATATTTTTTTCTGCACTATTGTACGAGTGGTTTTTAATTTTAATGTGGCAACTTAAAAATTTTCAGTTTGGTGTAATTTAAGAGTTTATTTTTCGATTTTAAGCAGAAATTTTGGGGAGTTTGATTTTTTTTTTTTTTCCACTGTACTCTTACATGATGAGTTAAGCGAATATTTTGGGGGAAATTATTATTTTAGACTAATATAAGAAGAATATATATTTTTTTTCGGGGGTTGCTATTTTAATGAAGAACTAATTAAGAAGGGTTCATTCATGATGAATTAATGAATTATTCTTTTAGGAGTAATTTTGTTAAGATTGAATTATTTTTTCATTTTTTGGAGTTTTTAGCGGATATTAATGTTTAATAGGGGGACTTTAATTTTTTTGCAATGAAATTGACGTGCGCTCGTCGATCTAACCGTTCGGAGTTTATAGTTTTCTTCAAATCATGTGTGAATATTGGTTTCGAATTTCTTAGAATGACTTCCACTACTTTTTTAGCTATCCATTATCATAAATAACACGTGCTGGTAATGGGAATTTGGGAAGAACAATTTTGAATATTTATTTAATGAAGGAACTTTAAAATTATTTCGAGTGTTATTTTTAGTAAACTAGGTTATACACTTGATATTTTAAAATAGTTAAAAAATAACTTTAAAATTTGAATGAAAAAATATGTTTCAAAATGGGATTTTACGTGCTAGCATTGAATCGCACTCGTCGCCCTAACGGTTTGGAATGTGGGGTTTTCTTCGAACCTTGGTGAAAATTTAATTGAATTGATTATTATTATTATTTTGTGTGTTGTATGTATGTGTATGTATGTGTGTGTTGTATGCATGTAGGTGTGTGAATGTATGTTTGTGTGTTGTATGCATGTGTGTGTCTATGTGTTGTATGTATGTGTATGATGTATGTATGTGTGTGTGTGTGTGTGTGTGTGTGTGTATGTATGTGTGTGTTGTATGTATGTACATGTTGAATGTATGTGTGTGTAATTTTTTTTGCCGATAGGTGTGATCTTTAGCTGAAAGTGACCTAGGGTCAAAACTTTTACCCAGGAATCGCCACGGGGAGGCAGATCACATGATTCCCGTATTGCACACATTCACATACATTATTTCGAGCGATATTTTTTAGTGAACCATAATATGCAATTGAATTCGTAGAATAATTAAAAAAATAACTTTAAAATTTAAATGAAAGAATGTTTCAAAATGGAATTTTACGTACTAACATTTAATCGCGCTCGTCGGTTTTTACTGTTTGGAGTCTATCATTTTGCTTTAACCTTGGAAAACCTTGCGTTAATAAGGATATTTCAGAAAGACCCACACTTTGGGTACTCTTTTAAACTAATATTTGTAATGAGATGTGTTCGCACGCGTCGGCATAACTGTTTGGAGTATCAACATAAAATCAGCAAATTAATACAAAATATTTCAAATAGTAAGAAAATGATTGATTAAAATCACCAAGTAAGAATAAAAATACTTCAAGCAATGAGAAAATAAATGTTTTAAACCGCCAATTTAACATAAAATATTTCACACAATAAAAAACGAAAGATTAAAATCGCCAACTCAAAAATGAAATCTCATGCAATTAGAATAAAAACATAAACAAAAATCGCCAAATTAAAAGATTATTCTTATCTCACAATAAATATTCTGAAAGACCTATTCAAAAATTCTAGTTAAAGTTTTTATTCAGAATTCAAATAAAAACTCCTTAAGTTTTGACATGTCACTAAAAATTTAAAGTAAACATTTTTTCAAAGTGTAATTATCAAAGATTAATTTTTCTAATAATTAACTCATGTAAAGATAGTTCAAAATGCAATGATTCACCATTTGCTTTTTAAATCTTAGAATATATTATTTGTGATATAAACATCACGTTATGTAAAAAATATAAGTAAATATTATTAGTTTTAAAATCATTTATATTCGAATGGGTAGTTCGATGAATTAAGAACATTAGAATTTTTGGATTAAGAAGTAACGATTGAGAAACTAACCATTTCAAAATATTTTCTTGGCATGAATGAATTTAAAAGTATTAAAACCCTTTTCAAAATATTTTTATATGAAAATTAAATTGTTTTTTCTTAAGAGAAATATTTTATGCGAGTGAAAAAAGTGAGAGTCAGTTAATTTATGAATCATTTTAAAATATTACCACGCAATAAATTGTTTTGAAACTATATTCTTAAACATATTAATATTTAAAAGTTTAGTCATTTTATACATTTTATACATTTTAAATACAAATTTTACTTACCAACATATGAATTCGCCTTCAATCCGCACTTTCTTGAAGAGTAATGTTTGATAAACTCTTATCAACACAGCATGTTGTTGTGAATCACTAGCAAGTTAAGACAGGTATGATATGAGTAATTGTTGGGATTTCCCCAAAGAGGTGAAGTCATTTTTATGAAATCCTATTTTGAAAGAAGAATATTTCAATTGCAATTAACTTCAGATTTTCTTATTTAATAATTATTTTTTTAATTTGCAAATTTTAATTAATGTTTTAATGAAATTACCTTTAAGATTTTAATTTTTTTTTAATTGCTTATACTATTTCAAACATGTACATTCCTATTTGTAAATAGAAAATCATAAAAAACATATTTGAATGATTTTATTATTATTATTGTTAGACATTATATTTGAAAATCATTTAAACTTTTAGCTTTTATTATTATTATTATTTAGATATTAAGAAGTGACGATGACCTGTAGAATTAATCTCATCTTAAAACTGATTAATATTCGAAGAAAAATTTATTCTGTTGTCTTTTAATTTACCAAACATATATCTTAATATTCATTAACACACTTCTTATTTAATGAATAATGCATTTGATGAATAATATATTTTATAATATATATGAGATTTTAATCTTTTTTTAAAAAATTGGGTTATGTTAGTTCATACACATACGTTCTTATTCGAAAATTCAAAACCATAAAAAACATCGTTGGGTGATTTTTTTTAATTAGACATTGTATTGGAAAAGCATTAAAACCTTTCATTTTTATCCCATTTAGACATCAAAAAGTGACGAAGATCTGACTGCTTCGCAAAGACTTAAAACTAGTGATTTGATGAGTCATACATCCTGTGGGTTGTTTACAATTTTGAAATTATCTTTATTAATTACCAAACTTCTCATTTTTTTTAAACACCACACTAATCATTGCTCCCATTACTTAATCACGTAAATATAATTTATATAGTTTATAATTATCAGTTTTATACTAACATTTGAGACCTATACGTATGTGTTGTATTAATTCTTTTAGTTTAATTCATACAAATTTTAACTAAAGCATCCTGTGCTAGTTTTCATACATTTATTATCACATCACTTGATAGAATTTCTTGCGATGTTTTAGAAATAATAGATATTTAATTTTTTTTTTAATTAGTTAATAACATGAAAAAAAATTTAATTGCTTTTTAACATGAATCTTTTAAGAAAAACATATTTGATTCTGAAACATTAAATTTAAAAAACTAACTCTTAAGAATATGACTTGATGCAATTTACTCATTTTAAACAAGTTAACTTTACTAATTATCGTTAAAATTATTCATTTAGCAATGATTTAAACTTCACATTTTAAAGTTATTTATATAATATACTAACATTTAATTATAATAGGTTTAATTTTATTAAAAATTCTGAATAAAATAAAATTTATACTTTAAAAAAAATTATAACACCATTTAAAAATATTAAACAACAACAACAACAAACTTATAATTAAGAGATGAATAAATATAAATATATGAATCACACAATAATAAAAAGAAATACTTAATCATTCATAAAAATTCTTCCCTTGAACATTCACACGTATGTTAGTAAAAATATAACACTAAAGTTTTCAAAAAGATTATAAGCGTTTCCAAATCAACAAAGAAAATTGAGTATTAAATATCGAATAATGGATATGCACTTTTTACACTCACATCTTACAATGTAATTAGTAACCAAATGTAATGATTTTTAAGCATGTCTTCTTAATTTTTTTTTTGCAATGAAAGACTATCACAGTTGAATATTTAGCTTTCTCTTCATAACTTTATCGAGAAATATATAATGTATACCACACGATTTCATTAAATGAATCACAATACAATTCAAACTTCTCATTTTCAATGTTTTATATATACTAGTGTTTATCAAATAGGTGTTTATTCTGAACAATCATTACTTAGTATATTGATGAAAAGTTTGTGTTGAACGGTTTTTAACTCAAATGGTGGGAGAGAAGGATATATTAGGACAGAAGTTATTAAATATAGAGTCTTTAAAGTTTATACCCGTGCAAGAATTGGCATTTCAAGAAACAAAGTTGTGTTATATTTGAAAGCATTCTTTATATTCGAAACGCACACGTGATCACGATCACATCACTGAAGAGTATAGAGAAGCTGTTTATGTTGTATATAATTTGAATTTTCATTAACACAATATTATAACGGAAGTTTTTCGACAGTTTGAAAAGTTATGATGCACAACGTCTGCACACGTAACACAGAATAAGATTAGCCTATGCCCTTTCGATGATAAGCGTTATTTGCAGGAAAGATGTATTAACATAACATTTTCTTGGTAATTTTACTCGCAGGTTTCGAAACCATAAACATCTGATCATACTTCTCATTTTTAACATGCGACACTAACCATTGGGCCATTAAAGCCCGTAATTTAGTAACTAAAAAGTAAGAAAGATCATCGAAAGTGATTACTTCACACATGCAAAAATAATTTTTACTGTGACTTATCACTTAAAAATCACGAAGAAAATAAAAAAAAATCACATACGTTTTGGATTACTTTGAGATTTTATGAGTCACCTCATCAGTTAAATAGACATATTCACTTCTTATGAAATGTATTATATTTTAGTTTATCAGTCATAGTGTGATTACTTATTAATAATTTTAGTATCATTAAAAAAGTTTAAAAAAAGTTAAATATATCAAAAATACAAGTTCGTGTTAAAGGTTTAAACAAATTGTTAAAATAATTTTACAAAACTTTACAAATTATTTAAAAATGATTCACTATTATTTAGTAATCGACAAATTTTAATAGCCATAATCATTTATATGTGATTAAAGTTTTCTGTTTTAACTGTTAAGTTATTAGATTCCCCCTTCAATTACATCTCATTGATAAGTTTTAATCAACCAACCAACCAACCATCCATTCAACTGTTTCCGCAAATAACTAGTATGTCAGTTAGATTTTCAGTTTTAATTGTTAAGTTATTACATCTCCCCCCTCCCCTTCATTTACATCTCATTGATAAGTTTTCAACAACCAACCACCCAACTTTTTTTTCGTAATCAACTATTTATTTACCCTAACAACCAACTATTTATTTATCCTAACAACCAAAAAGCTTTTATCGTCACATGAACAAAATTTTTTAGATGAAAGACTTGTCATTTTTAATCGAAAAAACAATGACTTGTGTAATAAATTTTTTTCCTTATCTAAATGAAACCTTCGCATGTGTATGGTAAAACTTGGAAAATTTCATTTAATGCACAAATTTAAAGTTAACAGGCAATTTCTTCACACATCTTTTAGTATTTTACTAACACTTTACCAAATATCTTTAGAAAACAACAGAATTTTAAATAACTATTTTAATAAAAATTCTCTTTTGTAAGTGACATTACTAAACTTACTTGAAAAATTAACTTGGCAAAGCAGGTTTTCACTGTTTCAACTTAGTAATATTCATAAGTTTTATATCAAAATCAACTTGTTTGGTTATGTCCCAGCATGGTTTTATAAAATGTATCGAAAAAGACCTTTAATATTAATGTTTAAAAATATGCAGTTTGTCTTTTAAAGATAAATATTTTCACTTCTTTTATTTAAAAACATTTTTAAATAAAATTATTACAGTTGCCAATTTTTCTCAGTGTTATGAAATATGCATGCAAAACTTTTAATTATAACTTTCACATTTTAGTATTTCAAATTATTGTTTTCAAGGTGTACTAAAATTTGAAAAAAATAAAAAAAATATTTAATTTTCATGTATAATTAAATTAAAATAGTTTAATAATAAAGACACATTTAACATTCTGTACTCACCTAATCCATCACCATCGCCAAAGCACGTCCAACACGCTCCAGGGTTTAGGAAGAAATGAAAAAAATTCAAAGTCCTTTTCAGAAAATGTTATCAGATAATCTTATCTTAAGATATGTGACGTCACAGAACATGTGTCAACTGATCACGTGATGTATACCACGTGACTAGCGCTTTGTATTCTAGATTGGTTCTTATAAAAATTCATTTATGAAGTAATGTAATCATTCTTATTATTATTAATTAACTAATTAAATTAATCTTATTAATTAATTTAATTAATCATTCTTATTATTATTAATTAACTAATTAAATTAATCTTATTAATTAATTTAATTAATTAATCTTATTAATTAGTTTAATTAATTAGTTGATTAATAATAATAAGAATGATTAATTAAATTAATTAATAAGATTAATTTAATTAGTTAATTAATAATAATAAGAATGATTAAATTACTTCATAAATGAATTTTTATAAGAACCAATCTAGAATACAAAGCGCTAGTCACGTGGTATACATCACGTGATCAGTTGACACATGTTCTGTGACGTCACATATCTTAAGATAAGTTATCTGATAACATTTTCTGATAAGGACTTTGAATTTTTTTCATTTCTTCCTAAACCCTGGAGTGTGTTGGACGTGCTTTGGCGATGGTGATGGATTAGGTGAGTACAGAATGTTAAATGTGTCTTTATTATTAAACTATTTTAATTTAATTATGCATGAAAATTAAATATTTTTTTTTTATTTTTTTCAAATTTTAGTACACCTTGAAAACAATAATTTGAAATACTAAAATGTGAAAGTTATAATTAAAAGTTTTGCATGCATATTTCATAACACTGAGAAAAATTGGCAACTAATAATTTTATTTAAAAATGTTTTTAAATAAAAGAAATGAAAATATTTATCTTTAAAAGACTAACTGCATATTTTTAAACATTAATATTAAAGGTCTTTTTCGATACATTTTATAAAACCATGCTGGGACATAACCAAACAAGTTGATTTTGATATAAAACTTATGAATATTACTAAGTTGAAACAGTGAAAACCTGCTTTGCCAAGTTAATTTTTCAAGTAAGTTTAGTAATGTCACTTACAAAAGAGAATTTTTATTAAAATAGTTATTTAAAATTCTGTTGTTTTCTAAAGATATTTGGTAAAGTGTTAGTAAAATACTAAAAGATGTGTGAAGAAATTGCCTGTTAACTTTAAATTTGTGCATTAAATGAAATTTTCCAAGTTTTACCATACACATGCGAAGGTTTCATTTAGATAAGGAAAAAAATTTATTACACAAGTCATTGTTTTTTCGATTAAAAATGACAAGTCTTTCATCTAAAAAAATTTGTTCATGTGACGATAAAAGCTTTTTGTTTGTTAGGATAAATAAATAGTTGGTTGTTAGGGTAAATAAATAGTTGATTACGAAAAAAAAGTTGGGTGGTTGGTTGTTGAAAACTTATCAATGAGATGTAAATGAAGGGGAGGGGGGAGATGTAATAACTTAACAATTAAAACTGAAAATCTAACTGACATACTAGTTATTTGCGGAAACAGTTGAATGGATGGTTGGTTGGTTGGTTGATTAAAACTTATCAATGAGATGTAATTGAAGGGGGAATCTAATAACTTAACAGTTAAAACAGAAAACTTTAATCACATATAAATGATTATGGCTATTAAAATTTGTCGATTACTAAATAATGGTGAATCATTTTTAAATAATTTGTAAAGTTTTGTAAAATTATTTTAACAATTTGTTTAAACCTTTAACACGAACTTGTATTTTTGATATATTTAACTTTTTTAAACTTTTTTAATGATACTAAAATTATTAATAAGTAATCACACTATGACTGATAAACTAAAATATAATACATTTCATAAGAAGTGAATATGTCTATTTAACTGATGAGGTGACTCATAAAATCTCAAAGTAATCCAAAACGTATGTGATTTTTTTTTTATTTTCTTCGTGATTTTTAAGTGATAAGTCACAGTAAAAATTATTTTTGCATGTGTGAAGTAATCACTTTCGATGATCTTTCTTACTTTTTAGTTACTAAATTACGGGCTTTAATGGCCCAATGGTTAGTGTCGCATGTTAAAAATGAGAAGTATGATCAGATGTTTATGGTTTCGAAACCTGCGAGTAAAATTACCAAGAAAATGTTATGTTAATACATCTTTCCTGCAAATAACGCTTATCATCGAAAGGGCATAGGCTAATCTTATTCTGTGTTAACGTGTGCAGACGTTGTGCATCATAACTTTTCAAACTGTCGAAAAACTTCCGTTATAATATTGTGTTAATGAAAATTCAAATTATATACAACATAAACAGCTTCTCTATACTCTTCAGTGATGTGATCGTGATCACGTGTGCGTTTCGAATATAAAGAATGCTTTCAAATATAACACAACTTTGTTTCTTGAAATGCCAATTCTTGCACGGGTATAAACTTTAAAGACTCTATATTTAATAACTTCTGTCCTAATATATCCTTCTCTCCCACCACTTGAGTTAAAAACCGTTCAACACAAACTTTTCATCAATATACTAAGTAATGATTGTTCAGAATAAACACCTATTTGATAAACACTAGTATATATAAAACATTGAAAATGAGAAGTTTGAATTGTATTGTGATTCATTTAATGAAATCGTGTGGTATACATTATATATTTCTCGATAAAGTTATGAAGAGAAAGCTAAATATTCAACTGTGATAGTCTTTCATTGCAAAAAAAAAAAATTAAGAAGACATGCTTAAAAATCATTACATTTGGTTACTAATTACATTGTAAGATGTGAGTGTAAAAAGTGCATATCCATTATTCGATATTTAATACTCAATTTTCTTTGTTGATTTGGAAACGCTTATAATCTTTTTGAAAACTTTAGTGTTATATTTTTACTAACATACGTGTGAATGTTCAAGGGAAGAATTTTTATGAATGATTAAGTATTTCTTTTTATTATTGTGTGATTCATATATTTATATTTATTCATCTCTTAATTATAAGTTTGTTGTTGTTGTTGTTTAATATTTTTAAATGGTGTTATAATTTTTTTTAAAGTATAAATTTTATTTTATTCAGAATTTTTAATAAAATTAAACCTATTATAATTAAATGTTAGTATATTATATAAATAACTTTAAAATGTGAAGTTTAAATCATTGCTAAATGAATAATTTTAACGATAATTAGTAAAGTTAACTTGTTTAAAATGAGTAAATTGCATCAAGTCATATTCTTAAGAGTTAGTTTTTTAAATTTAATGTTTCAGAATCAAATATGTTTTTCTTAAAAGATTCATGTTAAAAAGCAATTAAATTTTTTTTCATGTTATTAACTAATTAAAAAAAAATTAAATATCTATTATTTCTAAAACATCGCAAGAAATTCTATCAAGTGATGTGATAATAAATGTATGAAAACTAGCACAGGATGCTTTAGTTAAAATTTGTATGAATTAAACTAAAAGAATTAATACAACACATACGTATAGGTCTCAAATGTTAGTATAAAACTGATAATTATAAACTATATAAATTATATTTACGTGATTAAGTAATGGGAGCAATGATTAGTGTGGTGTTTAAAAAAAATGAGAAGTTTGGTAATTAATAAAGATAATTTCAAAATTGTAAACAACCCACAGGATGTATGACTCATCAAATCACTAGTTTTAAGTCTTTGCGAAGCAGTCAGATCTTCGTCACTTTTTGATGTCTAAATGGGATAAAAATGAAAGGTTTTAATGCTTTTCCAATACAATGTCTAATTAAAAAAATCATCCAACGATGTTTTTTATGGTTTTGAATTTTCGAATAAGAACGTATGTGTATGAACTAACATACCCCAATTTTTTAAAAAAAGATTAAAATCTCATATATATTATAAAATATATTATTCATCAAATGCATTATTCATTAAATAAGAAGTGTGTTAATGAATATTAAGATATATGTTTGGTAAATTAAAAGACAACAGAATAAATTTTTCTTCGAATATTAATCAGTTTTAAGATGAGATTAATTCTACAGGTCATCGTCACTTCTTAATATCTAAATAATAATAATAATAAAAGCTAAAAGTTTAAATGATTTTCAAATATAATGTCTAACAATAATAATAATAAAATCATTCAAATATGTTTTTTATGATTTTCTATTTACAAATAGGAATGTACATGTTTTAAATAGTATAAGCAATTAAAAAAAAATTAAAATCTTAAAGGTAATTTCACTAAAACATTAATTAAAATTTGCAAATTAAAAAAATAATTATTAAATAAGAAAATCTGAAGTTAATTGCAATTGAAATATTCTTCTTTCAAAATAGGATTTCATAAGAATGACTTCACCTCTTTGGGGAAATCCCAACAATTACTCATATCATACCTGTCTTAACTTGCTAGTGATTCACAACAACATGCTGTGTTGATAAGAGTTTATCAAACATTACTCTTCAAGAAAGTGCGGATTGAAGGCGAATTCATATGTTGGTAAGTAAAATTTGTATTTAAAATGTATAAAATGACTAAACTTTTAAATATTAATATGTTTAAGAATATAGTTTCAAAACAATTTATTGCGTGGTAATATTTTAAAATGATTCATAAATTAACTGACTCTCACTTTTTTCACTCGCATAAAATATTTCTCTTAAGAAAAAAAATTTAATTTTCATATAAAAATATTTTGAAAAGGGTTTTAATACTTTTAAATTCATTTATGCCAAGAAAATATTTTGAAATGGTTAGTTTCTCAATCGTTACTTCTTAATCCAAAAATTCTAATGTTCTTAATTCATCGAACTACCCATTCGAATATAAATGATTTTAAAACTAATAATATTTACTTATATTTTTTACATAACGTGATGTTTATATCACAAATAATATATTCTAAGATTTAAAAAGCAAATGGTGAATCATTGCATTTTGAACTATCTTTACATGAGTTAATTATTAAAAAAATTAATCTTTGATAATTACACTTTGAAAAAATGTTTACTTTAAATTTTTAGTGACATGTCAAAACTTAAGGAGTTTTTATTTGAATTCTGAATAAAAACTTTAACTAGAATTTTTGAATAGGTCTTTCAGAATATTTATTGTGAGATAAGAATAATCTTTTAATTTGGCGATTTTTGTTTATGTTTTTATTCTAATTGCATGAGATTTCATTTTTGAGTTGGCGATTTTAATCTTTCGTTTTTTATTGTGTGAAATATTTTATGTTAAATTGGCGGTTTAAAACATTTATTTTCTCATTGCTTGAAGTATTTTTATTCTTACTTGGTGATTTTAATCAATCATTTTCTTACTATTTGAAATATTTTGTATTAATTTGCTGATTTTATGTTGATACTCCAAACAGTTATGCCGACGCGTGCGAACACATATCATTACAAATATTAGTTTAAAAGAGTACCCAAAGTGTGGGTCTTTCTGAAATATCCTTATTAACGCAAGGTTTTCCAAGGTTAAAGCAAAATGATAGACTCCAAACAGTAAAAACCGACGAGCGCGATTAAATGTTAGTACGTAAAATTCCATTTTGAAACATTCTTTCATTTAAATTTTAAAGTTATTTTTTTAATTATTCTACAAATTCAATTGCATATTATGGTTCACTAAAAAATATCGCTCGAAATAATGTATGTGAATGTGTGCAATACGGGAATCATGTGATCTGCCTCCCCGTGGCGATTCCTGGGTAAAAGTTTTGACCCTAGGTCACTTTCAGCTAAAGATCACACCTATCGGCAAAAAAAATTACACACACATACATTCAACATGTACATACATACAACACACACATACATACACACACACACACACACACACACACACATACATACATCATACACATACATACAACACATAGACACACACATGCATACAACACACAAACATACATTCACACACCTACATGCATACAACACACACATACATACACATACATACAACACACAAAATAATAATAATAATCAATTCAATTAAATTTTCACCAAGGTTCGAAGAAAACCCCACATTCCAAACCGTTAGGGCGACGAGTGCGATTCAATGCTAGCACGTAAAATCCCATTTTGAAACATATTTTTTCATTCAAATTTTAAAGTTATTTTTTAACTATTTTAAAATATCAAGTGTATAACCTAGTTTACTAAAAATAACACTCGAAATAATTTTAAAGTTCCTTCATTAAATAAATATTCAAAATTGTTTTTCCCAAATTCCCATTACCAGCATGTGTTATTTATGATAATGGATAGCTAAAAAAGTAGTGGAAGTCATTCTAAGAAATTCGAAACCAATATTCACACATGATTTGAAGAAAACTATAAACTCCGAACGGTTAGATCGACGATTGCACGTCAATTTCATTGCAAAAAAATTAAAGTCCCCCTATTAAACATTAATATCCGCTAAAAACTCCAAAAAATGAAAAAATAATTCAATCTTAACAAAATTACTCCTAAAAGAATAATTCATTAATTCATCATGAATGAACCCTTCTTAATTAGTTCTTCATTAAAATAGCAACCCCCGAAAAAAAAATATATATTCTTCTTATATTAGTCTAAAATAATAATTTCCCCCAAAATATCCGCTTAACTCATCATGTAAGAGTACAGTGGAAAAAAAAAAAAAAAAATCAAACTCCCCAAAATTTCTGCTTAAAATCGAAAAATAAACTCTTAAATTACACCAAACTGAAAATTTTTAAGTTGCCACATTAAAATTAAAAACCACTCGTACAATAGTGCAGAAAAAAATATTCTATGCCACCCAAAATATCCGCTTAACCCCTTATTTAAAACACGGTGAAAAAAAAAAAAAAAAAAAAAAAAAAAAAAAAAAAAAATCAATCTCCCCAAAATATCTGCTAAAAATCTAAAAATAAACTCTTAAATTACACCAAACTGAAAATTTTTAAGTCGCCACATTAAAATTAAAAACCACTTGTACAATAGTACAGAAAAAAACATTCTGTGTCCCCAAATACCCGCTTAACCCCTTATTTAAAAAACGGTGAAAAAAAAAAAAAAAAAAAATCAATCTCCCTAAAATTCCCGCTTAAAATCAAAAATTAGCTCTCGAAACAGGGCAAAGTGAAAAAAAAAAAAATCCTAACTCCCTAAAATTCCCGCTTAAAATTAAATTTTTTTTTTTTATCTAAAACTAAAGTGCACCGAAAATTTTAAAGTCCCCGCATTAAAATTTAAAAAAATCATCGTACTATAGTTCGGAAAAAAATTCTAACTCCC